>OZ007580.1:48087409-48687409 GCA_963931925.1 Onchidella celtica
ACCTGTATTAAGTAACTTACTGCGATTCTAGAATAATATGACGTACACTATATTTAGTCTTCATGCGATCGGATATTCCGTATTATATCATCAAAGTAAACAGAATTTAGAAAGGTGAAATTCTGACAAATTGCTTGAAGAAACTTGACACAACGATGCCTTTGCCAGTACAGATCGTATCAGGAAAGTGTTAAGGACCAAATTCTGTGGTATTTGTGGAATTATCAGTTTCTTGGATCGCTGTGTTGGATATAAATTGAATTCTTCAGTTTGATAGGTAAGAAGTGACTGTTCTATGTCCAGAATTTACCAAAGCTATCAATTTCATCATGACATTTTGATTTCGTCAAAGCCATCAAATTCCATCACCACAGTTATGATAGCCTCTGCGATGAGGCTGTTTAGTCATGACACGCATCTTGCAGTACTGCCCGTGTCATAGAGTTGTCAATAGGAATTCTGTCGCGTCTTACAATCCACAAGGAAATTATCGAAATGCCTTACACCAAAAGGGCTGTTGTGGCTTTCAAGTTCTCTTCAACACTATCCCCTCCACCCCACTCTCCCTCCCACCCCACCCCTAACGCAACGCAGATCCAGCAGCCACCCTACGGAAATCAGACTCATAGAACTGATGTCGTTTACCCTCAGGAATGACATCGTTCCTACATAGATCCGCTGATTATGACGTCGCACCGAAAAGTCGGTCTCACGTGGGGAACCTGCCCTTTACTAACTCTACAGAAATTATAAGCAAATCTACGTCATATCTACGTAGGGAAGCTGGCTGGTGATACATCAAACATCCCAATAATGTCAAAACAATAAGATTTCCAGATCTTTGAGTCAAAGAAAAATACCACAAATACGGCCAGAGAAAAGATTAATGCTACACAAAGTATTCTATATGATAACACACAGGTTAAACAATTTCGTTGACCCAGATTCCAAGCTTTCGGCAGGTGCGTATTTAAGGCTTCAGATCACACCCAACCAATCATAATATTATAGAGAAGAAAAATCGGTGTCATTTTTTATTTTTTCATTTACTAGGGCGATATTTAGCAAAAGCCAGTGGATGAAGAAACAAAGAAACTATACAATAAATACTAGAGGTAACGTACATAAAATGGCATAGTGTACAACTAAAAGGATATTCAGAAAAAGCAATCATTTAATAAAGATCAAATAAGAAATATTATTATGTAATAGCAACTTTTCATCAAATTTTCTCTCAGTCGCAAATTTCACTTGCCGTGTACTTTTTTTGTTCAATCAAAACTTTTTCTTTACTCACTGACTCGTTCAAATATTCATTTATTTGTTACCTTAAAGTCCAGGTATATTAATCCTATGTAAGATTAATGATAAAGTACATTTACGTAAGGCGCTTTTCCTGACTTCTCATGGGAGCAAAACAAAATTCCAACACACTCTCATATGCATACATGCATACAAATACAGCTACACACGTGCACGATCAGGTACAAACACACAACACAAAACTTCATTTACGAGACATGGCACAGAAATTCCATATTACGTCTCCATAGTTTCCTGTTTTCTTTTTGCCTGAGAAGTGTAGAGGAATACAGTCATGTATTATAGATCTGCCCTGGGTGGGCGGATAGACTCGCAAGTCAATGAATCAGTGCTGTACTGTCTCGAGAAATCTATCTATCTATATCTATCTATATCTATACTATATATATTTGTGGACTTGGGATTTTTGTGTGCGCCTATCTCAAAAACCACTGACCAGATTGGGGCCAAATTTGGCATGGAATCTTTTTATGATTTATCGGAGGTTCTTAGCCTATTCAGATGTTCGAAACTGTTTGGTTTTTTTTATTGGAAATTTATTGTTTCGCCAGCATTTAGATCTATTTCGAGTCATGGTTCGCCATTTTAAGGTTTCGTTATCACTTCCTGCGATGTGTTCACCATCAAACACACTAACCCGTGCGCAAATCATGCTGTTGTACGGGATGCGCAGGGTGTCAACTCACAAAGGCAGAGCAGTAAGACTTTTTTAAAAACAAACAAACAAAAGTAAAATAAACAAATAGGAACAGGCCAGATGAAGCAGGTCCATAATAACCACCCAGAACTGAAACCAATATTCAAACCGATTTATCCCGGGCAGGGCCGGGGACCTCAGCTAGTACTATATATATTTGTGGACTTGAGATTTTTCGTTGCAAAAGGCTTCTGAACCACTCAACACTCAGACTTCAAATTTTATATGGTGCATCAGAATGGATGTAAGAGTGCACAGTTTTTATTAGAAGTCTCAAATCGGTGTAGTTTTTTTAATTGGAAATTTATTGTTTCGCCATCATTTAGATCTATTTCGAGTCATGGTTCGCCATTTTAAGGTTTCGTTATCACTTCCTGCGATGTGTTCACTATCAAACACACTAGGCTAACCCGTGCGCAAATCATGCTGTTGTACGGGATGCGCAGGGTGTCAACTCACAAAGGCAGAGCAGTAAGACTTAATTAAAAACAAACAAACAAAAATAAAATAAACAAATAGGAACAGGCCAGACGAAGCAGGCCCATAATAACCACCCAGAACTGAAACTAATATTCAAACCAATTTATCCCCGGCAGGACCGGGACCTCAGCTAGTCTCTAATATTCCCGTTCCAAACAGCTAAAGGGCTCGGTTATTTCTTCATGCTATGAAAAGTGATCTTGAGTTAAAGATCTTATGACCTTTCGCCAAAGGAGGGACGAGAGTTTACGATCATGGCGGATTTTCGTTCTTGTTTGCTCTATCTCAAATTTCTTGAAAACTGTGGAAATCGTTTAGTAATGTAGAAGAGTTATACAAACACACACTTTGGCACTTATTTAAAATGCATTGTTAAACTTGTCCAGCGGTTTCTCAGTTTCGATCTATTCTAACTCCTTATCATTATACTAAAGCCATAAACGTTTAACGTTAGAAGTTCTCACGTGTGCAAACAGTGGATTTTTGGACAAGTAGAGACTAAGGGTGCGATAGGTTTTGCTTCTTGTTCCATCTCAGTCCAAATCCTGGGACAATGGCAAAGATTCTTATGAACACCGACCCCGTACGTGTCATCTCTACATGTCTTTTGTTCCCCCTTGCATTTTGGCTTGTTAAAGCTTTCAGGCACTTCATAGCATGCCCGTGGACTTCAGCTGTCAGCTGCAGCTGCTGGTAAAAACCCTTGAGAGTGTGTGTGGGTGTGTGTGTGTGTGTGTGTATATTGGGGTGGGGGTGGGTGGGTGTAGCTACGTAGGTGTGTTTGTGTTTAAACACAGTGCAAACTTTCAGTGCAAAATATTGCAGTGTTGTGAAAGTTCCGTCTCTTGTGTACACAGCGGAACACTCAACACAACACAACCTGACATTATTTTTAAGTAATCAGTATTGGTTAACGCCCCTTCTTACTCCCATCTTATAGATTTTATTTATAGAGCGTCCTCAACACATAAGACGTGTGTATCATACAGTCCATTTGGTCTCGGTCTGAGGAATGAAGAACCTAATACTTTCTTTTGTTAGAATACACAGCAACACGAACAGAAATTTCAGCTGTCACATTTTCTTTTCAAACCGCCTTTATCTCCCATCGCACGTTGCTTTTTTAAAAAATAATTTTAATATTATTTGTAGAGCATCCTTGACACACAAGATGTGCATATTATGCACTAATGCATCCTCTAGGGCTCAATTTTAAGGATTAAGGAGTGTACAGATTTCTTTCATAGGATACACAGCTGAACATTCAATACAAGCAGAGATGATTCAGTTAACATTATTTTGTCAACACCCCCGTTTTATCTCCTAGCTTACGATCTTTTTTATTATAATTATCCTTGCATCCTTGTGGTGCAAGAATACGTACAACACTTCCTGTTGGGCTCAGTTTGAAGAAGAAGTAGTCTAAATAAATTTTCTTTCATATTATGGTACACAACAGAACACTCAACACAAATAGATTCAGAAAAGGTATAACAAAATGCATACTTTGAATTTGATACGTGTTTAAATGCGTTGTAGCACTTATCACATTGTTTCACAGTTGGGATTTAATTCTAACACTTTATCATAATACTAAAGCTGCAAAAATTTGACACTGAATTTCTCATGTGGGGTCTGGAGAAACAAGAGCCAATGTCCCGTATTGATTACGTTGTATTTCATTAGAGAGTCCGCGCCGGGGCATCACGTTGGCCTAAAGTTACTTATCAAAAGCCACCCGAAGCGCATCGTAATGCACACCTTATCGTAGCGAAGGACACTCCGCGCACCTACGTGCTGTTCGGTATTCATTGTGGTGCAGTTTTGCCCCATTTTTTGCTCGACTTTACAACCTAAATGACAGTTTCAAAAGTTATAAAATTAATTTTCTTATGTGTCAGTAAATCCAGTTCAATCGCTTTTCTATCGACTGATTGTGTTAATTCAAGTTTCAGGTATTTTTAAATTAAAAGTCGTAAAAAAGTAAAATACAATGATCTTTGTTTTGGCTCCCTGTAGTAAGCTCACCGCACCGGAAACGATGTATTAATATCCGTTCAATTCAGTGCGCGCCATTTCCCTACCAGAAATGAGTGCATAGTGCTCTGGTGCGCATGAAATCTGCAGTACGACTGTAAAATATGGGAAGCTTTCTAGACCAAAAAGAGAGAGAGAGATGGAAGGGTGGGTTCACAGTTTTATCCCGGATAATGCCGGGAAATTCATATATTTGTAAAAGAAAAAAGATAAATGTTCATAGGTTGTCAGAATAAAGTCTTGTTCACAATAGTGTTGTACCAACAGGGTTACGGAACGAAGATTAATCTGATTTTAAAGTTCTGAATCGGGTAGGCAGCCCCACTTCGATAAAGGCCATGCGAACATGAAAAAGTAGGGCGCTACACTACCACAAGGACGCTACGCTACCACAGCGAAATCGGGTTTTACCACAAGTTGAAAAATGAAGATTAGTGAACACAACAGTCATGGGCAGGAAAAAATGGCCATCAAATTCTCACGAAAAAAGGTTAATATGTCATAAGGTCCATACATACCGTGAAAAAAAGCTTGCTTCTGGATGAAAAGTTCAAAAATTTTGGCTCCGTAATGACAGCAGTTCCAACGTCACTTTCGTATCTGACATAGCCGAATCGCCACAAAGCGCGACCCAAAATAGTGCGATAACGGACAAATTCCTCCGCGTTGCGTAACTTCCGCCGACGGTGCGTATATGCGCGGACTGTCTATAAACCACCCGAAGTGCATCGTGAAACACTCATTATCGTAGGGAGGGGCATCGACGTGCTGTTCGGTGCTAAGGGGAGAGACGGGAGCTTATTCGCGTGGAACAGCAGACCAGAAAGGACGCTAGGCTAGCCTTGCATGCATCACTCCTTCCGGCGTCTTCCCTACTAATTCAGTGATTGTCAAAATTGGGCAAAAAGAAAAAGTTGTATGTAGCGAAGCCCTGCGTGAGAAATAAAACTCAAACGATACAAAGCAAACTAAGGAGAAGACAGGAAAATACACAAATTTTCGGCTTTCACCTTTTTCAAGTGTAAAAAAAAAATAGAACAATAGTGATTCATGTGCACTGCAGCGGCTGTTCAACGAAGGTGGCTTAACTAAGCTACATGTAGTCGTCCGCATAATAAAACCTCACAAAGCTGGTTTGGGAAATTTTACAGAAGGAAAAAACTGATTTATTCCAAACCACAGGTCGCAGATTCTTGAAATTTTCCCACTAGTATACATTTGCTTTTACAACTTAATACACTGCCTGATGTCTCATCCTGATGATTATGATTACAATTATATTTTAGGTGTTTAGCAGGTTTGCTGACCCGAAATCCGCACGATAAAACCTCCTTATCCTTAAGGCGGTTTTATTGTGCGCATTTCCCCTCTCTCACTGGCCAGCAAACCTCTTTATCCAGGCATGTTTTCGTTTTGCCTTTGTGAAGGCTAGTTTTCGAGGGCAAATCAGGTGTTTACCAGACATGGATGAAGTTGTATAGCGACAGGAGGGATATAAAGTGAATTTTGTAAAAGTGGAAAAATATTTGGAGAAAATGGAAGACGGGTAACCGCAATGAAGTAAACTAGAAGACGTTAAAGACGTTCCATATAGACACATAAAAACATTAAAAAACATACAATGCATGGGCAATCTATTAATATTTCACTAACTTGCAACCTTTGGCATGAGTCACTGACCAAACTATACACTCTTCAGGCCTTAAATTTGGCAGGAAGGTGGCAATTGAGATAAGGAAGATGATGGCTATAATTAAAAGTTGTTTACTTCAAGCATATATTTGAAAAAAAAATAACAGTGTTTATTGCTATGTAACATCTGTATTTTTGCATGTTTGTTTCGTAATATAATTATAGTACCGTCCATGTCATAAAAAGTAACCGTGTCAAGCGTTCAGTTTGGTGCGTAGTGTTCTGGTGCGCATGAGTTCTCAAGCAAGACTGTAGTTTATTACTATTATTATATGAGAGAGAGAGAGAGAGAGATGGGGGGGGGGGGGGGGCACATGATTGTTTATTGCGGGCAATGCCCGGTAGGTTATCTAGTTCTTTATATTGTGGGAATTAAAAAAAACGGTTTATCAATTAAAAATAAACTTTAAAAAAGAAAAACAAAAACGTGCAGACTTTTCTCTTTCAGCCTTTTCGGCTTATTCTTTCCGCCTTTTCATTCATCCATTCCTTCCATGCTTTCCCCCTTTTTCCTCCTTCCTTCTATATAATTCCTCTTACCAGGTCTCATCTCTCGGCCCTCCCTCTCTTCACCCATCTCCCCCTCCCCCTCTCTCTTTCTCACCCGTCCGCCCTCCTCTCCACTTTTCTTTATTTCTTTCTCTTTCGTTTTTTCGCTCTCACGTTTTATCTCTTTCCTCGTTCACCCAGCCCCCTCTCTTTGTTCTCCCTGACTTCCTACTTCTCTCTCTCTCTCTCTCTCTTTTCGTGCGGTGGAACAATACCGCTGAATGCACGCAGTCACATCCCGCTATAGTGTGACCCTTCCTTAAATACTTCTGCTCCGTGTTAGTAGCTCTTAGTCTTGAAAAGCGGAGAAGAGCCTTGGCCAGAATAAGGTTGCTCTTCTCGTAGGTACAGCCCTCGATGTACTGGATGCACCTTTTGTAGCTCCCAAGTTGTAAGACACACAAGATGCGAATTCATTGGGCATTAGCTTTCCTTCCACCTCATGCCACAAGAAGCATTCCACGTCATCTTTAATGGCCAGGTTGTGGATTGAAAAGTTATGGACATACACGTTTCTTTTTGTAACATGACGCCAGTGCATTTAGACATGGAGCGATGACCTTTGCCTGCAAACCCATCGTTGTCACTACAACATCCCCATGCTCAGCAAGTAGTTTTTATTTGGCATTAGAAGTCTGTGCATCATTTGCTTTTATGAGCCTTCCATGTTACCTCGTCGTACGACACACACGTGTCGCACTGACTTAGCGGTGTTTGAATATGGCCAAATTCTGGGACTTGAAAGTATGTTTTCAAAAAGTCTTTGGCTCACAGCCTGTTGGTCCATCTCTCTGCGGCTACATTTTTTTGTACATCTTTTGCATTAGACCTATGTAATCACGAGGTGTACCATTTCCACCCCCCCCCCACCTCCCTCTTCTTTCAGAAAGTTGAATGAACAACGAAATCAGTGTGACCTAAATCTACGTTCGCAGTCACACACATTTTTTTCAAGCTTGCCCGTGATTGCGCCCTCCTATTGTAAAAAAAAAGGATAAATGTTAGTAAGTTGTCAGAATAAAGTCGTGTCCACAATACTGTGGTACCAACAGGATTACGGAACGAAGATTAATCTGATTTTAAAGTTCTGAATCGGGAAGGCAGCCCCACTTCGATAAAGGCCATGCGAACATGAAAAAGTAGGGCGCTACGCTACCACAAGGATGCTACGCTACCACAGCGAAATCGGGTTTTACCACATGTTGAAAAATGAAGATTAGTGAACACAACAGTCATGGGCAGAAAAAAATGGCCATCAAATTCTCACGAAAAAAGGTTAATATGTCATAAAAATCCATTCATATCGTGAAAAAAAGCTTGTTTCCAGGTGAAAAGTTCACAAACAGAAGCTCCGTATCGACAAAGTTGCAAAGTTACTTTCGTAACTCTCACAGCCGAATCGCAACTAAGCGCGACCCAAGATAGTGCGAAAATGGACAAATTCCTCCGCGTCGGGTAACTTTCGCCGACGTCACGTCTATGCACGGACTCTCTATTAACACCCACTTTATCTCCCATCTCCCATAAACTAAAAGAACTATTTTCTGACGTGGACTCACAGCGCGTCGTGTCCTTTCTACAACAGGCTATGATAATTGATATGCAGCTTGATTTAAGAACTGTTGCTCTCATTTATCAAACTCTTTTCACATCCATACAAACGACTTTTGAGGATTTTACCAGTGTGATAAAATTTATACGGAAATATTGAATTCCACATGTGAAATTTAAATTGACAAACCTCTGAATAGATCGTGACAGATCGTGAAAGGTGCAAACTGGCTGTCATGGTGCCGAAGTGCCGTAAAACCCAAACTCAAATCTCTCATTTGACCATCTTTTAAGTGGAAGCCCGTGGTCTAGAAGCAAGGTGCTCGCCTCTCATGCCGAAGGTACCGGGTTCGGATCCCGGCCGATGCAGGCATGTTGGAATTTTGGGATTTTTCTCATATTTTCATGTCCCTGATCCTATGTTAGGTAGGATCAAGCACCTAGTCTTCTCAGATAAGGACGAAAAACTCGGAGGGCCCGTGAGCACGTTGCGCACGTTAAAGACACCTTGGGAGTTGGAAATCGAAAAGAACAGGCCGAACAGGCCTCTGCCCGGGCAAAATTGAATAAAATTCATCCCTACCATTCCTTCCCTCCCCCCTCATCTCTTCCCACCCCCTGCCCCCCCCCCAAAAAAAAAACCGCCGACCGGCGCTGTACTCTGGCGACGACGTGCCTGCTCCAGTATTATCTGGGCTGCCATGGCACAAAGGTAAATTTCCCAAGTGGCGTTGAAATACAAAATATAAAATTCCTACTCGTATTATAGCATTAATCCTTGTACATAAAACGTGTCTATAGCAAACCCATTTGGCTTTTGTGCGTGTGTGTGTGTGTGGGAACAGGGCGGGTCTATATTTTCCAACAATAGTATATACACATGAGAAGACTCAGCACAAGCAGCAATGATTAAGTTATCATGTTTTGTCAACATCTCTCTTTCATCTCTCATCTTAAGCTTTTTTTTAAAATTATTTTTATTTTATTAATCCTTGCATACTTGACACACAAAAAGTGCCTGCAACACACCTGGTTTGGCTCTGTTGTAAAGGGAGTAAGGACTGCGTGTTTCTCTGTAGAGCCCCAGTCTACTTTTTGGCTCGGTAGAGACGCTGAAATGACACCCAATGAATAGATTTTCACACGTTATTTAGCCCGGTCGTAGTAAAGTAATCCATGCACAGCTGCACCGCGCCTCTTGCAAAAGAAGGGCAGCATTACAATTTGAGGGTTGCATGATAAACTATCGTAACTCCGTTTCTACAATTTTTCCAGAAGAGGCAAAAAATCCAGCAAATTTCTTTATATATTTTAGAGACGTTATTTTTAACTGTTGCTTTTCAGAACTGAAGCTCCGGCTTATAATGCAAACTTCGGGCTGTCAACGATTCCAAGCGTACGTTATCAGATACCTCATTTATTTTTTTAAAAAGCCGAGTTACGCTAATTTACCGTGTAGCCCTCGATTTAATTGTAAAAAAAAAAAAAGGGACAGTAGACCAAAGTACACAGCCCGTCTATACGAGAGTTCTACTGGCCCAAAAATGGAACGGACAAAAAGTGTACACTGAAACTATCCAGTTGTAACGCCGTTATGCCAGTCATATCCGAGTTCTGGGTACGGTATTGAGTTATGTGTCAGGAAAAACTCACCAAAAAAGGACATGAGGAAACAAACAAACAAAAAAGTGAAGTTTGTCAGGGTGAACATCCCAACATCCCATTGACCCGTGGACACCGGCGAGGGAACCCTTTCATCATACAGATCTACCTCAGACATAAATACAGTTTTGGGCTTGGAGCTGTGGATTGAGGATATTTACCATCTGAATTCCTCAAAAATAAAGATAAGTGATCCATCTTACTAACAGTCTTGGGGAGGGCGACGTACTTTCCGCTCTGAGTGTGTGTTCCAGGCCATTTTTCTTTTTACTATATGTTTAGTTTAAGTGCGGGAGGTTGGTTGGGATCATAGTTTAGCATATCTTCTTTGCCATTACGAAGGATATTGGAGGCCTTGGTGGCTATGTAAAATAACTCGGGGGGATTTGCTTCTCTGTGAATAGTTCTATTAGGGATCCATTATTCGTATAGATTGTGGCGTTCTTTTCCTTCCTCACTTTTCTTTAGGAAGATGTCTCTCCTGTCTTCTTCTCAAACTTTCTGTAATATAAGTTAGGACTTGTAGGGTCTGTTTTCGTTCGTTTTACTCGTCAGTATACGTCCTGTTTATTGTATTTTTTTTTGCTTATAAACTTTAAACTACTATAATAACATTGATATGTTTACAATATATGCCTGAAGTATTTCACGTGCTAAAACCACGTTGAATTATAATCTGGATTATTGACATTAAGTGAATTATTAGAACCCGTGCAGTTAATACTGCCAGTTCTGGGTTAGTGTGATATAACCGATCTCGTTTTAACATTGACGAGCCCCCGAGAGGGCAGTACTAGGCTGCTTAGGGAGGTGACTTTTTTTTTAGTAGAGATATGTGGTGAATATTGGTGTTATTTTCGGCTGTACGGCCGCCCGAGGAGCAAAGAGTTTATTGTCTCATGGGACTTGTTCGTATCAGTATTGAGGTAATGTCATTATAAAAGACACGTGGTATATTGAGAGAGAGAGAGAGTTGAACCTTCTTACAGGCAGTGTAAGGCCGCAGGCAGTGTAAGACGCGGAGACGCAGTATAAGACCTATGGGCAGTGTAAGACCGACCGTTAAGAAGAGGAATTTTCGCGTTTTGAGAGTTTTTCCAGTGCTAACAGAGAACACTGATTCGTCGCGTTGAGAGAGAGATATATTTTTTGCAGTGGTAACAGAGGACACTGCGTGTTCGCGTTTTTGAGAGTTTTTTGCAGTGGTAACAGAGGACACTGCGTGGTCGCGTTTTGACTTGTGGAGAAGAGTGGATTTTTTTTTTATACCGATTATGTCTTAGGCTGTCCGCGTTCCGTGGACCAGCTAACGTAATGCCAGATATGACTATATACCGAGATGACTATGACACTTGACGTGTGCATGGCTTGCGTAAAACGCATTTAATTAACTAGCTATCGCCTCGTGCCATCTCATCTATACCGGATTCGATACGGAGATTAAATAAATAAATCATATTGTTATTGAATTGAGAAAGTTCTATACTATTGTTGCATTTAACGCAGCACCACGCGAATTTGGAATGTAAGCGTTAAGCTAATTAACTTTTCGCCGTTTTTATTTCGACTTCATTATACGGAAATTCGTTGTAAAAAGTAAGACAGACCAAAATTTTCATTACTCTATTACAGAGTGTGTCTTGTATTGGGGTTGGATGGTGCTTGTCCCCCTCAATTCTAGACGGTGGATGGATTCACATTTATCTTGTTCATTACATTATGAACCATTTTTACAATCCTTTTTTTTGTGAATATCCTTTTTCCACCAGCGTCATTCCTGACTGTGACCTGAACTTCTGGCAAACCTGACGCCCTTGTCAGCGGGTCAATGAGATGAAGACATGGCAAACCAAGCTACCAGAGCTACTGCTGCCATTGGATACCACAGTATTTTAATTAACAATATATTGTGTGTGAATGTGTATATAAGCAGCAATTGTGTGTGTTGACTAAATAATTATGAGCCTATTTCTTCAGTAAGGCTTCATTATTTGATAATAGTTATACTTTAATCCAGCAGTATACAGTGATATACTCATTATTATTATAGATGTTTCTGAGAATTTTGATTGTGTGCAGTAAGAATGTTTAAATAGAATAAATTCTATAGAACGTGGCATCAATAATTGTATGCTTTTTGTCCATCCAATATGCACGTTCTTAGTTAGATTTTTCTTCTCAAGCTTAAGGCTCATTTTTCTACAGTACTATTTAAGCCCCTACCACAATAACTTTGGGATTCTTGGATCTTATCGTGTAAATTTTATTTAAAATTTTCACTGGGGTGGGGGATATGTCAGGGTTTGAATTTGAATTACCGTGCTGGGTCACGGGTTTGTTTATTACATGGCATCATTGATTTTAGTCAGTCCAAACGTCCTTGAACTGTTCCCGTGGACAGTTTGTTTTTGTAACGCTTTTCTTAGAGATGGAAAGAAAGTGGGTCAGGATAGAACGAATGGATAAATTAACAGGGACGATGTAGTTAGCAACCCCGTAGTTTGGGTGTACTTTAACAGGGAAAGACGGGGCGAATAAGGAGTGAGGAAATTCGTACATAAAACGTTTAGGGTGTAGAGACTTTGCGAAAGGTTTTGACATCCTAAGTCTGACTTTGTCTGTTACTATTAATAGAATCTATTGGCGCTGCGAGCGGAGCTCGAAGTGGATGCACCAATCAAATTTGAGCAGTCACGTGATTTGCAGAAGATAAGCGGTGACATGTTTATGCTACCTCACTCCATGCAGCGTATCCTATTCTGCGAAGGTGTCGGCTAGGGGTTCAGCCAGAGAGAACCAACAGACTGTTAAGTCATGTCTATGTCCTGGATAGACAATGAAAATAACCCACAGCTATTTTCTCCAGTTCCCTGAAATTGTTTCAGGGAACCAATCGTAAGTTTCATCACCATGATTCGAGATGATGTGAATCTGACCCTAACTTCCCAGTAGAAGTGCGACCAAGGGAATGCAAGACCATAAAGTTTTACTTGCAATTAAGATCTAGAAACAGTGACTGATATACACATTTGTAAATTGTAATTGATGTGTCTGGATGAGGCTGGGGATTGCCAGCCCATCCTAGAACAGATCTAGATCTATCTTAACTACGTCAGTGTGTCTTGACGGTTTGATCCTTTGTAAGCAGTTAAATGAGTTAATATTGTCGTCTGAGACATAAGTAGAGTCTATATTATTTGTGGGATAGTAGGCAGTCTATATTTCTGAAGATAAATAATTGCTAGGTAAACTGTGAATGAATCAGAATGATATAGAGCTTCAAATCTCTTAAGACTCTAGAGGAGATTGATAGTTATGTATTTTAGTATTTCCATTTGATGCTGCTGATGTTGTCTTTTAATATGTAAACGATAGACGAAATTGTTAGGAATTTAAGTAATAAATTTGTGGCCCTACAAGGTCCTTGATATAACTTACTCGAAATTGTTATTAGTGTATGTGGCATGGTATGGCAGAGTAATTTCTAAAACCTCTCGATTTAAATGCAGTCGAACACCTAAATTTATAATTTAGTAATCCCCAACGTAACACTCGAGGGCACACCCCTCTTCCAACTCGTAACAAAGTTCTATCATGCTTGCAACATGAAACAAGAAAACATGATACGGGTACAACGGACTCTTAAAGAAACATAACATACATTTAAAAGAAAAGGCAAATAAATGAATTAGGGTAGCCACACAAAGGCCACCGAATTCGGTCACCGAGCCACTGGGCGCCCTAGGTGAGAAGAATTGCACTATAATATAATTTCAACAACTGCACACAGAGCCCACCTAGATTCGGTCCGTTTATATAGTACAATTCTTCTCAGCTAAAGCGCCTAGTGGCTCGGTGAACGAATTCGGTGGCCTTTGTGTGGCTACCCTTAGCCATGAGTTCGGTCTCTAACGACCTTTGTCGGACTGAAAAAGAAATAGTTGTTTGTTGTTGTTTAGAATTTCAAAAAAAAAAAAAAAAAAGTACAACTGTCTGAGTTGTGCAGGAATTGACCGGGTCTGGGGGTATGGACCAGAGATGTTGATATTGACAAACCCCTGTCCCTATCTTTGACCCTCAGGGTTGACCGAACTGTCCAGATGTTCTGTAAAAGCTAGGTTTAATTTTTACTTTTTAAACGTGTGGATCCGAGACCTGATATTCGTAAGAAAAATGATAATGAATATGGTGTAACATAGAATACAATAATAAAAAAAATACAGATTTCATTATTTTCTCATACATGATTTATATTTTTAGGACTTCTGCCCTTTAGAACTTTAAATGGGTTCGTTATATTTTTATTATTATTTTCTTTTAGTTGTTAATCCTTTCTAAATTTATACACGACATTTTCTGCTGTGCCAAAAATAGAAACCAGCGGTACCGGGTTCAAACCCAAAGCAGAGCCTGGCGAGGAAAAAAAGGGTGGGTGACGTACACCGAGAGTCGTGACGTCAGTGTGGCCGGGGGTTCTAGAAGATGTCAGGAAGTTAAAGGCCGAAACATCTAATGAAAGAATCCACTCTTCCTCTGAAGATGGTCATCTGCCTCGCTCCACCTGAGGAGTTTCTTACCACGCCTAGAGTCATGAACTCGGTATGGCCGGGGGTTCTAGAAGATGTCAGGAAGTTAAAGGCCCAAACATCTAATGAAAGAATCCACTCTTCCTCTGAAGATGGTCATCTGCCTCGCTCCACCTGAGGAGTTTCTTACCAAGCCTAGAGTCATGAACTCAGTGTGGCCGGGGGTTCTAGAAGATGTCAGGAAGTTAAAGGCCCAAACATCTAATGAAAGAATCCACTCTTCCTCTGAAGATTGTCATCTGCCTCGCTCCACCTGAGCAGTTTCTTACCACTATGATGTGGTTATTTTTAGCAACTTGTCACCTTTTTATCTCACAGCTGTGACCCATAAATATTACAACTAAGTTTATTTATTTTAATTTCCTCATTAACGCTTCATTCTGTCATTTTGTTGCTCCTGCTTGCCAGGGGATCCAAAGAGAATTAAGGATTCTCTTCAAGGGTTAACGGTTCAAAACGTCTGAAGACCTTTGGTACGGCTTGATCAGCCTGGGAACTGAATAGCCTGAAAGAGATATAAAAAATACAAACAGACATACTGACGCACAGAAAATAACTGTAGATCAGTGTTGCTCAACCTGTTTTGTCCCACGACCCACTTCAAGTTTCAAAACAAAAAAGTGCACAACCGCCATGATCAGACAAAGTTGGCATCTTTTCTTATTATAAAAAAAAGTGGCGGGAGTAATTCATGGTGGTGCAATTTTGGCCCTTTTTTTCTTTGCTCGGCGCTACAGACTTATGACAGTTTAAAAAATTAGGAAATAATTTTCTTAAGTGTTAACTAATCCAGCCCAGTCGCTTTTGTATCGACCGATTGCGTTGATTCAAGTTTCAGGTATTTTTAGATAAAAAAGTTGTAAAAATGTAAAATACAATGAGCTTTGTTTTGGCTCCCAGTAGTAAGCCCACCGCACCGGAAACGATATTAATGCGCGTTCACTTCCGTGCGCACAATTTCCCTATCAGAAATGAGCGCGTAGTGCTCTGGAGGGCATGGAATCTGTAGGAAGACTAATTATAGGAAGATTTACAGACCAAAAAGAGAGAAGGATAGAACGGTGGGTTCACAGGTTTATCCCGGATAATGCCGAGAACTTCATCTAGTTCCAAAAAAAAAAAAAAATAGTAGCTGGAGTAATTCATTGTGGTGCAATTTTAGCCCTCCCCCCCCCCCCCCCCCAATGCTACAGCCTAAATAACAGTTTAAAAAAGTATGAAATTAATTTTCTTAAGTGTCAACTAAGCCAGCCCAGTCGCTTTTATATCAACCGATGGTGTTGGTTCAAGTTTCAGGTATTTTTGAATAAAAAGTTGTAAAAATGTAAAATACAATGATCTTTGTTTTGGCTCCCTGTGGTAAGCCCACAGTACCAGTACCGATATTAATATGCGTTCAATTCCGTGCGCGCAATTTATGTACCATAAATGAGTGCGTAGCCTAGTGCTCTGGTGTGCATGAAATGTGCAGTAAGACTGCAGAATATGGGTGGGAAGCTTTCTAGACCCCAAAAGAGAGAGAGATAGAGAGAACGGTGGGTTCACATGTTTATCCCAGATAATGCCGGGAACTTCATCTAGTACAGTATCATATATTGTATATCCCAACACTTCATTCTGAAGTCCCACGGCCCCAAAACAATATTGCGAATGCCCCACCCCAAGAAGCACTGCCGTAAAGGCATAGATGTTAGGGGGGTACTTTGCTATTAAAGTATTCATGAAAAATTCATGAAGTTGGCGGAACTTCAATTAAAAATGAAATATATTAATACCTAATTATGTGGAAGCCTCGTATTTACGATTGCCTCATACATGTACCTCAAGTTTATAACTTTGATGGGTAACTATGACAGAAGTACTGACTCAAATCTTCTCGTAAAAAGGGCCATCCATTATGTGAGTAAGCTCAGTTTTAGCCCATTTTTTACTTTCCCCTGCAGACTTTCCATACCCCTAGCTTTGTCCTGTCCTCTCTTGTACACTCTCCGTACACTTACTTAGCTTCGCCCCCACCTTCCTTGTACACCTTCCATACACTTAGCCTCGTCCTCTCCTCCCTTGTACACCTTCCCGACACTTAGCCTCGTCATCACCTCCCTTGTACACTTTCCGTACACTTAGCCTCGTCCTCTCCTCCCTTGCACGGGTTCACGACCATTAGAATTATAAATGTCGGGAATGAGATCTTGATCTTGAAGTGGCAGTTTACGTGAACTCTCACAGTTGATCCTTGACCAGAGACTATATTCGATTTTCATATACTCCTACACCTTTTTTTTTTTTATTATAAATTCAATTAACTGAATAATTAATCGATTCATAATTGATTAATAAAATCAAAATACAATAAAAGAAACAAATCATTAAAACCCATAGGTAAAGAAAGGTGAAACCATACTTTTCAAAGCATTGCCATAACAGTAAAGCCGTCTACGCATGCTCACAGAAACCCTATTCTTCCCCGTTGTTCGCTTTTCGTTAGCTAGGGTCACCTCTCCCCACCCCCACCCCCCTCCTTTTCGTCCTCCCCCTCCGAATATACGTACTTTATGGAAGTCCCCCCCCCCACCCCCACCCCACTTTTTTTCTACGGATTTTTTTTTAAAATTCAACCCCATTATTAATTGCTTTTCCCAAGCCATACTGTCTGCAGGCAAGTGTGGGAAGGGATACAGTGCAGAGAATTTCTGGAGGCCTCGAGCAGGCATTTTGTCCTTGACGTTTTTCATCACTCTCGGTCCAGGGCTCGGCTGTGAAACTATTGTCCATGTTTCTCGGCGTACATTTGCACTGAAAAAAAAGTAAACAGTTGTATCCATTCAATTGCTATTTAAAAAATAGCAGAAATTGTGACTGGTTCAAACTTGGGTGTCGTCATATGGAAACAGGTAAAGTCGCTTGATTTTTTAAAAAGATATCTTGGAAATTATAAGATACAAGCTTAAAAGCTAACTCCGTGCTCCGTGTGGATTTTAATAAAGCTAAAAGTGAATTTTCACAATCAGTTTGAGATCATCGCAAGGCAGCAGGATATTCCTGTTTTCTAACTTCAGCCTCGATCAAGTCGAACAGTTATGAGATCCTTTTGTTTCTCGGGGGCCTCAGCATAATGCTGTTGGCCCCCTATAAGTCGGACAGTTTAAACCAGACGGCAGAAAAATGTTCACGTCACTGGCCATGTGCCCGTTAAAACAAAAAAATGAACCGGGGGGAGGGGGGGGGGGGCGAGCAGTCAGCGACACAAAGCAAAAAAAATAAATAAATACTTGCTCACCACCTGGAGCTTCCAAATAATTGTAAAAAATAAAAAAGAACCTTATGCGTAGCGAAAGGAAGACATCTTCAAAATGCATGTACAACCGAGCTGGATGAGCCAGGATTTTTTGCGAACACACGGACAAACACACATTCGCTTTATTCATAATCATAGGAGATAAGATAAGACTCATTTTATTATCCCCTGGGTTAAATTCACTTTCAAAGAGTGCTCAAGAACGCATACGTGGTAAGCACATTTCAAACCTCATCACATAAACATGTCATAACTGAAAAAACAAAAGAAATATTCCATGAGCCATGAAGTAACAAGGCATGCTACCTTAGTACACGGATACAAATATTATTGCAAGACGGACCTAAAAGCTCTGAACATCGACCAGAACAACAGAGAAGCAACAGCCCTCGAACGGTCAGCCTGGAGACAGACTGTGCAGAAAGGTCTCTCCAAACTTCGAAGAGACACTTGATCAGCAGCAAGAGGCAAAGAGGAGAGGAGAGGCAGTAAGATCAGCCTCAGACTTCATCAGTCTGTGCCCTCTGCCACAGAGACTGCCATTCCCGCATCGGACTGGCCAGTCACACGAGACGCTGTACCAGGAAAAACACAGAGCGTAACCCCATCGTCTTCCGAGACTGAAGGATGCCTACTGTACCTTAGTAAAATACGGCATACATCTAGCTAGCTGTAAAGTCTTGTTGAGGTGAACAGGCTTCACCAATTTTTACCAAAAATTCCCAAATTCTGTGACCTTAACCTTGCTCTTAGGAGAGACAAACATTGCATTTCGTACTAGTCAGTTGATATGAGTAGCCTGAGCTTTACTCGTGGCCAGTTGTTTGCTTCACCTTCTCCACTCACCACTCTATACTTGATGGCTGACCTACATTCAACTAGCTGGGTTTTCCTCAAAATCTTGGTTTCTACTATTGCGCAGGGCAAACACGATCTTCTGTATCCTTCGCTGTTTGCTATCCTGTGTGTCATTCTATTGCTCCTAAGGAGGGAGGGGTATAATTCATATTCACAATACATCGTCAACTACTTCACGTATTGGCGTATCAACATTTTTTCCCCTTCATTTTACAGAGAGCGCTTCAAAGTTTGGTAACTTTTGTTATTATTGGATATGGCAAAAACGTTTCCGATTATAACTTCAAAACTGTCACAGGTATCGATGCGTTACTTTGTGAGTATCACAGACTAATAAAATATTCAGACTGGATGATCCAAGTGTGTGACGTCACAAAATAGCGAAAGGTCCGCCATTTTAGGTTTACGGTTGCCACCGACTCTTCAGCATGGGTACAATGCAGCGGTCACTAAAAGTCCATACGGTCATTATTTATAACAATTTTTAAAAAGGCAGATGTAGACAATAAAATGAAAGGATAGGCAGGTTATATGGCCTTTAGCGTCTTTACAGACGGTCTTAGCAGCTAGAATATTAATTTTCACTTTGACTGACAGCTTCTCTCGTGGCTTATTCTACCAATGTTTGACCCGAGAGTGCGATGGCAGTGATTGCAGGTCAGTCTTTTGGGTTCACTTTGGCGAGTGTTTTCATTCCGCCTCTGTCGTTTTGTCAGGTATGTTTCTTTTGCCTTGAAGTCTATTGCGAGCGTGCCACTGCGCAATTTTTGTCTCCATCTGCTTCGATCATTTGCAAGGTTCTCCCATTCATTGGGGTCGATGTTGAATGCTTTCATCGTGACCTTGCAAGTGTCTTTGAATCGCAGATGTGGCCTACCTCTGGGTCGGTTGCCAGTAGCAAGTTCCCCGTAGAGAATTTGTCTGGGGATGCGATCATTTTCCATACGGTGGAGATGTCCAAGCCACCGCAGTCTTTTTTTGCCTAGGAGAGCCTGAGTTGATGGAATGTTGGCTCGGCTCAGAACTTCGATATTTGAGATCCTGTCTTGCCACTTGATCTTGAGAATTTTGCGTAGGCAGCGCAGGTGGAAGGAGTTGAGGGATCTTTCATGTTTGGAGTAGGTGGTCCATGTCTCTGAGCCATACAGCAGGGTGCTTAGGACGCAAGTTTGGTACACGAGTACCTTTGTTTTGATGGTCAGCTTGCTATTGTTCCACACCCTTTTTGAGAGTTTGCCAAAAGCTGTGGCCGCCTTTCCTATTCTGGCATTTATTTCAGTTGTTATGTCTGTGCTACCACTGATGGTTGAGTCTAGGTAGCAGAATTTTCCCACTTGCTCCAGAGGAGAGCCATTCAGCATGATTGGGTTGGGGTTTCTCAAGCCTTGTGTCAAAACTACAGTTTTTGAGACACTGATCTTTAGCATGAATTTGTCACAGGCTTTGGCAAGGCTATTGATGAGAGCCTGGAGCGTGGTTTCATCGTGGGCCACGATTGCAGCATCATCTGCGAAGAGGAGCTCTTGTAACATAATATGCTCTGTACGAGATTTTGCTTTTAGTCTGGCAACATTAAAAATGGAGCCGTCCACTCTGGTGTTAATAAGTACTCCACCTGAACATTGACCAAAGGCATTCTTGAGTAGGGCTGCAAAATATATACCAAATAAGGTAGGAGCAAGAACACATCCCTGCTTCACACCGCTGTTTACAGCAAATGAATTGGATGTGCAGCCCTCAAAGTTGACACATGCCCTCATGTCAGTGTGGAAGGATAGGCAGGTTAATGCATTATTAATACATGTACAACCAATCTTGACAAATAAAAAGAATTTTCTACTGCAGATAGAACTAGAAGCTTGTGTTTCCAGTCTGGTTAATTTATTAGTCTGTGGTGAGAATATAGATCTGACCGTAAGCAATGAAAATGGTAATCATAACTGAACCATCAAGATCATTGGACATATAACAAACTCTTTTGCTATTGGAACAGAAAGATAGCGCGGGGAGGAGGGGGTTGGGGGGGAATTGAGGTTTCTGTTTAAGTGTATCGTTACCCCACATTTACACCTCGTTTTGTTTCTTGTTGTTAGATTTTTCGTCTGTTTCGTTTGGTTTCTTGTTGTTAGATTTTTCGTCTGTTTCGTTTGGTTTCTTGTTGTTAGATTTTTCGTCTGTTTCGTTTTGTTTCTTGCCTCTCTTCTGCATCCACTTCTTCTTTTTCTTTCTTTCCGGGAAGTAGAGGAGAGAGGCAGATGATATAGAATTCACCGTAGATTTGGATAATAACAAAAATATGTTTCACTTTGACACATTATGTGAGTGCTCAAATATTTGAGCGCTTTTGACATCTCATGGGAAATCCGGTTTCTTTATATAGGCCTACAGGCCTGTGACCTTTGTACAAGACAGCTGGAATATGATTCACACATTGAACCGTCGTAAGGGAAATATATTCAGGAGTCGTTTACAATTGTTGGGCCACCCTCAACTATCTTCAAAAAAGCATTCTCTCTCTCTCTCTCTCTCTCTCTTTCTCTCTCTCTCTCTCTCTCTCTCTCTCTATCTATCTCTCTCTCTCTTCATCGCTGTAACACATATACACTCTCTATCTATCTTTTCTCCCTCTCTCTCACACATATACACACCCATTCACTATCTCTCCTCTCTCCTCTCTCTCTATCTTTCGCTCTCTCTCTCCTCTCTCTCTCTCTCTCTCTCTCTCTCTCTCTCTCTCTCTCTCTCTCTCTCTCTCTTCTTTTCCGGTCGGATCATTGGTAGTCACACAGGAACATGACAAAGGCAAGGAAGAGGAGCCATATTCGTGTCTGGTCAAAAGAAGACGAGACCAACAACGGCGCTATCGGCTACTCTAGCACGTCAGTGTTACCTTTGACAGCTACCTGGCAAATACACCTATGGACGTTTGTTTGCCAGTCAATTCTCAACCCGGAGAATGTCAACTCATTCAGGTGTGCGGGCCTTTAAAGCAAAGAGTTTGGGACTTTTGAAAGAAACTCGACGAAAATTGTTGAAGATGTTCCGAAAACGTTTAGAGACACCAGAAAATGTGAACAGTGGGGTTGCCGGGCTGTGTAGTTAATATAGACAATACTTTGTCTCTCTGCGTCTCTATAGCTTGTGTGGACAACGTTCGGAGGTTGTAAAAGTGTTGTAAATCTTGTGGTAAACGCCAGTTCGTGCCGATATTATGTACAGAGGCTGTAATTAATAAAATATTTAAAACATTTTAAAAGTTATACACTGTGGCATCCGGTCATGGCAAAATATGATACTATTAATATTGAGACTTTTATTTTTTTTTAATGCAAACAGTAGCTCTCGATAAATTTCCTCACTGGATGGACATTTAGAACGGAGACGCTAAACATTGAATTTACAAAAGCAGCATTGTTTCTTTGTGAAAGGTAAACCTCCAGGTAAGGTATTAGTTTGTTTCGTTGATTGCAAATTACACAAAAACAACCTCTGTTTTGTATAACCACTAGTGATTTTACACATAATCCAGGTATGCAATACGTGGACATCTTAAATGAAAATTTTTATTGGTCGTACACTGTAATTCTTTATCACAATAATTGTTGCTGAATAAGTACGGCAGACATCCACATAGGACTTCGCTCTTATCCGAAGAAAGAATTATGCCTGCGAATGGATGGAAGAATTATTTTCTGGCTTGGACCCGCAACTCATCTTGTTGTTTCTGGCGGAGGCCAAAATCTACATGTTGATTGAGCAGATTTTTTACCATATTTACAGTATTCATATTACAGATAGACATACTGTATTTTACAAGATGAGTCTTTTCCCTTTAGATTTGTAATTACACTTTAATTTGACCTTACTGAGAAGAATCTGAAAGCTGAAAACTAGCCCAAAGAAGGATAAGGAACAAACCGCGAGAGGCGCAAAGTGGCCACTCTAGGGCCGACGCGCCGTTAAACCCGAACTCAAAACATGCACACAGAATACCCGAAGAACAGAATTGAATACGTGTAGTCAGCCTTGGTCTCTCTGTAGACATCTTTTAAAAGCGCCCTAATATATGGCAGTTCGGCCTCTGTCATGGCTCAATGGATGTTCACAGAAAAGACATGTTTTACATTATCCGGCGGGCTCTTGAAGAGATTTTACCGGCTGGTCTCGCCATGTGATCTTGCTCGCATAAATTGTTCGTCACTTCCAGCCACGAGCAGCTCTAACAATACACAGTGCCGGAGACACTTGTAAGGTTTGAGATCTATACATCGAGGGGTATTTGCCATATTGTTGTATGTGACTTTATGTCCATTTTGAGGTTTTGTCATGAAGGTGGTTCTCTCACTTCTTATGTCATTATGCATAAGTGACGTCATTCCAGAGAATTAAAAACTTTTCGAGATATGCGTTTGTGACGTAATGTTTGTTGCGTTTTAGCCCTTTTGCCGACCGAACTTCAATCCCTATTTTCTGGAAACGTCAAAATTGCACAAACAATAATATGATAAATACCCGACGACATGTATCGGAATGTTTTGTTGTTTTTTTTTTGAACAGCTGAGGGCTGAGAATGCACGTGCGATTTTGTTGTGTTTCAGTCGTGATGTAGTTTTCTTTTAAATCCAGGTGAATGAATGAAGATGCCCACACTTGCTAGACAAGAGCATAATTATTGCAGAATCAACCGGCACAGGAAACAAAGACACAACTTCAACAAGACAGCAAGTCTTGTCTGTGCACAGGCGTGATTGACTTTCTAGCTAATACCCACAAGAGCATCTTGCACTGTTCGAAGCAACTAATCGGTCAGCGCACCAGTCCCGTCCCATTATTCTCACTGCAGCCACGCCAAAAAAACAGGGGTGGGGGGGGGGGCATGCACAGCAGATGAATGTTATAGCAGTGTGTGCAGAGGACATTAATTTTTGTTCAGTGAACACACAATATGTGATTCGTTGAGCATTACGCAAGAGGGTAACAAGTGGCCCGGCTCTGACAAAAACGTGACTTGATTACACGAGGTAAGAAATTCCTCGGGTGGATGGAGACAGATGACGATCTCCAGAGGAAGAGTGGATTCTTTTATTAGAGGTTTCGGCCTTTAACTTCCTGACATCTTCTAGAACCCCCGGCCACACTGACGTCACGACTCTCGGTGTACGTCACCCACCCTTTTTTTCGTCGCCAGGCTCTGCTTTGGGGTTTGAACCCGGTACCGCTGGTTTCTGTTGTTGTTGTTGTTGTTTTTGTGCAGGTGTCTTATCCATTTTGCCACAGCTGCCACTGGTTATATGGTATAATATTAGGTTATCTGAATCATCATTAGAAAGATTCGTGCCCCGAGTAAAAACAGACGCAAAACAGACTTGACTCTGTACGCCACCAGCCAAACAAACTGCCATTCTTTGCACACTCAAAATACGACAAAAAGAAAAAGTTGCTTATTGCAAAGTCTTGCATAAGAAACAAAGCAGAAATGATACAAGAAAATGCACCAGACAAGAAAAGACAAATCAAGCTCTCGGTCTATTGGCCGCAAGCAGGAAAAAACAAATTGCAACGGAATAAAAAGAAAAAAAATCGGAGACCATTTAACAAATGCAGGTAGCCAATGACTGCAACTTGGATTCTCAGAGCTTCAACACGTGCTGAGTTCCAGCAGATTTTCTGTGGTTTTCCATAATTAATTTTGTCATTTTCACCCTTTCAGCATTGGGTCACACGGCGCTTCTCACGACCCACCTGGCACGATGTGATGGATCTGACAACAGCCGACAACGATGACATCACTCTTGACTTGAACCAGAACAGCAGGCACGCTGGTGAACACATCCCACTCGTGCCCTTCCCGGCAGATCCTGGAGACAGAAGCGATGGGATTCCGGTGTCCACGCATCCTGCAGACAGTGACGCCAGCTCGAGGGTCACCATTAACGTAGGGGGCGGGGTGTTCCAGACATCAAAGGAGACTTTCCAGAAAGGAATTGCTCAGGTAGGCTGGACACTATCAGTTGTTTTACCAGCATAGATTCGGGCCATGTCTTTTGGGTTGTTTTCTTACATCACTCAGAATTGTGAGCCCCCCCCCCCCCCCAAGAAAAGCACTGCCGGGCTGAGCATGTGCACTTACAAAGAATTTTAGGGAGCACGACGGCTGGGCGTGCGCACTGGCAAATCTTAGCCGCAATCCACAACGAAGAACTGAAACTCTTGGGGACTGGCGGGTGCGGGGGGGGGGGGGGCGGGAAGAGAGAAAGGGGGGGGGGCTAAGTGACTTTGATTTCGAGGGCAAGATGTCGGGACTCGCCCATCCATTCTCTAAATAGCAGTGTTGGTGTCTATCACGTGTGAAACACAAAAATAACGAGGCACCCAGACAGTATGATAATTATAGCCATGGCTTAGGCCTACTCGACAGGCAGTAAATGAACGCAAATTATTTTGTTTTTAACTACCAATCATGCTAAGGAGGTCCAGAGCCGCAAATCTTGGATCAAATGATCACTCGGATTCCATAATTATATGTACATGTATGTGTATTATATAGAGAGAAGTAAGGATACATAAAATAATATACAGCATACCTTTCTGTTGTTCTTCACTTTGTTCACCCACTGCAGGATGCAACCCTGCGCAGATTTCTTCCAGCTGATTCTGTCCTCTGCCTGTCTCTACCATGTTGTGTCCTCATTTTTCTGATGTCATCCTGCCATCTTCTTGCTGGTCTCCCATCTGATTCTGTCCTCTGCCTGTCTCTGCCATGTTGTGTCCTCATTTTTCTGATGTCATCCTGCCATTTTCCTGCTGGTCTTCCTCTGGATCTGTTCCCAGTTCTTGGTTGCCAATCAGTATACCTTTTTGACCATCCGTTGTCTTCATATCTAGACACGTGTCGTGCCCGTTTCCATTTCTGTTTGAGTATATTATGTTAATACTTTCGGTGGCCTATGATGTAACCCTTCTCACTCCAAACTCACAGATCAAGGGTGAAGTATCAGGTTACTATGACCCAACACGGAATGAATATTTCTTTGATCGAGACCCGGAGATATTCCGGTGTGTTCTGCATTACTGGAGGACTGATCAGCTCCATCTACCTACAACCAAATGTGGTGCTCAGGTCAGTTTATTTTCCTACTTACCTAACAATCCAACTAACTACTTACCTATCTACCTAACGAACTATCCACCCTCTTACCTATCCATCTGCCTGCCTACCTTTCTACTTGATTACCCACCCACCTACCTGCCTACCTATCTACTTACATATCTGTCCCAGCCTGACTACTTACCCACCTGACTGCTACTTACCTACCATCTTATCTTCGTGTCTACTTACGCCTACCTATCTACCATTCTACCCATCTGTCTACCCAAGCATCTACCTACCTACCTACCTACTTATCTACCAACCGATAGACTTACTTATCTACTCGCCTACTCCCTCCCACAAATTCGTGGACACTTTTAAAGTTTAACTTACCAAAAAAAAAAAAATTCTGTCTGTCGTCTTACTATTGGCGGGTCCTTCCAGACGGGTCTCCTTCTGTTCTATCACTATGTTTAAATCTGTCTGCAATCCTACTTTTTCCTGGCACAATTTGATTGTTATCGTGTCAACTTTCTGTCTTTTCTAAATGAAACTCAAACTCTTTCTCAGATCAAAGAAGAGCTGGAGATGTGGGGACTAGGAGAGAAAGATGTGAAGTCCTGCTGCTGGAGCAACTACCATTCCTGGATGAGGACCATCGAATCGCTGAAGAAACTGGAGCGAGATAGACGCCCCGCCTACCTGCAAGATAAAACTTTACGAAAGTCTGAACCCACGACAGTCTGTGGTCGACATAAACTGGCTTTGTGGAATGTACTGACAGACCCTTCTTATTCCAAAGCAGCAAAGGTAGGTCATGGAAATGTCTGAGTCCACGCACTACGTCTTTAATATCGTTTTTGCTTACGTATAGAAATGTTTATTCATCTTTGATAACAAAAACTTCTAGATCAAATTTCTAGATCATTCGAGAGCAACAGGATAATACATATCAAACCAGACAGAGAAAAATACACAGGATCGTTTTTGCCATCCGCAGTTAGCCTTAACAAGACATTATAGCTACAATGTAGATGTGTGCCATATTTTACAAAGGTTTCCATGCCCTGTTACTTGATGTAATTTGCCTGTCATTGAGTTTGGGTTATTGTTTATGTAACGATGCGTTAGATGTGTATGCTATCTAATGTGCTCTTAAACGCCCTGTGAAAGAGAATTTCCTTCATGGGAATATAAAGTGATTCATATCTTATCTTTCTTATCACCTTGAAGCCGCAGGCAGAGCAAGTCCGCTTATCGATATACCATACAGTAATTCCATGTAGCCTATTCGTCAATATTTCATGGACACTTAGGTCAGTAGCATAACAGAAAATTGTGTGCACGCATCCCTAAACACCCACCCATATCGTACACTTTTCATAGGCTGAGACAACCTCCACCTCCCTCCGAGCGCACCTACTTTAGAGATGGTCCCTTACCGTGCTGACATTGTGAATATGCCCTGAAGTAGTTTCCCCCTTGTTTTGTTTCAGGTATACGCCTATGTAGCTCTCGTCTTCGTGGTCCTGGCCATCTTCTCCTACTGCGCTTCTACGCATAAATTCTTCCAAATCCCGGACATCGACAACAACAACAAGCCAGACAACTCATCTCTTACCTCGTCGGCAAAGGGCGATAATATCAATAAATCATCCATCATAATTCCATATGACGAACCAAACAACAGTAGTGAGATTGAAATGACGGAAAATGTTGAAAGTGAAACGAGAGAAGGACGGAGAGTAAAAATACACCCAGCGTTGGTGTACATAGACTACATTTGCCTAGTGTTTTTCACAGTGGAATATGTGACTCGTATTTTTTGTGCTCCGAAACCCTGTAGATTTATCTTCTGTCCAATCGGCATCATCGATCTCCTAGCCATTTTACCAGATTATGTGGAGCTCATCATGTACGTGGTCCATCCTGAAGTGAGCAGCCCACACGCTGTCCTCGAATTCATGCCTTTTCTGCGACTCATGAGAGCGTTCAGAATCTTCAGGCTGATTCGTAGAGTACCAGGACTCTGGCTTATGATGTACACGCTGAAAGCCAGCATCAAAGAGCTCTCTCTTATGCTGATTTTCTTGATCGTCGGTACAATTTTCTTCTCATCCATCATCTACTTCGTGGACGACCCCGACGTCTTCACTAGCATTCCTCAGAGTTTTTGGTGGGCCATTGTTACCATGACGACGGTCGGGTACGGAGATGTGACGCCAAGGACGGCTTGGGGTCAGCTTGTGGGGTCATTCACTGCGGTATCCGGTGTTCTGATCATTGGCTTCACCATCCCCGCCTTAGTGAACAACTTCATCACCTACTACAACCATGTGGAATTCGTGATTCGCAAGGAGAAATTAATGAGTGAGGAAGAGAACTTAACAAACGAAAAGTCGAATGACCCATACAATGGCCAGATTTATTCTAGGGCAGGCGAATGAAGAAAAAAAAAATAACCGATGGTTCTGAAGTGGACTGGAAAATCCGGTTGTTTTTTTTTTCACAAAACATGCCAGTTTTCAGTCAGATTCGGCATACCGAGTTGCTGGCCGTGAGTATCGTAGGTGAAAACTGGCTTTCTTGGCAGATAATCGTTACAATTAAATATTTCGACACGCTGACATCCAATCAGCATAGTCCTTGGGTATGCCATCGACCAGACAAAACAGGCCCCCTCATGCATTGCCACCCTGTCAGAAAACGGACTTGATCTGAAAGCCTATGCTTTACGTCCAGTGGCGGATCTACTGTGAAATTACTGAAGCTTACGCTCCAGGGCACCTAATCCCCGAGGGGCCTTGAAGAAACTTTTTTTTTAATGTGTGAATTTTGGATATTCACCTATTGTTGCTGGTTGAGAAGCCCCCCCCCCTCCTCCATTACAGTTCAGACTTCAGGGTCCCAAAAATCCAGGTCCGCCACTGTTGCCATCTTGTCAGGATACAGCCCTGATCAGACTGCCTGCATTTAAATGGCATTGTTGGCGTCACCGACAAATTTCAAATCATTCTAGTGAGTCAGTTTCTAGCTGTCGCTGTAGCAGTTGTACATGTACATGAAAAACTCCCGAACAAAATTAATACTTCTGAAAATACTAGAAGAGGCCAATTAATGTTGTATTAAAGATGAGTGTTCTTGAGACAGAGCTTGATATCATTACTGAAGTCGCTGCAATGGCAAGTGTTGGGTCAAGAAAGCCAAGACGAGGTCAAGAAGGCAACCCATTAGGGAGAGCTTTTGAGGGCTGGGAAAGCCAAGAGAATAACAGAAACAAGAAGAAGAAGAAAACAGAATGAGAGAGAGAAAAAGTGCAGAAAAATCTTCCGAAAACAAAGAGCCCAACACACAAATGTTGAGACCCCAGGCCGTGCTATCATGTAACTTGAGAACAGTTTTATGTAAAATATCAGAACAACATACGTGTATACAGTAATACATCTTCGGGTATTTTCTTTATTGTTTTATGTGCAGTTTTGTCTTTTGAAGAAAATGAGGATCAAAAGTTTGAAGAGTTGTGTAAAATCAAAGGACAATACCACGTCACAAACATATATATTTCCAAAACTGTTGTTTTTGATGGGGGAATGACGCTTCTACATAATAAAGTTAGGAGTGAGAGAACCACTTTCATGACTAAACGTCCATACCCACCAAAAGTGGCATACAACACTGTATGGCAAGTACCCCCACGACATACATTGCATTGTTTTCTGCCTCGTTACTGAGAAAGACTGCGGACGCCAGTCTTGGTCAAATTCGCTTTTGAACACCAGATTATGGAATGGAATGAAATGTGCTCCGTCTTTCTTTCTGGGTTAAAATTCCGTACGACTGATACTTTCTGATACATACCTGAAAATGGAAAGTCAACAAAGAAGAAAGCGGGGCGCAAGGCGACATGTTTTCTACCGCTCCTGTATATTTTTTGGTTTTGATATGTACGATCTTTTCCTTAACACCACAGCCAGCATCCCTACGTCAGTCAAACATAGATTTGTACAGGATTTTTATAAGATTGGTAAGATTACCGTAGAGACGGATTTCACACATAAAACTAATGTCGGGGCAATGTCTTAACCGTCTGATCCACGTAGGAACGACGTCATTCCTATGTACAAACGACGTCAATTCTACTGGTCGGATTATAATAGCGTTGCTGGCTAGCACGGCAGTATAAAAAAGCGGCGGGATGGGCCCGGGGGGTGGGGGGCGGGCGGGGGTAATTAAAAGAATGATCTAGATTTATCGAAAAAAAGTCTTACTAGATTTTACAACACGGAAAAATTATTATACATATGTCAACGAACTAAAGACCTAGAAATGCAATCAAGCAAGAAACTTTGCACAAAACCTTGTACTTTGATTCAACCACAGAGAGAGAATTGGCAAAAACGTTTTACAGTTGTTTGTTGGTTTTCCTAGCTCTAACTCGGCCATCTTGCCAGAATGAGTTACCACCCCCCCCCCCCCAATCTCCATATGTAGGTCAGTATGTTATTGTTACTTTATTTACATGTAATTTATTGTCAATGGAAAGACTGAAGTATGACCTGGGTCTGCGATTGGCCTTTTTTGCCTTTCGCAAACTGGTGCAAAATGGGTGTATTTTTTGTGTGTATTAAGTTTTGTACTTCAGCTTTTAGCTGACAATCTGAACCATGATTATTTATGTAAATGAGTATAAATCATTCTCTCTCTCTCTCTCTCTCTCTCTCTCGCTCGCTCGCTCTTTTAGATCTCTATAGTAAAACTGTATACCAGTAATTTATACGACTTTTGTTATTTTTCTTTTTTATACGGGTGCCGTTTGAGAAAGATAAATAACTTATTTTGGTAAATCCTCGTAAATGAAACGTTTTTTGCACTGCTCTTGTGATCTGCAAATGTGCCTGTCCAATGCCATGGATTTTAGTTCTCATCTTTTATCCAAGACACAATGTTTATTCGTTTCCTTTTCTGAATTTTACACTTCTACATAATTATGATCGAAAGATCTTATACACAGTTATATTATATTTCCGATTGTTGTCTTATGTTTGGGCTGGTAACCCTTTCAAGGGAAATACCTCATTTATTTCAGTTACAGTTGTAACATTCATTAAACATTCCATGTGAAGACGGCTTATCTTTCAAGCTTCAAACCGACATCCCATGTGAAGATCGCTTATATTTCGAGCTTCATACCAACGAGGATCGATACCTCACTTTTGTTATTTTAATCATCATCAGTTGCCCTGTCTGAAACAGACATTGGCGATCATGGTTCTCCTCTGGGATCTGTCATCAGCCAACCTCAAGAGGGAGATGGTGTTGTGACGATTATTTTTTGTTGTCCATGAAAGTTTTTCTCTGTCTTCCCCTGCTTTTCCTGCCTTCGATCTTCCCTGTGACTGCCAGATGTTGGAGGCTCCCGAGGCGACAGATGTGCCCTAGAAATTTCAGTTGCCTCTGTCTTAATGTTTTAATTAATGATCTTTTCAGATTAGAGTCTCTCAATACTGACTAATCTGATTTTTCTCCGTCCATGATATCCTCAATTTACATGGCTCTTTTCGTCTTGACAGACGGTCAGCAGCTAAATTTACTCCTTTCTCCCACAGCTTCTCTCATGGCTTATCCTACCGATATTGGATAAATATCTCCTATTACAGCACTGGCAGATTAGAGAGGTGCCTTGAGATTGTGGAGGTTTCTCCTTTCTTACTCGGCACTTCTCAATTTGGTCTGAGATGATGTTGTTCTCGAAGTGTTGGACTCCATCTCTCACTGTGGACTTCCAAGCTGAACGGTCCCCTGCTAGTTCTTCCCAAGTTCCAGAGTTGATGTTACACTTTACCATGTTGTTCTTGCACATGTCCTTGAATCTTAGCTTTGGTCTTCCACGCTGTCTGACGCCTTGGGCCATTTCACGAAAAAGCAACTGCTTGGGGATCCTGCTGTCGTCCATTCGTTTTACGTGACCTAGACATGCTCGGCAGTTCTGCTTCTTCCAAGACTTGTGTGTTGGTCTTTCTGTCACGCCAGCTGATGCCAAGGATCTTTCGGAGGCATCTGAGGTGGAAGGTATTTAGTCTCTTCTCCTGTCCTGAGTACGGTGTCCACGTTTCTGATCCGTAAAGGAGTGAACTAAGGACGCATGCTTCATATATATATCTTATCTTCGTCCTTAGTGTGAGCATTCTCAATATTCTTAATAATAATATTCTCAATTCTCAATATTCTTCTAATAAACCACATCTCTGCTGCTTCTAGTTTCCTCTCTATTTTTTTAATTTATTGTCCGACATTCACATCCGTATAAAAGCACTGACCATACATATGTTTTCAAGACTCTGATTCTGGTGGTCATTGATAGATTTCTGTTCATGAATATTGGTCTCATTTTTGTTTGGATTGAATCTTTGGCCATTATTATTCTTTTTCCTTATTTTACTTACTACTGTCACCCCCACTGTCTTGTGGGTCATCTCGGGAGAGAGGAAGACTAGGGGAAGGTAACCCTGAATACAAATACCACACTGCCTTGTGTGTTGCTATGATAGCAAAGGCTATGGGAGTAAACCCAGACAGAAAATCAGGAGTGGAGACCCGAAGGTGGTTGTCAGGGAGAACTGCATCAAACTGGCTTCCAGCATCTCCTGCAGCCGGACTAGTTCCAAATGTATTGACCTGGTCTCTCCCTTGGGTTTAACTAGAATGGCAGAGAGAGGGGTGGTGCCTCTGGGCAAAGCACCATCTCTTAAAAATAGCCCAGGCAAGGCAGCAAAACGAGGAGGCGTTTGCTCGGGCTTGGCAAGCGTCTGTCTCTCCTCTATAAGCCCACCCATTTCCGATTTGGAGAGGACACTCCAGCCATCCGTTACGGATGGGCACAACACGGGAGGTGGCAGTTACCGGTGATAAGCTCAATCCATTTGGCGTACGGATGAGCGCCAGGGGTCCCCTCTGTCGGTGGGAGCGGCTTTTCAGCTGCATTGATCAACTACCGCCCGCCGTAACCTGGGCAGCCCCCAGGCAGTTTGGTGTTGTTCCGCCACGTCAGCCTGCTTCATAAGGTGGTTGGAGCTAGACCAAAAGTCAAAAAGCTGACGTAAAGTGTGCACCTGGCAAAAACAGAAAAATACTAAAACTTGGTACCTGGAACGTCAGAACAATGCGCCCAGGCTTGCAACAGCAAGATCTCACTGATATTGACTCCATCAGGAAATCCCAAATTATTGATCGAGAACTTCAGCTACTAAACATCGACATCGCTGCCCTTCAAGAAACTCGACTTCCCGACTCAGGGTCAGTCAAAGAAGAAAACTACACCTTCTTCTGGCAGGGCCTTAGCAGCAAACAGCCGAGAATCCACGGCGTGGGCTTCGCCGTAAAAAACTCCCTTATCAATTCGATCGCAACTCCAATTGGAGTGTCAGAACGCATCATGACACTCAGACTGAACACCCGGTCTGGTTTTACCAACATTATCTGTGTCTATGCCCCAACACTTACCTCCCCTGACGAAACCAAAGACATTTTCTACGAGGCATTGCAGAGGACTTTCCACAACATCCCTCTCACCGAAGGCCTGCTAATTCTGGGTGACTTTAACGCCCGAGTGGGAGCAGATCACTCCGCATGGCCAAAGTGTATTGGGCACTTCGGCATTGGCAACATCAACGAAAACGGGCAGCGCCTTCTGGAGCTATGCTCCGTAAACTCATTATGTGTTACAAACACGTACTTTGACCTTAAGAGATGCCAAAGAACATCATGGCGCCATCCCAGGTCTGGCCATTGGCATCAATTAGATCTTATTCTCTCAAGGAGGAAGAGTTTGGGCTGTATAAAAATAACTCGTTCCCTCCACAGTGCTGACTGTGACACCGACCATGCACTGGTAGCCAGCAAAATCAAAATTTCGGCCAAGAAAATATACAGATCAAAAGCCCCTTCAATCCCTAAGATCAATGTAACAGCAATCAGAGATGAATCAAATAGAAAGTCATTTGAAAAGTTATTTGCTGAAAGCATGGATAATGTCACCCAATGTGACTCGGTAGATGAAACATGGAACACTCTCAGTTCAAAAATTCATGACTGTGCCATCAAGTCTTTTGGACAGCATAAAGTTTCAAACAACGACTGGGTAGCCCAGAACAGCGAAATTCTCCTACCTCTCATTGAGCAAAAGAAATCTGCTTTCAATGAGTATAACAAAAATTGCAATCAGAGTACAAAAACTTGTTTGAAAAATGCAAAAGCTAAACTTCAGCTGGACGTAAGACGTTGCGCCAACAAATACTGGACAGACTTGTGTAACAGCATACAAGAGGCAAATGAAAAGGGAGATATGAAAACCGCCTTTAGTCAGATGAAAGTAGCTCTTGGGCCAATCATCACCAAGAGCGCCCCACTTAAGTCTGTAAATGGTGAACCCATCACAGATAAAAATGAACAACTGAATAGGTGGGTAGAGCATTACTCTCTGTTGTATTCAACTGAGAAAAATATTCCACCAGATTTTGAGGAACACCTCCAAAAACTGCCAATAATGGCCGAACTTGACGCTGAACCTTCCTTAGTCGAGCTTTCCAATGCAATCAACCACCTGTCTGCTGGAAAAGCCACAGGAAGCGACAACATTCCTGCAGAGGTATTAAAAGACCTAAAAGGCCCACAATTACCACACCTGTATAATCTGTTACTGCAGTGTTGGAAAGAAGGCGTGATACCACATGATATGAGAGACGCCAAAATTGTCACACTTTACAAGAACAAAGGAGACAAAGGCGACTGCAACAACTATCGAGGCATATCCCTCCTCAGCATTACTGGAAAGGCTTTTGCTCGCGTCATCCTCTGCCGCCTTCAACAACTGGCGGAAAAAGTCTTACCAGAAACACAATGTGGCTTTCGAAGCAAACGATCAACTATTGACATGATATTTGCACTTCGGCAAATCCAGGAAAAATGTAAAGAACAAAACAGGCCGCTTATAACATGCTTTGTGGACCTAACAAAGGCTTTCGACACCGTGAGCCGATCTGGCCTGTATGCAGTCCTTAAATCCATAGGCTGTCCACCAACATTGCTAAAACTTATTGCATCCTTCCACACTGACATGAGGGCATGTGTCAACTTTGAGGGCTGCACATCCAATTCATTTGCTGTAAACAGCGGTGTGAAGCAGGGATGTGTTCTTGCTCCTACCTTATTTGGTATATATTTTGCAGCCCTACTCAAGAATGCCTTTGGTCAATGTTCAGGTGGAGTACTTATTAACACCAGAGTGGACGGCTCCATTTTTAATGTTGCCAAACTAAAAGCAAAATCTCGTACAGAGCATATTATGTTACAAGAGCTCCTCTTCGCAGATGATGCTGCAATCGTGGCCCACGATGAAACCACGCTCCAGGCTCTCATCAATAGCCTTGCCAAAGCCTGTGACAAATTCATGCTAAAGATCAGTGTCTCAAAAACTGTAGTTTTGACACAAGGCTTGAGAAACCCCAACCCAATCATGCTGAATGGCTCTCCTCTGGAGCAAGTGGGAAAATTCTGCTACCTAAACTCAACCATCAGTGGTAGCACAGACATAACAACTGAAATAAATGCCAGAATAGGAAAGGCGGCCACAGCTTTTGGCAAACTCTCAAAAAGGGTGTGGAACAATAGCAAGCTGACCATCAAAACAAAGGTACTCGTGTACCAAACTTGCGTCCTAAGCACCCTGCTGTATGGCTCAGAGACATGGACCACCTACTCCAAACATGAAAGATCCCTCAACTCCTTCCACCTGCGCTGCCTACGCAAAATTCTCAAGATCAAGTGGCAAGACAGGATCTCAAATATCGAAGTTCTGAGCCGAGCCAACATTCCATCAACTCAGGCTCTCCTAGGCAAAAAAAGACTGCGGTGGCTTGGACATCTCCACCGTATGGAAAATGATCGCATCCCCAGACAAATTCTCTACGGGGAACTTGCTACTGGCAACCGACCCAGAGGTTTGGTGAAAGGGCTTTCAGCCATGTTGGGCCCAGGGTGTGGAATGAGATTCCTTTAGATGTCCGCAGTTCGCAAGTATTTTCACAGTTTAAAAGGATGTTAAAATGTCATTTGTATGAGAGTTTCTAGTCTATGTAAAAGCTATCTATTATTATTATTATTATGTGTGTATCAATGTGGGTTGTGTGTGTGAGTTTACCCATGTATTTTTTGACATGTTTCTGTAAAGCGCATAGAGCATTTTTGTAATGGATATGCGCTATATAAATGCCATCCATTATTATTATTATTATTAGGCCACATCTGCGATTCAAAGACACTTGCAAGGTCACGATGAAAGCATTCAACATCGACCCCAATGAATGGGAGAACCTTGCAAATGATCGAAGCAGATGGAGACAAAAATTGCGCAGTGGCACGCTCGCAATAGACTTCAAGGCAAAAGAAACATACCTGACAAAACGACAGAGGCGGAATGAAAACACTCGCCAAAGTGAACCCAAAAGACTGACCTGCAATCACTGCCATCGCACTCTCGGGCCAAACATTGGTAGAATAAGCCACGAGAGAAGCTGTCAGTCAAAGTGAAAGTGAATATTCTAGCTGCTAAGACCGTCTGTAAAGACGCTAAAGGCCATATATATTTTACTTACTATGCTCCTCCCATCTGATGTTATCAAATAGCCTAGATATTTGAATTTTGTAACTTGTTTGATTTGCTCTCCTTTTCGAACCAGATTACATTTCGGTTTTTTTTTTTTTCAGACTACCGTACATTGTCTTTTTCACGTCGAGAGACAGTCCCATTTTTTCACTTTCCATAACACTACTGTGTCCAAAAGTCTCTGAAGTTGTTGTTCCAATTCTGCCATTAAGACTGTGTCGTCTGCATATCTAAGGTTGTTGAGATTTTAAATTGCGCTCACTTAAAAGTGTCTTCATTTAAGTTCACGATTTGAAACAGTTATGGTAGATTTTCTCACGGGTGTGTCTCATTCAAGTATTTCACATGTAATATCATTATTTTGCTTAACTATCATACCAGAACGAACCAATTGTCACGAGTGGAGTGAGTGCAATTAAGGGGATTGCTACAGAGCGGGTGTAGAGTAAGAAAGGCTCACGGTAGACAAGTAAGTTAAGCGTGCTGTTGTGAGTAGTGGGGGGGGGGTCTGAATGAGGCGAAAGCGCTGTATTACTATCACTGCAAGTTAGAAGGTCCTACGGAACGGACCTGTGAATAAGAGCCCATCGGGCGGACATAAGGGGAGCAGTCGAGAAGACTAGTGAGAGAGTCTTTCCAGTGATGACTGGTATGTAGAACGTTGATTGATTATTATGATTGATGTATTATATTATATTCGTCTATTACCATGATGTAAATAAGTATATGTGAGGAATGTGGAAGTCCTTGATATTGGATATAGCAATGTGCGCCATGAGCGATAGATGAAAGTGAGTTCATGGATTTGTAGCGCGAGTGAGTAGTGTGTACTCCGATGGAGGTGTGTTACCGTAAGATGTGTAGTGAGTGAAAGGTGAACTAGTGTGTGTACGCTTCATGGATTGTAAGGAGAGGTGGAGTGAATAGAAATGGTAGGGTATTATACCAATGTAATGTTATTCTTGTAGGTGTCGAGGACGGGCCGCAGAGCCACCTCGATGAGCACAGGGGATAGGCCAGCATAGGGCCGGAGGCCACACATAGGCCAGAAGTGAGGCTGTCAGTGCAGGACAGTGGAGGCGCATAAAGTCGTGGCAGTCAGGCCACGGACAGGGACGTAGATATGAGCGTGAATGTGATAATGCACTATTGCCATGTTGAGGGGAGAATGTACTACTGAAATGATAATGTCTATTGAAATGATAATGTGTTATTGCCCTGCTGAGGTGCTAGGGGAATGCTAAGGGGTATGACAATAGGAAGGTGATATTGAGAGACTGCGGTGCCAGTAAATTATTAATGTGCTATTAAGACCCTGAGGGGAGAGGCTGAGGCCGAAGTGCCTTTAGGAGTAACTACCGGATTGTGGATCCGAGGGAGAGTGTGTGTGAGAATAAGGCCGTTGTACGGCAGTTGATTTCAATAATATAATGTATGTAATTGCGCTATTATCTGTATAATTATGTTTAATAAATGTGTGAGTCTGATGGATTGTTCTGTTAAGTGTTAACTTGTTTGTTCGTGATTGTTGTCCTGTCATAACTTATTACATCTCCCAGTCTGGGATTTGTGACACCAATGTTTTGCCAATAGACAGGCCCCCTTATCCCACGCATCATGGTTGAGATCAGGTGAAACTGCTGAACCTGAACTACATGTATTCATCTGACATTTGTTATAATTATTCATGCCTTGTTCAGTATGTGAATTATTGTGACTTGTGCCTTAAACATAAATTTAATTATATACTCATGAGGATCCATATTTGTCTATTTGTATTTCGTCCGAGACGAATATATGTAAAGTATTTTTACATTCCTATAATTTTTCATATCTATAACGTACGTGTACTTTCAAAGGGGAAAATAATATTTTCAGCTGGCTATGAGAAAATCAGTGATTATTACTGCTAAATTCACCTGAGACAAAAAAATAAGCTTACTTTCAATCAGAAGACCGTAAAACCAACTTGACATCAGTTTAATTTGATGTGACGACTTGGGCAGCAAGAGATATTATGAGCTGAGAGCAGAGGATAAAATAATGCCAGTGTATTTTCCACTACATCGTTACTGTTTGTCTCTATCCACTTAGCTCCAATTTTGAAATTGAAAAGTTACGTTTGAAAAAAAAAAAAAAAAAGGCTAAAAGGCTAAAATCCCAGGAAATGGATAAAGTGATAGAAAAATACAACACTGCAAATGTCTAATATTGTTTAACACATAGATTGGATGTGGCGATGTAATGATGTCCCGTCTATTTTGTAGGCTAAACAGTGTTTCTCCCAAATCCAAGTTAGATCGATGGAAATATTCAGTGCCGTTACGATTTGATCTATATCTGTGACTTAGTGTGAGTTCAAATTAGATCTACATTGGTGTTTTACTGAGTGTTCTATTCTCTGTAGTTTGCCTTTTATTCTGAAAAGACTGAGGTATAGACCTAAATGTGTTGTTTATTGTATGTTGGGGTGATCACATTAAAGGCATTCCATGCATTTCAGATGAACCTTTCTCTGTCCAGTTTGTAGTGTGTGGGCGGACCTGACGAAATCGTGGTCACGGTGAAAGATCAAATTCCTGAGAACTCCCCCCCCCCCCTCCCCCAGAGGAGGGACATTTGTGTACGGAAACTGAGATTGGCTTGTAATATGAAAGATAGCCAAATTTTGCACTCATATAAAATATGTTGCTTGAAATCGTCTTAGAAATACAACGTAGGCCCATTTCATTTTGATTTATTAAAATGGTATAAACATTTCACTGTTATCCCGGTTTTGTCAGATCCACTGGCGTTATAGACTCTCATAGAGAGAAAGAGAGAGAGAGAGAGAGAGAGAGAGAAAGAGAGAGAGGGGAGAGAGAGAGAGAGAGAGAGAGAGAGAGACAGACAGACAGAGAGACAGAGAGAATCAAAACAGATTTTTCCAATTATTTCGTTTTCAATGCCGACATTATTTTTAGCTATACAGAAGTGATGTAATTAAGAGAAAAGAAAAATGAATGCACCAGTGACATACATACGGTTTACGTCATGTATACAATGTACATGTACATGTAGTATAATAATTACATGTCTCTGGAATGCCCTGACTCATCAACACGGGTTGTATAAAAAGTTTCATCTTGTTAACATGGTGCCTTCAGCCCTTTGACTTCTTGAGAATATTTTTCCCGAGGCTTTACCCCTCTAAAACTGTTAAATTCCAGGAAGAGAAATGAGTTATCCATGTCATTTATTTGTTTAAACGGAAAGAATTCCTGGGCCTTTTCTCAAATGTTTAAATTCCAGAGCTTTTCCAGGGATTCCTGAAATTCCACAGTCGGGCAGGAAGCCTGTGTAAAATTCTAGATGGTATGTATTTTTAATTTATCACTGCAAAACAAATCCACCAGCTGTCAAGGCCAGCTAATTTTTTTTTTCATTAAATATAGGGCCTACCGCTTCTTTATTTAAAGAAAAAGGCTGTTCAATATTAAAAGAAAACAGCTGTAATGTAACTGTATAACACATGTAATTAATATTGTGAATTAATCATTTTGTTTAAATAATTATGAAAATTTTGCTAGCTTTGGCACTAAACTAAGCAATAGGTTTGACTAAATGTGGACATAACTCATTAAAAATGCAATCTTGAGGATAAATCGCAGCTTAAAGTTAAACCACAATGTTGAATTTTGGTTTGATTTGAATCTAGAGAAAGCGGACGTTATTATAATATACAATAACGGCCAGTTGTGCTGAAAAAGAATGAAACAAGAAGACAGAATACAACAGAGTGATTGACAGGACAGAAGGGGATCCTCCCACAGGGGCTCATCGACCATCAGCTCACAAAACTGGAAACAGTTTTCAAAGGAAGAAAGAGTACAGAGTGCAAGACTGAAGGAAAGTGGTCACAGAACAGTAGTGGGTCACAGCAAGGCTAACCAAACGTGTAAAATTTATCATCCATCAAATAATATACCAGCAAATACATCAATTCCTTTTTTTTTTTTTTTTTCGAAGTGGATAGGTGGACCCCGGGGTGTACCTAGCGAAATATAGGCGTTTTAGGATAGGTGGACCCCGCACCAATGAAAAATTGTCTTTCATCGCCAAGTTAGGCTGGGGTAAGAAAACAATATTTCAAATGGCGGCCTGGATGTCGATAGATCTAGATCTACATGTTTTGTTGGACCTGGGAGGCGTGAGGGTCTAGTCAGTTTGCATTAATGGGCGGTAGTCAGATTGACTAATCAGGCGAAAAGGGGCTGGGGTAGCCAATGGCGATCGATGTACACACAAGTAGGCCTACATTGGCTGAGATCATACCTCCATGGTGCAGCGGTTGAATGAGTGGACTTGAATGCCAAGTTTCTGGTACCACCAGATAAGAATTCGTGACTGGAATTTGTTGCTGAATTACAACAGAAGTTTTCTTTTTGCAACATCACTCTTACGGAACACACCACTTTTAAGAACTACTATTCTAAAACATTTCACTACAATGAACCCAGCCCGGGGTCCACCTAGCAAAATACAGGCGTTTTAAGACCCCGGGCTCCACCTGTCCTCGACCTTTTTTTTTAGTTATATAACTGCCTTACTAGTATTGTTGCTCATTGTGAGATGCATGTATATTCTCATGAAATGACGTATCGTTGTCTAAAAATTGTCATCGATAGTTATGAAATAATCTGTTTTATGATGAAGGGGCGAATCAATAACAACAGCTATTCAATGAAAAGGTGAATGCATCCTGTATGACAAACGGGAGAATAGGTTAAATTTAAGATATTTAACTCTGTTGTAGTTATCAAAACTAGCCTATATTGTGTGTGTGTGGGGGGGGGGGGGGTGGGGGGGGGGAGGTAACCCAACATGAGCAATTCTGTTAAATTTCATTTAGTTTTTGTTTTTTGTGATGAAAGCTTTGGAGAAATGGATGATGAGAGCAGTACAAAATTTTCAAAACTGACTTTCTTGCAACTCTGATTTTGGCAGTTCCCCTTTCTGTCATACAGACAAGTTAAGTGTTTGCCCTTTCGTTGCACAGCTGTTGATATCTATTCGCCCCTTTGTCATGAAACCGAGAAAATTATAAGCAGAACAATTATTCACAATTTTTTCCACATCCAAGAATAACAAAAGTGACCAAAACTTTGATATAATAATAATTATACTCCTAGTAAAATGACAACATTTTTTATAGGTCACCATGCAAAATGGACAATGCATTACAGTGGGGCAAAAGCTCATGAATATCAAACTCAGCCTGTCTAGTCCACCCTGCTATAATCTTGAGGGGAAAGTGGTGAAAACAAAACAATTCATGACAAATGACAGCAAGAAGACAAGTGACAGTACAAGTAGTTAAAAAAAGAAGACCCAGAACCCAAACTGAATAACGACATCAATACAAAATTTATTTGGTCAGAAATATCTTGGCAATTACACTGGTGTCAAAATGCATGATTAAGATTAAGCAAAAATACATACATTTAGCATCTTATAGGTAAAATTGGAGTCTCAAATTCTCACATCTTGATGTATTCAGAGAGTTAAAGTTTGTACTTGTGTTGAACCAATAAGTAACACGTACATGTAGTTGGCAAAAGGTACAATATCATTCTCATTTTTGTTGATTTATGTCACTACTGTCCTGCAGCATCCAAAAGTTTAGATACACACAAAAAAAAACTCAAAGAATGGTAAAATCTGCACACAAAAAGTAGTCCCACACTGGGTTTGGCTCCTGTAAGAAAAGTGTAAGAAAGGGGGGGTCTTGAACCAATGAAATATTACACTTTTGTGAGGGAAGAGGAGAACGAGCAGGAACAAGACACGGATTTTCAAGATAGCTCAGCAGATGCCCCTGTTTTTAGAAATATCTTTGACATTTATATGATGAAAAACCCCTTTGTTGATGATAACTAATTTAAGGCAATTTTGACATTGACTTTGACACATGAGTCTCATTTTTCCCTCATTTGTAAGAAAGAGTACGTGTGCAATGTATAATTATTACATGTATTATTGTAATATTACGGGGGGGGGAGCAGACTGTAAGAAAAGTGTAAGAAAGGGGGGGGGGGTCAAAAAGTCCCAAAAAAGGTGTAAGATTATATTTGATTATGATATCCTTCTGTGTCAAAATCAGGAACAACAGAGTCACCGAAAAAGGTGAAAATGCTGACAGGGTTTACAGGCGATTTTCTTACTGGTGATGTAAATTCAAGGTTTTTTCAAGATTTTTCAAGGTTTAATCCTCAGTTTTCAAGGTTACAAACCCCCGCCACAAAAACCAAGTAAAAAGTTAATTGCCACAATACATTGTATGTCATTTTTTTTTTTGGGGGTCAATGTCCGAAACTGCCCTGAGTACACATGGTTGTTTGAGTTGGGATTTTTTTTCTTTGACTGATATTGTTTAATGGCATCTTTCATTTATTACTTTGTTCTTGTTCTTCTTTCCAAGATATTTCAAGGATGCCACGCCCATTTGCTCAAACCTGTAAGTAAATCACAGGGGCCCAAGCAGGGAATATGGCACTTTAAATCTGCTCAAGTGACGCTGGTACAAACAATATGTCTTTGGTTGATTATGATACCTCATTCTTTCATTCACTTGAGTAAAAAACCTTTTTTTTTTGACACCGTATGTGAGTGTGCATGAGAAAACCCACAATAAGTCGCAAACATGACATTTTGAGTTCTGTACACATAATAAAAGACAAGACATTTCTGATAAATTGAAGTCAGTGATCCCCCCTAAAACAAGATTTTGAGAAAACGGCATTTAATCCTAAAAGTGGCAATAGCTAATTAACCCATTAATATTGGAGTGATTGCTGTTAGGAGACCGTAGTCTAATAACTAAGCCGTTATAGAGATCATACTGAGTAGTGTTCACTGCTCATCTACAGTTTACCCTGTAACATGCCACGGTCCCTTAAACAACAGCCAAGTCGGAAGTTTTTGGATCTTGTTAGGAGACCGTAGTCTAATTACAAAGCCTTTATAGAGATCATAGTGAGTAGTGTTCACTGCTCGTCTACAGTTTACCCTGTAACATGCCACGGTCCCCTAAACAACAGCCAAGTTGGAAGTTTGTGTCGGACCCATATTTTCACTTCAAAGCCGTTTTTCTCAAAATCAGCTCTGTCAACTTATTGTGGGTTTTCTCATGCACACTCACATGATATGTAAATAGTTCCCATAGTGCCATCTATCCAAATCCAACTTAATTACACAGATACAAGTTACAACCAGATAGCACTTCAGATGAGTCATATCAAAACATCCAAAAGAAAAATTTCACTCAGCAGAAAGCATGATCATGATAATATGCATCAAAGTACAATATAATGAAAGACATTAATTAGCATAAATGAAATGAGATTTCTCTGCCGTTTTCATACCCAGAAATTTTCTGACACAAACACCATTACATTCACAACTCGAACCACAGGATCCAAAAGTATAATTTTTAGTTTTAATTCCACCCACTTCAGTTTCACTAACACTCAGACAATATCATGGCCAAGAAAAACCCTCATTCACAAAAATATTTGAGATTTTGACTTCTTGAATGCACAGAAATTCACTTTTTGTCCTTATCTCTACACAGATACGCTCATGCACCATGTCATGCCAGTTTCTAATCACACCTATAGGCCCATTGCGAATGATGTCAGAGTGTTTTTGTTTTGTACTTCCGACACCTAAAATGGCGGGTGGCTCAGCTGACGAGTGTAACTTCGAGATATGTCTAAGCAGTTAAAATGCCTGCTGGCTGCATTGCAGTTGACTGTTATGACAGGGGTTGAAAGGATGGATCCAAGCTGGTCAGATTCCCTACCGTCCGTGTAAACAAGGGAGAAAAAGTGAAAGAATTAACCGAACGTCTCCCATGTGCGTGAACACACGTGTCATTGTTTACTGTAGTGAACTTTTTCTTAGCTCGGCGACGCCTGAAGTGCTCGCAGTGCAAATCAGTTAACGAATCAAAATCAATGGTACCATCGCCATGGTTATGCGTTGGTCCTGACAGCTAAAATGGCCGATATCCGCAATGGGCCTATAGGCATGAAGTCTAAATGCTGCAAATGCTGATTGGGATTTGAGAGGCACAGACATTTAAACATTCCACTTTTCCAGTGCCTCCGACTTGCAAAGGATCATGACTTGATGAGGAAATCTGCTATACAGAATCGTAACATGACTAGGCAAAATATCTTCAAGATAAATATAATATACATTCTTTAAAAACAGTGAAATGCTGTTGGTCATAATTAAAGCAGTTTCCGCAAGCCTGGTCCTCAGACTAAAATTACATCAAGAAATGGCCAGTGAAGTTTTCTGACAGGCACCCAAATACATTTGACATGTTTCTTATCATGTAAAAGTGCATATAAATTTCCGAGATCAAAACTGATCTAATTCCAGTAAAAAAAAACAACAAAAAAACATTCATATAAATTTAGTTCCAAAAGTTTTTATCTCCTCTGGCCACCTCATAGCTCGTTTTGATAAAGTTAAATTTAGCATGGAAACTTAGAAATGAGCATCACTGTTTGTTTTCTGAACTTCCAGTAAATTAATCCACTCGGTGACCAGGCTTGGAACATGTCACTGAAGCCAACTGTTCTACATTCAGAATACTTGCATATGGCAGGTTTCAGAAAATTGGGTCACAAAGACAGTTCAGATTTCAGTGTCTTATAGTTTCATAAATATTGTGTTTTTTTTAAATATTTTGATTTCAGCCCATAGATGATGATCAGAAGAAATAAAAATTATAAATTTGTTTGTACAACAAAGAATCAATGTATCTACCAACTTGGCACAGGTAATATTGTTTTTGAGTATGGAATGGTAGTAAAAATGGTTGCTGGTGTTTATAAACCCTAGAAAAAGTCCCCAGAAGCAAAATAAAATAAAATAAGAAGGTTTACATTTTGCCAAATGTTGCGCAACGTGTCTGTCAAAAAACTGACCGATTTCAGATAGTAACTAAACTGCTTTAAAAACAATTTTTAGTCCCAATTTTCACAGTCAATAAATAATAAAACAAACCTTTAAAATGACCTTTAAAATGGTATGAAAGAAAAAAATAATTTGTTTTTTGTTTAAAAAGTGTGAAATCCAACAGTAGATCTTGCGAGGCACTTGTCAGTCAAAGTCACGTGACCATCGCACGCAATCTTTCCTGTTCCGTTCTTTTGTTGTTGAACACCAACTGGGTTCACTTCCAGGAGATACAAAATCTGTTTGCATCCGCGAAACAAAATAGATAAGTGCTGTGTTTTTTTTTATTCCTTTCTATTTGTCGTAGTTTTTGTATTAAAAATGTCTGTCAAAACAATTCGCAAAGGGTGCTTTCGCAACAGCTGATGCAGGTCGAAAAACTCGGGAATTGAGGACCTATTACCGATAGATTTTATCGCATTTACCGTATCCTTGTCATGGGCAGCCTTTCCCAGTATCCTCCCAGTATGATTAAAGGTTCAACAAAGTCAAACGATGCGGTTTTAATACTTTTAAGAGATGTTTTCTAATGCCCTACCCATGCTTATGTGCAATGGTCACGTTTTGACTGACGAAAGTGCCTGGCTAGGGAAGTCTGAACCCTCAATTTTCTGAAACCTGCCATATAAACATATAATTTATCATTGATTACACTGTCATGATTTCCACACAACTCAAGAGATTCCAATCCAAATCCATCAATAATAAACACAAAATGCAGGAAACAAATCTGGACAAGAAAAAAATGTCTGAAACTTTGTAAAATGGTCAGAAAAGGGCCAGGGGTCCAGGGATTCCCCTTGCTGAAAATGACTATTATACATTTCATAAGCTAGATCAAACCATTTCAAGCGCTGTCTTAAATTTGAAATTATAGACATATTTTCTCCCAACTTTGAAGTGGCATAATTCTGATATTGTCGCTACAGGTTCTGCCTCTGAAAATGTCATTACTAATCACATTTCTGAATAGAAAATCAGAATGTTGTGACAAGTACGTACGTCCCCCAAGTTTTTTGCAATAGGGGTACGTATTTTAAAGCCTTTTGTGACTCAAGAGCTAGAGAGCTCCTCCCGAAATATCCTAAACACAGCCAGTATTAATTATTCTTTCAGATTTTCTCTTATTGTTTTCCACCTGTTGTTTGATTGAAAGGGCGGGGGGCAGGGTTAACAGATTCAATAAGATTTAGGGTGGAGGGTAAAGACAGGGTTAGGAATAGGTATATATACGTACATGCCCCTAGCCAAAAACATGGTGGCGGCGGCATGTGATAAAAGAAAATTTGGGGTCAAATGGAACAACTGCCTGAAAACAGTTGTGAACTCATTGCAAAATATAATATTCATCAGGCAAAGTAAGGTCTCAGTTTCCAAATTAACTCATCCTACTTTGGCCACAGTGAATTGTAGACTGAAAGGTTGCCTTTTCAAGTAATGCACAAAGAAAGCTTCATATTATCTGCACACCTCTCACCAGTCACTTTTCCCACAAGGTGAAGACTTTGAAAAAAAAGAAACAAAATATAAAAAAAATAAAAGCCCTGCTTTCAAGCACCTTATGGAAAAATAAAAGCCCTGATTTCAAGCACTTGTGAAAAAACAAAAAAAAACCTGATTTCAAGTACCTTGTGAAAAAACAAAATAAAAAACAAAGCCCTTATTTCAAGCATCTTATTGCAAAAAAACTTTTAAAATCCCTGATTTCAAGCACCTTATTGGAAAAAAACTATTAAAAAATCCATGATTTCAAGCACCTTATTGGAAAAAAAAAATAAAAAAAAATCCCTTATTTCAAGCACCTTATTGGAAAAAGACCAAAAAAAAAATCCCATATTTCAAGCACCTTATTGGAAAAAGACAAAAAAAAAAATCCCTTATTTCAAGCACCTTATTGGAAAAAAACTTTAAAAATCCCTGATTTCAAGAACCTTCTGAGAAAGGACTAAGATGACAACATTATCAGTGCCTTTACATAGAACTCTGTAGCAGCACTATGCTTTTAGTTTTTATACTAGAAACTCATCCCAAATGTTAATGATACTAATGAAACACTTAAATAATCTAGTTGCACCATAAATAAGCCATTCCATGGTCTGGGTCAGAATAAAAGAAGTTGTAATACCTGTAACTGTCAGGGATGGAAGCAGGACAAAATATGTCTGAACATTTTTAAGCTGGTCAGAATAAACTGGCCTGGAGTCCAGGGGGCAGCCTAGCCGAGTTCAGGGACAGTGTCCCAGTTGGAGGACCAGAGGCCAAAGCCATCTCCAGCAAAAAATTGGTCTTTAGCATTTCAGATGATAAATCAAACCATTTCAAGCATTTTTACTCTAAGTTTGAAATTTTTTTTAAAAATGAAGGAGTGAGTTTACATTTAAAAATAACCAATCATGTAGCACATAACATGGGAGAAGGAAGGGTAGAACAATAAACAGATGTCGAGATGAAGTGATTGTCAGAGTGCATCTCCTATCTTTAGTTACCTTTTGGACATAAGAAAATTACGACATTTTCTCCTGACCAATGACTATTGGTCCCATCTCAGAAACACACTAACTTAATTTGATTGCACTAAAGGTAATGCCACTGTGTGGTCTTGGTTGGAATAAAAGAAATTGTAATATCTGTAATTGTTTACTTGACAGAGGGATGACCAATGTTAAATACTACGCGTTTATCTAATGCACATGTTCAAGCCAGAGGTCATTTTCTTGTCTTGTTTCACTTGAGTTTTCTTGGCTTGTTTCTCCATGGCGAAACATTTCCACAGGCGAATGGTTTCATCAGCTGCAGCACTGGCCACAGTGGCGCCATCTGGTGACATGGCCATGCACAACACACGAGAGGAGTGGCCTGTTGGTGATGATGGAAATGCATAGACGATGTGACGAAATTCACAACAAACAATAATATCAGACAACGTAAAAATTAGGAGCGCTGGATGAGGGAAAGAACCAAACATCCCTAGCTCCCATTTGAAACTGTTATTTTATGCATTCAAAAGCTAAATTGAGCCATTTCAAGTGCTCTTGACATGTGAAAATCTAAAAAAATAAAGACATAGGATTAAGTTTACAATACACAAGAATAACCAATCATTCGGTATATAACCTGGGCAGGGACACATTTTCTCCCTGCCGAAAGTGTTTGAATTCTGACACTGTCAGAACAGTTTCCATATCTATGAAACCATTCTAGAAAGCCTGTAGTAATTTTAATTCCAAAGATAGAGTTATAACCGGGAACAATGAGAAAGAAGGATGCTTGAAGAAAATAAAAACAAAGTAAAGAATACACAGAAAAAAACCTTACCCACGAGGTCCATCACTCGAGTCATGGCTGGGTATTTCCAGATACGCAAATGATTGAGAGCATAACCATGACCTGAGATAATCTCTTTGTGTTCCTTGGACCACAAGATGGAACACACCTGGGGATATAATGTCAACAAGCAAAAATGCTCGGATCAGGTATTCTCACATGAAATCATTTTTCAGATCAACTTTTGCACTCTTTGCTAAACGAGATATTATGTGAACAGAAATATGGAACATGACCATAGTGAGGCTCCATAGTTGAAATGAAAACCTGAGAGAAAGCCCCTTTAACTATTGCAAACTCAAGAAAATGTAAAATATCCACTTGAGAATAAGATACAAACATCATTGCTACCCCTGGGGCCAGAGTGACCCACAGTTTTTTGAATTATTGAAAAAAAAATAAAAAAATAACGGCACACTTTTCAGTGTTTAATTACTATCACCAAAAGAATATAAAAATTAGCATATATGAATTGCATACTTTTTCCCTAATACCCATCTCTCCCAACATTGGTAATTTTCCTTTCTGGTGAGAGAGCTCATTTGTATCATGTTTCAACAGAAACCATTCAATTTTGGTAGAAAACGTGACATTAACTGTGAAACAACAACAGAGCTTTTGACAGGAAAAAAATATATGAGTGAATAAATATTTAGACATTTAACAACCAAAAACAAAAAAAGGTTATATTTGCCTCACCAGTACAAGACTCCAACCAAACATTTACCTGAGATTCTGTATCATAAGCTCCTACATTAGCCCCTGACTGGACGTTCCACATGCGGATGTGACGGTCAGCTGTCCCGCCACCTGTAGCCAGCAGGTGGGGCTGCCATGGGCACCAGGCCATTGCCTGGCAATGGGCAAATTCGCACATTTACACAAAATGTAATTAAACTAACTTTATCAAAAACCCTGAGCAAGATTTCAAGGAATGTAGAAAATAGCCTTCGTTTGTATCAAGTATAAAGCTATCTGACACACTCTAAATGAAATGGTGGTCATTTTGGTTTTTTAAATTTCCACGAAAATAATTGTGTTTAATAACTGTCCATTGTAACAGCACCCAGAGTATCATTTGAGGATGCCTAACCACAGCTTTCATTAAGAAATTTTATAATAGTAATTTTTTGTTTTTTTCCCTGCATTCATGGCATGTACAAAATACCTGTCATGTACTTCTATTAAGCTACATCCTACCATTAATTCCAAAACCAGACAATCTGTTTTTCCCAAAAGAGTGTACAGGGGTAATTTTATGGGCAATCGCAGTGGTGACATGCAGATTTTAGTGCCAAGTCAAAACAACTGGATTTTCAAAAAAGAGCAAGGTGCTTTATAGAGATTGGATCTTATTCCAGTTAAAATCTATTATAAAAAAAATAGTGGCGGGAGTAACTGATTGTGGTGCAACTTTGGCACCTTTTTTTGCTCATTGCTGTAGCCTAAATGAGTTTTAAAAATTATAAAAATTCCTTTTCTTAAATGTTAACTAATCCAGCCCAATCGCTTTTGTATTGACTGATTGTATTGATTCAAGTTTTAAGTATTTTTTTTTTAAATTGTGAAAATATAAAATACAGTGGTTTTTGTTTTGACTCCCTGTAATGAGCCCACCCCACAGAAAACGAATGGAAACGATAATAATATGCTTCAATTCCAGGCGCGCAATTTCCTTCCCAGAAATGAGTGTGTGGTGCTGTGTTGCTCATGAACTCTATAGTAAGACTGCAGAATAATTATGGGAAGCCTTCTAGACCAAAACGAGAGAGGGATAGGGGTTCACAGGTTTATCTCGAATAATGCCAGGAACATCATCTAGTTTCCAAAAATAAATTTATCTAACTCCTTTGCCGCGAAGTCTAAATGCCCTGCCTTCCTTTAGACTACCACAACAGTATTTATCGGGTAGAAAGACAGCAGGAGGTAATAAATTTAAGAGTGCAAAACATGCCAGAAAAATATCACGGCAGTTTTAGCACGAAACATTATGGCTGATATATCCGCTGTGTCGCAGCAAGAGGGTTAAAAGATAACATTAAATAAACACTGTGAGAAGGCTTTTAAGAAAATAATAATTATAAAACTCCTGCCTTATCTACTTCATTACATAGGAATATTAAGACATACTGTCACAATAAAACTTGAAAAGAATGAAACTTGAATGTCTGTATTCTGTAAGTTTGTCATTTTTTACCTTGACAGCTGCCTGATGGTCAGTGAAAGAATGCAGTGGAGCTGTCCCTGCACCAGTCACAAACTGACTGGACCACACATACACCATATTGTCGTTGCCTCCACTAGCAAGGTGACGGCCGTCGGGGGACCAACGCAGTCCACAGACCTCTTGTGTGTGACGCTCCAGGCTGGCTACCTGATGGTTGGCAACGCGCACATCATGCTGGTGGATGGCACCAGTTCGTGAACCACTGGAATCAATCAGGAGAATCAAATATAAAGTATTGGCTGTGTCTACTGACAATAATCCATGCACAGATGCAATTTGCCATACTGTAGGTTTAGGCTAGGCACACACGAGTAATTTTTTACTCACCTGTCCGAGAAACTAGTTACCGGTAATTAAAATGTTAATTTTCTTTCACTTTGGGGAATAAAAGATCACACGCAAATGCTCAGGAAGGCCATTGATTGGTCTACTCTTCTGTAACTAAATAGTTTCTTGGACTGGGAAACTAAAAATTCGATTTTTTAGTAGATTTTTAAACTTACATCTACAGGGAATAATTTTTAGGAAATTAAAACATTCAGTGGGATAGTGAAACACGTGAGTTGTATGGTGTGAAGCATTATATTGTCAGTCGGTTGTTGGAACCTCCTTAAAAACAGCCTCTGAGGCTGTTGTGTTGGAGGACTGGGGTCTCATTGCAAAGCCGAATACAGGAAATGCTGAGTTGTGTTCACTGCACAGCTACATCTTTCTATCTACATACAGTACTGCAGTCCCTTGACAACAGCCTCCTGAGTTTAGTTTTCACAAGGTTCCAAAAGCTGACTGACAATATGTAGTGCATCCTCAGTAAAATCTCAAATGTACTGCATCAGCAGAAAAATCTTTCATTTGATGTCGTCTAAATTCTCCGCATGGTATGTAAGATAATCCATGACTTGGACGTATTATTATTCTCAATCATAATGTAAGTTCATAGCCGCCAACTTTCAAAAACCAAAAAACAGATTCCTGATATCGAACACCCCCCCCCCCCCCCTTAAAAATCAACATTTCCTCACTTTGTCACATTATGGAATATCATTCTCTCCAGATATAATATAATGTAATGTACGTGTATAAGATTTTAAGAAGCAGAAACCAAACACTCTGCTTCGAATGTTAACATCATTATCACCACTGTTTCTATTTCGGAAGAAAGAACTGATTATGATATGAGCTGTCCTCAGAATTGTATAATTCTCTGATACTAACTTGTTCTTGCAGTTTTGAACAATGTCAGGACTTGCCTCCATGTGACTGTGTATGCCTTGATAACTTATTATGCAACATAACTGTTGCTTGGTTCAATGGGGCCGCGGCAGGGAAACAAAAGTTACCAGGACTTTGGCGTACGCCGCACGTGAGGGCACAGTAGGTAGAGCTGTTTATGGATGTGAATGTTGAATCGCTAGATCCAGGGCTTTTACCACTAATAGCCTACAAAAGTTACGTTTTTGTTATCTCCTTTCGTCTTTCTTGTCTAAATGGAGAAATTCTTCAAATACTTACTTTCACCATAAAAGCATACTTAAGTACTGGAACCCCAAAAACGTACTATTACTACTAAATACGTATTTTACATACTGGTTGGCAGCTATGTAAGTTTAAAACTGTGTCAACAACAAGGATGGCTCTTACCTGGAGAGAATGTGACTGTTCCAAGATAAAGTTCCCACGCGTGCTGCATGACCTGACATAGAGCGTATCAGTTTCTGATGATCCGTGTCCCACAACTGATGGAGAGAAAGTATGTGGTTGATTAGTGAGAACCAGCTTTCTCTACCATTCTCCCCTGGTGCAGTCTTGGCTACAAGGCTTTAAATTTGTAGTGTCCATTATCCTATTAACATGCTGCAATCCTTAAGTAGCACACAGCTTGAAATGTCCAGTAGTGGAAAAGAAGGGCAAAGAGAGAAGATGCCCTAGAATCAGAAAAGCCAAGGTTCATCAGATCTGAAGTTGAATGACCATGTTAGCTTCTCATGGGTGCCAGCAACGGAGCCATCTGAAACCTGAAAATCACTTTGATCAAATCAGACAAACCTGAAATCAAAGGAACTGAGCAATGTACAGTAATAATAATAATAATAGTTCGTCCATCAGGTATGATGATGACCTTAACAACACCAGAGGAATAAAGAACAGAAATTGTTGAGAATTTCAACACATGGACAATAAAGAGAACTAAAGGACACAGAGGACAGAATGGAAAGACTGTTCTTTCATGACTTATGGCTTCTCATGTGACTGATAAGTCCTATTTTTGCCCTGCAGACCCTTCCGCATAAATGACAAGAGTGCTCCGTTGGTTCAGTACCACTGGGCCTTTTCTTGCGCCGTTCTCTTTTTTTGATAGCCTGCTGGACTCTGTCAGCTTCCCATGCTTTGCTGCCTCTGGTAAGGGCCGCCCTCCAATTTGCACGATCAAGCGAGAGCTTTTCCCACTCACTCACATCAATGGCAAAGGCCTTCAGTGATTGCTTGAGAGTGTCTTTGTAACGTCTCTTTGGGGCCCCAACATTCCTCGTTCCATTGGAGAGCTCAGAGAAGATTTGCTTAGGGAGTCTGGAGTCGGGCATTCTGACAACATGTCCTGCCCAACGTAGCTGAATTTTTTTCAGGTGGCAGAAGATGCTCAATTCCTTGGCATGATTGAGGACCTCAGTGTCTGGAATTTTATCCTGCCATTTGATCCTTAGGATCTTTCTAAGGCAGGCCAGATGAAAGTGATTTAGCTTTCTGGCATGCGATTGGTACACTGTCCAGGTTTCAGCCCCACAGAGTAGGGTGGGAAGGACCACAGCATTGTACACTTTCAGCTTAGTGTCTGTGCGAATGCCGGCAACATCCCATACTCTCTTTCGAAGCCTGCCAAATGCAGAGTTGGCTTTGCTGACTCTTGAGAGAATTTCAGTATCAACACGAGCCGCGGAAGACAGTGTACTGCCAAGATAGGCGAAGTTCTCCGACACCTTCAGAAGACTGTCATGGACTTTGATATTTGGGGTCACAGGATACTTGTCGTCTGGAGTAGGCTGATGGAGCACTTCCGTCTTCTTTGTGCTTATTGTGAGGCCAGAGTTGTCACAGGCACTAGAGAACTTATCAACACAGTTTTGCATGCTATCCTCATCATGTGCCAGAAGTGCACAATCATCAGCAAATAGTAGGTCACAGACTTGAGTACTTTTGGTTTTGGTTTTTGCCTGAAGTCTCCTGAGGTTGAATAGACTGCCATCAGTTCGGTACTTGATGCTTACCCCTTGAGGAGGAGAGCTAAAGGCTTCTTGTAGCATTGCAGAGAACATGATGCTGAACAGAGTTGGGGCTAAGACACAACCCTGTTTTACCCCATTTGTGACAGCAAAGGGCTCTGAAACACTGCCGTTGCTTTTGACTGCAGCTTGCATGCCATCATGAAACTGGCGCACTATTGTGATGAATTCGGGTGGACACCCAAACTTCGCCAAGATTTTCCAAAGGCCTTCACGACACACTGTGTCAAATGCTTTTGTGAGGTCAACAAATGTGATATACAGCGCTTTATTTTGTTCCATGCATTTTTCCTGAATCTGTCTGGCAGCAAAAATCATATCCGCCGTTCCCCTCTCTTTACGAAAGCCACATTGGCTCTCGGGAAGCAAGTCATTTGACGAGAGGTGATCAAGAAGGCGATTCAGAAGCATTCTTGCCAATATTTTGCCAGCAATTGAAAGTAGAGAGATTCCCCGATGGTTGTCAGAGACTTGGCTGTCCCCTTTGTTTTTGTACAGATGGATGATTGAAGCATCTTTGAAGTCCTGTGGCAGCTTCCCTGCTTTCAACATATGATTGAACAACTCGGTCAACCTTTCAATAAGCTTTTCTCCACCGAAGGCATACACCTCAGCAGGAATTGAATCCACGCCTGGTGATTTGTTAAAGGACATCTGATTTGTGGCAGTTCGGGTCTCATTTGCTGTGAATGGCTTGGCAAGAGCTGCATTAATAGGAGTCTGAGGGAGGCGGTCAATGGACTCAGTATTTATATTTGATGGCCGATTTAGCACACCTCCGAAATGTTCTGCCCAACGCTGAATTATGGCATTCAATTCAACAATGCGTGTTGAACCATCTGACGCAAGAAGTGGCGTAGTGCCAGAGCGGGATGGTCCAAACACAGCTCGGAGGCTCTCAAAGAACTTTCTAGTGTTGTTTGTGTCGGCATATTTCTGAGTTTCTCTTACTCGCTCTTCTAGCCAGTCATTTTTCATTTTCCTCAGCTTCTTCTGGAGTACACCCTTACATGCACGCAGTGCATCAGCTTTTGCTGTGGAAGAGGGGTCACTGCAGTGAGCTTGGATGAGACTATTTTTTTCTTTGATGAGCACTTTGATTTCATTATCATTATCATTGAACCAGTCCTGGTGCTTGCGGACAGGAAAACCAACTGTGCTGCTGGCACAAGAGTGTACAGTCGTATTTAGGTCAGTCCAGCTCTGTTCAATGTTCTCAGGGTCAAAAGTCACGCAATCCAATTTTGAGGAGAGTTCTGATGAGAGCTCGCTCTGTTTCTCAGCTGAGCAGAGTTTTGAAACATTTAGGCGTTTAGGTGGCGCTTTCCCTTGAGGGCGTCTATTGCGCCTCAATGTTAGTCTGAGCTCAAACAATGAGTCTGTGGTCAGTTCCACACTCGGCACCACACATCGCCTTTGTTACAAGGACATCCTTTCTGTCAGTCTTCCTCACAATGACATAGTCTATGAGATGCCAATGCTTTGAGCGGGGATGCATCCATGACGTTCTGTTTCTCACGGGGAGACTAAAATTTGTGTTGGTAATGAACAGGCCAAATTCAGCGCACAAAGTAAGTAAGCGCAACCCATTGTTATTGCATGAACCAACTCCATGAGGGCCAAAAACATTTGGCCACGCTGAGATTTCGGAGCCAACCCTAGCATTGAAGTCCCCCAAGAGAATCAGCTTATCAGCTGCCGGGACAGAGCATATGACAGATTCTAGATCAGAATAGAACTTGTCTTTGGCTTCATCTGGGTTTGTCATGGTGGGCGCATATGCGCTAATGAGGGTGGCTGACTGGCTTTTCCCAACTGGGATCCTGAGTGTCATTAGCCTGTCATTTATTTCAATTGGCATGGACTGCAAGTTTCTGACAAGGTCATTTTTAATTGCAAACCCAACACCATGCTGTCTCGGTTCGACTGCACCCTTGCCTTTCCAGAAGAAGGTGTATCCACCACTGAGCTCTTTGAGTTGGCCACTATCATGGAGTCTGGTCTCACTGAGTGCCACTATGTCCAGGTTGTACCTGCTGAGCTCAATGGCAATAAGTGCAGTGCATCTTTCCGGGTTGTTTGAGTTGTCCTGTAGTGTGCGTATATTCCAGGCTCCTAGCCTGAGTAAGCTGAATTTCTTTTTGTTTCGACCGCAAAAAGGGATCCCCACTGGTCGCGGTATACCAGTCAGGGTGATGTGAAGTGGGCTTTCTTTAGGGCACCTTTTCTAGCCCCTTCCTCAGTTGAGGTGAGCAGTGCTATCCTTAAATAAGGCTGCTCAGCTACTGTGGGTGCTGCCTCCCCACGCCTCCACTTCAATCGATGATGAAGCGACCATAGCCCACAGCCACCAACGTGTAGGTCTGTGCTAACAGCTTCCAGTCTATCCAAACCTGCTGCCACCGCACTCGCCCATCGCCGTTGGAATTTTGAGAGGAAAGAAGACGAGACAAAGATGAAAGAAGACGAGGTGAGTGTTAAGACTGGCGCAAAGAATTTGTTTTTAGTGAGAAAGAGCTGCGCAAACATCAGACTCACTCTCTCGCCTGGACACAACTTATCCAAGTGGCAAGACAGGGTCAAGACGACTGGAAATGTATCCAGGTGCAGGAGGATGCCAGAGGGACAGTCATATTGCCTGACCGGCTGCCTGTAGGCTACTCCACAGGCTCGCAGTCCCAACTGACTAGGGTGAAAGACCCAAACCAAAGAACACCAATACTGGTGGATGCTCTGTGTCACGATATCCAGGCCAGAGTGACGGTATATTGCCATCTGCCCTTTCAATCAACCACTGGCCTGCTGCCGCCAGCTTCGAAGCTGCGTCCGGGAAGTTTGCTCAATTCTTCGTCTGTGATTTAGGCAAACAAGCCTATGACCACACCGCTACCGGGGGCCAATATGGAGGACTCAAGTACTGAGGGTCACATTGTGCCCTAGCATGTGGCCGTTGGGTTAGATGAAACCTCCTCCGCCCTGGCCGTTTGCACCGACAGGTGCACGCCCACTGATACCATGCTAGCGTACCAGTTCATGAAGCAGGTTGTACTGGATTACATGTTACCAGTAGCAGGTTTTTCTGACCTGACAGAAGCAATGTACAGTAGTGATAAGACAATAGACCTACCAACTAAATGACACCTAAATCGCATACACCAGTGCCGCATAAAGGCAATTTTCAAATACATGTACCAGAGAACAAAACAGTTTCCATGTCACAACGTACCACAGTTACTAAGTATTGGTGCACACCTATAACTTTCCTTGTTCATTTAAAATGTGTGACTGCAGCAGTTGAAGATGATTTCCTAGTTATATCTGAATGTGGTAAAAATTCTCAAAACAAGTTTGTAAAACACATCACAAACACCCAACTGACAATACATGTAACCACAGCTTCTGTGCATGTTTATTAATTATATTTGTGTCCCTTGAGCCAATAAAAATAATAGATCCTGTTGTCTCCCTTTCAATTAAACACAGCTAAGCTGAGTTTTCCTTTGTATGGAAACAGAAACGGCAACAGAAACTTATCAAGTAGTGAAACAGAACTACATGTACGTGTACGTGATGCAGGTTTGACGTTTTCGTTTCCTTACACATGACAACAAGGCTTTTAAGTTCGCGTTATTGTCAGCGCGATAAAGAGCTGTTGATGCATGTGAAGCGCTTGATCTAAAACTGCGAATCAACCAGAACACGACGGTAGTAGGCGCAAAGTAGGCCGATATCTCGAATGCACACTAGCTCTTTAAGTCTTTTGTATTTTGAATAACCAGGTGTTTTTTGTTGTTGTTTTTTTTTCAATTCTTCACATCGCGAAACCGGAACAAAAATTTTTGGAGTCATACCGAAACCGGAAATCCGGTATATACCGGAGGTCTGGCACCCATGTCTTCTGTATGAAAAACAAAAACACGTGGGCAATTTTTATCGAGACCCACAGCCACTCAAACTGTTTGGATTTGCACCAAGTTTTGAAGGTACCTTACTTTCAAAATGGCAAAGATTTCCAGACTTGAAATGATGGAGAAATAGTTTTTTGAGTTTGTTTTGTGTGGCTGATTTGGCCTCCAATTCTGTTTTCAGGAACCCGTGAGCCCATGACGTCATCCCTTTCTACCGCTCGTTGTAAATGCTAGACCATCCATGATATACCAACCAAACTTCTTCAAGTGCTTGTTCCTGTTGGTCTGAAATTATGCCTACTGTCTTTCACTGTTCCTGGAACAGGACAGTTACTAGTAAAATGAGAAATCTATGTTAACCATATTTTAGTAAAATAATAATGTGATAGCTGTGTCCTTTATTACAACATGGGGCATGAACCTACCTGAACTGTTCCATTGCTAAGACCAACGGCCAACACAGCCCCTTCCTGAACCCACGACACTGAGGAAATATAATCCTCGGGAGCAGACAATTCCATCAGCTGGACAATGGTACCGTTTTCAGCATTCCACAAGAAGACAGCTCCACCGAGTGCAACAGTCAGTATATTAGTATGGGACCAGTCCAGCAGGTTGAGATCTGGAAAGATTAAAACACAGTTAAATGACAATGGACACAAGAGTTTTTTGTCTACCTTTTATGGGTATAAAACAACGTACATGGTCACATATTATTTTAAATTCAACTTGCTTGTCACAGCCTGTGTAAGTTCCTTTCTGTGAAGCTGGAAATGAAACTTTCATTCAGTTCACTATGTCCTCTCCAAATCTTTCTTTCAATGATAAATATTTTTCTCACCACTTAACTCTTTCCATGCCAATCCCCGATATATCGTCGATATGGCCAACCGTGTTTGAACCAACCCACGATCTATCGTCAATATCAATTCGGGGGTTTCTTTCATTTCACACGACTTTGCTCTTCCTTTGCTTGTACTTTACATTCCTATCTATCAATCATACACTTCTTTATGTGTTTTTCAGCTTCTTCATCCATTTTCCTTCAATTTGATATAACAAACATGCTTAGGTTTCAATGATTTGAATCTAGATCTAGTAAAATTCTCAATTTTCTGATTCACCCTTGCTTTGATTTTTCGCGAGCAAAAAAACCCTTGGCACAAACGTGGAAATGGCCCTGGCATGGAAAGAGTTAAAGAGGATCATGCTAAAATTTGGCATTTTTATGGCCTTTACCTTGACAACACAGACCTGAGAAAAGCACATGATGTTAGGGTTCTGTTAATCCGTCATCAATAGCATTCGCTAATTTATGTTGTGAACACTTGACATCACTTCATATGAAGACACAATTCCTGTTCTCCTTCTTATTAAAAGTCCAATTCAAATTGTCATGTACTCAAAACACACTAATCAACAAAAAATACACATATGGAAACAAAAAATTATAATGTCAAAATATTTACAGTAATCATCCAGGAGGTCTGGTGCATCCAACACTCGTTCAGGCTCCTTGGGAATGTATCGAGTTGTGGGTCCTAGCTTGATGGAGGACTTGCTGCAGCTGTACAACACATTGAGGCTGTTGATATCTGTACCTGATTGCACAGAAGATGTAAAATACACAGTGTTACAGTGACAGTTCAGTCAGTACGCGAGCATTCAGAAACAAGACCTAAGGAGATAATAATTATGTCTTATTTAAATGTACAAATGTTATGTTTATTAATGGGTTTTTTTTCTTACAATTACAGTGACATGAGACAGCATGCTACTTTGCTTCCATTGGTCTAGAGGCAAACTGCTGACCTCTCATGCCGAAGGTACCATGTTCATTGTTCGTTTCCTGGTTGGTGCAGGCATGTTGGAAATTTGGGGAATTTCCTGTGCCTGGTCCTATGATAGGCAGTATCGATCAACTAGTCTTCTCAGATAAGGACGAGGAAACTCGGAGGGCCCACGTGCACGTTAAAGATACCTTGGCAATTGGATGTCGAGAAGAGCAGACCTAACAAGACCAGCTGCCCGGGGCAAAATTAAAAAAAACTAATAGCTACATTACCCCACCCCAAAAAGGATCAAACAAGTATAGTATACAAAAACAACAATAAAAATAAGGACAAGAAATATAAAGAACAAGATGAAGAGAGGTGCAACTGCCAATGGCAGTGATTCTCCTCAAACAAATACCTGAAAACAGATCAGATGACTGCTAGTTTCCCATGGAAATACTTACAGCTTGCCTGGGGTGCTTTGGTCCGGAAATTGAGAATTTTGCAGTCTTTGACCTCCATGGCATCCTTCAACTGCTCTCTGTACTCTACTGAACCAGTATCTGCCAATGCCTTTCCTTCATCCTCATCCACTCTCCTCATCACTGCGTAATGACCAAACTCCATATCAGTTGATGATCGATTGGGGATGAACCTGACACAAGATGGAAGTGACAAAGGAAAGATGCACTGTGACTAAGTGTTCCTGAACTGTTTCTTAAACAATGATTAGTGAAATATTTTCTCAACTCCCTTTCAGTTGGGGCTTTGCTTCACACAGCAATCATGATTAGCATTTTTTAAAATTTATTTTATTGAGATTATGATTAAAGAAGAAAATTCAAGGGCAGGATCTTGGATTTTTGTTTCCGGGCCATATTATGGACAGTTTCCGAAGGCGTTATTGTGGCCATGTCATCAACAAACCCGACGTTTAATCAATTAATATCAAAATCAAAAAAGCCTGTGGGAATTGGAAAATCTTCATAGGACTGAAAGAAATCACTTGACAAGCATGACGCTTGCTGTAGACTTGCACATTTTACAGGCCTATGTCTGTATTATAGGGCAGACTGAGGGATGAAAACGTCGATAAGGTGGAGGTCTGCCTAGAGGGGGACAATTCCTGTCACGAGTGGAGTGAGTGCAATTAAGGGGATTGCTACAGAGCGGGTGTAGAGTAAGAAGGGCTCACGGCAGACAGGTAGGGAAAGACGTGAAAGGAGGAGAGTAAAATTAACGCACGAAGACAAGTAAGGAAAGCATGCATGTTATGAGTGGTGGGGGTCTGAATGAGGCGAAAGCGCTGTATTACTAGCACTGCAAGTTAGAAGGTCCTACTGAACGGACGCTAGTAAGAGCCCAGCGGGCGGACATAAGGGGAGCAGTCGAGAGACCAGTGAGAGAGTTTTTCCAGTGATGACTGGTAGGTAGAACGTTGATTGATAATTATGATTGATGTATTATATTATATTCGTCTATTACCATGATGTAAATAAGTATATGTGAGGAATGTGGAAGTCCTTGATATTGGATATAGCAATGTGTGCCATGAGCGATAGATGAAAGTGAGTTCATGGATTTGTAGCGCGAGTGAGTAGTGTGTACTCCGATGGAGGTGTGTTACCGTAAGATGTGTGGTGAGTGAAAGGTGAACTAGTGTGTGTACGCTTCATGGGTTGTAAGGAGAGGTGGAGTGAATAGAAATGGTAGGGTATTATACCAATGTAATGTTATTCTTGTAGGTGCCGAGGTCGGGCCAAAGAGCGCCGCCTACGGTGATAGGCCAGCATAGGGCCGGAGGCCACACATAGGCCAGAAGTGAGGCTGTCAGTGCAGGACAGTAGAGGCACATAAAGTCGTGGCAGTCAGGCCACGGACAGGGACGTAGATATGAGCGTGAATGTGATAATGTACTATTGCCATGTTGATGGGCTAGGAACTAATAATGTACTATTGCCATGTTGAGGGGCTATTGAAATGATAATGTGTTATTGCCCTGCTGAGGTGCTAGGGGAGTGCTAAGGTGTATGACAATAGGAAGGTGATATTGAGAGACTGCGGTGCCAGTGAATTATTAATGTGCTATTAAGACCCTGAGGGGAGAGGCTGAGGCCGAAGTGCCTTTAGGAGTAACTACCGGGTTGTGGATCCGAGGGAGAGTGTGTGTGAGAATAAGGCCGTTGTACGGCAGTTAATCCCAATAATATAATGTATGTAATTGCGCTATTATCTGTATAATTATGTTTAATAAATGTGTGAGTCTGATGGATTGTTCTGTTAAGTGTTAAACTTGTTTGTTCGTGATTGTTGTCCTGTCATAACTTATTACATCTCCCAGTCTGGGATTTGTGACAATTCCTACCTAAGAGCTAAATCTAATCCTAGAGTAAAACTCCCAAAAATTTCGTGGTCAAGCAAAACTTAATTGGGTCACATGACACAAAAAGTCACACGATAAAATAGATCAAATCTAACAGAGAAATTATTGAGCTGATCAGCTACATACATTGGCTGTGGAATTCTTGTTACATGCAAGAAGAGAATGGCTTAAATGTACTTTAAGTTTAAGCAGGATGACAAGTTTGTAAAGTCTCACCTGTCGTGTTGGCACCCAGGTGTTTTGTTGCCAGGTGTTTTAGTTTTCTTGCCACTTTTGCTACCATTTGTTACGTTCTCCCCCATCTTTCCTCCTGGTGTTTTACATCCTGGAGTTTTTGGTGTCTTAGTCCCTGCGCTTGGGTTCACTGAAGGCAAAGACTTGCCAGGTGTTCTGGTTTTGACTTTCAATGGTGAAGACACACCTGTAAAAGATATTTATGGATTTCAAGTTAGATGTAGAAAATGAATAAATAATCACTCAGTAATCACTGATCTTAACCACGAAAGTAGCTTCATATCAATTTTGAAATAATTATAAATAAAATGTCCTCCTTTATAAAATCAACTTTTACTGATAAACATACACCCAACCCAAAGATGCCACCTTACAAAACCAAAAATCTGAATCGGGTCCCCAAAAAATCTGAATCTGGGAAATAAAATCTGAATAGGCGCGAATGACGACAAAAATTTGATGGTACCAGTTCGAAACCTAAATTTTTATGCTTTTTTTTTCTTGATCACAAGGATTAAGCTGAAAATCATCTTACAAACTTACACTATTTACAGTTCATTTCAACCATATCTTATTATCCACCATTTGCCTTGATCCTGGCCAAAACTGAAAAAGAACCCTCTCCAGAAATGCTCCAAAGCAAACATCCTTGCTCTGGAGCAGTGTTTTTCAGGACCCTACAATTTTGTCAGAAGTGAGATCTATAAGAGCAGAGCTGCCTTGACATGTTGGGATTTGAGTGCACAATACACAAATGCCCTACATAATTTTTGCCTATTCTGTGCTGTTGAGTGTTTTCCCACTCCCAATCTCATGTTTTAATTTGGCAATTTGTGCCCATGCAATGTCAACTTTCTCCTTGTTCATGGACTAGATTTAAGAAATCTAGGTCTAGACAAGTTTAAAATTGATTCCTCCTGCTGTCACAATTGCCGCGGAATAAATTACTTTAGACATGAACACGTCTATCCATAGATAGGCCTCATTCCTCCGTCTGCCATAGTCTCTGCCAAGTAAATCACGTAGATCTAGACTTTGGCGATGTCTAACTAAGCTTAAAAAAATTTGAAGGAAGAGATATAAATCTAGCTAAGTTTAAAACTGATTCCTTCTTCCATCACAGTTGCAATCAAATATAACACTTAAACTTAAGTGAGGGTGAACAGATCTATGCAGTTAGTTTCGGAATCACCACAATGCGAAACGGTAAAAAGAATGTGCACAACGCGTGTAGGAAGTGATCAAATTCCTGTTCGGTGCCAAACTAGCAATAAGAAAGTATTGTAGCTTCCGGTTTATTTGTAAAATGATCGCAATATTCCGATTCGGCGCATTTTGTAAAAGTTATAATTAAAACTTGAACCCAGAAGAACGAAAACGGAAAAGCTGATTGCTGGAAGTAACAAAAAAATCGGAATACCGGCTTTGCTAATCAGAAAATCTGAATCACGCCCGTTTTTCAAGAAAAATCGGAATGATGCCGATTAAATCTCTGCCAATATCTCCCAAAATACAGTCGCACCTCCATCGTTAGGATGAACACGAATCAAAGTCTCCTGGGCTTTCCTTTGCCATCTCATCATCGGCCCTGATTGGATGGGTCCATCAAGTTTGACCAACTCATCAATGTCCTGAGCAAATTTGAAGTGAGCCATCTGATGAAAAAGCAAAAAAAACTAAATAAACTTTACTAAACAATAACAGAGGACATTTTAATAGTCGAAATCTTCTACTGTGAAATTTGTCTGTGGATTGACCCTTCCTTCACTAACTTAGTAACTATGTAGGCTAGACACAAACTGGCCAATTCTGACCAACAATTTTGTTGCTCAGAACTTGAGAACAGTGTCATTTATCTTAATTTGTGGTCACAATATATGCGCAGCTTTGATACGTTTTGATGTTGATCCGTATGAACTAAATTCATTGGAGTAAATTTATCTGAAACAGTGTGTTGGTGTCCACATACTTAATTGCGAAGGCTTTACTAGCACAGCCTTACTAATTAATGCTAGACCTCGTTCACAGAGCTCTCATCTTGACAGAAAAAGGACTGTGCACCATCAGCGAAGTGCGGCCATGACGAGATACCCCATTGTATTATATTACTATTAATTTCAAGTGAGCTCTGATATACCTTAAAATACCATTCTTACACTGTAATAATTTAACGAAGTGCTTATTTATAGGCGTCTACGAATAAGATCCTGATCTCATTCGCAGATGGGGGTTAGTAACTTGGTTTTGTGATGTCTGATATATGGAAAAGTTCCTTCAGCCGATCGCGGCCTGCGGTGGCGCAATGACGAGCAGTATCTGCGGTTATCAGTCGGAGACTATGTGTTCAATCCATCTTGGGTTCAATCCCACGCCAGTGCTCTTTTTTTTTTTAAACCCAGTTTAGTAGTTAGGAATAATTTTTTCCAAAGGATTTGCAAACTTGATGTCTTGGGAAAACTGATCATTACTAGTGTGCTTGATTACTTCTCTTTTAAATTCCTGTTGCTTGAACGGGACAGTTGCTAATTAGAAACAATAATGAAAATCAAATTTTAAACATGTAAATGATTAAAAATTTCTTTCAGTCAGTGTGAACTGAATAGCTCATCTCTCTCTCTCTACGATAACCTGGACCTTTTCTGTATTTAAATTTACTGAAAATATATTTTGGGAGTCTTCTGCTTCAGCCATTTGTCATGTTTTGTTTTGTTACTTAAATTTTGTTTGCCCATACTTTAGTTCATTTTTATTTGCTCTGTCTGACTTTCTCTGTGATTTCACACTCAACAAAATTGGTTGACAATTCATCTAATAAAAAAATCCTGTTCCTAATCCTAGTCACAATTTTATAGGCCTACTCTGGAAGGTCTTCCGCCCGTTCGCGCCAGTCAAGAAAACACAACTACCCTAGCCCCTTTTCGCCTGATTAGTCAATCTGACTACCGCCCATTGATACAAACTGACTAGACCCTCACGCACCCAGGTCCATCTGACCATTCCAATGCAGGTTGTTTAAGCTTATATCTTAATCATATTATGTTTGTTAACTTTTTGGTAAGTGGCGCGGACGGGGTGAAGACCTCCCTCTACTCTAGCAAAGCAAGGATGATCAGTGGGGGAAAAAACAGAAAAAAAATAACAAAAAAAAACAAAAACTTTTAAGAAGTCTGCTCTTGCAGAGATTTGAAATTGAACCCCTTTGGCAACTCGCCAAGCATGCCACTGGGGAACCTGAGTTAGTAGGCAGTAGTAGGCTACTGAGGACACGATTAACCGATAAGTAACGCTGAAAAAAAAGACAACCCTAGTGCATCATTACTGTAAGAAATATGATGATGCATTACCCAAGATGCAGTAGGCCCCTATATTGTGTCTTGGGTATTACTGAGAAAAAGAGTTACTCTGAAACCAGCCATCTTACCGAGTGAAGAGCCTTTAATTATTCAACAAAACAAGCCAGAATTCCTAAATAAATCAAAAACCGCAATATAACCAAAAATCCCTCTGTGAATATGATTCTGATCTTATTCGCAGTCTGCAGATAAGCATAGCCATATTATTTATATAGGCCTAATTTAATAATGTCCAATGGTATCAAATAGGGGCCGGGCAAAATTGAAAATTGAAATTAATAGATTAAAATTTATCCATATCATCCCCCCCCCCCACCAACAAAATTTATTATTCATTATTAAATACAGTGCACTCTCCCGATTACGACATCTCCGAATAACGACATTCTCCCGATAACGACATTGACCCCCGGTCCCGATTTTTTTACTATATGTTATTAGTAATAAAACTCTCTAAATAGCGACATACTTTTTAGACCACTCTCCGGATAACGACATTGAGTTAGCAATAATCGGCTGTGACTTTGCTAGATACAAAAATAAAAATAGCTAAAATATTGTTTCCGGTCAGTTTCATTTCATTCTCTGAGCCAATAAAAACACTTCTTTTCCGACCAATGAAATGTCCTACCAGAGGCACCTCATAGCCAATGAGATCGCTTTGTTATCGGCCAATGAGATCGCTTTGTTATCGGCCAATGAAAACACACCTGTGTCTATTGTCGTCGGAACAAAAAGGGTGACGCGCATTAAATGAGTCAGTCATCACATCGCTGACCGCTGAATCGATTGTATTCACCCGAGAACAATAACGCACCCCAAGATGTCGACAGCTGCTGTTAAAAAAAGAAAGATACTGACAATAGATGCCAAGCTGCAAATTCTGGCTGATGTGGACACACCCCTTTTTCCGCCATCTTGAAAATCTCCGAATAACGACATGTTCCCGATAACGACATGCACCTCTGGTCCCGAGCCATGTCGTTATCGGGAGAGTGCACTGTATATATTGTTATTAATATTAATAAATATTCAAATATTATTTGAGTTGTGTGTTGTGGACTGATATGAGTTGTGAAATGTTGTGAGTTGTGAACTGCGCCCAACAGGCTGCATTACAATTTGCTCTGAGATAGAGAGAGATAGAGAGAGAGAGTGAGCGAGACAGGGAGAGAGAAAGAAGCAGTGCAGTGTGTTGAGCGCTTCGCAGGCGCTCCATTCTGCTCTGTGGTTGACATGTTGTTACTGTAAAGCGCATAGAGCATTTCAAATGGATATAGATATATGCGCTATATAAATGCTATACATTATTATTATTATTATTATAAATAGGCCTACCCTAGTGTAGTAGTAGTACTAAGTAGGCCTAGTAAGTAGTACAATGTAGGCCCCTACTTTGATTGAAATACTAGATCTAGATTTCTAAATACACTGGCAACTGGGCCTATTGACCAAAAGGCGAGAATTTCAAAAATATTATGGTCAGACCGCACATCGCGAATTTATTTAGTCTGGAAGTTCTTTTTAGTAGTGCTCTTCCTCAGTTACTGCTTCATTTTTGTTATAACTACAAAAACGACACTTGTTTCCTGTTGACCACCAGGCGCAACCCAACTTTTGTAAGTGCCAACCCAATATTTAGGTCAAGCTTTTTGCTCATGACAGCTTTTCGTATTAAATTATCCTACCCTTCTCCCAATACCATCCACCACTCCCTTTCCATGAGAAGTGGCAAAGTAGTTCCGTTGAAATTCAAGGGCATGAAGTTGGAACTTCTACTGTAACAGACGAAACGTTTTCACATACACATTTTTTTTTAATTTGGACGATGGTCCATCTGAAAAAATAGAGGATGCTTTCCTTAATTTAGAGTAATCTACTGACTTACAAACATCTTCTGAGAAATATAGACAATATTTATTCCCTTATCTTTTTGATGTCTTGAATGAACAGAAATGATCTTTCACACACACACAAACACACACACACACACAAAAGCATCAGTGAATAAATTTAGTCTGCCTGGAACAGAGAGCACTCTTCTTGCATGTAACAAGAATTCCACAGCCAATGTATGTAGCTGATCAGCTCAATAATTTCTCTGTTAGATTTGTTTTGTAGTGGCATAATTATCAACCTGATTGATCTATTTTATCGTGTGACTTTTTGTGTCATGTGACCCAATTAAGTTTTGCTTGACCACGAAATTTTTGGGAGTTTTACTCTAGGATTAGATTTAGCTCTTAGGTAGGAATTGTCATAAATCCCAGACTGGGAGATGTAATAAGTTATGACAGGACAACAATCCCTCATTTATAAACATTTTTGCTACATCTATTGCTCCTGAATTTTGCTACTCTAAATCTAGAGATCTAGGGCCCAGAGTCATCAATTTCACTCTATTTTCTAAATTAATATTTAAATTTATAACAGAGCACAAAAAAACGTGCATTGTTTTTGCTTTGCTATTTTTATTGCAGTCAGTCCTGAGTTCGGTAACTGAAACGGCGACCAAAATGCAAAACAAACCAAAAGTAATTGAAGAACAGGTAGATCTAGACACCTAAATCTAGATCTACACTAGTGGCAGACGGTGATTCACCTTGAATTTTTATATGTAGGCCTACCCCTTTCACTCTCAGAATGTCAGTTTTTTGTAAACTCATGAGCGTGTGGACATTATTTTCCCACTTCAAATTTGCCTCTGCTCAGCTGTGACCTAATGTAATGCTTCCACTTCCGGGGCACAAAATTTCATCGTTAGCTGATCGTTTTTTTGTTTTTTTTACACATCATACTTTCATTCTAATAATATTATAATGATTGCTGCTATTTTTGTAATTACTGTCGTTCGTTATGTCATTATTTTTTATTTGTGAAAGTATTATTGGCTTTGGAAATTTTATTTTTAGTAAAACCATGGAAATACAGTCATGCATTCAGAACAACTGCTTTGAAAAAAAAACATTTAGCGTTCCATAAGCCAACATTTCTTTTATCAAACTAAGTTGTCAGTGATTGAATTAGAATTTACTACTATAACTCACCTCCCCCCCCCCTTTCTTTCCACTACACACACTCTCTCTCTCTCTCACTCTCTTTCTCTCTCTCTCTCTCTCTCTCTCTCTCTCTTTCTCTCTCTCTCTCTCCTTAAACCCCCCCCCCCTCGCTTGTTTGCAGACCGAAGAAGTTCCAATAATTATCATTATATCAACGTCGCTAACCAGTAGAAAAACTAACATTTTAAAAACAACAAAACTAATACAATGTTTCTACTGTGACAACAAAAATACGAAAACAAAACATTAACAGTTTTTGTCGGTGCTTTCATTTTAATGCGGAATAAATAAATAAATAAATAAATAATTAGGCCTAATATTTGTAAACAAAGCTAGAAAATATGAAATAAAACAAAATTACACACGAATTCAATGCCAAGAGATCATTCAAAGTTGCCAATGTTGCCTGAGTCCAGGATAATGGGAATGTATCCATGGTAGACCAGCTAGCCCAGCCAGCAATCCCATGGAAATCCAATACGTAAGATTGACGTCAATTTAGCACATCGGACGGATATTGTTCCCACTTAGATCCGCTGATTACAACATCGCGCCGACGTTGGTTTGATGTAGGGAACCCGCCCCTACGATAATCCGACAAATTATACGGAAATCTGCTTCGAACGGACATAGTGATGCTGGCTGGTTGGGAGGTCTGTGAGGGATAGATGTGTTTAGGTTCCAGTGACCCATTACCTCACTTTTTCAAACTTGGATCCTATCAACTCCTATAATTAATTCTGCACTATCTATGGGAAAACATCTGGGATCTGGCAAATAAAATTAATTTAATAGCCTGCTCTCGTCTAGAGGACACCATTGTTTAATAATAAAATTAAAGACTATCCGCCTATCAAATTATAAGATACATAATTATATATGTTTATGCACATGGATATGTACATGAATTTTGGTACCAGGTCTTTCTCTCACTGGGCGAAAAGTGAAGTTTGAATTGTTACATTAACATTAAGTGATACAGTGTGATTGATTTCAACAATGTCACAGTACTCATTTTGAGCACAAACTCTTCACCGAGATAAGAATATTCATGCACATATCACATTGCAAATTATTCCACACCTATCCCCCCCCCCCCTCCCCAACAGCGATTAGGCACCCGAGCCTAGGTGTAAAGAGAAAGGGTATTCTAAATTGAAAGATTCTGATATCGTTGCTGCATACTTTACACACTGGTACTAAAAGCTATATTTATTTATTAAGCCCATTGTGACGAGTTAGATCAGAAGAAATGAATTAATGTCATATATACAACAATTTCATTCCGGTGTAGCAGGCCAGATTATACCCCCGCCAGACTATACCCGGGGTTAAACTGGCCTAGCCCAGACTATACCCCCCCAGTCCAGATTATACCCCCTATTCTTTTCTTTAAACAAGTCACTACGCACACTCTATTTCAACTTTAGTTTAATTTGTTCACTGTCACTGTCATCAGGCATCATATTGAAGCACACATTCTTGATTCCTGTAAATTAAGATACATATAAGAGGAAATAAATATGCATTAAAAAGCATTGATTATACAAAATGATTGAAAATCCGTTCAAATGGATATGATTAAACTTTAACACTCATTTTACTTGTGTCTGTTGCTATTATTATTGTTTATTGTTTATTTTTTAGAATTGGTTGCCCATGCATTGTATTTTTGTTTGTTTGGCACCACTGACATACACTTAGTGGCAAGATATGAAATAATTGTAAGACTCATAAATGTAAAGACATATGAATTTCATTTTAATTTTTGAAAATCAGAAATGTGCTTGATATATCAGAACAATAAAATCTGCATACAAAGTTACAGTGATGCAGAGAGAAAAGCCGGAAAAGAGCACACAGAAAAAAACTCCAACATTTTGATAACCCAATTGACAGATGGTGCAGTTTCATCATTCAGCAGAAATTAAATACTTCACATAAAACTAAATACACACTAAAGTTTTTCACATGATGAACTCCACCTGTCCACATCCACTTGAAACGTTACAGAATGTTAACTAGTAATAGAAGAAGAACACCAAATCATCTTTTTTACATTTGAAAATGAAGAGAAATATCAATATCAGAATCCTCATCATCATCATCTTGGAATAATACGGAGATATAAGAGGGAGTGTAAAAACGACAGCGTAAGCCTACAAGTCATTCTAGAGTTTATAAGCAGCAGTGCATGAGTATCAACTATATGTAAAAAATGTGTTACAAGACAAAATTCGATGGATCACGTTGCGTTAAGATTTCTTGTCATAGCAATACATACAGACATGTATGTACCCTTATTTCACTCACGTTCGTTGTCATGTTGTAGTTGTTTTGTAGTTCGTTGCCCATGAATAAAACTTGAATTTTATTGTTTGTTTGGTGAATTGTTTACAGTTTATTTGTACAAAATATGCATTTTATTTAGGTCCGCAGTGTGAGAGGTCGACCGCGGTGAAATCTTTGTATTTTTTTGCTCACAATTTGATAGATAAAATCACGCCAGTAATACCTGTGCGTAGATTCCAGTACACACCTGGAGTTGTCAGTCCTCCTGCGATAGACTCACTGCATGGTCCTGCTGGTGCAGAGCAGTGTACCACTTCAGAGTTCCTGTAGACCTCAGATTATACATGTAGATAGTTGCAGACCCAAAGGCAGGGTCGTCTTACCATCATCATGGGCCCCTGGGCAAAGCAATATGCTTTGTTGCTCGTTTCAAAAACCAGTGTAAATTTGCATGCACGGGGCCACTTATACCTAGGAGCCCCCGCACAGCTGCCCAGTCTGCCCATGCATTACGACGGCTCCGGCAAAAGAGCCTGTTTTTATCTAGTTGTCTTACCGTTCAGCGTAAATGGTTTCGAATTTCAAGTTCACATAGAACTTCATTGTATTGCACTTCTTGCTTCCCTAGGGTATGAAGTAAGCTCATGTAGAGGGGTGTGTGAATATACAGTTAGAGATATTAGTTCGCATAAAGCGCTGTGTGAGTCTCTATTGAGATACTAACTCGGTTAGAACGGTGCACAGGGTGCATGTTTTTTTAAGTTCGAACGGAACATTGACTTTGGCAGTTTTATTCCTTCGCATTGTAACCATATTTGGGCAGCTTAAGACTCGTTAAGACTAGATGTGTGATTTCATTAATGTTCCATACCATGATTGTCATTTCATGTATTGCTTTTATTGAGTTTATTGAGTTGTGATATATGTTAATGTAATGATGCGCTGGATATGCGTCCCATGTAAGTGCTCTTAAATGCTGTGGGAAAGAGAATAAGTGATTCTTATCCATGTTATCTTATCTTATCTACAATATCATCGATCCTGAATTAGGAATGGACAATTTCAGTTAGTTACTTAAAAGTTGTGGACATAATTATTAGTGGAGCCGTAATTACTGTTTTTGCTATTCTATGTCCTGCATTTAGTTAACAATTAGTCATTTATAGTATACTAATATTGAATTGGTCCATCATACCACTGTGACTTCTCAAGCCTTGCATGCACATGTGATGGCCATTTTTATTATGTTAATCAAAACCTTTATTTCAGGGTAATTAGCTTAGATCAGTGTTGTCGAAATAGTATTCCATCATTTTCGTTCACGTACATTGATCTCGTACTAACTTTTGTATTCTAGTTCTAATTATTTCAGACTGTATCACAAACTTACATTAGGCCCCCACCCCACGAATCCCAGTAAGATGTGTTGTATGTATAACGATAAAGCACTTGTTCCATTGGTGTGTTGTAGCCTCATAATAATAGGTAAAAAACTTGCCCTACCTCTGCGTGCATTTGCGCTGTGTGAAACATAACATAATTACTGTATACAATACATTACAGTTGCCTCATTAGATTTACTCTGTGGGTTTAAAATGTATCCAGGCTACTTTACTTCAGTTACGCTTAAGCTTTCTGTCCAGTTGTACTTGAATAGTTGAAACGATGAAACACATTTTTCCACATATTATAGTTCATATACACACATTATTACATAATTATAATATATGGATACTAGAATGGTGTGAAGGCCGACACTGTCATTATACATTCCCTCATATATTTATATTACCTAAGAGGATGATGATGGTGAATATGATATTGGTATTATTCTGTATTTTCGAATGTAAATAAGTTGATCTGGTGTTCTCATTGTCTATTATTGTACGGTAATGGTTAGATTTCTGTTTCAAAGTTGATCTAGATAGGTGGAGTTCATGATATGAAGAAATTTATTGTGTAGGCCTATTTAGTTGTATGTGAAATATTTCATTTCTGCTGAATTACACCATGGATGAAGGAAGTTCTCTTTGTGCTCTTTCCTAGCCTTTTCTCTCAGCACCATTGTAACTTTGTCTGTGCGTGTAATTACATGTATTTTGAAATATCAAGCACATTTCTGATTTTCTAAAATGAAAATAGAATACAGATTTCAAGAAAACATGCACAATAATTATGCTTTTAATCAATAGAACAACTATATCTTAGCAATCAAAGGTTTGATATTAATGGGCCATTCAATGGTCAGTAAATTACATTTCAGACAGCGTTTTGCTATTTCTGAATTAAAAAAACACAAAGTCATATTTTATTTCCTACTCAGTCTTGTAAGAGCAAGCATATGCCAGTTATTAATGTACATTAGGAGTATGGAAACAAAAGACCTCATTGTAGGGATGCCAAATCATTTTGATTAAGCGTTACATAAATTACATCAGAAATTTTCAAGTTTTAAAAAATTTGAATCAAATTTAAAAATCCTGTGAATCTGTAAAAATATTGAACAATACTCAATTGTTTTCTGTAGAACATGCATTTACTAAGCTTGTGGTACAAAGCTGATGTCTGAAAATCTAGTTTTCTTCATAGCAAGGGACCCAGGTCAGTGTCACGAAAATTACCTCTGACTAATATGTGGCAAAACTTTTCGATGCGTATTTTTTCATTGAATGATGTTCCTTCCCTGTGACATCAGAAAGAGAATATCATTGATTTAAAAAAAGCAGAGTGCTCTCTGTTCCAGGCAGACTAAATTTATTCACTGATGCTTTTGTGTGTGTGTGTGTGTGTGTGTGTGTTTGTGTGTGTGTGAAAGATCATTTCTGTTCGTTCAAGACATCAAAAAGATAAGGGAATAAATATTGTCTATATTTCTCAGAAGATGTTTGTAAGTCAGTAGATTACTCTAAATTAAGGAAAGCATCCTCTATTTTTTCAGATGGACCATCGTCCAAATTAAAAAAAAATGTGTATGTGAAAACGTTTCGTCTGTTACAGTAGAAGTTCCAACTTCATGCCCTTGAATTTCAACGGAACTACTTTGCCACTTCTCATGGAAAGGGAGTGGTGGATGGTATTGGGAGAAGGGTAGGATAATTTAATACGAAAAGCTGTCATGAGCAAAAAGAATCATATTGTTGTTCAGTGTGCCAGAGATTTTGGAAAAACCGCCTCTCAGCTCATGGACAAAACAGAGGTGATGCTTGTGGAGTGTCACAAGATTGATAAAGGAGAGTCCTTGGGATGATGAAGTCAAAGAAGTTTCCAGATAAGGAATGTCCACCCAGTAGTTTTAAGAAATGGAATTATCAGTGGTTATAAAAATGAGCTAGAACAGAAATTGTCTGCAGTGGTCACATTCAGCTAGGACATGAGTGAAAGAGAATCTAATGAAGCTGGGAAGTGGGTGGCGGTCCAATATTAAGGGAAAGAAGATTACAGTGAGATTATGTCTATTGTGAATTGGGAGGATGTAGAAGTTGGATGTCATGCATGAGCAGCTGGGTACAAGTCAGAAGTGAACTTTGAAAGAGATAACATTCCTTATGGAGCAGTCTTGATTTTAAGGAAGACTGGGTCCCCAGTCTCTGCTGGTGCAAGACATCAGTTTAACTTCCTGTAAAATGCAGTAAAGACATATGTAGTTTCTTTTAATAAGAACCAGTGTTGTATGCCATGTTATGTGCTTTCTGTCCTGTCTGGTGGGGTTAATAACCCTGCCACGTGAATAACATACTCTATAGCTGACACAGCCTTCAAAGCGCTGAGCGTATCCTGTTCGTTCTGTACCTCATTACTTGCCATCATGTTCTACCTTTGGATCTGAGATAGTTTCATGTTATCTCCTATCTTCTATGCAATCAAAACATACATGTGTGCTACAAATCTTTAAATTTACTTGTTGTGCCACTATTTCGTGTAAAAATCATATACACAACTCTTGAGGGTCAAGGATGCATAAAAACATGTACGAAGTAGTCATAGGCAATGATTCTGGACACTTGCATCATTCATTTATACATCCAAACTATAAAAAAAAATCACTAAAATGTGAAAATTAATTTTATGGAAAAAATGACCTTCTGAATCGAATGCTCCTAATATTCTGTTGTTGTTGTTGTTTTTTTTAACTAACCAATACTAACATGCTTGAAAACCAGAAATGCAAACAAACACAACTATGCCAATTGAACAGGAAATTGAACATGGCAATCAAAGTGGCTGCCAGAAAGCTGCACTCCAGCATAGAGAGTTGGAGCACACAATTAAAGCCTGGTTACAACATTGAAGTGCTCTGACACATTCTCAAGATATAATGCATGATCTGTCAAGCGCTGTAGACTGAAACTAGCAGGATACGTAAGCCACTGCATAGACTGCTCAACCTTAGCATGTACTACAATGTCGCATCCCATCAAACTAGCTGTAGCCATGATTTCGGCATCAGTCGCCCACACTCCATCCCTTGCAATTCCAGAAGTTGTCACATACTCATCAACGTTCTGGTTGAGGTAGTTTTGAAGCTTCATAGTGATGTCATTGTTCATATGTTGTATGACTCGATTTCGAATGACGCCATGACTCTCCTCTGATCCTGTGAGTATGTAACTTATAGATCGGAAGTAGCAGTTGCCATCTCCCTTTGTCTGATATATTCGCCTTGGTTGGGAAAGATCACAAGGTTGTCCAAAGAATATTGGTTTTGACTGTGTCAGTCCCAGAGATGCTGCTAGTTTTCCTCTTGCATTGCTAGAGAGATGATTGAACTTTCTTGATTTCTGTTTGTCGCTAATGCGTTTCTCTGTGCCGCTGATCTTGTCTACCTTCTTCTTTTTGTTGGCATTCTTATCAGAATTAAATTTCCTGATTGGCTGCGGAATGTCCGATGGCGTAGTATCTGAATAAACTTTGACATTGCTGCTGTGATATGTGTTGCGCAGGACTTTGCCAGTTCTTAGGTTCCTAAGTTTCACACGTCCCTTTCCAAGGGATTTAACAACTGTGTATGGTCCAGTCCAGCGAGGCTCCAGTTTTGATCCCATCCGATAGATGCGTCGACTGTTTTTTATGTAGACTGTGGACCCTGTGGGAATCTCTTTGTTACTGGCATGTCGACGATCATAACTCGCCTTCTGGCGAAACTGTGCACTGATGATGTTGTTAGAGACTGTGGAGCAGAGATCTTTACGAATGGTGTAAAGTGTTTGTAGAATATCAAGGTTGACTGAGTCTGAAAGTGGTGTTGCATAACGCTCGTCAACAGGCTTCAAGACAATGGGCAGCTTGGCAGTGCGACCATACATCACTTCAAAGGGGGTGCATTTTGTTGAAGCATGGACAGATGTATGATAGGCAAACAAAATGCCTGGAATAAACTCATCCCAATTGTCAGCTTGGTCATTTACGAGCTTACTCAGTGCAGTCTTTAGCGTCCTGTTGTCACGTTCTCTTTGGCCGTTTGATTGTGGGTGATACGCAGATGCTATGCGATGGTCAGTTTGAAAACGCTCCATTAGCCTGTCAATAACGTGATTAACAAATTCACGACCCTGGTCACTGATAATGCTGTCCATGCAACCTAGACGACACACAATAGAGTACAGAAACTGTGCCACTGACTTTGCACTCTTGTCTGGGATAGCTGTGGCTTCACACCACTTGGAAAAGTAGTCAGTTACTGAGACGATGTACTTGTTACCGCTTGTTGTTTCTTGGAGAGGACCGATAATGTCAATCCCAACCAGACTCCAGATCTTGGCAGGTACTGGTATGGGGCTGAGTGATGGTGCGTCTTTGCTGACTTTGGGATTGATAACAAAACACTTAGGACATGCCTTCACGTATTCTTGCACATCATTCTTCATACCTTTCCAGTAATATCGCTGAGCTATTTTGTTAAAGGTTTTATCTCTGCCAAAATGCCCCCCTGTTGCTGGATCATCATGACAAGCCTTCAAAATGCTGGGCACACGGGTTTTGATAAGAACCTCTTTGTCACCATGGAAGAGAGTTCCATTCTCAGCACGAAATGGCTTTGCTGTTTGACGAAACTGAGACTTGGCATTTAAGCGCTTTGCAGGATCCAGCTCATAGATATGCTGAGGGTACTTTCTGGCAGAGCTGGTGTAGAAGATCAAAATCTGCTCATGCAAAGTATCATCCATGATGAATTGTTCGTGATAACTTGAAAGTTTCACAAAAACATCAGTCAGGTAATTTTAGAGTGATTTCCCTTCGAGTGTTGGTTATTCTTTGGACAATTCAAAGTTAAAATAGTAGGAATTTTATAAAAACATCTATCATACAAGTTAAATAGACATTGCCACTAAGGATAAAATTGCCTGCTGCTATTAGGGTTAAATGGAAAGTCTCGAGCATTAATAACTGTATTTTGCGCACAGAAAATCTCATGACATCATTTTAATGAGTCCCTTAATAATTTCATCCATTTCGACTAAGTGTATGTCAGCGCCACACAAAAAATACAGTGTAAGGTTTATTCATGGGCAATCAACTACAAGAAAAACCACCAACAACAGCATTTCAAAGAACATGAGTAAAATGGGAGTTAGGCTTGGATCACACCAGTTTGAATGGATGCTCAACCCATAGTATATCAATGCATATTAATGCAAGTTTATTTCCTCTAAATTGTATTCTGATTTACGGGTGTCAAGAATGTCTTTAGAGGCTGCGCTAAACATACAAAACCGAGACATCTACAACAAAAAAATAGTTATTCTCACAGATGCTAGGTCTGTCCTGCAGGCCCTTTAAAGTGCACATGATTATCATCAAAATAAACTCACCTCTGCTTCAGTGCAATTGTGTCAGGCAACAAGAAACGTGTTTCTCCAGTGGATCCCTGGCCACTGTAACATCATCGGAAACGATAAGGAAGACACTCTTGCAAAAAACGGCGCAGACCCCCCTCAAGTCAGAGAAAACATAACATTCTCAGAAGCCAAAAGTCACACTAAGGCAGCCTTGAAATCCAAGTGGAAACAAAGTCACCCAAGCCATGTAACAAATGATGCGATACACTTGCTCAGCAGAAAAGAGCAAACTGTAATCTTTAGGCTAAGAACTGGACATAATAGACTGCGGCAGCATTTTTACAAAAAATTCAGGGTTGGAGAAACTGAGACATGCCCATGTGGAAATTCGCCAGAGAATGCAGAACATGTCCTCCAACAATGCCCCCTATACAGACAACACAGGGAAGATAGCTGGTCCCGATGTGCTGCACTGCATACTAAGCTACATGGGACAGCAGAGGATCTCAGGAGCTTCATAAAGGCTGCCGGCCTCCTGATATAAACAGTCTGACACGAAGAACGCAGTAGAAGAGGAAAAAGAATGTGTTTATGTATGTATTAATATGATATCTGATGACCATGATAAAGAAAAATTTAAACTAATCCTGAAATAAACTGTGGTCTTGACTTATTCGTAAAACAAAGTAGGGGGTATAATCTGGACTGGGGGGGGGGGTATAGTCTGGCCTAGCCAGTTTAACCCCGGGTATAGTCTGGGCGGGGGGTATATTTTGGCCTGTTACACCGGTACTATGATCCCAATAGCCGTTAAAAGTGTTGTTGTTGTTGTTGTTGTCGTTGGTTTAACGTGAGGAAGGACTTAGGGTGCGAAAGTAGCCGTTCAGTACCAGCTACAGTACGGGAATCCGGAGCGCAGAATTGCAGTCTAGTTTGCACATAGGAATGACATCGTTTCTATGCAGATCTGCCGGTTACTCCATCTCGCCGACATGATGAGTTAGATCAGAAAGAGCGAAGTGGCATACAACAATTTTATCTCGAAAATCAATACCCGTTGATGGTTCTTTGTCTTTTTTCAGGATTCGAGGATGGACTTTATCAGGTAACAATTTGAAAAATCCGACTCGCAAGACTGACATCACGTTTGCACGTAGGAATGGTGTAGGGAACCCATCCTGTACATATCCTACTGTGAGAGGATGAGCGACTTTCTATCTTTAATGTGCTTTCATGGTAACTCTAGTGCGTGAGTAAGGGACGGCCACTCATAGTAGTTTATGGACACTTGGCCGAGTACCATTAATTGGATTATTTCCCTTGTAATAGCAGCGCGGGACCCGTTATTCACATCACGGTGAAAAGCGCGCATTTTGATTGGTCAGTTGGAAATGTTGACCACCGGGCTTCCAACTCTTATATCATGGCTTTAAGTTTCTTACAACTCGCTCCTTCGTTGTTATCCACCGACAGAAAGACGGGAACCCGAATTCATTGTTGAGAGTAGGCAATACCCTATCGGTACAAAATGGGTACTCATGATAACGTTTGTTATCAATGGAGATACGTCGTATTAATGGACGAAAGTATCCCGCACAAATTTGTCCAATGTTGTTAGTCCTGAAGCTTTGAAAATTTATATTAAAACTATTACCGGGTTTCTGGTATGAGTAGTCAGTTAGAATTGTAGCAGCAAGTTTCCAATTTATAATGGTACCAATTTTGTTGTACTTTGATGCACATGTCCTATTGAAATAATTAATAAGAGGGTCTCGGATTTAAAGTAAACCACGAGTTAGACGCATGTTATCCCCGATAAATCCAACCTGGGTCAAATTTATTCAATTATTGCTGGAGGGGACGTTAGAGTAATTTCTGCAGTTTACTGGGATACCTAATTGACTTTTGTGTGCATCCTTTTAACCTACTGTAAATTCGATTGTGTTAGGACCCTAACCAGTTTTATTGTCGGGCTGGACTCCATGTCCGAGCCTTTCACTTGTCCAAAACTGGACTACGTAGTAGCTCTCTCGGACGTCCGCGCTGGCTCATAAATAAGATGCGAGTTCGAGTGGTCAGCACACTCCATCAAAGACGCAGAGACAAGAGCCGACAGCACAGTGAACCCAGACCAGCAACCCGGGCCCGTAGAAGCTCAGAGGCTTGCCGACGCTTGCCATCGCCACCCCGCCCCATAAGGCATGAAGCGGTAGCATAGGACCCGGAGAAACTTTGGCTTATGGCTGGTTGGGCTTCCTTTTCTTGATAGGGTTTTCCCTATGCCTTTTGGTAGCGATACCTTTGTTAGGCTTTTTGAATAAATAAGATTGCCAGCAGAACCCTGTGTTTGTTAATCCTGTGTATCCTTAAGGGAGTTACTATTGAACCCACGCAGTAACCACATTAGCCACTCGTAGTTCATCCAACACTACCAACCCTACGAAAATCCTATACAAATCTATATCGATTGACACAGGGATTCGGACAGGGAATTTTTTGAAGATTTTGCTTTGCTTCATACTTAGTACTCTACAATGTCGGTATTAAAATGCTATACTCATTCATTGACGAAATATTGTAAAAAGCACAGAAAAACTAGCAGGGCTATAGTTAATGTCAAAATTGGGCAAAAAGAAAAAGTTGTATGTAGCATTAGCAAAGCCCCGCGTAAGAAATAATACCAAAAAGATCGATACAATGCAAACTAAAAGAGAAGACAGAAAATCTTCAATATTTCGGCTATCGCCTTTGTCAAGAAAAAAAAAAAAAACAGAAAAAAAATGGAACAGAGAAAACAATCGAACAATGAAAGATTTCAATAGGAAATAAATTATATGGAATCGAAACAGAATTATGTCTACTTATCTGCGAGTTTTTGGTTGGTCAGCAGTACAAAAGCACGTCCGTCTGCCAATGAAATCTGTGATTGTTCCATTGTTTTCCCTGTTCTATTTTTTTTTTCTGTTGTTGTTTTTTCTTTTTTTTTTTCTTGATAAAAGCGACAGCCGAAATATTGAAGATTTTCTGTCTTCTCTTTTAGTTTGCATTGTATCGTTTGAGTATTATTTCTGTTAATCAGAAATGTAGATGAACGAGAGTGTAGAACAGATTTCAACGTGTCCTGTTTATTCTGGCTGTCTGCACAAGGGTCTGTACTCTCAATTACAGACGAGTACCTAAACATTGTGGTAAGTGTCGCAAATTTATAAAATTATAAATAACATATTAACATCCTCTTTTCTCAAGATAAATAATTCTGTAATGTGTAAGATGTAATGAGTGTTGAAATGAAGAGTCGTTCACATCGTACTTTGATGAGATTAGTAAAAAAAAAAAAAAAACAATAATGTAATTTAAATTAACACTAACACAGAACAAAAGTAAATTGTGTCATTGCAGGTGGAAACTGTTGTAGTTTTAGCGAACAAAGTCTTTCATCCAATTTGGTCTGAAGCGCTCCCTGGTTGACCTTCTAGGTTCCATTGCCATTGGGTTATTTTCCGATGGTGTCTGTGTCACTGAGGGAGTATCATTTGATGTTTGGTCTGGGTTCGGTTCTGTGTACACCTCTGTTGGTACTTGGGGTGAGAATGGCGTTCTCTTGTGTCTGATGTGTACTCTGTTTCTCACAAAGTGTCCTCCATTTTCTCCAGTGATCTGGTATGATTTGGAACTGTCTTTTGGAGCTGCCGTTATTATACCACTTTCCCACTTTTTCCTTTCAGGGTTTTGGTAGTACACTGGGGAGTTTGTGCAAATGGGTGGTAGCTCGTGAGCTCTTTTATTGAAACATTTCTTGATTGTCATTTTATGCTTCTGTAGTTCTTTGACTACGTCTGGGTTTACTCTGTTCTTTTCTTTGTTCTCTGCTATTGAGGGTATCATTGTCCTAATGTTTCTTCCCATTAGGATTCTTGCAGGGCTCATTGTGAAACCTTGACGTGGTGTGTTGCGAAGTTCCAGCAATGCCTCATACTGATCTGCTCCTTCTTCTACAGCCTTCCACATCATTTTCTTTATGATTTTTACTGATGCCTCTGCCTTCCCATTAGCTTGATGATGTCCAGGGTCGGATTTGATGTGTTGAAAACCCCATCTTTGTGCGAAATTACTGAACTCACGAGAGGAATATTGCGGTCCAGAATCCGTAACAACACATTTTGGTATTCCATATCTGGCAAAATGGCCTTTCAGTTTTGTGACTATCATGGAAGTTGTTGTGGTGGGCACGTAGTCTACCTCGATGAAATTGGAGAAATAGTCTGTGACTACTTGGTATACTCGCCCTTTGATTTCAAACAAATCTGTGGCAATTTTGGTCCATGGTTCACTTCCTTCTCCATGCTGTTGTAGGTTTTCCTTGCAGGTCGAAGGTTTAATTGCTTGGCAGCTTTCACAGTTTTCAGCCATTTGCTTGATTTCAGAGTTCATGTTAGGCCAATAAATTGCATCTCTTGCCCTTCTTACCATACTATTATATGGCAGGTGAGCTGCATGAAGTCTGATTTTCATTTCATGTCTCAAAGTAAAAGGGACAATTATTTGTTTGCCTTTGAGAATTAGATCATTTTCTACTGACAGACAGTCCTTTATTTGGAAATATGGGAGTATTTCGGAAGGAACTTCACTTTTTGACTCAGGCCATCCTTCAATGATGGCTGTTTTCAGTCTTTGCAATGTTCTATCTCGCTTGCTCTCTTCAGCAAATCTATCTAGCATGAAGTCAGAAATGGGCACTGTTATGAAAGAGATTGTGGCTATTTCATCATTTACATCCGCTTCATCAGTGTCATTTTTGAGGTAGTGTCGTGAGAGGAAATCTGCGAGGATGAGCTTTTCTCCTTGAAGCCATTGAAATTTGAAATGATATTTGTTGCTCCTCATAAGCAACCGTTGAAGTCGTGGCGGAGCTTGATTCAGTGGTTTGTCAATGATGGATAGCAATGGTTTGTGGTAATTTATTATTGTTACTTCTCTTCCATAAGTATATTGGTTGAAACGTTCCAGTCCAAATACCACAGCCAACATTTCTTTTTCAATTTGTGGCCACCTTTGTTCTGAGGTGGTGAGCGCTCTTGAGGCGAATTCGATTGGCTGTCCATTTTGCATTAATACACAGCCAAGACCGGATTTGCTACTATCCACTTGAACTTGCAGTTCTTGTTTAGGGTCAAAATATTTCAGCACAGGTGTATCAACTATCAGTTCTTTGACTTCATTGAACGCATCTTGATACTCTCCGCTCCAATGAAAGGCAGTATTTTTCTTCACCAAATTTCTTATTGGTGCCAGTTTCTCGGATAGGTTGGGCAGGAATCTTGCTAGGTATTGAATCATGCCGCAGAATCTGCGTACTTCCTGAGCATCTTTTGGGGGTGCCATATGTGTGATTGAAGATACTTTCTGGGGGTCTGGTTTGATTCCATCTACACCAATGCGGTGTCCCATGAAAGTGATTTCCCCTTGCTTGATGTGGGATTTGCCTTCGTTAAGCACAATGTTTTTCTCAGAGCACCTCTCTCTCAACCTGTGTAAATTTTCATCATGATCGACATTGGCCACTTCTTGTGTTGACCCTCTGCCAACAATGACTACGTCATCAGCAACATTTATGCAGCCAGGCAAGCCTTCCAGTGCCTGCATCAGTTTCTTTTGAAATATTTCTGTGGAAACATTTAATCCAAAAGGAATCCGTGCCCACCTGAAACGTCCAAACGGGGTGATCATTGTAGTGAGCATGCTGGACTCATAATCTAGACACACATGCCAGAATGCATCTTTTACATCTAGCTTTGAGAAAACTTTTGCATTTTCAAAAAGAGGCAGAGTGTCCTCTAAAGTTGGTAGTTTGTAATGTTCTCTTTGAGCGCCTTATTTAAAGGTTGTGGGTCAATGCAAATTCTGAGTTTCTTGTCTGCTTTTTCAACCACTACCATCTGATTGACCCAAGCACTGGGTTCCTCCACTGGAATGAGAATGTTTCTTTCCACTAATTGATTTAGCTCTTCTTTGACTTTGTCCTTTAAAGCAAACGGCACGTTTCTGCATGGCAGGGCGACAGGTTTGGCATCTTGGTCTACATGTAGTTTGGCATAGCCCAGGTTTCCCAACTTTGGTTTGTCTTTGGTTTGCATTTTTCTACTGGTTTGTTGAGGTGGGTGTGATTCAGTAACATTGATAAATCTATCTCTGTGCACAGAAAGTATCTTGAATTCTTCACAAGCTTTTGTACCCAACAAACACATAAGATTGTTTTCTACCACAGTGAACTCTAGTTTCTTCTTTTGTTCTGTTCTGATGTTTTCAACTTCTAGTTCTGCTTTGCCCACTGGCAACAATTTTGTGTTGTTCCACACGACCAGAGTATGGTCTGTCTTCTCAATTTGTTCTTTTTTGACAAATTTCTTGCAGATTATGTTCACATCTGCTCCGGTGTCGACAAGGAAACGAATGTTGTGGTTGTTAATCTTGAATTGAGCTGTTATCCTGTTGTTCTTTGATTTATCGTTGTCTACTGCAAAAAGCCATGCTGTACTCGTAGTCTCTTCTTCTTGTGTCTCCATTGTTTCTGTACTTGCACAGGTTTCTGAAAGGCACAGATTTATTTTCATACATTTTGCTCGAAAATTATTTCTTCCTTTGCAGGCTGAGCACGTTTTTCCCCAGGCTGGGCATAGTTCCTTTTGTCTAGGGTGGCTTTTGCCACAATATCTGCAGTTTGCCAACATGATTGGTTTTTGCTTTGATGATGACTGTCTTGGTGGCTGGCTAACAGCCTCAATCTTTCTTTCTTGAAAGGTTGTGTTCATTGTCACGAGCGAGTGAGCGGGGGATCAATAGTTACGGGGAGAAGGGGGTAGAATAAGTTTAACTCACGGCCCACAGTTAATGGAAAGCGTGCATGTTGTGAGTTGGGGGGTCTGCATGAGGCGAGAGCGCTGTGCTGACAATCACTGCAAGTTAGAAGGTCCCAAGAGACAGACGTGAATGAAAGCAGTCGGGACATTGTGATGTGTTTTCCAGTGATGACTGGTAGGTGGAACGATGATTGATAATTATGATGATTGATGTATTATATTCGCCTATGACCATGATGTAAATAAGTATATGTGAGGAATGTGGAAGTCATTGATTACTGCGTATAGAAATGTGCGCCATGAGCGATAGATGTAAGTTAGGTTCATGGATTCGTAGCGAGAGTGAGTACTGTGTAATACGGTGGAGGTGTGTTACCGTAAGGTGTGTAGTGAGTGAAAGGTGGACTATTGTGTGTACGCTTGATGGTTTGTAATGAGGGGTGAAGTGGTTAGAAATGGTATGGTATTATACCAATGTAATGTTCTTCTTATAGGTGCCGGGGTCGGGCAGAGACGCCACCCGCGGTGAGCGAACGAGCACAGGGGATAGGCCAGCATAGGGCCGAAGGCTACGCATAGGCCAGTGGAGTGAAGCTGTCGAGCAGGACAGGAGGGGCGCATGAGTCGTAGCAGTCTGGCCACAGACAGGGATGTGTATTGTCAGGGTTTGAATTTGAATTACCGTGCTGGGTCACGGGTTTGTTTATTACATGGCATCATTGATTTTAGCCAGTCCAAACGTCCTTGAACTATTCCCGTGGACGGGTTGTGTTTTGTAACGCTTTTCTTAGAGATGGAAAGAAAGTGGGTCAGGATAGAACGAATGGATAAATTAACAGGGACGATGTAGTTAGCAACCCCGTGGTTTGGGTGTACTTTAACAGGGAAAGACGGGGCGAATAAGGAGTGAAGAAATTCGTACATAAAACGTTTAGGGTGTAGAGACTTTGCGAAAGGTTTTGACATCCTAAGTCTGACTTTGTCTGTTACTATTAATAGAATCTATTGGCGCTGCGAGCGGAGCTCGAAGTGGGTGCACCAATCAAATTTGAGCAGTCACGTGGACTTGCAGGAGATAAGCGAAGCCATCTTGAGATTTGGGCACTTCCATGTAGATCTTCCAGCTACGAGGGTTGTCGGCTAATACGGTTCAGCCAGAGAGAACCAACAGACTGTTAAGTCATGTCTATGTCCTGGATAGACAATGAAAATAATCCACAGCTATTTTCTCCAGTTCCCTGAAATCGTTTCAGGGAACCAATCGTAAGTCCATCAAAATGATTCGAGATGATGTGAATCTGACCCTAACTTTCCAGTAGAAGTGCGACCAAAGGAATGCAAGACCATAAAGTTTTACTTGCAATTAAGATCTAGAAAGAGTGACTGATATACACATTTGTAAATTGTAATTGATGTGTCTGGATGAGGCTGGGGATTGCCAGCCCATCCTAGAACAGATCTAGATCTATCTTAACTACGTCAGTGTGTCTTGACGGTTTGATCCTTTATAAGCAGTTAAATGAGTTAATATTGTCGTCTGAGACATAAGTATATTATTTGTGAGATAGTAGGCAGTCTATATTTCTGAAGATAAATAATTGCTAAGTAAACTGTGAATGAATCAGAATGATATAGAGCTTCAAATCTCTTAAGACTCTAGAGGAGATTTATAGTTATGTATTTTAGTATTTTCATTTGATGCTGCTGATGTTGTCTTTTAATATGTAAACGATAAACGAAATTGTTAGGTATTTAGGTAATAAATTTGTGGCCCTACAAGGTCCTTGATATAACGTACTCGAAATTGTTATTAGTGTATGTGGCATGGTATGGCAGAGTAATTTCTAAAACCTCTCGATAATTATTAAAAATGCAGTCGAACACGTAAATTGATAATTAACCATCCCCGTAAAACACGAGCACAGTAATCCCCATCTGTAACACCCTTCCTTGAAGTCGTAACACTCGAGGACCCACCTCGTAACATGTATATAATTGTTAATGTGCTCTTAAGATGTACTACATGTGATATTGATATACGGCTGTGCTATTGTGATATTAATGTGAATTGAACTATTAACGTGCTATGGCTATATTGAGGTGCTATTGGAATGCTAAGGTGTTATTGCCATAGGAATGTACTATTAAGACATTGAGTGGAAAGGCTGAAGCCGAAGTGTCTTTAGCAGTAATTACCGGGTTGTGGACCCGAGGAAGAGTGCTTGAGGGAAGAAGGCCGTTGGACGGCAGTTAAATTGAGTAATATAATGTATGTAATTGCATCTTTATCTTTATCTTTATGTTAATAAATGTGTGAGTCTGATGGGTTGTTCTGTTAAGTGTTATACGTGTTCGTTCGTGATTGTTGTCCTGTTATAATTATTACATCTCCCAGTCTGGGATTTGTGACATTCATATCCTGGACATGTAATGTTGATTGCTCCACTGCTCGACAAATTTGAATTGCCTTGTTGAGGTCCAACTCTACTTCTCTTAAGAGGCGTCCCTGCAACTTTTTCTCAACAGTAAAAACTATTTTGTCTCTCAACATCCTGTCTTTGTCTTTGAAATTGCATGAGTTTGCTCGAGCTCTCAATTCTGTTACAAATGAATCAAATGGAACACTGATGGGAGTGTTCCAGAAACGATATGACTGTAGTACTTCATTTGTTTTGGGGTTACAGAATTCTTCTAACTTCTGGAGGATTTTCTCAGGATTTTGCCTGTCTTCTTCTTTCTCAAAAGGAAGTTGGTCGACGACTTCAACAGCCGTAGGACCAGCAATATGAAGGATAGTTGCAGCTTTCCTTATGTCATCCTTTTCAGAAACACCTGAAGCTGTCATGTAAATGTCTAAATGGCGTTTCCATTTACGAAAATTCTCGGCAACATTTGCCTTCATTGATTTCTAGGGACAGAGGCAGACGAAAATTTGCCTCAGCCATGATGGTTGTTTCACTTCAAATTTAGTGAATGATGACGAACTGATAACAGTGGCACTAACAGGGCCGACTGATTATTAGATTTGATCAACAGGGCACTAGCGGGGCCGATTGACCAAGAGATTTGAGAAACAGTGGCACTAACAGGGCCCACTGTGTGAGTATGTTTCAGTTTTGTTGCTACGTTTTCAAACTTGAAGTGGTGGATTGTTCATTGCGAGTTGTGTCAATTGCATTCTGTTGCGATTAGTTCGAGGTGATACAATTTTGTTGTTGCACATTTACTGGATCTTCATGAATGATAACACATGCTATGTTGCAATTAGTTTGAGGTTTTAACTTGGACTAGGTCACGCCAAGGGGGGTAAGAGTGGTTTGCTTGAGGGTTCTTGAATGTATTCTTGAGTTGTCTCCCTTTGATTGCTTTTTTGTGTTTGAGCGTGTGGCGTCCAGGAAAGTTCATTTCAGTTCCACAATTCGCTCAATTTCATTCCGCGATGAGTCCGAACTCGGGAGGTTGGGTTCAATCATCCATTGAGTGAATGTACTTAGCTGACTGCCACCATGTTAATCAGACATGTAGATGAACGAGAGTGTAGAACAGATTTCAACGTGTCCTGTTTATTCTGGTTGTCTGCACAAGGGACTGTACTCTCAATTACAGACGAGTACCTAAACATTGTGGTAAGTGTCGCAAATTTATAAAATTATAAATAACATATTAACAATTTCTTACGCGGGGATTTGCTACATACAACTTATACTCATCCATGTAGCCCATTGTGATGAGTTAGATCGGAAAGAATAAAATGCCACACGACAATTTCATACTACAATCATAATACTCGTTAAAAAGCTATTGTTGTTTTTAGTTGTTGTTGTTTTTTTTTAATCTGAGGAAATGCTTAAGGTACCCGTACGGGAACTAACTGTTCCTTACAGCTACCCTAAGGTAAACCAGCTGATATCTGGATGAGGTCCTTTGCTTCTCGGGGGCCTCAGCGCAATGCTGTAATAGATAGTGTAATATATCTCTGGTACAACATGATACCTTTCGCTTATCCAGATCTTTTGTAAATTAGAATGAACTGTTAGCATTTGGATCTGATGCGTGCTTTTTGGAGGGGGGGGAGGGGATGTTAACAACCAAAAAGAGGTGTCAACACTTAGTTTTAAGAAAAAAAAGGAAGGGGGGGGAGGGGGGGATGTTAACAACCAAAAAGAGGTGTCAACACTTAGTTTTAAGAAAAAAAAGGAAGGGGGGGGAGGGGGGGATGTTAACAAGCAAAAAGAGGTGTCAACACTTAGTTTTAAGAAAAAAAAGGAAGGGAGGGGGGGGAGGGGGGGGATGTTAACAACCAAAAAGAGGTGTCAACACTTAGTTTTAAGAAAAAAAAGGAAGGGGCGGGAGAATAGAGAAGGGGAAATAACTTGAGGAAAACTTTCCTGTCACGAGAGGCTATTGTAGAGACATACATATAATATAATATATTACAAGACACAACTTGTGCGGGGATTTGAAGGGGAGGCAGCGCCCCCCCCCCCTCCGGCAAGTCAGTCCCTTATAATAATGGATGTTTTTATAGTAAATCCGTGGCCCGGTCATTAACACAGAACGTGAAACAGATGTCAGACTGCAGTTATGAAACTCATTATGGTACACCTTGAACCTTGAACCTTGAACCTAGGCGTTGTCCCTCCACTTCAGGATGTAGCCCTCTGACAATGCCTTCCATTTGCTTCGATCTTGCGCACTCCTTGTCCAGGTCGCACCCTCTGTTCTTGTGATGTCGTCTCTCCATCGTCCTACTGGCCGTCCTCGTGATCTTCTCCCCGTCCTCGGTCTCCACTCTGTGCATCTTTTTGTCCATCTGTTATCTTGTGTCCTGGCTAGGTGTCCTGCCCATCTCCATTTTAGTCTGAGAGCCATTTTCACCGAGTCCGTAACATTTGTTTGTTTTCGTATTTCCGTGTGTGGTACTTTGTCTTGTAGCTTTATATTTAGCATTTTTCTTTCCATTCCTCTTTGGGTGGTTCTTAGTTTCGTGGTGATCTGTCTTGACATGGTCCATGTCTGGCATCCATATGTGATCGTGGGGATTACGCATTGGTTGAACACTTTTCTCTTGAGGGATATTGGTATGTCTTTATTTTGGAAAATTTCTCTGTACCTTCCAAAGCAGCTCCATCCTGCTCTTACTCTTGCACTCACTTCACAGCTTGTTTGATTTTCCATTTGAATTGTTTGGCCAAGGTATTTGTATTGGTTTACTCTTTCAATTACTTTATTTTCCACTTTTATATCTTCATCTGTTTCATAATTTGTCATATATTTCGTTTTGTCTTTGTGTATCTTCAGTCCGATCTTTTTACTGTGTTTGTTTAGTATGTTCAGGTTCTTCTCCATTTGCTTTGTGTCTCCCGTGCACAGCGCCACATCGTCTGCGAACCTAAGGTCTTTCAGCTTCAAGAACCAGATCTATACGACTTCAACAAAATCTAATCTCTCATCACATTGCATGTGAAACTGACAAGATTAGTATTTCAACAAACCTTTCTACTCACTGTCTTTCAACTTTCATTGATTTTTGGTAATGAATTAGATTTATCTAGAACACATTATTTTCATAATGTGGATCCCACTATCATTGTATGAATTAAAAATCTGCAACAAACCATTTAGTATGTTGCTAGAATAATTCTCATCCACTCCAATTGCAGTGATATCGCCCTGACTCGAGGCCCGGGGATCTATTATTATAGAAATGAACTTTGGAGGCTATGTTAGCCTACTCCTCCATTAATACTTAGCCCACACGCTTCAAATTTTACAGACATCGACTGTATCTAAATACCCAGGTTTTCGTCACATAAAACATACGAAAACTCCTGTCCCCGAATTTATCAAAATAGATTTTTTCGGTCATTCTATCTTAATTCACCATTTTGAGTGAACTGGAAGAATGATACCATTGTCAATGAACCGGAAGAGCTATCTGAACTTACTATGATTGAGCCATCTGTATATTTCTGCGTGAAATTGTGGTGTAACAGTAAGTTCTGTTGGTCATTGCATCGAATTGCCCGAATCCAAATGCCGTTTTAATGTACCCTAGATCTAGATGTATGGTTGGGCTTGGTACATAGAAAATTTGCAAGATTTATCTTGCAGCGGGTCGGCTAGTTGTTTATAAACCATAATGGTGTCGTAGCTAGATAGATATTTCTGTAGTAAATGCATGTAGAGCACTGAAAATAATTATCGGTATTCATTTATTGGCATTACTCAAAGAATATATCAGGACATTTCATGGAGAAATTGAACATTTAAAAAGTTGTTAGTGGATAAATGCAACAATAAGGACAACAACAATAACAAAAAGGCCAGCATTATGTCCCAGTATTGGCCAACTAAACCTGTTTGTGTGTGTGTGTTTTTAAATATAACTATTTTTTACTATTAACGTCCACTGTTTTGTTTGTATGTTATATTAGGCTCGGTTATATGATTACGTTACTTTTCTATTACCAATAGCCTACCCCGGCAAGGAAATCTTGCAACTTCTCATGTAAAGAATTCCACATCTATATCCAGTTCTCATCATTATGGTGGTCCCTCGTTTTCGAGCAGGACGTATCTGCGTGGTCATCTGTGTCACGAGCAGAGTTAGGGTCTTGGGGATGTTACGACTGCACGAGAGGCAGCTAACTCACACTCGGACACAACCACACAAGAAAAGTACTAAATAACTAGAGCGTATATATGTCAGGCCGGTCAGGCCATAGTTTACATAAATATTAATAACAAAACAAAAGACAATAGAGGTATATATTCAAACCAAAAAAACTCTAATTAATAACTTAACCAATGATATTCATGTAACTATGGAGGTACTGCAATCAATAGTAAATAGGTATATTATACGAAACTGGATATCAATTTAAAGTGACAGTTGAGTCGCCACTGGCCAGTCGCCAGGCAAACTCTCCATAAATCATATGGGCTTAAATGTTAGGAGAGCCCAGTACGTTCAAAGCCTACAGAAGCACTCTTCGGCTTGTAGGTAATTTAAGCAGTTGCCAAAAGACTATATTTTATGCACAATCACTATTCAATTCATCAACAATGTGCTATATTATTCCAATCATACTATGGCAATAGATCTATCATACAGGACACTCGTGGTCGAGTGCCAGCTGGGGTTTCCTTAGTCTTCCTATGAGGCTGTAGTTCTCTCTCTATCTCCGATCTCTATTAGGCTTCAACAAATAAAATATATTACCATTGCTCACGCCTACTGAGAGGCGCGAACATCAAAATAGCGCAGCGTGGGCTTTCAAAGGTCAGCCCACTCAGACCTTTCTTTCTAGAGCTCAGTCAGTCCGTTAGCAAGGACTTCTTAGTCTTCAGACCACACAGTTCAGGTACTGGCCAACCGGAGATACTTCACGAAACGATGCTTCTCTCGTCTGTATTCACTAAATCTGAACGTTACACGATGTTATATACTAACCAACTACCCAGCGTGCTAGTCCGCTGGCCCAATTAGTTCAGCTATCTCATAGGTCGAAACCTCCCACCATTTTAACTGTAGTAATACGTCTGCACTATTCTACCAGCCAGTTAACGTGCAAAACTTGTCTAGTCATACTTAACAATGTCAACTGTCCCCACCTTGTTTCACCCCTACTCCATTACTTATTAATCACGAACATTAAAGCCGACAAGCGTGACTCTAGCAGTTTAACTCTACATTTATTTACTCACCAACTATAATTTGGCGAGGACCGTTCAAGGCCACCAGCCAATTTCTCATGGCCCTGGTAAAACAACAACAACTCACTCTCTGCGTGAGTTTTAACAACATCCGAATCATGACATATCCCCCACCCCAGTTAAAATTTGCAATTTTAACGATATAAATGATTATCGTAAGGGGAAGGCATGAGTCGAGAAATTGCTCGAAAGGTTAACTTAACTAAGAATACTAGGTAATAACTAAGACTAGTACTAAAGTTGAAAAAAACCTTCAGGACGGGTATCCTTGATGGACAAAACTTCATGAAAATCTTAAGGCTCCGTCCAAAAGTATATATCTCTCTGAGGATTAAATCTTACCTCTAAATACGTAGACATTAACAATCATAACTCGAAAATTTTAGAGTACAACACTGATCCTGTGCGAATGTCATCAGGAATGCATACATACAATGAATAATACTCAAGAAAAGATAACTATAGTAGCATCGATGGCATTAGTGGATCTGGACTCCTGGTCTGCCATGACTTCTCGTCCTCGACCCTGGGCAACAACGTCTGGTGTGGCCAAAATACGGGTCGACGTCAGTAAAATAGCTGTTGGAACAAAGGAAAGCACAGGGGTAGGTGAAAAGTGTTCACAATGGGTGAACAATATGTGATACCATCCCTCGGTCTCTGAATGAGGTGCTAATCAGTATCCAACGCCAATACATATGACAGACCTAAATAGGAGAACAAAATTTCCGGGTTTATCACAACTACAAATTTCGGCATAGTTAAGCTTAATTAACACTAACAGAAGCGTCCTTAAGATAAATTAATCTGATGTTCTCGTTCAAATTTCATGTAGCGCTTCTCTTGATTTAAGAATTACCTAGCGCTTCTCGCATTTACCACTAATCTAGATCTCAAATAACATTACAATTAAATCTTTCCAACATCCAATCCGGTATAGATGAGATGACACGAAGCGATAGCAGTTAATTTAATGCGCCGTTTCCGTACGCAAGCCATGCACACGTCAAGTGTCACAGTCATCTCGGTAATATAGTCATAATCGGTTCAATTCAATATCCATATCGGGTATGTTCTTAGGTAACTCATCCACTGGCCACATGGATAGTCACAATCATAATCGGTATTACGTTAGATGGTCCACGAAACGCGGAAAACCATAGACATAATCGGTTGTATAAAAAACAACTCCACACTTCTCCAAAACTTCTTAAAACGCGACCACGCAGTGTCCTCTGTTACCACTGCAAAATAGCTCAAAACGCGACCACGCAGTGTCCTCTGTTACCACTGCAAAATATCTCAAAACGCGAACACGCAGTGTCCTCTGTTACCACTGCAAAATATCTCTCAAAACACGAATACACAGTGTACTACGTTACCACTGCCAAACATCTCTCAAATAATCGAAAAATACCAATATCATCCATCCCACTAGGCAATCTCATTGTTGCTCTACTCGGGTCGACGTCATACGCAGACGACTAAAAAAAAGTATCCTCAATATATATATAATTCACATAGCTCTTATATTGATATCACCTCGACACTGATACAGACTCTTCCCCTGAGACAATTTATTGCTCCTTCGGGCGGCGGCACCAGCCGACAATAAAACCAATACTCACTATTCATCACTACCCAAAAAAAAAGGTCACCTCCCTAAACAGTCTAATACTGTCCTCTCGGGAGCCCGTCAATTTAAAGACGAGATCGGTATAAATTAATAATTAGCAAGAACTGGTAGTGTACTCACTGCACGGATTCCAACAATTCAATAATAGTTGTCACTTAAACAGTGTTGTCACTCTACAGCACAGGAGGGTTAATTCTTAAAAACTTTTCCCTCTCACCAAGCCAAGTTACCTCTAAAAACCCCTCAACGTGTCAAAACACGTGAATCAATGGAAGTATGTAATCAAAAAAAAATATAAAAAAATAAGTGTAACCAAGAAAGATAAATACTATATAACGAATATATAAAAAGGTAATACATTACAAACAAGACGCAAGAGGAACAGAACGAACGATAAATTACAATAAGACGCTAGACTAACAGATCACGAACGACAACAGACCCGACTAACCTGAAACTATGTACAGAAAGATAAGAAAAGCACAAGAGAGACGTCTTCCTAAAAGTACGAGAAAGATAGAACGCTAACAATCTATACGAATAACAGGTCCCTACAGAACTATTCAAGGCAAAGCGTATCTCCTATCCGTTTTAAACGCCATCTAGATCTGCTAGTCTGGCAAAAAGAGGTATGCTAAGTCTCGATCCCTTCCAACCTCCCGCCTATCTAATCTAACACAAAAGAAAAAAATAATGCCTGTCAAAAGTAGGGGAGCTGGAACGAGGAACCCCTCAAACGAAGACAAATACAGATGGTTCACTTAACTGGGCAAAATGGACTGGCTCTTTCCTTTGGTCCACAGCGCTGGTCTTGTCTTTTCCTGATGCTAGCTGTCAGTCCCTCGTAGTGGTCCCAGGATCAATGACGAGAGGACATGCCAGACATGTAGGGGAGAAACAAAAACAAAAATCAGCAGTATACAAAACTATAAACTACAAAAATTACATAAATAACAGTGGAGTCTTAGAGTGGTAGACCTGCAGCTGTTGACGGGGTCCTCTTCCGATGATAGTAGTGTTCTCTAGATGTCAGAAGGTGACGGGTCCTCTTCAGATGTCAGTGGGGTCCCCTCCAGATGTCAGTGGGGTCCCCTCCAGATGTCAGTGGGGTCCCCTCCAGATGTCACGAGCAGAGTTAGGGTCTTGGGGATGTTACGACTGCACGAGAGGCAGCTAACTCACACTCGGACACAACCACACAAGAAAAGTACTAAATAACTAGAGCGTATATATGTCAGGCCGGTCAGGCCATAGTTTACATAAATATTAATAACAAAACAAAAGACAATAGAGGTATATATTCAAACCAAAAAAACTCTAATTAATAACTTAACCAATGATATTCATGTAACTATGGAGGTACTGCAATCAATAGTAAATAGGTATATTATACGAAACTGGATATCAATTTAAAGTGACAGTTGAGTCGCCACTGGCCAGTCGCCAGGCAAACTCTCCATAAATCATATGGGCTTAAATGTTAGGAGAGCCCAGTACGTTCAAAGCCTACAGAAGCACTCTTCGGCTTGTAGGTAATTTAAGCAGTTGCCAAAAGACTATATTTTATGCACAATCACTATTCAATTCATCAACAATGTGCTATATTATTCCAATCATACTATGGCAATAGATCTATCATACAGGACACTCGTGGTCGAGTGCCAGCTGGGGTTTCCTTAGTCTTCCTATGAGGCTGTAGTTCTCTCTCTATCTCCGATCTCTATTATACTTGAATAATTAAGATATATTACCATTGCTCACGCCTACTGAGAGGCGCGAACATCAAAATAGCGCAGCGTGGGCTTTCAAAGGTCAGCCCACTCAGACCTTTCTTTCTAGAGCTCAGTCAGTCCGTTAGCAAGGACTTCTTAGTCTTCAGACCACACAGTTCAGGTACTGGCCAACCGGAGATACTTCACGAAACGATGCTTCTCTCGTCTGTATTCACTAAATCTGAACGTTACACGATGTTATATACTAACCAACTACCCAGCGTGCTAGTCCGCTGGCCCAATTAGTTCAGCTATCTCATAGGTCGAAACCTCCCACCATTTTAACTGTAGTAATACGTCTGCACTATTCTACCAGCCAGTTAACGTGCAAAACTTGTCTAGTCATACTTAACAATGTCAACTGTCCCCACCTTGTTTCACCCCTACTCCATTACTTATTAATCACGAACATTAAAGCCGACAAGCGTGACTCTAGCAGTTTAACTCTACATTTATTTACTCACCAACTATAATTTGGCGAGGACCGTTCAAGGCCACCAGCCAATTTCTCATGGCCCTGGTAAAACAACAACAACTCACTCTCTGCGTGAGTTTTAACAACATCCGAATCATGACAATCTGTGCATAAGGAGATGGTATTGTAGTCCAGGCTGGGACCTGCAGAATTGCGAGCACACAGGGCACTGGGTGTCTGCTGTTGTCGTGGGGATGGACTCGGCTTGTAGGCGATCAACACCACAATGAAGACTGCATTTTGGACTCGATGCAATTACTAATTGAACTTACTGTTACACGCCCATTTCACATAAAAAATACACCGGTGAGATAAAAGTTGAATTTCGACCTTCAGTGTGCAAAGACAGGCTTAGAGAGATCAAAGCCAAGAACAAAATTTCCGATCATGCTTTTTGATTCTACTCAGCGAAAACGTGTCTCTGTTTTTACGGTTCAGAAATCTCGTAAACAAATATTAACGACTGATTTTTTTGTCCGAAATTCACGCGTCCACGTAATTCATTGTCAAACATTGAAGCAGTACCGGGTACACCAAGTTTAATCATTTTTTGCCGCAACAAAAAGACAAACAATGCCGCAAAAAATGCCACAAGCGATATCACAATGTCATAAGTAATGCAATGAAGACTGCCAAATATACAGTAAACAAACCAAAAATGGTTAAAAGTACAGTGCCACTACACATGGCCTTTATTAAAGATTACAAAAACCAGAAGGTAAATAAGTGTATACTTTTTGATGAGAAAAGAATTAGGCATAGGCATAAAAAACATCAACACACAAACCAGAAAGAAATACTGCACACCAACAAAAGCCACAAAAACCACTACCTCCCTCTCCAACTGTGTGGGGGATGATGTAAAGTCTGAGATTGCATAAGTTCAATGATAGACATTAATTTATAAACACATCTATCTTTTTATTTTAAGCTCTATGTACTTAAACTGTGTAGAACAAAGATTTACTCATTGCACCATAAACCATGATTACTTAATATCGAGGGGTGTTGAAAAGAAAAGCAGTAGATCTACATGGGGGGGGGGGTGAACTGAGGACACAATAGAGGGATAAATTTACCTTCGGCCGAAACCGTGCTGCATGATGTGGAGGTACCACTAGCAGTCATCGTCTGCTGCTTCGTAGTGGGTTCTCCTTGTTCTTTCCTTTTTAGCGCTGCCCTCACTGATGCCTTGTGTTTGTTGGTGTCCTTGTGGGCACCCAACACCGACTTCCTTTCGTGGTTAAGCACTAGGTTGCAAGGAGTGCAAAAGAGTATCCCATTGGAAACGTGCGTCCATTGCTTGTACTCAGAATGCCTCTGATGGGCAGAGCCATTCCTACCTGCCTTAGATCTATTACATTTGGTGACAAATCGATCCATTACCTTCTTTTTTTTAGAAATCTAGATTCTATTCAGATCTGTCTTGTAAGTTGTATCCAGGCTAGATCAAATTAGAATGAAATGACGATGATGCACCCGTGGTTGCAGTCTAGAGATTCTAAATTCTGATTCTGAACACAAAAAGAAAGCGAAAGTAGGGGTGGGTGAGCTCGCTTGGGTAGTAGAAATTTTCGCTTTCATGAATAATTACTTACGGTATCCGGATATTGATCTAACATGAATTTTTGAAGGTTATCAATGGTTATGCTTTAAAATTTTTTGACTCGGATACGGGTACTTTCCGGATAATAACAATCCTAAAAGATAGGAAGTGGCCATTTTTTCTCCAAACGAAGCCATAAAAAAAAAGAAAAATGCCAAAAAAAAAAAAAAGCAAAAAAAAAAAAAAAAAACAAAAAAACAAAAAAACGTAAAAAAATGCGGAAACATCAAAAAGTGCGGGAAAGAGTGCGGAATGCCAAAAAGTGCGGCCGCATTTTCCTGACAACACAGGATCTAGCTGACATACCCGCTGTTGTCCGGAACATTTATGGTGTGCAGCAACTGCTATTTAATACCATAACAGTAGGCCTAACAGCTGTAGGTTAATAGGTTTACCACTGTCAGACAAATAAATTTACACTGCTGTTAGACAGTTTGGTGGCATCAACATCCAGATCTTATTTAGACCAAGCAAGAGATCCCCAGAACAAAGTTAGAAATTTACCATGTTGGCAGGTTTTAAATGGCAGAAAAACACCACCAACAACAAAACAATAGGACTTGTAATTGTATTACTGGAGATAAACTACTGGGTGGGGAATAAAAAACAACAATAACACTACCACCGCTACCACTAACAACGCCACTAAAACCACCAAGACCACCACCACCAACAACATAACCACAACAACCACCACCACCAACAACATAACCACAACCACCACCACCACCACCAACAACAACATAACCACAACAACCACCACCACCAACAACAACAACAACCACCACCACCACCAACAACATAACCACAACAATCACCACCACCAACAACAACAACCAGAACAACCACCACCACCAACAACATAACCACAACAACCACCACCACCAACAACAACAACCAGAACAACCACCACCACCACCAACAACATAACCACAACAACCACCACCACCAACAACAACAACCAGAACAACCACCACCACCACCAACAACATAACCACAACAACCACCACCACCAACAACAACAACCACAACAACCACCACCGCCACCAACAACATAACCACAACAACCACCACCACCAACAACAACAATAACAACCACCACCACCACCACCAACAACAACACAACAACATAACCACAACAACCACCACCACCAACAACATAACCACAACAACCACCACCACCACAACAACAACACACCACCAACAACATAACCACAACAACAACACAACAACCACCACCACGAACAATAACAACAACAACAACAAAAACCAACAACACCACCACCACAACAACCACCACCAACAACAACAACACCAACAACACCACCAAGAACAACAACAACAACACCAAAACCAACAACAACAACAGCACACCACCAACACCAACAAAAATAACAACAACACAACACCAACGAAAACAATACAATCACCAACAACAACAAGAACATCACAACCACCACCACCACAAACAACAACAACAAAAACCAACACCATTACCAACAATAACACCAACATCACTACCACCAACAACAACAACAACACCGATAACAACAACAAAAACCAACACCACTACCAACATCATTACCACCAACAACAACAACAACACCGATAACAACAACAAAAACCAACACCACTACCAACAATAACACCAACATCACCACCACCAACAACAACACCAAAAACAACATCACAACCACAGACACCACCACCACCAACAAGAACAACAACAACACGAACACCACATTACACCAACACAAACAACAACAAAAACAACACCACCACCACCAAAAACAACAACACTGTCGTGATGTTGCTATGTTTATGTGCTTTGTGTTACTTTAATCGCTCGTCATGTACTGTTTGTTTTATCTGTTTGTCTAACTATCTGCTATCTGCTTGTGTTGAACAATAACGCACCACTAATGAATACCACTGTGCGGAGATGACGTCACAGACGTTGCAATAAACGATTTCGTCCTTCCTAGCGCCATTGCTCGGTAGAAGGATTATAACTGGATCATGCTTCTGATCCTACTACAGTTGAATGTTGAATAAAGCCAAGATAATTGGCTAAAACAGACTTCAGACTCTCCGCTTTCAATTTACTCATATCAATTTATTCAACATTTCAACATGGAGCGTTTTCTCCGACCTGAGAGGTTCAACGCGGACCCAAACACACCAGACGCATCCAAACGCTGGAATCACTGGCTGCGAACTTTCAACAATTTCCTGTCATCTCTACGACAACAATCTTCCACTCCTACTCTTGGTGAACTTGACTTGCTGATAAACTTCGTTGACCCCTTTGTATATGAATACATCATCGATTGTCCCACCTTTGCCTCTGCCGTGGAAGTCCTGAAAAACATTTATGTTAAACCTGGAAATGAAATATTCGCTCGGCACATCTTAACAACTACCAAACAAGAACCAGGGCAGACACTTGACCAATTCTTACAGAGACTGAAGATTCTTGCAAAAGAGTGTGAGTTCAAAGCTGTTTCAGCCGACAAAAACAGGGATGATTTCATCCGAGACGCTTTCATCTGTGGCCTCTCTTCAAGTCAAATCAGACAAAGACTCCTTGAGAATAAGACATTAGACTTGTCTACTGCTTTTGATCAAGCTAGATCGCTAGAAATGGCCGAAAAACAATCCCAGACATACAACAATGTACCAGCTTCATTATCAGTGCCTTGCGGCAGTACCACCACTCCAGCCATCGACGAGAGTGATACACTATCAGCTGCAATCAGTTCCAAATGCTTCTTCTGTGGTTTTCAACGGCATCCCCGATCAAAATGCCCTGCTCGAGAGGCAACTTGCAAAGGATGTGGGAAGAAAGGACATTATCAAAAGGTGTGTCTATCAAAAGGAAAACGGAATGACTTCGCCTCTGCTGCTAATCCCATCCTTAATTCGGCCTTCACTGCTGCGGCCCCCTTAAGTCTTCAGAAAGCCATTATAAAAGTCAAGGTCTTTGACACTCCTCTGAGGGCACTAGTGGACGCAGGAAGCTCTGAAAGTTTTATCTCAGCAGACAAAGCTCAATTTATGAAGTTCAAGACCTCCAAGCCTAGAAAAGAGATCTCCATGGCTTCCACGAATCTCTCAAGTACAACCAAAGGCCATTGTTTTCCTACTTTTTTTTTTTTTTTTTGAAGCGCAGTGCGCCGGTTGGCAGCCTTTTTGTGCTCTGCATTTGATTACTTGTTGTTCCTGATCAACATCGGCTTTCTTTTGGATTTTTATACCAGCATGTTTATAAGGTTTCAGTGAATTCATGTGTGAAAAAATATTGTGAAAATTATGAAATTGAAGTCAGAAATTCTCAGATCAATTTTAAGATCTTCAAGTTGGAATAATTTCCACCATTGTGCTTGTGTTATTCTTGGCCTGTCACTACTCATGGCTAGTACAGGTAACATTGTTTTGACAAGTGAACACTTACACACTGAGACCGGTGTGCACACTGATGTGCTTGATGAAGTGAATATGAACACCTTCAGTTCAACAACTGTGTAATCCCACAATGGCCTATTCAAGAGACCACCTGTGTGCTTTAAGACCCTTGAACACAGCAATTGTACCACCTAGTGTAATGCATAGACTAAGAAACAACAAAATTAACTTAATACCAGCAACCAAACGCTCAAGAAGGGGAGGCAAACAGAGAATTAAAGTAAACATCACCAGTAGACATGGTTGTCTCCCTGGATATAGACAAGTATGCAAAGCAAATTTAATCAAAGTGGACACTGATGATGTAGAATGTGACCAGTGCAGTAACATCAGAGTTGGTTATTTAAATGCTCAGTCATCTAGAAATAAAACTGAAGACATTGTGGACCTCATTCACGAAAAGAATCTAGATTTACTTTTTATCGTTGAAACATGGTTAGTGAAAGAGCGTGATGCTATTATTGAAGATGAACTGACACCTCCTAATTTCAAAATTAAATCTTTTCCTCGGAAAAATCGTCTTGGAGGCGGGATCGCTGTAATTTTCAGAAAATCACTTGAACCAAAAATTGTTATTAAACCGGAAACTAGCTACCAACCTGAAACATTTGAGATTATGGAGCTATCATTAGATCTTGGCACCAAAGTCTTTCATTTTGTCTGCATTTATCGAGCGTCAGGCAGTAAAACCAATTTTCTGAGTGAACTTGAAGTTCTCCTACCACACTTAACCTGCGAAAAAGGATACCCTGTTCTTTTGGGTGATCTTAATTTTCATTTTGATTCTGAAACATCATCTGAAGTAAAACGACTTAAAGAACTTATCGACCAATGCAACATGTCTCAGATAATCAAATGTCCAACTCATCGAGCTGGTCACATCTTAGATTTAGTGATCATCAAACAAACCTTGAGCACCTTCACCAACACCGCCGTCCTAGAAAAACTCATTTCGGATCATAAAACCATCGTACTCGATATTGATTTCGCAAAGCCAAATATCATTAAAAAAGTTGTGTCGTCCAGAGACATAAAAGGTATCGACATCAATGCCTTCAAGACGGAAATGGCCAATGCTCTCGAGAACTTTGAAGGCGACATCACATCTTATAATAACATCCAGCAAGATCTACTTCAGCGACATGTACCTATCAAGACCAGGTCAATCTCCAACAGACCGTTCGCTCCATGGTACACCCTAGATGTCAAGGCAGCCAAAGCAGAATGTCGCAAAGCAGAAAGGAAATGGTTAAAGACAGGTCTTACAGTCCACAAGGACATTTTCAAACACCAGAAGAACAAATGGAAATGTGTTATTAAACTTGCAAAAAAAGACTTCTATGTCACTAAACTTCAAAATTCTACATCTTGTAAGGAACTTTTTAGTATTTGTGATGAACTCACAGGGAAAAGAAAGGAAACACCTCTACCCACAATTTACGAGAACAATTTGTTGCCCAATGTTTTTGCTGATTATTTTGATAAAAAAGTTACAACTATCCGAGAAAATCTTGACAGTTTTGATGCCATTGATCATTTTGATGAGTTTCAGGGAAATCCTATAGACACTTTTGGTGTTGTGTCGAATGAATCTGTAAAATCTATCATCATGGCATCGCCATCAAAATGTTGTGACCTCGATCCTATTCCTACATTTTTGGTTAGATCTTGTATTGACGAACTGGTTCCAACTATTACAAAAATAATAAACAACTCTATTTTAAGTGGGTCTGTCCCTGATTATTTTAAAACAGCCTTGGTAACACCACTTTTGAAAAAAACGACTCTTGATCAAAACATGTTGCAAAATTATAGACCCGTCTCAAACCTTCCTTTTCTTTCAAAAATCCTTGAAAAGGTGATATTACAACAACTAATGTGTCATTTGAGAAATAATGACCTGTTGGAACCATTTCAATCTGCTTACAGAAGTAACCACAGTACTGAAACTGCACTATTAAGAATCATGAATGACATATTAGTAAAGGCAGATTCTGGAAATATTACTCTGCTAAATTTGTTGGATCTATCAGCAGCGTTCGACACCATCGACCACGAAATCCTGCTCAGAAGGCTAGAAACATCGTTTGGAATCAGAGGGGTCGCCCTTAAATGGGTCGAATCTTATCTGTCAAATCGCCACCAATTTGTTGTAACCAACAAAATAAGATCTTTTTCCTATGCGCTTCAGTATGGCGTACCACAAGGCTCAGTGCTTGGTCCTATTTTGTTTACTATCTATACTATTCCACTTGTACATGAAATAAAGAAATTTAATTTACAATATCATTTCTATGCTGATGATACCCAGCTCTACAGTTCTGCCTTGCCATGCGATGTTGACAGCCTTCTGCAGCAGGCTGGAAACTGTATAACAGAAATTAAAAGCTGGATGAACCAAAACAAACTGGCTCTAAATGAGGATAAAACTGAGGTTATTTTATTAGGCCGTGAGCGGGTTCTGCAAGAAGTGGACAGAACTGAGATGATAATTGGCACTAATTCAATAGAAATTTCAAAAAAAGTAAAAAACCTAGGGGTTTACATTGATTCGAATCTTTCTATGTCATCTCAGGTTAGTCACCTCATTCGCATTCTATACATGGAAATCTGGAAAATTGGTAAAATCAGACATCTTATTTCAACTGAAACTGCAGCTGTTTTAGTAAATTCTTTTGTACTTTCAAAGCTTGACTATTGCAACTCCCTTTTGGCTGGAATTTCACAAAAAAATATTAGAAAACTCCAAATTGCTCAAAACAATGCAGCGAGACTTGTTTTGAAGAAAAAGAAAAGAGATTCAGCACTGCCACTTCTGCAGAGTTTGCACTGGCTGCCAGTTGAGAAAAGAATAATGTACAAATTGTCATCCATTTGTCACAAATGTGTCAATAATACTGCTCCATCGTACCTAGTTGATTTAACTGATTACTATGTTACATCTCGTCAATTAAGATCATCATCTGACACTACAAAATTGAAAGTACCTAAAATGAACCTGTCCACTGTAGGAGAAAAGTCCTTTTCATTTCTTGGCCCTACCATCTGGAACACTCTTCCAAAGACAACCAGGGAAATTAATGACATTGGTTCTTTCAAATGCCATCTGAAGACCCATTTCTTTCAGACAAACTAGGCTGGGTGTTTTTCGGCAGCAACAATAGTAAATATTTTTGAATTTCTTTTGTGTATGCGTGTGTGTGTGTAAGAGTTTGTTAAAGCGCCCAGAGCTTGTCATCGACGGGGTTGGGCGCTATATAAATGCAATATATTATTATTATTATTATTACTCTGGAATATAATGGCGAAACTTATCAAGGAATAAAGCTCTCTGTTCTACCAGGATTGTGCGCTGACCTAATACTGGGTCACGACTTTCTAGATCAACACAAAGGACTTGAAATGACTTTCAAAGGCCCCAAGCCTACATTCTCTGTCTGGGGCATAACTGCTGCAAAGGTGGAACCTGCCTCTCTGTTCAAGAACTTGCTTCCCGATTGCAGACCTATAGCTACAAAGTCAAGACGTTTCTCTACACCAGATAGACAATTCATAGACTCTGAAGTCCAAACTGCTTGCCGAAGATGTGATTGAACCTTCTGATTCTCCGTGGAGAGCGCAAGTGCTGGTAACAACAAATGACCGGCACAAGAAAAGAATGGTAGTGGATTATAGTCAGACTATCAATCGTTTCACCCAGCTTGATGCATATCCTCTTCCTCGAATAGATGAGATGATTGAGGAGATCTCGAAATATGAGGTGTACAGTACAGTAGACCTTCGCAGTGCCTACCACCAAATTCCCATAAAGGAGGAAGAGAAATTCTACACTGCCTTTGAGGCCAGTGGAAACCTCTACCAGTTCAAACGTATTCCATTCGGCGTCACTAATGGAGTCGCTTGCTTTCAACGCATCATTGACGGCCTCGTCAGAAATGAGAAAATTAAAGACACTTTCGCATATTTAGACAATGTCACTATCTGCGGTAGAAATCAGAAGGAGCATGATGAAAACTTCTCTCACTTTATGAAGTGTGCCGCTGAGTACTGCATAACTTTCAATGAGGACAAGAGCATCCTTTCCGCCAGAGAAATCAAGCTGCTTGGGTTCCTGGTTTCCAAGGGCAGCATCAAACCTGACCCTGACAGACTACAACCGCTGCGAGATCTGGCTGATCCTCATGACGCAAAATCACAACGACGGGTTGTAGGCATGTTTGCCTACTACTCTTCTTGGATCCCAAACTTTTCTGACAAAATACACCCTCTTGTCAACAACCACACTTTTCCATTACCAAAGAAAGTGAAATGTGCTTTTGAACTGTTGAAGAGAGAGATAGAGAATGCTGCTGTTACAACCATTGACCAGGATATCCCTCTTGTGGTCGAAACGGATGCTTCTGACATAGCGATAGCAGCTACCCTGAATCAGAATGGGAGACCTGTTGCTTTCTTTTCAAGAACACTAAATCATAGTGAAAGGAAACATTCATCTGTCGAGAAAGAGGCATATGCCATTGTGGAGGCTCTCCGGAAGTGGAAACATTATTTGCTTGGAAAACATTTCCAACTTGTGACTGACCAGAAAAGCGCCGCTTTTGTGTACAATAACGCTCAGAAAGGAAAGGTGAAAAATGACAAAATCCAGAGATGGAGAATTGAACTGTCGTGCTACAGCTATGACGTAGTATACAGACCTGGCAAAGAAAACCATGCAGCAGGCGCTCTCTCGAGGGGGTACTGTTCTACTGCTAACTCGAACGCCGAAATACTGCAAGATCTCCACAGCACACTATCCCATCCTGGGGTTACGAGGATGATGCATTTCGTCAAATGCAGGAACCTCCCTTATTCACTAGATGAAGTGAAGAGAGTGTGTGCAAACTGTAGAATCTGCTGTGAACTAAAGCCTTCCTTTTACAAATCGACTGATGCTAACCTTATCAAGGCCACTCAGCCTTTTGAACGCCTTAGCGTGGATTTTAAAGGGCCTTTGCCTTCTTCCTCGAGGAACAAGTACCTTCTGACAATGATTGATGAGTACTCCCGCTTCCCCTTTGCTTTTCCATGTGCTGATATGAACGCCTCAACTATAATCAAATGCTTTTGTCAACTCTTCTCTCTGTTTGGAATGCCATCCTATGTGCACTCTGATAGGGGCGCTAACTTCATGTCTAGTGAGCTCAAGGACTTCCTTCACAACAAAGGTATAGCTACTAGTCGGACTACTCCGTACAACCCTAGAGCTAATGGGCAAGTGGAAAGATTGAACGGCACGCTCTGGAAGACAATAACGCTTGCGCTGAGGTCTCGTGGCCTAGAGACCCATCAGTGGGAGCTCGTTCTCACAGATTCACTTCATTCCCTAAGATCTCTTCTATGTACCGCCACAAACGAAACTCCGCACGAGAGAATATTTCGCTATAACAGGAAATCCACAACTGGTATAACTCTTCCAAGTTGGTTAACTACTCCCGGTACTGTGCTCATGAGAAGAAACGTGAGGACTTCGAAGTATGACCCCTTGGTAGATGAGGTTGAACTGTTGGATTGCAATCCTCTGTATGCTCAAGTCAGACTTCGTGATGGGAGGGAGACAACAGTGGCTCTGCGCCACCTGGCACCACCTGGAGACATGACTACATCGCTTACTGTTCCGAATGAAGCGGCTCCTTCGCCGACAAATAATGTCTTAAATGTGAATGACCAGACAAATCAGATAATGCTTGTTCCTGAACCAGCTGTTATGCAGACCGGTACGCAAAATCGTAGCTTGGATCTAACAGACTCTCTGAACACCCCAGGTAGTAACCCTTCGACTTCTCTCAGAGAAGAAAACTCTGAGATTCAACCGGAAGCACCTGATGAAAGTAGACCTAGTCCAAAACGCCGTCCTTTTGTTCGGACCAGGGTTTATAACTTACGGAACAGAGAAGCTTGAACTCTACGATCACCAGGACTTTTTCTATGCATACTTGATGCAATTTGTGACAATAACGTTTCATTGCATTTTTGTTCGCTAGTATTAATTGGGGGTCATTGTAATTTTGAAAACGTGTTTAATGATGTCCCCGATTACCTGAGAGGGGAAGAATGTCGTGATGTTGCTATGTTTATGTGCTTTGTGTTACTTTAATCGCTCGTCATGTACTGTTTGTTTTATCTGTTTGTCTAACTATAGACTGATATCTGCTTGTGTTGAACAATAACGCACCACTAATGAATACCACTGTGCGGAGATGACGTCACAGACGTTGCAATAAACGATTTCGTCCTTCCTAGCGCCATTGCTCGGTAGAAGGATTATAACTGGATCATGCTTCTGATCCTACTACAGTTGAATGTTGAATAAAGCCAAGATAATTGGCTAAAACAGACTTCAGACTCTCCGCTTTCAATTTACTCATATCAAACACCACCACCAACAACAACAACAACAACAACACCACCACCACCAACAACAACAACAACACCACCAAAAACAACAACAACAACAACAACACCACCAAAAACAACAACAACAACAACAACACCACCACCAACAACAACAACAACAACACCACCAAAAACAACAACAACAACAACAACACCACCACCAACAACAACAACAACAACACCACCAAAAACAACAACACCACCACCACCAACAACAACAACAACACCACCACCAACAACAACAACAACAACACCACCAAAAACAACAACACCACCAACACCGACAACAACAACACCAAAAAACAACATCACCACCACAACTACAACCACCACCACCACCACCACCAATAACAACAACAACACCAACACCACCAAGAACAACAACAACACCGACAACAACAACACCATCACCACCAACAATAACAACAGCACCACGAACAACCACAACAACAAAAGTGATCAGGAACGAACCCGGCACTGTTTCAAAGCAAATTGAAAGAAAAAAAAAAAAAAGAGAAAGCAAAATAATTGTAAACCCTACAATAATATAGAGAACAGGCGGAGAACCATGTTCAGAATGAAAGAAATCTCCTGGGAAGTTTACAGTGCTCTTGAGGAGTTTGGGCACTTACATTTGTTTAACAATTAAAGTCATAATTACGTGTAGCCAGCACACGTGAGAATATTACCACCCTTCCCCAGTTTCGCATCGTTACTATCCCGCCCCAGCTCATCCCCACCACCTAAGTATAAAAAAAGGGGGTGGGGGTGAAAGTACAATTGCACCAGTGCAGTGTGTGCGTGGAAAGACTTGGAATAATGTAAAGAGACTGGCCCATGATAGAGAGGGATGGAAAGTGTTTGTTGGTGGCCTATACCCTGATCCAGGGTGAGAAAGGCAATGATGATGATGAGTGTGTGCGTGGTGCATTTTGTTTGATGTTCGTAAACATTATATCCACCCCTCCACCAAATGAAATCTTAATGATGCCCTCGTCACCAACTCGTGCGAAGGTTGAGGTGAAATCAGTTGTGACGCATCGCGACGGTTCGGTCCGGAAGGCACAGGCCTAGTTATTGAGTAATTGTCCAAATGACCTTTCTCAAAACTTCACGTTTTAAAAAAAGTGATAGTCATCAACTTCAATTGCTTATAACATAGTCTAAAGATGTTCAGAATTCAATGAATCTGGCATCAAATCCAAGGGAAAAGAGTTCTCTTTCACTTGATATCAATAACTCAGTTTACCTAAAACAATACTATTATTCAATCACAATGTGGCTCTACGTTAACTGAATACGCGCTGGTAACGGCTTCTGAAAAGTACAATCTAACACTCCTGTTGAACAACATCTCATGACCCCGGGAAGCAGTTCTTCTTATGGCTGACAGTGGTTTCTCTCTCTGTCAGGGTAGCCCTGTCTCACTGACTAACCTCTAGGACACTGTATACGTGTACCATGATTCGCCCACTGGCGTGGACGACGTTCGGTGTAACGCAGTATGCACACTCAGTCTGGTACACATAGACCTGGATGAGCTCTCTCAATCGTAACTTCTTGACTGCCTAGCTACATTCCCACTCCGACTCAGACCGGAGGATTGGGCCGAGATTACTTCATCGCAAGAATGCTTCTGCGATCTGTATCTAATTTTAACTAGCGGTGAGCTCTTTTATACTCCCCAGCGGTTTCCATGCACCTATCATAATATCATTGGCCGGACTGCCCTCACTATCAAAATAACCACTTCAGCTTACTCCTTAACTCACCCCCAAAATCACGCTTCACGGGTCTGTAGCCCGTGAACTCCCAGCACAACCTACACAACACAGTCGACTGATGACGATGATAATGCTTGTTGAATGTTATTAACGGACGTATTGATGGACTAAAGTATCCCGCACAAGGTCGTGAAATGTTGCTTGTCCTGTCACATTTGAAAAATTATATTAAAACCGCTGCCGAGTTTCTGGTAAGAGTGGTCGGTCAGAACTTTAGCAGCGAGTTCCTACTTTATATTGATACCAATTTTATTGTACTTCGATGCACGTATCCTAGTGAGATCATTGATAACAGCTAGAGTCTCGGATTTCAAGTAAACCATGAGCTACACGCTTATTATCACCACGGCGTTCCGAAGCGGGACTTTTAGTTTGCGCATGATTGACTCGCTGGGCGGACCTGGTAGCAGTGCTGACGGCCGTTGTCACGAGCCGCGTGAGCTCTTTTCTGTTAGTCATGGGTTGGGTTTATTTTGGGAGAATATGAAACGCGTTTAGCTATTAATCGAGCCACGGATTTCGTGATGAGGGATGTGTGAGTGAAGTTTGTAAACATTAAGTTAACCCTTTGATTTTGGTGTGCGTTTGTGATTTTCTTGTTTACATAGTAGGATTGTAGAAGTTCTAGTGTAGGTTTTTGAGTTGTGTACATATCCTTTTGAGAAAGCAGTTAAGGTTAACTAAAAGACAAACTTGTGTTTGTCGTGGCTAGGTCCTTGATCGTCCAATCGGGAGGGAGACTCTTAGTAACCAACGGGGGGTATAAAAGCTAACACACGTACTGAGATCAGTGGATTCATCTTTCGTGCATTTTGCGAAAAGACGAGTCACGGGGGCCTCCTACCTGAGTGGAGATGTCAGACAAAAAGATTCGCGCTGTGAAGAGAGCTAGACAGTGACGAAACCTCTGTGCACCAGGCTTAAGTGTGCACACCGCTTACATTGGACTCTCTCGCTCGCAAAACCATCGCGAGCGAGGAAATGGTGAGAGATCCCTCGTATGTGTTTGTGCCAGGAACTGTGACAGTTTTTTCCGTCACCCCATTGTGACGAAGCGAAGGACATTAACTATACTTTTTTACTAGATGTGTAATGAGCTGTTAGATTGTGCTTGAGATTGAACTATGTTCATTTCCTAGCTGTATACTCCTTAGTGTGGAGCAGCATAGATATTTTGTAAAGTGTATTACTGTGAAAATTATTAGTGAGTGCTGCTACACTTTATGAGTCAGTCAATTATCTGAATAGGTGCTATTACTGATTGTATGAAAGCGAGATCGACCAAATTGAATTTGTTTACACCGGTATCCTTTAGGAACCGTAGTCCTGGATAGGCGCACTTAAAGAGTGCATAGTACTATACCTTTTCCTATACTCTATTTTAGATAGACTTGCCAGAATTTCAGTAGTGGATGACATTTATAATGTAATATCTATGATTGTGATTACCGTAAACTATGCAGTCGAATGTTGTATTATGATTAGATGGCCCGTCAGGCCTGAACACTAATAACCCTGTGTTGCTTAGTCATTGTGGTATGAATGTTTCGGGTGTGAGTCAACTATACCCACCAAAACCCACTTCTGACAGCCGTATTTTAATAAAATTGCTTCGTCACGGTCCATGGTCAAGACCCGTCTCAGCATCATTTTAACTTATTTAATAATAAATAACAACCCATTGTCTGATATTTTCCTACCTCAATATTATACTTTAAATACATTCGCAGAATGAAAGAATTCGCCTTTACGTTTATGTAAATTATTCAAACATTGTAGCTGCCATAGGAACAAAACTAGAGAGGTCAAAAGTCAGACAATTTTCAGATTTTCAGCTTGTAGTTAGTCTTTTGTTTGAGGATGAATTAATTAAATCTCTGACGTTGGTATGCTCTGAAACTTCGTTAGTGAAGTCTAGAATGTTACATAAAACAGCTTACCCAAATCTGATCTTCTCTTCACTTTTTTTTGTACCAAGTTATTACAAACTTCATGACATGATCTGCTCCAAATTTGTCTCTGTATACCAAACCGCCTATCAGAATTCCAACAGAAGATTATCGGTAATGTCGTATTTGCATGTTTCACGCCTAAATCTGGCATTTTAGAACACAACTCCAGTTTTATGGTTACATTTGCCTTGTCACAACATTGACAGATTCACTTAAGGCCTGAATTAGACAGGACAAGCCAAGTTGTACCCTGGGGCCTTTTGGGAAAATGACAAATATTAAATTAGAGGAACTGTTTACACTGGCGGCAAGTTATCAGAAAGCCATGACAAGGACACGACTGAGTTGGGCCTCACCGCCTTATGACAGAACACACCACTGTCAAGACGGCTTGAATGGAAATGATCTTTTTCTGTGCGTATACGAAAGTCTGCTCACCGTTAACGTTCCGTTTGTACTGTGTTCTATTACTTCTTTATCGAGTAAATCTAGGACGTGATTGCTAATTATCAATAATGAGTGATACTGAAACTCAATTATTACTTTTTTTTAGAAGAAGAAAAAGATAATTCAGGCTCAGAAGACACTAACAATAGTAACATCTTGCTGATTAGAAAATTTGTAAGAGAAAGAGCCCACTCGTGCAGCAAATGTGACAAGAGATACAGTGACAGAAAGAAAGACCGTGGGCTCAGATAGCATCAGAACTGGGACTAACAAAAGAAATACAGTTGTATTGTTTCCCTGTAGTTTAATGAAGAGCAATAAATCTTCTCCTTCACGAGGGAAAGCAGTTCCAAATGATGCTATGGTCATTGTTGCATTGGACGGTATGGGCCCCATATGACAAAAGGTACGGTACAGTTTGGCTCATCCCATGTAATTAGAGACTAAAAGAGTCATGTGCCCTTATAACGTATATTCCTTAATTAAAAACGGCAATAAGCTAATTGTCAAACTTCCATTTGATGAGTAAACATTCACAGGCAGAAGCGAAAATACCGTGCGGCCTGTAAAATCAGTGCCTGGCGCCTGACTGGTAACTGAAGAGAGAATGAGAGATCTACCATGAAATCTAGAGACATCCCAAAAAAACAATTCCAGGTCAAAATTTTAAATCCGACATCTAAAAACCGAGATAAGAATTTTTAAATTAATTTTTCACACTGAAAAAGAGCACGAACTAAAAAAAATGGACACACTGTCTTTAACAGATGACAGCCAGGGAAGTATTGATCACAGAGAAACGGGGTTTTCCATAATATGAGGAGCGTGTAGTGAAGATAGAAATGGAAAAATAAATGAAACACATTTTATACGAACAGTGGGATTTATAGCCTTGAAATCGAGTCCAAATAAGCAAAGAAAATTCTACCTCCTCTGTCAAGTGCGACCGCTACTGATGGTGGTATCCCCCGTATTTTATTGTCTATATTATATATATTTAAACGGCCATTATGCACTTGGACTGAATGGACATCCGATCTTTCTAATAACACCGTGTACAATAATTTGGTTCGCGGTGGGTTGGGAACGCTCAGGTGTCGGCACTGTCTCAGGCGCCCGCCTACTCACGATTTACGAGTTCAAAAGTGTGCAATTAGAGCGTCGAGAAAACTAAAAGTCCGGTTTTGAGTCCAAATGGGACGCCCTGTAATGGCTGTATCCGTGCATGGCGGCGACATGTCTGCTCCATTTATAACTGGGATGCGATGACACAAAGGCAAATTTCCCAAAATGGGATTGTTTTCAATTTCTACCTCACTTTGATTATTGTGATCTGTTGGTAACATCATTGTTTTGTCATCAAACTGAACTATATTGTCACGAGTGGAGTGAGTGCAATTAAGGGGATTGCTACAGAGCGGGTGTAGAATAAGAAGAGCTCACGACAGACGGATAGGAAAAGACGTGAAAGGGGAAGAGTAAAAATAACTCATGCAGACAAGTGGGAAAAGCGTGCGTGTATGAGTGGTGTGGAAGTCTGAATGAGGCGAAAGCGCTGGATTACTATCACTGCAAGTTAGAGGGTCCTACGGAGCGGACCTGTGAATAAGAGCCCATCGGGCGGACATAGGGGAAGCAGTCGAGAAGACTAGTGAAAGAGTCTTTCCAGTAATGACTGGTATGTAGAATGTTGATTGATTATTATGATTGATGTATTATATTATATTCGTCTATTACCATGATGTAAATAAGTATATGTGAGGAATGTGGAAGTCCTTGATATTGGATATAGCAATGTGCGCCACGAGCGATAGATGAAAGTGAGTTCATGGATTTGTAGCGCGAGTGAGTAGTGTGTACTCCGATGGAAGTGTGTTACCGTAAGATGTGTGGTGAGTGAAAGGTGAACTAGTGTGTGTACGCTTCATGGGTTGTAAGGAGAGGTGGAGTGAATAGAAATGGTAAGGTATTCTACCAATGTAATGTTATTCTTGTAGGTGTCGGGGACGGGCCGCAGAGCCACCTCGATGAGCCCAGTGGATAGGCCAGCATAGGGCCGGAGGCCATACATAGGCCAGAAGTGAGGCTGTCAGTGCAGGACAGTAGAGGCACATAAAGTCGTGGCAGTCAGGCCACGGACAGGGACGTAGATATGAGAGTGAATGAGATACTATATTGTTGCCATGTTGATAGGCTAGTGAACTGATACTATGTTGTTGCCATGTTGATGGCTATGGAAATAATAATGTGTTATTGCCCTGCTGAGGTGCTAGGGGAGTGCTAAGGGTATGACAATAGGAATGTGATATTGAGAGACTGCGGTGCCAGTAAATTATTAATGTGCTATTAAGACCCTGAGGGGAGAGGCTGAGGCCGAAGTGCCTTTAGGAGTAACTACCGGATTGTGGATCCGAGGGAGAGTGTGTGTGAGAATAAGGCCGTTGTACGGCAGTGCATTTCAATAATATAATGTATGTAATTGCGCTATTATCTGTATAATTATGTTTAATAAATGTGTGAGTCTGATGGGTTGTTTTGTTAAGTGTTAAACTTGTTTGTTCGTGATTGTCGTCCTGTCATAACTTATTACATCTCCCAGTCTGGGATTTGTGACATATATTATGACAAATGATTTTGCAGCGACAATAACCCGCACTGATAAAAGATAGTTAGTAACTGTGGTGTTTCAAAAGTTATCCTAGATACATGTATTGGAACACACAGTGAAAGGCACAAACAATCATCAGTTCCATTATACTGCACAGTCAGTGCTGAATTTTGCAAACCAGTGGACAGAAGAAATTTATACATGATGTATTTTTTTAACGAACAAACCGCAAAGACACAGTTGATAGTAAATTTAATGTTGTCGCTGGAACTTTATGTGCCGCTGCAGGCTTTAGATTTAGTATTTATTTGCAGACTTTAGGCACAGATCTCATGTTCAGTCACCAGTTTTTCAATACTTTGTTCGTAAGGCTTATTCAGAGGTATAACCCCTCCAGAGGTATAACCCCTCCACATTACTTTTTTAACACCATTGGACGTTTCAATTTCATGGTACAACTGTTCAGTTCTATGACAATCTTTGAATTTGTGGGAGTGAAAACTCAATACAATGTTGCCTGTGTGATCAGGTCTTCACTTAGTAAATAGTAGGCGTGGCAGAGTGACATACACAGTATCTATTGCCCACTGGGGTGGCTGGCGTAACGGTAACCGGGTAACCCGCACCGTCATGGTTCACTGATCACCAAGTGGCCAAATCACAGGTAGCAAATCCAGGATTAGTCTTATTAATCTTTTCACTGTTAAATTGTTAATTGAAAGCTTGCGGATTAAGATACTGATAAAATAGCATCACAAAGATACAGAGCATTATTTCACCTTTTTGTGGATGTCAGTTTTATTCAAGCAAACAAAGGGTGAGTATCTTAAGTTTGCGTTTTTTCCTTGCACACCTGCAAAGAAAGGTGAACAAAACTTTATGTCCCTTGTCTTAAAACTTTTAAGAGTTTTCCCGGACAAAACAATAGCATGGTTGCATTAAGCAGTCTTTCCTCTTTCAGGTGATACAAAGTCTTAGTTTGTACCACCCAAGGTTGAGGGGCATCATGGCGTATAACAATAGCTTGTCTCAGTGGCTAAATCGAAAGCAATTGAGTGGTTCCTCTGAGTCTGACTGCAGGATCGTTAAAAGTTATGTCAGAAAGCATTTTTCGTTCATTCATGGGGTAAAAAAAATTCTGTGACATTAAAAAAAATGTGAAGTTGATTATCTCTTGTTCTTTCTCCCCCACCTCCATTGTAAAAAATACTTGAAATCACAATTTCACCAGGACTTCACTGCACAAATCCTCTACAAAACAGCACAGTGCACACAAAAAAGAGACATCAATGAGAAAGTTTCTTCCACACTAAATTTATTATATTTTCATGCTGACTCCTTGATATAAGTTATATTATAAGCAATCCTGTCTTTGATGAAATGATAGAATTACCCGAATCTGCCATTAGGAACTCTTGTAGCTATTACCGCAGAGTGAAAATTGATAGTATATTATATCCTAAATTACATACATGTATTCTTGAAGACCATTGTCTTCCCTGGATGAAATTTTACAAGGTGGGGCTTGGTTTTCATGGTGAACAGAGGTGAACAACTTCATCAAACAATAAATGCTATATATAGAGTACCAAACAAGAAATATGTTACATTCAAATCGCAGAGACATGTACAATCATGGCCAGACATTTCTCCAGATCTGGCCATTTAAATGAGTGCAGAAATGGAGTATGCCTGTCAATGATTGTATTAATTGATGGACTGATCTCAGCTGACGTTTTAATCAAAATAAGATAAGATAAGAATGACTTTATTAATATTATCCTTAGAAAGGAAAATTGCCTTGGCTGCTGTACATATGTTTAAAGAGTAAATAAAATAAATAATCAATTAGTTTAAATATAGGAGAACATAACCATTGCAACAATACCCATGCGCTTCTTTATGAACTCCCTTCAATATAAGGCCTATCAGTATTATGAGGGAAGACTCTCTATATATTTATTTATTTATGGAGAGATAGAGAGACAGGCAGACAGATGGACAGTGTGTGTGAAATGTAAATTATGCAATTAGTGCAAGAGAATTTGATATTTCGTGGTGAAATCATCTGATGTATCATTTTACATAATACATAGGTTTCATACTAACTGTATTTTTTTCTCTGCAAACCCTTTTTTAAAGTGTGACTGATTAGTGCAATAGATCGATGTTCTTCAGTACTGTAGCAAAGTGATGATAGCTGCGATGTATGTGCCTGTCATTTAATTATCTCGAATGGTACAACTATGAAACTTGGCAGGGAGAAAGATAAAGAGTCTATTGTTTATGGCAGTCAATGGAGGAAAATCTCAGCTCAGTGTGCACTAGAGCGTAACGAAATCCCATTAAGCAAGGACTGGCGAGGAGACCGTTTCCCATCCATAATGATTGTGCCTTGTGGTGAGTGTAACCCGATGCCACACGGGCTACGCCTACTAAGTTGAGGCCAAGATGGCACTGTATAGGGTCATTTACAGGAACATGGGCTCTCTGAACAGGACAATCTCTTTCATATTCCATGTTGCACTCTTCGCAATGGACATACAGAGAACATTTAAATAAAATAACACTTTTTATGAAGGATATTACTGGTTCGTGTATTGGCAAGTGCTGATTAGATTCAGCTTTGTAGTTTTTCCTTAATTAACCCCTACTTCTTTCACACTAAAGAATATTATAATTTATCCCCCCTTATCTCATCATGTTATCTTTCTTGTCCAGTAAAAACAATTTTATTTGGATATCTCATTACCTCCACCTTAATCTTCATGAGTCCTCTCATGAGCAACCACCAATATAAACTTCCATCAAATCTTCTGTTCTACAGCTATAATATAACAAATTTCACATAGATCTGAAAAGTTTGTGAGCAGTGTCGCGATGTGGGTTAGATGGGGATATTTCGACTGACACTCTTTCGAGGTCCGCTCCCACAATCGACGAACACAAAAAAATACTTGCACTCTAAAAACTAAATAAATCAATTGCTTTGATTTTTAGCAGAACTGTAGGGCAGTTTAATTACAGGAATTAATGTAACAAATATAATTATAAATATAAATATCAATTCAAAGGCAACTGAATCTAACTAATGAAACTACAGCTTTCTATAAAGACTAACGTATTCAATCTAACTACTTGCAGATCATATGAGTTATATGCCAAATAGAATCCGCGCACGTGGCGACGGATATAACAGTTTAAATTCTATTAATTCAATGAAACGTGTTATGATATGGACATTTCCTCTAGACACGCCATGGAGAATGCTTGTACAACCATGCGTTGTCTGGCGGTAGCTCTGAAACTGTCTTCAAAAGTAAGTAGAACGGTTCACTTTCATCATTACAAATTAGTATGGACTCTCACCATGAGGCCCTCACTGGGAGTGAGAGCGCTGGATGTAAACGCTGTGGGTTTATATCAAACCAAGTAGCTTAGGCTCTGGAGCTTTAAATCAGGCTCCTCACAATGGACTGCTCAACTGCGTCTCTTATGTCTCTCATCTGGCTGAGGACTATCGCCGTCCACTTCGTAAATGGATTGTCTACATGTGGCATCTATCTAAGCTCTGCACGGGTTTAAATACTAAAGCTATGTCTCGACCTTCCGTCCAGATTCATACATTTGATTGGTGCAACCACCTCTAGCTCAGCTGCCGAACTGAGTTATTTTAAGTAACAGCCCTACGCAACGACATTGGGTCGACATCAAAGGTCGAATCACTCAAGACAATAAAATGTAGTTTTATATAGTAATAAATTCTTAACATGTTCAAAACCCCCAGCTTTTACTCTGGATCACGGATTTTCTGTACGTCAACAGACGTCTCAATAACATTTAATTCCTACTCACCCCTTCCCTCTCTTCTAAACCTAGTTCAAAACACGAGATATAAAAAGTGCTCAGTCATGCACACCTACGCTGTCCGTCTATCCTTCCCCACACCTTCTGTCTATCTATTAGGAAAAAAACTGTTCAAAACAAATTGTTTACGAGACCAAGTTATGCTGGCTCGCACAATAATTACGTTTGTAAAAATTACTCACTGCTCTCTCACAAATATTTACTCAGTGGAAACATTTATGAATCAAATCTGTTCTTGACAAGCAGGACGGATGTCTTTATGATGACTTCTTATACAATTTCATGCATAATTACGCCACACTGCAAATTTCACATTTGGATGCCCTTTCTTCCACATGCGCCTTTGGAAATTAAACCTAGTCAATTACACTGACACCACAGATTTAACATAATATCCATGATTTTTCCACCCATAAATTAAGTCCAAGATGTTGTCACAATGCAATGTTTTGTGATGGCCACTCATTCTACATTGTCAAGAATAGATTTAATTCATAAATGTTTCCACTGACTAAATTTTTGTGAGAGAGCAGTGAGTAATTTTTACAAACGTAATTATTGTGCGAGCCAGCATAACTTGGTCTCGTAAACAATTTGTTTTGAACAGTTTTTTTTCCTAAAAGATAGACAGAAGGTGTGGGGAAGGATAGACGGACAGCATAGGTGTGCATGGCTGAGCACTTTTTATATCTCGTGTTTTGAACTAGGTTTAGTAAAGAGGGAAGGGGTGAGTAGGAATTAAATGTTATTGAGACTTCTGTTGACGTACAGAAAATCCGTGATCCAGAGTAAAAGCTGGGGGTTTTGAACATGTTAAGAATTTATTGCTATAAAATTACATTTTATTGTCTTGAGTGATTCGACCTTTGATGTCGACCCAAGGTCGTTGCGTAGGGCTGTTACTTAAAATAACTCAGTTCGGCAGCTGAGCTAGAAGTGGTTGCACCAATCACAATCCAGGAATTAGACGGTAAGCTGCAGATGCAGTCCAGTATTTAAGGCCATACAGAACTTAGTTCTGGGCCACATGTAGACAATCCATTTACGAGGTGGACGGCGATAGTCCTCAGCCAGATGAGAGACATAGAGACGCAGTTGAGCAGTCCATTGTGAGGAGCCTGATTTAAAGCTCCAGAGCCTAAGCTACTTCATCATCATCATTGCCTTTCTCACCCTGGATCAGGGTATAGGCCACCAACAAACACCTTCCATCCCTCTCTATCATGGACCAGCCTCTTTACATTATTCCAAGTCTTTCCGCTTCGTTGCACATCATTTTCTCTGGCTCTTCTCCACGTTCCGCGCGGCCTTCCTCTTGATCTCTTGCCCTGGGGATTCCAGTCCAATACCTTCTTCGTGATGCTGTTTCCTGGCCTCCTGAGAGTGTGGCCGATCCATCTCCATCGCCTCCTACCAATTTCCTCTCTGACTGGGTTCTGTCTTGTTCTTTTCCATACAATTTCATTGCTGACCTTGTCTGTCCATCTGATCTTAAGTAGCTTCCTCAAACATCTGTTGATGAAAACTTGGATTCTCTTTATGCAGGCCTGGGACGCATTCCAAGTCTCACATCCATACAACAGGACTGACTTCACGTTCGAGTTGAATATCCTCAGCTTTGTTTTTAGAGATATATCCTTGGTTCTCCAAATCTTGCTTAAGGATGTGAAAGCTGCCTGTGCCTTTCCAATTCGTGCTTTGACTTCTGCCTCTGTTCCTCCCTTATTGTCAATGATACTACCAAGATAGCAGAAGGACTCTACATCTTCCAGTGGTTGATCTCCTACTGTGACTTGTTCGCTTAGGGGTGCAACAATTTTTAGGACCTTCGACTTCGCGGGATGTATCCTCAATCCAATAGATTCTGAAATTTTGTTTAGAGCTGTAGTCTTTGCTTGCATCTGGTCGTGTGTGTGCGACAATAGTGCCAAGTCATCTGCAAAATCTAGATCGTCCAGCTGTGTCCATGGGGTCCATTGTATGCCATTTCTTCCTCCACTGGTGGTTTCTTTCATAAGCCAATCAATCACCAGGATAAACAGAAATGGGGACAGCAAACAACCCTGCCTAACACCAGTCTTGATATCAAAGCTGTCAGTAAGCTCACCATCATGTACGACTCTGCAACTTGTCCCCTCGTACATGCTCTTGATAAGATTCACCATCTTCTCTGGGATTCCATAATGTCTCAATATTCTCCACAGTGTTTCTCTATCGATGCTATCAAAGGCCTTCTCGTAGTCAAGGAAGTTCACTATCAGTTGGGAGTTCCACTCTAGCGACTGCTCTACTATGATTCTCAGCGTGGCGATCTGGTCGGTGGTTGATCGATTACTCCTGAAACCAGCTTGCTCCTCGCGAAGTTTTTGGTCTGTTGCATTCTGTATTCGCTTGAGAATAATCCGATTGAAAACCTTTCCTGGGATGGAGAGAAGTGTGATTCCTCTGTAGTTACTACAATTGCTGAGGTCCCCTTTTTTTGGGAGCTTCACGAGGTGTCCTTCCTTCCAGTCCTTTGGAAACTTGCCTCCGATCCAAATCCTCGAGAATAGTGAGTGCAGACCCTCTGCAGCCCCAGCAGCATCTGCCTTCAGCGCCTCTGGTGGGATCTGGTCTGGTCCAGCTGCCTTGCCTCGATTTAACTGCTTTATGGCATCATTAATCTCTGCTTTAGTCGGAGGGTCGCAACTGATCGGTAAATCATTTCTTGCGGGTAGAATGTCGGGTGGGTTGCTTGGTGGAGGTCTGTTCAAGAGGCTGTTAAAATGTTCTATCCATCTTTTTGCCTGAGCTTCCTTTCCAAAAATAGCCTTCCTGTTGTAATCCTTGACAGGAACTTCAGGTTTTCCATATTTTCCAGCAAGAGTCTTTGTAGTCTGGTAGAGGATCCTCATGTGTCCTCCTGTTGCTGCCTTCTCTGCTAACATTCCTATGAACTCCTCTTTGTCTTTTTTAATTGATTTTTTGACCTCTTTAGCTGATGCCCGGTACTCTTCCTGGTTACCAACTCTTGAGCTTCTTGTACGACTTGCATTTACCCGTTCTTTTAGGTCTCTTCTTATCCTTATCAAGTCCAGTGATTTTTGACTGATCCATTCCTTGTGTTCCACTTTCTTTTCCCCAATAACATCCTGACATGTCGATGTAAATACTCCTTTTACCTTAGCCCAGTGAGTCTCCAAATCTACTGTCTCTTCGAGGTCAACAAGGGGTTTGAATCTATTCCTCAGTGTCAGCTGGAACTCTTCCTTCTTGTCTCCATCCAGAAGGCTCACTTGAAACTTTCTCCTCTTTGTTCCTGCTCTGGTACCTTGTTTCTTGAGGCGGAGTTTGAGTCTTGCCAGCAGCATGTGATGGTCAGATCCAACATCTGCTCCTCTCTGTACTATGACATCCTCTAGTGAGCGTCTGAATCGTCGGGTGATGCAAAAGTGGTCAATCTGATTTTCAGTTACTCCATCCGGTGAAATCCAAGTGGCCTTATGGATCCTCTTGTGTGGGAATACTGAACCTCCAATCACATAGCTGTTAAATGCGCAGAAACTTGCAAACCGCTCTCCATTCTCATTCATTTGTCCTAAACCATTGCACCCCATAATGTCCTCATACCCTGTATTGTCCTGTCCTATCTTGGCATTGGCGTCTCCCATTATAATGTTCACATCTTTTCTTGGCAATGTGTCAACTATTTCCTGAAGCTGGTTGTAGAAGTCGTCCTTGTCCTCATCGGTTGCTTCATTTGTTGGGGCGTATATCTGCACAATGTTCATGTTGATGTTCTTGTTCTTAGTAGTAAATGATGCCAATATAATTCTCCTTCCATAGGGTTCCCATCCCCTCAGTGACCTCTGGGCGTGCTTGCTCAAGATGATCGCTACTCCTTCTGTATGCTTTTTGTCCTCCCTTCCAGAATACAAAATCTTTTCCCCAGTATTAAGTTGTTTCAGTCCGGACTGTATCCAGCGGGTCTCGCTAACTCCAAGTATGTGCAGTCTGTATCGCCTCATCTCCATTGTAACCTGGGCACTCTTTCCTGCTTCATACATGGAGCGGACATTCCACGACGCAATCCGGAGTGACTTGCTTGATGAAGGAGCAGTCGGGCCAGTGGCGTCCTTTCGGCTTTGTCCATTGTCCTTCATTGAATCTACAGGTGCAGATGCTCCCCCTTCTCCCAAGATAAAAGACTGATTTGAAGTATTTGCTTGTGTTTCTGTAACTGGTTTATTTTTACAGGGTGGGTAGTTGGCCCACCGCCAACTGGCTCTTCTCGGGAGACCAGGACCTTTGCACCTTTAGTCGCCTCTTACGACACGCAGTATCACGTCAGATGTATTCTCTGCTGTCCCTCTTCTACAAGAGAGCCCCGCATCTGCACGGGCGCTAAGCTACTTGGTTTGATATAAACCCACAGCGTTTACATCCAGCGCTCTCACTCCCAGTGAGGGCCTCATGGTGAGAGTCCATACTAATTTGTAATGATGAAAGTGAACCGTTCTACTTACTTTTGAAGACAGTTTCAGAGCTACCGCCAGACAACGCATGGTTGTACAAGCATTCTCCATGGCGTGTCTAGAGGAAATGTCCATATCATAACATGTCTCATTGAATTAATAGAATTTAAACTGTTATATCCGTTGCCACGTGCGCGGATTCTATTTGGCATATAACTCATATGACCTGCAAGTAGTTAGAGTGAATAAGTTAGTCTTTATAGAAAGCTGTAGTTTCATTAGTTAGATTCAGTTGCCTTTGAATTGATATTTATATTTATAATTATATTTGTTACATTAATTCCTGTAATTAAACTGCCCTACAGTTCTGCTAAAAATCAAAGCAATTGATTTATTTAGTTTTTAGAGTGCAAGTATTTTTTTGTGTTCGTCGATTGTGGGAGCGGACCTCGAAAGAGTGTCAGTCGAATTCTCCCCATCTAACCCACATCGCGACATACATAAAGTCCTGAGAAAGATGCAAAGCTTGAACCACTGTATCTGTAAGTACATGTATGTAAGAGTAAGTTTTGATGTTGCTTGACTGCTTTATTGTTCAAAAAGCCTTTGCCTTAAATATGTCGCAATGACAATCTTTTTCCTAAAGTTATGAAATGTTAAAAGTCTGCACAGATAATACATTGATATGAAACAGGATCCACAAACATTACACTCAATAGGTTTTGGCAAGACAACAGCTCCTGTATCATTACCAGCAGTTTGATTGTAATCACCGCTTTCCTCATTCCTGGTTCCACTTTGACCTGCATTGAGCAACTAACTGTTGTTAGCCCTGGGATTTGTACAGACTTCTCACTTTGGACACACCAATTTCTGCCTCTTTCCCTTCTTTCAACTCTTTACATACAACCCTCAGTTTATTCAGCTAAACATCACTTGTCCTTGTTAACAATCCAACCTTTTCATTATGACTGTCTTCTGTACTACCATCACTGACAACCAGACTATTCTGTTCTTAAATTTTTATCTGTAACGTCTGGTATCACAGACGTTTCAAGTATTCCCTTCTTAATTAAGCTAGCCATAAATAGCAAAGATGGTGAGCACATTGTACACCTAACTGACTGAGGAAAACCAGTAGTATAAATCTGCTAGAAAAACAAACTGCATCATTATTTGTGATTTTAGACATGCATTGGCTTAAAAACATCTTCCAAATAATTCCTTGCACATTAAGTCAACTGATTCAATCATCTTGTGTAATTTTTATATCCTTGGAGTTGTATGTGAATACAATATAATATATTTATTTTTAAAGCAATGAATTGCACTACTATTTCGTTCAGAAGGTAGCCTAAACCTCAGCTATCTCTAGACCAAAGGCCTACCAGTGGTAGTCAGTACCACGACTCGTGCATCTGTCTACTTGAGTCTACTACTACCTACATCTTGATTTCTCTTGTAGAAACAGATCTTCTCGCCTTGTACTATCCTTGGTATGTATACTCAGAGAACAAAGTCTACTTGCCTCATAGTCATACTCGCTTTGTACTATCCTTGGATACTCAGAGAACTAAGTCTACTTGCCTCATACACGTCTTGGAAATAGACCTGTGCTGTATAGATCAGATCTGTTTCTACCGTGACATCGTAGCACCTCCAGATTCTCCTTTGACCAATGCCCAGATACGCCACTAATTGGATGGGATTTTTAGAGGCCGCTGGCAGCCATCAGGGAATGAGCCGTGACTCATTATTTGAGTCCTTCCGTTTGTCCGTCCATCCATCCATCCATCCATCCATCTATCTATTTATCTGCCTGTCTAATGATACAATTCACAAGTTGACAAAGTGTTCTGTAAATTAATGCTTGGAAGGTTCTTTTTTTTATTGCAGTACTGAGCATTTAGCATTGTATAAATTAGAAAATCATATATTTGATTTTGAGCAACAATAAGGCAAATTTCAAACATCAATGATTCAAATGAATACATCATATTTAAATCACGTAAAAGACATTGCCGCAATTAAAGAATTTGCAAGGCCAATCTAAACCATATTTTGCTAGTATGTCTGTCTCAATCTGGCATTAATTTTTCAGATATTATATATTTATATTTTCTAACCAAACATTTTTTTTTTTAAACATTATATATATAATGGACATGCACAATGCACACCGTACTTTCAGCAGACCTTAGTTTAAAACAGGAAGTGATTACACAGGTTGTCTCATTGTCAGAATTTATATTGTAAACCTCCACAGGTGATATATATCTGCCTCAACCTCAACATTTTATACCCCCACCCCAAATTTTAATTATACACAGGCTGGTGTTTGTCCTTTCTTTTTAAAAAGCAATTTAACACTGAACAAATCAGAAACATGAACATAACAAAAGCTTCTTTGCAAATCGTTATTTTTTTCTTAATCTATATCATATAAAGACAGACACACACATGTACCTATAAAAACAACAACAACAAATTATTAAGTGTTTTTAAACATCCCAGTATTTAAATCAATAATGCAAGCATGGCAATAAGACACTGTGGAGCACACTGACACTGGTTTTGGCACTAATGACAGACAGCGTGGCTATGTAATTATTTTGACTCCATATTTTGTGCATCTTATACTTATAAGAAAAGTATACCAAAATGGGATTTTGGAACTTTAGCGGGGCAGTTTGGACAACCCAATGGGGCAAACACAGACTAATAAATCAACCAGACTGGAAACACAAGCTTCGGGCTGTGTCGTTTTTTACGGAAGTTAATGAGATGCGGCCGTATAACCAACGTGCCCGCCGCTCGGGAAATTCCTATTCTAGTTCTATCTGCAGTAGAAATTTCTTTTTATTTGTCCAGATTGGTTGTACATGTATTAATAATGTGTTTTAGTTAGGGAAGCATATTGTGTGCACTGTTAATTTTGTTAATTTAGTTAATTTATCAGTGTGTGTGTATATATGTGTGTGTGCGCGCTATGTATCATACTTTCTGCTTCTGTAACTGTATTGTTATGTATTCAATGATCAAAACAAATTTCCTTGTACAAGGACGAATAAAATTTATCTTATCTTATCTTATCTTATCTTATTGTCTACATCTGCCTTTTTTTATTGTTATAAATGATGACCGTATGGACTTTTAGCGACCGCTGCATTGTAGCTATGCTGAAGCGTCGGTCGCAACCGTAAATCTAATGTGGCGGATGGTTCATGACCTTTCGCTGTTTTGTGACGTCACACAATGGGCTCATCCAGTCTGGGTATTTTATTAGTCTGTGGGGCAAACTGCATAATAAAGGTTATTTCTCTGTTCAGAGGTAAATCGAACTCTGACTGATTGAAGTCTTATCCACTTCCCGACAACTTGGAACTATGTGGCATGCCTTTGAACAAGTCGTGGCTACCTTATTTGCCCCTAAATCATCTTCCATTCACATAAACCCCCCCCCCCCTCCCCTTCATCATGGTTTTATCAAATTGTCGCACTCTTTTACGTTGACACCAGCCTGGTATTCGTAATCGCAGCCCCCCCCCCCCCCCCCCCCCCCCGCAAGCGATATAGCCCATGTTAAAAACCGCTGGTCTACACAGATTATATTTGATAATGAAAATAAATTAATGTACACCAGATACCACAAACAAGGCTGGGTAAGACCATCAGCAAAATCAAACACTAATCAGAAGTATCACTAACATTAGGCTTCTCTCATGCGTGAATGTTTTTGTGGCGCCCTGAAGCACTTTTATCAGTCAAGCCTATACATGTACCACAACTATTACAAACATAGGACTTTTCTAACATCTTCTTCTTTTTTTTTGGGGGGGGGGGGGTGTGGACTTGTAAAAAGACCCTATTAAACAAAGCCTGAAACAAAAGCACCACAATTTTAATGTGTATTCTTTTGGGGCATTGCAACAGCTGTGGTTGAGCTAAGACCGTACTACAAACATCTCACTCGTAAGGTTTCTCTCTCTTGTGTGTGTTCTTTTGCAGGATAGACGAGCTAAAACCTATACTACAAACGTCATACATTGCAAGGTTTCTCACTGGTATGCATTCTCTTGTGGGCATGTAAAGAACATGAAGCAGCAAAACCTACACGCAAATGTCACACTTGTAGGGCTCCTCTATTGATGTGTGTTCTTTTGTGGACTTTTAAATTATCTGTACGAACAAAACCTTTTTCCACATCACACTCGTAAGGTTTCTCTCTTATGAGTATTTTTTTTTCTCAGCCTGTAAAGAACAAAAAGCAGCAAAACCTACACAACAGGAATCACACTGGTAAGGCTTCTCTGATATATATGTGCATTGTTTTGTGGACTTATAGGCCGCCCGTATGAACGTAGTCTTCACCTCAAACATCACACTTGTAAGGCTTCTGTCCTGTATGTTTTCTTTTGTGAACATTTAAATGGCGTGTACCAACAAAGCCTGCACCACAAACATCACACTTAAAAGGCTTCTCTCCTGTACGTTTCCTTTTGTGAACATTTAAATGGCGTGTATCAACAAAGCCTGCACCGCAAACATCACACTTAAAAGGCTTCTCGCCTGTACGTTTCCTTTTGTGAACATTTAAATGGCGTGTACCAACAAAGCCTGCACCACAAACATCACACTTAAAAGGCTTCTCTTCTGTATGTTTCCTTTTGTGAGCATTTAAATAGCCTGTACCAACAAAGCCTGCACCACAAACATCACACTTAAAAGGCTTCTCTTCTGTACGTTTCCTTTTGTGAACATTTAAATGGCCTGTACCAACAAAGCCTGCACTTCCACAAGCAAAACCTTTTCCACAAACATCACATTGAAAAGGCTTTTCTCCTGTGTGCATCCTTTTGTGGGTTTTTAAATGGCCTCCACAAGTAAAACTTTTTCCGCAAACATCACATTGAAAAGGCTTCTCTCCTGTGTACATCCATTTGTGGGTTTTTAAATAATCTCCACGAGGAAAACCCTTTCCGCAAACATCACACTTAAAAGGCTTCTCTCCTGTGTGCGTCCTTTTGTGGGATCTAAATTGAACTCCACGAGCAAAACCCTTTCCACAAACATCACACTTAAAAGGCTTCTCTCCTGTGTGAATCCATTTGTGGGTTTTTAAATAATTTGAAGAAGCAAAACCAACACCACAAACATCACAGTTAAAAGGCTTCTCTCCTGTGTGAATCATTTTGTGGGTTTTTAAATGACCTCCATGAGCAAAACCTTTTGCGCAAAGATCACACTTAAAAGGCTTCTCTCCTGTATGTATTCTTTGGTGGCGTTGTAAAGCACTTGGAAAAGCAAAACCAACAGCACAAACATCACACTCGAAAGGCATCTCTCTTGTATGTACCCTTTTGTGGCGTTGTAAAGTATTTGTAAAAGCAAAGACTCTACCACAAAGATTACATTTGTAAGGCTTCTCTCCTGTATGTGTTCTTTTGTAGGCTTGTAATCTACTACTACTTGAAAAGCATTTACCCCGAACATCACATTTGTTAGACTTCTCTCCTGTATGTATTCTTTTGTGGCTTTTTAAATTACTTGCTTGAACAAGGTCTACACACTTGTAAGATTTCTCTCCTATCTGTATTGTTTTGTGGCTTTTTAAAAGTCTAAATTGAGGAAAGGCCATCCCACAAACATCACACACGTATAGTTTCTCTCCTGTCATCATCATCATTGCCTTTCTCACCCTGGATCAGGGTATAGGCCACCAACAAACACCTTCCATCCCTCTCTATCATGGGCCAGCCTCTTTACATTATTCCAAGTCTTTCCGCTTCGTTGCACATCATTTTCTCTGGCTCTTCTCCACGTTCCGCGCGGCCTTCCTCTTGATCTCTTGCCCTGGGGATTCCAGTCCAATACCTTCTTCGTGATGCTGTTTCCTGGCCTCCTGAGAGTGTGGCCGATCCATCTCCATCGCCTCCTACCAATTTCCTCTCTGACTGGGTTCTGTCTTGTTCTTTTCCATACAATTTCATTGCTGACCTTGTCTGTCCATCTGATCTTAAGTAGCTTCCTCAAACATCTGTTGATGAAAACTTGGATTCTCTTTATGCAGGCCTGGGACGCATTCCAAGTCTCACATCCATACAACAGGACTGACTTCACGTTCGAGTTGAATATCCTCAGCTTTGTTTTTAGAGATATATCCTTGGTTCTCCAAATCTTGCTTAAGGATGTGAAAGCTGCCTGTGCCTTTCCAATTCGTGCTTTGACTTCTGCCTCTGTTCCTCCCTTATTGTCAATGATACTACCAAGATAGCAGAAGGACTCTACATCTTCCAGTGGTTGATCTCCTACTGTGACTTGTTCGCTTAGGGGTGCAGCAATTTTTAGGACCTTCGACTTCGCGGGATGTATCCTCAATCCAATAGATTCTGAAATTTTGTTTAGAGCTGTAGTCTTTGCTTGCATCTGGTCGTGTGTGTGCGACAATAGTGCCAAGTCATCTGCAAAATCTAGATCGTCCAGCTGTGTCCATGGGGTCCATTGTATGCCATTTCTTCCTCCACTGGTGGTTTCTTTCATAAGCCAATCAATCACCAGGATAAACAGAAATGGGGACAGCAAACAACCCTGCCTAACACCAGTCTTGATATCAAAGCTGTCAGTAAGCTCACCATCATGTACGACTCTGCAACTTGTCCCCTCGTACATGCTCTTGATAAGATTCACCATCTTCTCTGGGATTCCATAATGTCTCAATATTCTCCACAGTGTTTCTCTATCGATGCTATCAAAGGCCTTCTCGTAGTCAAGGAAGTTCACTATCAGTTGGGAGTTCCACTCTAGCGACTGCTCTACTATGATTCTCAGCGTGGCGATCTGGTCGGTGGTTGATCGATTACTCCTGAAACCAGCTTGCTCCTCGCGAAGTTTTTGGTCTGTTGCATTCTGTATTCGCTTGAGAATAATCCGATTGAAAACCTTTCCTGGGATGGAGAGAAGTGTGATTCCTCTGTAGTTACTACAATTGCTGAGGTCCCCTTTTTTTGGGAGCTTCACGAGGTGTCCTTCCTTCCAGTCCTTTGGAAACTTGCCTCCGATCCAAATCCTCGAGAATAGTGAGTGCAGACCCTCTGCAGCCCCAGCAGCATCTGCCTTCAGCGCCTCTGGTGGGATCTGGTCTGGTCCAGCTGCCTTGCCTCGATTTAACTGCTTTATGGCATCATTAATCTCTGCTTTAGTCGGAGGGTCGCAACTGATCGGTAAATCATTTCTTGCGGGTAGAATGTCGGGTGGGTTGCTTGGTGGAGGTCTGTTCAAGAGGCTGTTAAAATGTTCTATCCATCTTTTTGCCTGAGCTTCCTTTCCAAAAATAGCCTTCCTGTTGTAATCCTTGACAGGAACTTCAGGTTTTCCATATTTTCCAGCAAGAGTCTTTGTAGTCTGGTAGAGGATCCTCATGTGTCCTCCTGTTGCTGCCTTCTCTGCTTTCTCTGCTAACATTCCTATGAACTCCTCTTTGTCTTTTTTAATTGATTTTTTGACCTCTTTAGCTGATGCCCGGTACTCTTCCTGGTTACCAACTCTTGAGCTTCTTGTACGACTTGCATTTACCCGTTCTTTTAGGTCTCTTCTTATCCTTATCAAGTCCAGTGATTTTTGACTGATCCATTCCTTGTGTTCCACTTTCTTTTCCCCAATAACATCCTGACATGTCGATGTAAATACTCCTCTTACCTTAGCCCAGTGAGTCTCCAAATCTACTGTCTCTTCGAGGTCAACAAGGGGTTTGAATCTATTCCTCAGTGTCAGCTGGAACTCTTCCTTCTTGTCTCCATCCAGAAGGCTCACTTGAAACTTTCTCCTCTTTGTTCCTGCTCTGGTACCTTGTTTCTTGAGGCGGAGTTTGAGTCTTGCCAGCAGCATGTGATGGTCAGATCCAACATCAGCTCCTCTCTGTACTATGACATCCTCTAGTGAGCGTCTGAATCGTCGGGTGATGCAAAAGTGGTCAATCTGATTTTCAGTTACTCCATCCGGTGAAATCCAAGTGGCCTTATGGATCCTCTTGTGTGGGAATACTGAACCTCCAATCACATAGCTGTTAAATGCGCAGAAACTTGCAAACCGCTCTCCATTCTCATTCATTTGTCCTAAACCATTGCACCCCATAATGTCCTCATACCCTGTATTGTCCTGTCCTATCTTGGCATTGGCGTCTCCCATTATAATGTTCACATCTTTTCTTGGCAATGTGTCAACTATTTCCTGAAGCTGGTTGTAGAAGTCGTCCTTGTCCTCATCGGTTGCTTCATTTGTTGGGGCGTATATCTGCACAATGTTCATGTTGATGTTCTTGTTCTTAGTAGTAAATGATGCCAATATAATTCTCCTTCCATAGGGTTCCCATCCCCTCAGTGACCTCTGGGCGTGCTTGCTCAAGATGATCGCTACTCCTTCTGTATGCTTTTTGTCCTCCCTTCCAGAATACAAAATCTTTTCCCCAGTATTAAGTTGTTTCAGTCCGGACTGTATCCAGCGGGTCTCGCTAACTCCAAGTATGTGCAGTCTGTATCGCCTCATCTCCATTGTAACCTGGGCACTCTTTCCTGCTTCATACATGGAGCGGACATTCCACGACGCAATCCGGAGTGACTTGCTTGATGAAGGAGCAGTCGGGCCAGTGGCGTCCTTTCGGCTTTGTCCATTGTCCTTCATTGAATCTACAGGTGCAGATGCTCCCCCTTCTCCCAAGATAAAAGACTGATTTGAAGTATTTGCTTGTGTTTCTGTAACTGGTTTATTTTTACAGGGTGGGTAGTTGGCCCACCGCCAACTGGCTCTTCTCGGGAGACCAGGACCTTTGCACCTTTAGTCGCCTCTTACGACACGCAGTATCACGTCAGATGTATTCTCTGCTGTCCCTCTTCTACAAGAGAGCCCCGCATCTGCACGGGCGTTTCTCTCCTGTGCCTTCCATTTTTTCCCCTAGCAGTTGTGGGTAATCCCGTTCCTGTCCACTTTTTGAATCTGAATAGTTGTTGGCTGTAACAAAATTATTGGAAAGCACTGGAGTACTGTCAAATTGTTTGATATCAGGTACGCTGGACACAATGCAATGCTGAAGAACCTGCTGTCCAGTGTATTGTCCAGTTAAATGGTTTTCTCCTGGGGCAGAGATAACACAGTTCACATTGTCACAGGGTGTCCAGCACTTTCCAACTTCAAAAAATCCTACCACTCCTTTAAAAAATCCTACCAGTCTAGCGCGCGGAAAATGTTTCAAAATTACAAGTGCAAACACAAAAAACACACAAAAACACTGCCAGAGTCAGGAAACATTGACCTGAACAGTTCATTAGTATTGTCGGATGACCTAGCACTGCTATGAGTGGATATAACATGGAGAACCCACTTGATTTCCGCTTTTAGTACATCGCTATCCGACACAGGCAGCTGAGATTGAGTGTGCGAACTACAACTAGATTTAGAACCAGCATTAGGTCCACCCAAAGAAGATACTGGTGCTGATGTAGTTGAAACAGATCCAGGCTTTGTCTTGGTAAATCCTAGAATGGAAGCGTTTTTCTTTGTTGCTGCTGCAGCATCCTGGTGCTTCTGTGTTAACAAATGTGTCGATAAAGCCTTCTTTCCCGACTTTCCAATTTTGTATGCTCTGTTGCACAATTTACAGCGGAAATTATCCTTGTCCCCACTGTCACAAAGTAGCCAGTCACTATACTGTGGATCTTTTAACCACTCGGGATCAAAGTAGCACTTTCCCATTTTTTAGTTGTTCTTAGTCTTCCTGAAATTTGTTATCGGAGCACTATACTATTGACATTGACCAGACCATAAAAATGGACCTTGATTTTGATCAAGCAAGCGATATCACCAGTTTCCACCTATTCTACGTTGGATCCAGATCTAAAAACACACGTTACCCTCCTCATGATAAAAAAACATGGAGTGGCCTCCTGTAGCAATGAATGGCTGCCGATGAATGAGAAAATCGTTCAAACAATGTCCAAATGAAACTCAATCGAAGTGGAAGAGCCCAAACCCGAGAAACAGACCGTCCGTCGTCCTGGCTCGTTTTATCAGTCACTACTCGAGTCTAGATCTAGAATGGGATCTCCCGCGATTTATCTGGATCTTGAAGAATTCATTAAAGTCCAGCTGCACAGAATTTCACAATGGGCACAATGAAGAAACACAAAAGAGAGATGCTTTATCAACTGCTGTCGTCCAGATAGAAAAACGAAATGGCCGCCTTTGCAAGCGTAGCTTTTTCTCAAAGTCTCGTTAATCAGGTGTGATCTCGGCAGATTCGCGTTCCAACTGGCAGGGCGATTTTGACGCAGCTTGGGTTTGGGTTTCACGGGTATATTTTTTTTCCTTCTGCGCGATAATTTTTTTCCGCTTATCGGCAACACTTCATTTTTTTTTTCCGACCAAATATCGATTTTTCCGACCAAAATCCGACTTTTCCGACCGTGAGTTAAAAATCCGACCAAAATCCGACTTTCCGACTTCGCTGGACACGCTGTTGTCAGTTTCCAATCTCTGAACTTCCATGCCACTTTTGCTTGAGATGGAATTAGATGTGTTGCTTTTCTTCCTATAGAAACTTTCATCTTCAGTAGTTTGTAAGTTATGTTGTTGCCTGGAGTATTCATAGTGATATTTACTGATATGTTTCAGCAAGCAGTTGTGTTCTAGGAAAGCCAGATGACACATGTCACAGGAAAAGGTCTCTGGGAAGACAAATAAGAGACTACTCAGAGCTGATTCTCTGATCATTCATAAGGGAAAACAGTCAAACATTTTAATTAATCCACATGCTTCACATGCATTCCTATACATGTTTCTATTTCATATTGCAATTGTTTGTTCTCAGTATTATTGTATTCTATCTTCCTTTTAAATTACAATCAGCTACAACTTTTACCAGATCTGGCAGATAAACAGGTAACAAATTGTCAATGTACCAAAGATTTTGGAAGTGGCAAAATATTTACCAAATTTGATGAAAAAGAAAAACCTAGAGGAAAGGAAAGCAAAAAAAATAAATAGCTGAAATTGATCAAGTGAGGTGTATAGCCCTTGGCAAAGGGTTTTCAACATGTAATTGATGAAAACTAGTTTAAGAGTATTTTATTAAATCTGGACTCTATTTTACTATGACGAAGCCTTACCAAACCACAGATTCATCACAAGTGGTGAAAACCTATGAAAACAATAAGTGTGTATATTTAGCTTTTTTTTATTACAGTATGTAGGCATTGTTTGATTGAGTGTAGTACTGTTTGAAAAGCTTTTGCCATATTTGTTAATTGTTATGCAATGACAGTTTTTCTCCTCTAGATAACGTCATGTCTGTTCAGACACATTATGTATAAAAAATTATCCACAAATGCAACAATCAAAAGGCTTAATTGCTTATCTTCTGGTCCTTGTTTTGGAAGGACTGATACTGATAGCTTCTTTTGTTAATCATTGAATTTTATACAATATTTAAAAGAACTGTACTTACCACTTTTTTCACTTCCTGACTCAGGTTCCACTTTTCTTTTCATAATCTGTCCTGTAGGACTGTTAATAGTGTTAGCCCTGCGGTATGTATGACATTTCAGGGTGTTGGGACTTTTCATCAGGGCCAAGTCTATTTCTGCCTCCTTCTCTTCTTTAAGCTCTTCACACACAGCCCTCAGTTTGACAGCTAAGCATTCACTTGTTCTAGTTAATAATTCAATCGTTTCATCACCATTTAAGTCATGGCTGTCTTCATAACTACTATCACTGACAAACAAATTATTAGACTGTTCTTTCTTCACACCTGCAACTTCTGATATTCTATCCTTTCTGTCAGTCCCATTTTTAAGTGTAACGTTTGTCATATAGTCTTCATTTTTCACACATTTCCATACAGACAAACAATTAGAACCTGATCCTTTAGATGACAAAGTTGCTTGCATATCACCATGGGAAAGGTCCATAGATTCAATCGTTATGTCTTTATGATCTAAAAATTCAGTTTTAGTATCTTGATCTGAAATGACACCATTCACTCATTGGCAACTCCCATTGTCGTGATCACATGGTTCTTCCTTTATATTACTCAGCAAATCAAATGTTTCTTGTCGTTGTTGCAGCTGTGTCAAATTTTCCATTATTGATTTTTGTGACATCTTACCAAGATCCCCTGTCAAAAAACAAGGTCACTTTCCTACTCCGTCCTAATGTCAGTATAATAATATAATCTCTATCCTCTGTGGTGCAATGTGCATGCAGACAGTCCAATCCCAAAAGTTTCAGAATCTCTGCATTGAATTTCAGGCTTCACTGTCCATCTTGTGATGTTTTCTCCAGAGTACAAAATAATATTATAAGTTGGACTCAGGATCAGTAACTGAAAGAAAAGAAAATTGGTATTAATACATGAGGTCTGCAATTGATGTCGCTAGAAAAACCAGGATGTTTCATCGATATTTTCTCAAGAACACATTTAACCTTTTATGCAGATTTTCTATTTTCCTGATTTTCCATCCTTGTTGATCTTTGTGAATACTTACTGATCACACAAGAAAAGACATCTGTCATAATTTCCTTGCTCCTCCTGATGTAAAATGCTGAATGTCTCCCAATTATCATTAATTCTGTACCTGATTACCTTGCAACCAGTCTAATCACAGGCTGTCTCATTGTCAGAATTTATATTGTAAACCTCCACAGGTGTTATATAATCTACCTCAACCTCAACATTTCATAGTCCTACCCCAAAATTATCATTATATACAGGCTGGTGTTAGTAAGTTCTTTTTAAAAAGTAGATCAACACCGAACAAATCAGAAACATGAACATAACAAAAGCTTCTTTGCAAATCGTGGACTTGTAAAACAACCGATTAAACAAAGCCTGCAACAAAAGCATCACAGTTGTAATGTGTATTCTTTTGGGGCATTGTAACAGCTGTGGCTGAGCTAAGACCGTACTACAAACATCTCACTCGTAAGGTTTCTCTCTCTTGTGTGTGTTCTTTTGCAGGATAGACGAGCTAAAACCTATACTACAAATGTCATACTTACAAGGTTTCTCACTGGTATGCATTCTTTTGTGGGCATGTAAAGAACATGAAGCAGCAAAACCTACACGCAAATGTCACACTTGTAGGGCTCCTCTATTGATGTGTGTTCTTTTGTGGACTTTTAAATTATCTGTACGAACAAAACCTTTTTCCACATCACACTTGTAAGGTTTCTCTCTTGTGTGTATTTTCTTTCTCAGCCTGTAAAGAACGAAAAGCAGCAAAACCTACACGCAAATGTCACACTTGTAGGGCTCCTCTATTGATGTGTGTTCTTTTGTGGACTTTTAAATTATCTGTACGAACAAAACCTTTTTCCACATCACACTTGTAAGGTTTCTCTCTTGTGTGTATTTTTTTTCTCAGCCTGTAAAGAACGAAAAGCAGCAAAACCTACACGCAAATGTCACATTTGTAGGGCTCCTCTATTGGTGTGTGTTCTTTTGTGGACTTTTAAATTATCTGTACGAACAAAACCTTTTTCCACATCACACTTGTAAGGTTTCTCTCTTGTGTGTATTTTTTTTCTCAGCCTGTAAAGAACGAAAAGCAGCAAAACCTACACAACAGGAATCACACTGGTAAGGCTTCTCTGATATATGTGCATTGTTTTGTGGACTTTTAGGCCGCCCGTATGAACATAGACTTCACCTCAAACATCACACTTGTAAGGCTTCTGTCCTGTATGTGCATTTTTTTTGTGGCGTTTTAAACTACTTCCCTTAGTAAAATCCGTTCCACAAACATCACACTTGTAAGGCTTCTCTCCTGTGTGCATCCTTTTGTGGGTTTTAAAATTACTTGAATCAGCAAAACCAACACCACAAACATCACACTTGTAAGGTTTCTCTCCTGTATGTATTCTTTTGTGGACTTGTAAATTATTTGAAGAAGCCAAACCCTTTCCACAAACATCACACTTGTAAGGTTTCTCTCCTGTATGTATTTTTTTGTGTCTTTGTAACGTACTTTTCAAAGTAAATCCAACAGCACAAACATCACACTTAAAAGGCTTCTCTCCTGTATGTATAGTCTGGTGGTATTGAAATGTACTTTTAAAAACAAAACCATTTCCACAAACATCACATTGAAAAGGCCTCTTTCCCGTGTGCATCGTTTTGTGGGTTTTTAACTTAAAACTACGAGCAAAACCTTTTCCACAAACATCACATTTAAAAGGCTTCTCTGCTGTATGTATATTTTTGTGCTTTTTTAAATAACATCCACTAGGAAAACCTTTTCCACATACATCACACTTAAAAGGCTTCTCTCCAGTATGTATACTTTTGTGGTGTTGGAACGACTTTTTAAAAGCAAAACCTTTTCCACAGACATCACACTTAAAAGGCTTCTCTCCTGTGTGCACCCTTTTGTGGGTTTTAAAATTACTTGAATCAGCAAAACCAACACCACAAACATCACACTTGTAAGGTTTCTCTCCTGTATGTATTCTTTTGTGGACTTGTAAATATTTTGAAGAAGCCAAACCCTTTCCACAAACATCACATTTGTAAGGTTTCTCTCCTGTATGTATTCTTTTGTGTCTTTGTAACGTACTTTTCAAAGCAAATCCAACAGCACAAACATCACACTTAAAAGGCTTCTCTCCTGCATGTATAGTTTTGTGGTATTGAAACGCACTTTTAAAAGCAAAACTCTTTCCACAAACATCACAGTTAAAAGGCTTGTCTCCTGTGTGCATCCTTTTGTGGGTCTCTGGGAAGACAAATAAGAGACTACTCAGAGCTGATTCTCTGATCATTCATAAGGGAAAACAGTCAAACATTTTAATTAATCCACATGCTTCACATGCATTCCTATACATGTTTCTATTTCATATTGCAATTGTTTGTTCTCAGTATTATTGTATTCTATCTTCCTTTTAAATTACAATCAGCTACAACTTTTACCAGATCTGGCAGATAATCAGGTAACAAATTGTCAATGTACCAAAGATTTTGGAAGTGGCAAAATATTTACCAAATTTGATGAAAAAGAAAAACCTAGAGGAAGGGAAAGCAAAAAAAATAAATAGCTGAAATTGATCAAGTGAGGTGTATAGCCCTTGGCAAAGGGTTTTCAACATGTAATTGATGAAAACTAGTTTAAGAGTATTTTATTAAATCTGGACTCTATTTTACTATGACGAAGCCTAACCAAACCACAGATTCATCACAAGTGGTGAAAACCTATGAAAACAATAAGTGTGTATATTTAGCTTTTTTTTTATTACAGTATGTAGGCATTGTTTGATTGAGTGTAGTACTGTTTGAAAAGCTTTTGCCATATTTGTTAATTGTTATGCAATGACAGTTTTTCTCCTTTAGATAACGTCATGTCTGTTCAGACACATTATGTATGAAAAATTATCCACAAATGCAACAATCAAAAGGCTTAATTGCTTATCTTCTGGTCCTTGTTTTGGAAGGACTGATACTGATAGCTTCTTTTGTTAATCATTGAATTTTATACAATATTTAAAAGAACTGTACTTACCACTTTTTTCACTTCCTGACTCAGGTTCCACTTTTCTTTTCATAATCTGTCCTGTAGGACTGTTAATAGTGTTAGCCCTGCGGTATGTATGACATTTCAGGGTGTTGGGACTTTTCATCAGGGCCAAGTCTATTTCTGCCTCCTTCTCCTCTTTAAGCTCTTCACACACAGCCCTCAGTTTGACAGCTAAGCATTCACTTGTTCTAGTTAATAATTCAATCCTTTCATCACCGTTTAAGTCATGGCTGTCTTCATAACTACTATCACTGACAAACAAATTATTAGACTGTTCTTTCTTCACATCTGCAACTTTTGATATCCTATCCTTTCTGTCAGTCCCATTTTCAAGTGTAACATTTGTCATATAGTCTTCATTTTTCACACATTTCCATACAGTCAAACAATTAGAACCTGATCCTTTAGATGACAAAGTTGCTTGCATATCACCATGAGAAAGGTCCATAGATTCAATCGTTATGTCTTTATGATCTAAAAGTTCAGTTTTAGTATCTTGATCTGAAATGACACCATTCACACATTGGCAACTCCCATTGTCGTGATCACATGGTTCTTCCTTTATATTACTCAGCAAATCAAATGTTTCTTGTCCTTGTTGCATAATCTCAACATCCTGTGTTAAATTTTCCACACTGATCTTTGTGACGTCTTACCATGATCCCCTCTCAAAAACGAAGGTCACTTTCCTGCTCCATCCTAACGTCAGTATAATAATATATAAATCTCTATCCCCCTGTGGTGCAATGTGCACGCAGACAGTCCAATCCCAAAAGTTTCAGAATCTTTGCATTGAATTTCAGGCTTCACATCCATTGTCCATCTTGTGATGTTTTCTCCAGAGTACAAAATAATATTATAAATTGGACTCAGGCTCAGAAACTGAAAGAAAAGAAAATTGGTATTAACACATGAGGTCTGCATTTGATGTCGCTAGAAAAACCAGGATGTTTCATCGATATTTTCTCAAGAACACATTTAACATTTTATGCAGATCATCTATTTTACTGATTTTCCATTCTTATTGATCTTTGTGAATACTTACTTATCACACAAGAAGAGACATCTGCATAGCTGCCAATTTTCAAAAACCCCAAAATAGACTTCTTATATTGGAACCCCCCCCCCCCCCCCCTCCCTCCTCATTGAAAAATCATCCTTTCCTCACTTTGTCACATTATGGAACATTATTCTCTTTACATAGGCCTAGTAATAATAATAATAATAATAATAATAGTTCGTCCATCAGGTATGATGATGACCTTAACAACACCAGAGGAATAAAGAACAGAAATTGTTGAGAATTTCAACACATGGACAATAAAGAGAACTAAAGGACACAGAGGACAGAATGGAAAGACTGTTCTTTCATGACTTATGGCTTCTCATGTGACTGATAAGTCCTATTTTTGCCCTGCAGACCCTTCCGCATAAATGACAAGAGTGCTCCGTTGGTTCAGTACCACTGGGCCTTTTCTTGCGCCGTTCTCTTTTTTTGATAGCCTGCTGGACTCTGTCAGCTTCCCATGCTTTGCTGCCTCTGGTAAGGGCCGCCCTCCAATTTGCACGATCAAGCGAGAGCTTTTCCCACTCACTCACATCAATGGCAAAGGCCTTCAGTGATTGCTTGAGAGTGTCTTTGTAACGTCTCTTTGGGGCCCCAACATTCCTCGTTCCATTGGAGAGCTCAGAGAAGAAGATTTGCTTAGGGAGTCTGGAGTCGGGCATTCTGACAACATGTCCTGCCCAACGTAGCTGAATTTTTTTCAGGTGGCAGAAGATGCTCAATTCCTTGGCACGATTGAGGACCTCAGTGTCTGGAATTTTATCCTGCCATTTGATCCTTAGGATCTTTCTAAGGCAGGCCAGATGAAAGTGATTTAGCTTTCTGGCATGCGATTGGTACACTGTCCAGGTTTCAGCCCCATAGAGTAGGGTGGGAAGGACCACAGCATTGTACACTTTCAGCTTAGTGTCTGTGCGAATGCCGGCGACATCCCATACTCTCTTTCGAAGCCTGCCAAATGCAGAGCTGGCTTTGCTGATTCTTGAGAGAATTTCAGTATCAACACGAGCCGCGGAAGACATTGTACTGCCAAGATAGGTGAAGTTCTCCGACACCTTCAGAAGACTGTCATGGACTTTGATATTTGGGGTCACAGGATACTTGTCGTCTGGAGTAGGCTGATGGAGCACTTCCGTCTTCTTTGTGCTTATTGTGAGGCCAAAGTTGTCACAGGCACTAGAGAACTTATCAACACAGTTTTGCATGCTATCCTCATCGTGTGCCAGAAGTGCACAATCATCAGCAAATAGTAGGTCACAGACTTGAGTACTTTTGGTTTTGGTTTTTGCCTGAAGTCTCCTGAGGTTGAATAGACTGCCATCAGTTCGGTACTTGATGCTTACCCCTTGAGGAGGAGAGCTAAAGGCTTCTTGTAGCATTGCAGAGAACATGATGCTGAACAGAGTTGGGGCTAAGACACAACCCTGTTTTACCCCATTTGTGACAGCAAAGGGCTCTGAAACACTGCCGTTGCTTTTGACTGCAGCTTGCATGCCATCATGAAACTGGCGCACTATTGTGATGAATTCGGGTGGACACCCAAACTTCGCCAAGATTTTCCAGAGGCCTTCACGACACACTGTGTCAAATGCTTTTGTGAGGTCAACAAATGTGATATACAGCGCTTTATTTTGTTCCATGCATTTTTCCTGAATCTGTCTGGCAGCAAAAATCATATCCGCCGTTCCCCTCTCTTTACGAAAGCCACATTGGCTCTCGGGAAGCAAGTCATTTGACGAGAGGTGATCAAGAAGGCGATTCAGAAGCATTCTTGCCAATATTTTGCCAGCAATTGAAAGTAGCGAGATTCCCCGATGGTTGTCACAGACTTGGCTGTCCCCTTTGTTTTTGTACAGATGGATGATTGAAGCATCTTTGAAGTCCTGTGGCAGCTTCCCTGCTTTCAACATATGATTGAACAACTCGGTCAACCTTTCAATAAGCTTTTCTCCACCGAAGGCATACACCTCAGCAGGAATTGAATCCACGCCTGGTGATTTGTTAAAGGACATCTGATTTGTGGCAGTTCGGGTCTCATTTGCTGTGAATGGCTTGGCAAGAGCTGCATTAATAGGAGTCTGAGGGAGGCGGTCAATGGACTCCGTATTTATATTTGATGGCCGATTTAGCACACCTCCGAAATGTTCTGCCCAACGCTGAATTATGGCATTCAATTCAACAATGCGTGTTGAACCATCTGACGCAAGAAGTGGCGTAGTGCCAGAGCGGGATGGTCCAAACACAGCTCGAAGGCTCTCAAAGAACTTTCTAGTGTTGTTTGTGTCGGCATATTTCTGAGTTTCTCTTACTCGCTCTTCAAGCCAGTCATTTTTCATTTTCCTCAGCTTCTTCTGGAGTACACCCTTACATGCACGCAGTGCATCAGCTTTTGCTGTGGAAGAGGGGTCACTGCAGTGAGCTTGGATGAGACTATTTTTTTCTTTGATGAGCACTTTGATTTCATTATCATTATCATTGAACCAGTCCTGGTGCTTGCGGACAGGAAAACCAACTGTGCTGCTGGCGCAAGAGTGTACAGTCGTATTTAGGTCAGTCCAGCTCTGTTCAATGTTCTCAGGGTCAAAAGTCACGCAATCCAATTTTGAGGAGAGTTCTGATGAGAGCTCGCTCTGTTTCTCAGCTGAGCAGAGTTTTGAAACATTTAGGCGTTTAGGTGGCGCTTTCCCTTGAGGGCGTCTATTGCGCCTCAATGTTAGTCTGAGCTTGCAAACAATGAGTCTGTGGTCAGTTCCACACTCGGCACCACACATCGCCTTTGTTACAAGGACATCCTTTCTGTCAGTCTTCCTCACAATGACATAGTCTATGAGATGCCAATGCTTTGAGCGGGGATGCATCCATGACGTTCTGTTTCTCACGGGGAGACTAAAATTTGTGTTGGTAATGAACAGGCCAAATTCAGCGCACAAAGTAAGTAAGCGCAACCCATTGTTATTGCATGAACCAACTCCATGAGGGCCCAAAACATTTGGCCACGCTGAGATTTCGGAGCCAACCCTAGCATTGAAGTTCCCCAAGAGAATCAGCTTATCAGCTGCCGGGACAAAGCATATGACAGATTCTAGATCAGAATAGAACTTGTCTTTGGCTTCATCTGGGTTTGTCATGGTGGGCGCATATGCGCTAATGAGGGTGGCTGACTGGCTTTTCCCAACTAGGATCCTGAGTGTCATTAGCCTGTCATTTATTTCAATTGGCATGGACTGCAAGTTTCTGACAAGGTCATTTTTAATTGCAAACCCAACACCATGCTGTCTCGGTTCAACTGCACCCTTGCCTTTCCAGAAGAAGGTGTATCCACCACTGAGCTCTTTGAGTTGGCCACTATCAGGGAGTCTGGTCTCACTGAGTGCCACTATGTCCAGGTTGTACCTGCTGAGCTCAATGGCAATAAGTGCAGTGCGTCTTTCCGGGTTGTTTGAGTTGTCCTGTAGTGTGCGTATATTCCAGGCTCCTAGCCTGAGTAAGCTGAATTTCTTTTTGTTTCGACCGCAAAAAGGGATCCCCACTGGTCGCGGTATACCAGTCAGGGTGATGTGAAGTGGGCTTTCTTTAGGGCACCTTTTCTAGCCCCTTCCTCAGTTGAGGTGAGCAGTGCTATCCTTAAATAAGGCTGCTCAGCTACTGTGGGTGCTGCCTCCCCACGCCTCCACTTCAATCGACGATGAAGCGACCATAGCCCACAGCCACCAACGTGTAGGTCTGTGCTAACAGCTTCCAGTCTATCCAAACCTGCTGCCACCGCACTCGCCCATCGCCGTTGGAATTTTGAGAGGAAAGAAGACGAGACAAAGATGACAGAAGACGAGGTGAGTGTTAAGACTGGCGCAAAGAATTTGTTTTTAGTGAGAAAGAGCTGCGCAAACATCAGACTCACTCTCTCGCCTGGACACAACTTATCCAAGTGGCAAGACAGGGTCAAGACGACTGGAAATGTATCCAGGTGCAGGAGGATGCCAGAGGGACAGTCATATTGCCTGACCGGCTGCCTGTAGGCTACTCCACAGCCTCGCAGTCCCAACTGACTAGGGTGAAAGACCCAAACCAAAGAACACCAATACTGGTGGATGCTCTGTGTCACGATATCCAGGCCAGAGTGACGGTATATTGCCATCTGCCCTATCAATCAACCACTGGCCTGCTGCCGCCAGCTTCGAAGCTGCGTCCGGGAAGTTTGCTCAATTCTTCGTCTGTGATCTAGGCAAACAAGCCTATGACCACACAGCTACCGGGGGCCAATATGAAGGACTCAAGTACTGAGGGTCACATTGTGCCCTAGCATGTGGCCGTTGGGTTAGATGAAACCTCCTCCGCCCTGGCCGTTTGCACCGACAGGTGCACGCCCACTGATACCATGCTAGCGTACCAGTTCATGAAACAGGTTGTACTGGATTACATGTTACCAGTAGCAGATTTTTCTGACCTGACAATAGGCCTAGTAATATAGGTCTAATGTAATACAGCATTAGATTTTAAGAAGCAGAAAACAAACATTCTACTTCAAATGCTAATAATACATGTATGTATTGTTACCGCCACTGTTTCTGTTTCTAAAGAAAGAACTGACTAATATATGATATGAGCTGTCCTCAGAATTGTATAACTCTTTCATACTAACTTGCTCTGGCAATACTGAACAATGTCAGACTTGCCTCCATGTGTCTGTGAAAGTGGTGGAATTGGAAATCACCACAACGTGACTTATGACTCACAATGCATTTATTGGACAAGTTCGGTGACAAAGGAATTCCTCAGAATATTTTGCACTCCATGTCTACTCACGCCTTAATGACTCATGAGCTGGATAGAAAATACTTCTGATCAAAAATAAAATAAATCTATCTATTATCGCAAATCATGTTTTATTGTTAGGCATAAAAGATAACAGATGTAATCGATCTAGAACTGAATCCAGTTCACAAGCCATGTCCATATTGTTCTTACAGATCTAGAACTTTTTCTATTGTTTTACCAGCTCACGGGCTCTAGATTTCGACTTCTAAAGTCGCTGAAACACGTGTGTACGCCTTAGCCTAGTTTATCCATGATCGCCAATTACGTTCAAAGATTCTAAAAGACTGCCGACCTAGATCTACCTGGAGTTACCACCGCCAAAGATGATTGTAAGCTATGTAAAATTGAAAAACAAAACAACAGCGTAATAAAATGAAACCCCTTCACAAAATGTGTCCACTGTTCTTACTCAATGACCGTCATCGTGTACGATACCATACAATAAAAATCAATAATGTATGATTTTTTTTTGTATGACCTACACATGCTCTCGTATGAACGGCCGAAGCGCGCGGACACAGGCGAAGGTGTATCACTGTATACCATGACAACTTATTATGCCACATTACTAATGCCTTGTTGAGCGGGGCCGCGGCGTGGACGCGAAAGTTATCGCAAATTCGGGCCCATGCTTTACAGCAGAACAAGGTAGGGTAGAGCTACGTTTACGGTTGCGCCCGTTGAATCGCTAGGTCCAGTGCTATTAGCGGTAGGCCTAGATATAAAAGTTACGGTTTTGTTTTCTCGGATAAATGGGGAAATTATTCAAATATGTACTTTTCACCACAAAAACGTATTTACATACTAGAATCAAAAAAACATACTAAATACGTATTTTACTTAGCCTACTGGTTGGCAGCTGTGCATCGGCATTTAAGTTTTTGAGGCACTTGAAGGTCAAACATTCCATGGAATTTCCCAGCCAGCACCCCTACATCAATCCGACCTAGATTTTTGTAAGATATCCCTGTAAAGTAGGGAGGAAGTAAAAAAGTCACCCCAAAAAAATGTCAGATCTTGCGGAGCCTCGAATCCCCTCCCCCCTCCCCCTCACTCGGCAGGCGAGTTTAGTTCTGATAGGTTTTGGAATAGAAAAAAAGGAATGTGGGGCAGAGGATGAATTCTTCTGGCTTTCCGATTTCCCCGGCGACACACTGTTTGTTTACTCTGGTCCGTTTTCTGAATGAGAAGTGATGCGCTTCGTTTGTTTTGGTCATGTGATTGAGATGGACGCTCGGGTGGCCGCCGCTGGCCTCTCACTCGTATGTGTGTACTGTATGTGAAGTTAATCTGATCTTTCTAGACTTTTATCACTCGCTAAAATTCAGAGGGCTTTGGTTCTCGCCTGCTGGTTATGGTGCTTGGGCGATTTTGTATTCCGTAGACAGCTCTCACCGTCAAAAATGTTTTGGTGAAAGTTTCATGGATAGCTCAATTGAACGCTATTTTACGCCGAGGAGGTTGTCAGGTGACACATAAGGAGCTCTTCCTAAATAAAAATCACAAACAGAAAATCCATCTGCGAATAAGATTCTGATCTTATTTGCAGACCTCTGCGAATAAGTGTGGCCTATATGATGCAACGGTGCCGGTTTGACCAAAAAATATCAACTCAAGAGAAGTTCAACTCATGCGAGTTCAACTCAAGTGAAGTCCACTGTATTGCTCACGCGGGGTTTTGCAACATACAACCTTTTTCTTTTTGCCCAATTTTGACTTTGCTTATTCACTTTGTTTACGTTGAGTTTAGCGAACACACAACAGAGAGTCTAAATCTAGATCTAGATCTAGATCTAGATAGATCTAGAGTCTAAATCTAAATAAAACTGGTGTAATTACCTACCACTTACAGAGGTGAACCACCAATTCTTCTGTATTAGATCTATTGGACACCAGTGCTTGTTTGTTCGCATCTGTGCAACTGGAATCACACCACGGTTTGGTCGGTGATTTCATTCAATTCTTTCGTACCAAATAATAACTTCCGGTCATCAGCCGTGGTGGTAAACCACTAGATCTAGATCTAGATGCGTCAAAATTTGAAGAAATTATTATGGTCCAAGTGTGAACATGGACAAACTGTTTGACACGGGAATTTGTTGTTGTTGATATTGTTATTTAGACGTTCTGTTTGTTTCTATGTGTTGTCACGATTAAGGTTGATGACCTTGTACGCCACGAGTATAGAGGGGGTAAACTTAATAGGGGAGAAGGGGAGTTTTTAAGTTGTTGACTAGCATGAAAGATTACTATCACGAGGAAGGTCGGTGGCCTTGTGCGCCACGAGTCTAGGGGGGTGAGTTTAGCAGGGGAAAACACGGTTTTTAACATTTGTTGACGAGCGTGGATAGATACACACGACTCGCTTTAAACTAGTCGCGTGTGCAAAAACCTCGGGAGTATAAGTAGAGGAGAAGCTCGACACACGTGGTTCCCAAGTTATTCATTCCTAAAGGAAGACGCAGAATTTATCGGTCCGGGCGACAAGTGGAAGGTCATGCCAGTGGGGACCAGAAGTGTTAGGTGTGTGAGGGATCCATGATGTTCACATTTATTTCCCAATAAGAAGAATTAATTGGTCCGGGCGACCAGTGGAAGGTCGTGCCATGGGGACCAGAAGTTGAGGAGTTCTGATGATAGGATGGGAACCCATCAGAAGCTCGTGAATCTACGATGGCGGGTGTGAACCGTCGGTGTGCTGTGTGTTTGCAAGTTGAAGAGTCTTGAGGACGGGATGTCGAGAACCCCTCAAGGAACAAGTAATCTACGATGGCGGGTGTGAACTGTGTGTTCTTATTTGTGTGAAGCCAGGGGCATCTGTTTCCCCTTTTATCGTCGAAATTAAAGATCTAGAAAGGATTGTGTGAACTCTGGAGAAGTGAAACTGCATCAACGAGGAGGGCAGCTGTTGACAGAGACTATTAAGTATACGTAGTTAAGTTTTTATAGACAGAGGGATTAGATCTAGATGTGAAACGGGGAATAGATAATAGCCATGATCCCCAAGAGTAAATTTGAAGTATATCTGTTTTTGTGATTATGTATGTGATTATCATGAGTTGAATGTTTTGACATAAGTTTTGTCATGCATTTATAATTAAATATCGTTTAATTTAAATCTCACTCCATGTGTCCGTTGATCGCTGGTCTGCTTGCTTGGCTTGTTAGCTGGGTTTGAAAGGTAAATAAGTTAGGTACTCATCACACACGTGGTCGTGACCATCTTCACGCACGTGATCGTGACATATGCTAATAATTTAGAATAGACGGGGAATTATAATACAGGAAGTTTGCAACCATTAACGGAAATCTTCGTATGTTGATAATTGTAAGAAAGGTAAAAGTAAACATGTGTATTGGTAGCTAGTAAAGAACTAAATAAAAGCCGTTAAGGTTTAGAGGGAAGATTAGCGCCCCAGTTCTAATTTGTAGAGGGAATTATATTTCGCTTACGTCATTGAGGGTAAAAAGGGCTAACCAATGAGGGTTAGCGGAGAGATCGCGACGCAGCGCAAACCGTGCGGGCAGTACTTCTTATTTCATTACGTACAGATTGCCCATCTGTGAAGGTTTCAGCGCAGATCCCACTTGAGAGGATCCACTTATAACGAACAGCATGGCTAGATGAAGATCTTGTCATTGATCCATATGCCTGAATTGAATTCCACAAAGCTTTATCATTGTTCCCTGGCCATAGCGCCAGGACAATTGTAAGTACAGATCTGACCGAAGCTCGTGATGAGTGACAGTTAATACGGAGGCGAAGAGCATAACATTTATCCGTGGGATGAATCTACCAGGATTGATTGCCAGAGAATGCAAGATGCAAAGCTAACTCATCTAGAGCTGCAAATAGTATCAGTGTATGAAATGCATAATTGTGAATTGTGATTGAATTGTCTGGGTGAGGCTGGGAGTTACCAGCCCATCTTAGAGTTAGATCTCTGTACTTAACTGGGCCGACGTCACTTTGTCTTTGACGGGCTCGACCTATTATAAGTGTAGGCATAAATATCTGAGATGACCTTATGTCTCCAGAGACTATATTAACATAATAATTGCCATGCAGTAAGCAGTCTAGATCTTAGATATATATATATATAACTAGTTAGATAATTAGCTAGCACAGACGTTAAATGATATTGTAGGAAATCTAGAGCTAGACTTATAATGAAGTATTATTGATTATGGATTTGATGCTGCTGATATTTATCCTTACTACATAAATAAATCTAGTCGAAATTGTTAGTGTACTTGACATAAATAAAATGTGACCCTGCAGGTCTGATTAATTGAAATTTACTCAGGTTGTTCTTTAGTGTTTGGCATGGTATGGAAGTTAGATTTTGGATTGAATACCTCTCAATTATAAATATGCAGTCGAACAACACCCCAACACAATATTAGAATAACATCAGGAGGGGTCCTCTACAATATCCCCAAGATCCCACTCATGACACTTGGCCTACAGACAAGGTGCTAGCCTCTCAAGCAGAAGGTACTGGGTTCGATCCCCGGACGGCACGCAGTCATGTTCGATTTTTTAACATTTTTTGGGGGGGGGGGGGGGCGAATTCCTCTCCCTTATCCTAAGGTAGGCAGGATCGACTACCTAGTTTTCTCGGATAAGGACGAGAAACTCGGGCGGCTCGTGTACATGTTGCACACGTAAAAGATACCTTGACAGTTGAAAGTCGAGAAGATCTGACAGTGACAGTGCAGAGCGGATTGTTGGAAAGAATCTGGATCTAATAAAAAATGACCCATTATGGGACAGCAAGAAAGACTCTACAATATTTCTACATGTAATACATACTGTACACATGTTCCGACTTTCTAAATGTACATTGTATCCGTAGGGTTTCACAGCCCAATAACGGCCACTCTGAGTCCTGAGCCATTACAGTTTTACAGCGGAACATTTGTTGTTTTGTTTCATTAAAAGTATCTCGTTTTTTCGGTCTTAATTTGGAGGTTCACAGCTTTAAGCATTCATTTTCCTTGTTTTTATTTTTCTTGTTAATTTTTCGTGTGTTTTTTGTAGAAGATTTTTTTTTGTTTTTAAAGGCCGGACAGCCGGCATTGTTGGGTCTGCTCTCCCGATTTCCAACTGCCAAAGTATCTTTGTACTGGGCAACGTGCGCACGGGCCTTCTCATTTTCTGTCTTTATCCAAGAAGACTAGGTGTTCTATCCCACCTTCCACAAGATCAGGGACACACATTTTTTTCCCAAAATCCCAACCGGGAATCGAACCCAGTACCTTCATCGTGGGAGACGAGCACATTGACTCTAGACCAACATGCCCCCTCTGTCAGAATCAAATACGGTCAAGGGGAAATAACTTAATTTAATATAACCTAGAGTAAGATATCAAGATTAATTTCCCTTGCCTGGGAGTAAAATTTAACTTTTGTGAAAACCCAAAATATCTATTAGAGTGGCCTTAAAGAATTGTCGTCTGCTGTGTCAAATTTTAACTTTTAACTAATTTGCATAGACAAAGTTAACATCCACGTCTAGAAATCTTCGTGGATTGATAAGAATAAGAAAACATACATATTAGGAAGTAGGAAAGAGTTAAATAAAAACCAGTAGGGCTTAGACGAAAGATTAGCGCCCCAGTTTCACTTTCCTAAGGGGATTATATTTCCTCTTACTTCAACGCGTAGTAATTCGTGCTGCTTGCAAAGCGCGCGGACAGCACTAGTTATTCATTCCATGCCAGACTTCCGTGGGTGATGGTCTCAGCGTCGATTCTGCTTGAATGAATCCATTTATTTTGAACAGCATGGCTCGACGAATGTCTTGTCACTAATCCATGGCTCATTGAATATGACACCGCCTTTATCTACTGTTTCTGGCCTTAGCGCCAGAACAATCGTAAGTAAGATCTGACCGAGGCTCGTGATGTTTTGACAGTGAAAAGGAGGCGAAAGCATGACAGTTATCCAGTAGGAGTATTGATCACTTGGTGCATAGATCTACCCGGAGTGCTTGCTGAACATTGCAAGATGCTAAATACATAGACTAGATCTAGCTGTGAATTCTAGAATTGCAACTCGTACTAATGTGTGAATCATATAGAGTCTAGATGTCTAATTGTAATTGAATTGTCTGGGTGAGGCTGGGAGTTGCCAGTCCATCCTTGATCTAGATATAGGCCTATCTAGAGTCTATATAATATTTAACTGTGCCGACGTCACTTCGACGGGCAAGATCTAGACCTGTAACTTTGGATCTAGATATCTAAATATCTGAGATGACCTTATGTCTCCAGAGACTGGACTCTATACTAGTCTAGTATATTGATTGCCATACAATAAGCAGACCAGATTTTAGAGATATATAATTAGTATTTAGATAATTAGCAAGAACAGAAGTTAAATGATTTTGTAGGAAACCTAGAGCTAGACTTGTAATGACGTATTTATTGATTATGAAATTGATGCTGCTGATATTTATCATTACTACATATTAGATCTCTAGTCGAAATTGTTAGTAAACTTAACGTACACACTGTAAATAAAATGTGGCCCTGCAGGCCCTGTTGTTGAATTTATCCACTTGTTCCTTAGTAATTGGCATGGGTCTGCAAGTTAAGAATTAAATTCAATATTACTATTAAAAATATGCAGTCGAACAACACCCCCAACACACCATTACGATAACAAGGAAATCCATTCATTACAGTTGGAGTGCACACCCTTCCTTGAATCCGTAACACTGGAGAGGGACCCCCTAAAGAACATTTATTATCATAACTTAACAATTAGATAGGGGCACTCTTAAAAAAATTAAGTTAGTAAGGAGATAGACTCTAGCTATTATTGAGAGAAGAAATAATATAATATAGAATCTAGATCTAATAAGATGATCTAGATCTGGAATCTAGATCTAATAAAAGGGACACTATTTCTTAACATATATGGAGAGATTTAGATCTATCTGGATTCTGGTTGGAGATTTGTTAGCTATTTGAGTATTTCATAATGTAACTTTGTAAGATTGTGATTTCAAATCAAGATCTAGAGATCTAGAGACATGTCGATGATATAGATATACATTGTATATTAATATAAAATTTTTGCTTCAATTTCATATGATGTTCTGTCAATCCCATTGACCCGATGATCACGGCGAGGGACAACATCCATCAGACATCTATCTACCTGTGACAGAAAACGAGACCTTTGGACTTGGGAATGCGAGCTATGGATTGAGGAACCCACCATCTAAATTCCTTTAAAAAAAAGTTAAGTGAACCATCCGAGTGTCGATTTTTGGGGAGGTTGAGGTGTTTTCCTTCCTCATCATTTTACAGGCTTTTTATCTTTTTGCATGTTCAGTTTAGTTTAGCGGGTGGTTGGATGGGATCGTAGTTTAGCTAATCTTCTTTGCCAATCGGGTGCAGAACATGTATCGTTGGCTATAGATAACTCGGGGTGATTTGCTTTACTATGAATAGTTCTGTAGGGATCCATTTATTCGTATAGATTGTGACGTTCTTTGCTTCCTCCCTTTCTTTAGGAAGATGTCTCTCCTGTCCTTTTTCTTAATACTATCTTGTAAATAAGTTAGGGCTGTAGGGTCTGTTATCGTTCGTCTTGCTTGTTAGTCTAGCGTCCTGTTCAGTGTATTTTTTTTATTATTCCTTATAAAGTTTAAACTATTATATTGACATTGCTATGATTTACAATATATCCCTGAAATATTTCACGTGCTAAAACCACGTTGAATTTTAATCTGGATTATTGACATTAAGTGAATTATTAGAACCCGTTCAGTTAATACTGCCAGTTCTGGGTTAGTGTGATATAACCGATTCGTCTTTAAATTGATGAGCTCCCGAGAGGACAGTGGAAGACTGTTGTATGGGAAGTAATTTATGTGAAGTGAGAGATGAGTGATGTGTGGTGAATATTGGTATTATTTTCGGCTGTGCGGCCGCCCGAGGAGCAAAGAGTTTATTGTCTCATGGGACTTGTTCGTATCAGTATTGAGGTAATGTCATTATAAAAGACACGTGGTATGTTGAGAGAGAGAGAGAGAGTTGAACCTTCTTACAGGCATTGTAAGGCCTCAGGGCAGTGTAAGGCCGCAGGCAGTGTAAGACGCGGAGATGCAGTGTAAGACCTATGGGCAGTGTAAGGCCGCAGGCAGTGTAAGACCGACCGGTAAGAAAGGGAATTTTCGCGTTTTGAGAGTTTTTCCAGTGCTAACAGAGAACACTTGATTTGTCGCGTTGAGAGATATAATTTTGACAGTGGTAACAGAGGACACTGATTCGTCGCGTTGAGAGATATTTTGCAGTGGTAACAGAGGACACTGCGTGGTCGCGTTTTAAGAAGTTGTGAAGAAGAGTTTTTTGTTTATATACAACCGATTATGTCTTGGGCTGTCCGCGTCCCGTGGACCAGCTAACATAATACTAAATATGATTATATACCGAGATGACTGTGACACTTGACGTGTGCATGGCTTGCGTAAAGCGCATTAGATTAACTAGCTATCGCCTCGTGCCATCTCATCTATACCGGATTCGATACGGAGATTAAATAAATAAATCATATTGTTATTGAATTGAGAAAGTTCTATACTATTGTTGCATTTGAGGCAGCACCACGCGAATTTGGAATGTAAACGTTAAGCTAATTAACTTTTCGTCGTTTTGGTTGTTTCGGCTTCATTATACGGAAATTCGTTGTAAAAAGTAAGACAGACCAAAATTTTCATTACTCTGTTAAAGAGTCTGTCTTGTATTGGGGTTGGATGGCGCTTCTCCACCTCATTTCTGGACGGTGGATGGATTCACATTATATTGTTCACTAATTTATGAACAATTTTTACATTTTTTCTTGTGAATATCCTCTTTCCACCAGCGTGATTCCGGACTGTGACCTGAGCTACTGACAAACCTGACGCCCTTGTCTGCGGGTCAATGAGATGGAGTCATGGCAAACCAAGCAACCAGAGCTACTGCTGCCATAGGATGCCACAATACTTTACTTAATATTATATTATTTGTGAATGTGCATACATGTATCAATTATATGTGTTGACATAACAATTATGAGTATGGTTCTTCAGTGAGGCGTGTCTGTGCGAATATAATTATACTTTAATTCAAGAGTATACAGTTAAGTAATCATTATTATTATAAATGTTTATGAGAAGTGTGATTGTATGAAATGAGAATATACGTCATAGATGAGATTCTACAGAACGTTGCCATAAATAATTGTGTAATTTTTTATTTGTCCATCCATATGCACGTTCTTGGTTAAATTTTTATCCATCTTAGGGCTTACTTTTATAATTTGGTACTTAAGCCCCCAACTCAGTATCAGTGTCATTTTCATGACTGTCGAGCTTCTTCGATCCTATCGTGTAAATTTTTCTTTAAATTTCCACTGGGGTGGGGGATGTCAGAATCAAATACGGTCAAGGGGAAATAACTTAATTTAATATAACCTAGAGTAAGATATCAAGATTAATTTCCCTTGCCTGGGAGTAAAATTTAACTTTTGTGAAAACCCAAAATATCTATTAGAGTGGCCTTAAAGAATTGTCGTCTGCTGTGTCAAATTTTAACTTTTAACTAATTTGCATAGACAAAGTTAACATCCACGTCTAGAAATCTTCGTGGATTGATAAGAATAAGAAAACATACATATTAGGAAGTAGGAAAGAGTTAAATAAAAACCAGTAGGGCTTAGACGAAAGATTAGCGCCCCAGTTTCACTTTCCTAAGGGGATTATATTTCCTCTTACTTCAACGCGTAGTAATTCGTGCTGCTTGCAAAGCGCGCGGACAGCACTAGTTATTCATTCCATGCCAGACTTCCGTGGGTGATGGTCTCAGCGTCGATTCTGCTTGAATGAATCCATTTATTTTGAACAGCATGGCTCGACGAATGTCTTGTCACTAATCCATGGCTCATTGAATATGACACCGCCTTTATCTACTGTTTCTGGCCTTAGCGCCAGAACAATCGTAAGTAAGATCTGACCGAGGCTCGTGATGTTTTGACAGTGAAAAGGAGGCGAAAGCATGACAGTTATCCAGTAGGAGTATTGATCACTTGGTGCATAGATCTACCCGGAGTGCTTGCTGAACATTGCAAGATGCTAAATACATAGACTAGATCTAGCTGTGAATTCTAGAATTGCAACTCGTACTAATGTGTGAATCATATAGAGTCTAGATGTCTAATTGTAATTGAATTGTCTGGGTGAGGCTGGGAGTTGCCAGTCCATCCTTGATCTAGATATAGGCCTATCTAGAGTCTATATAATATTTAACTGTGCCGACGTCACTTCGACGGGCAAGATCTAGACCTGTAACTTTGGATCTAGATATCTAAATATCTGAGATGACCTTATGTCTCCAGAGACTGGACTCTATACTAGTCTAGTATATTGATTGCCATACAATAAGCAGACCAGATTTTAGAGATATATAATTAGTATTTAGATAATTAGCAAGAACAGAAGTTAAATGATTTTGTAGGAAACCTAGAGCTAGACTTGTAATGACGTATTTATTGATTATGAAATTGATGCTGCTGATATTTATCATTACTACATATTAGATCTCTAGTCGAAATTGTTAGTAAACTTAACGTAAATAAAATGTGGCCCTGCAGGCCCTGTTGTTGAATTTATCCACTTGTTCCTTAGTAATTGGCATGGGTCTGCAAGTTAAGAATTAAATTCAATATTACTATTAAAAATATGCAGTCGAACAACACCCCCAACACACCATTACGATAACAAGGAAATCCATTCATTACAGTTGGAGTGCACACCCTTCCTTGAATCCGTAACACCCTCTTAAAAATATCTCTTGGGACCAGACCAAATTTTTGTATGTAAAACTAAAAGAGTTCAGATATTTATGGTACTGTACCTAGACTCCTGAGTAACTGTTAAATTCAATTTTTGACAAGTTTCAATTTCAGCACCTACCAAAAGAAAGAAATAAAAAGAAACATTCATCAAGATTAACCTTTTCCGTGCGTCATGGTAAGAAATGTTCCTATAGCCCTCTTTAAAATTCAATATAAAATATACCATTGACAGCACAGTACTGAAACTCCATGTATTCTTCAAGTTTCATCAGAAGATTCGCCTGATGCTATAAAATTGCATGTTTGTTTGTTTTAGCGGGTTTTATTTACGCTTACTTTTTGGTGCCCCTTACCGTACGTCGTGTGAACAAAAATTACCAGACTAGCAAAGAAGATATTTACTAAATCCAGCGTGTCCGTACGTCGTGGTAAAAAATGTTCCCATGCGACAGATACTGTAAAGAGTGAAACAATCACGTCGTCGTCATCAGGTTTCCCAACATATACATGGGGGACACAAGTTGAAGACATGACCCTACTGTTCCACCCACCAAACCCTCATGAAACGCAAGCAATAATGGTTTTTGAGGAGATCAAATTTCTGTGGTAATGTGTAATATGGGGCGATGAGAACAAAGCATCGGACGACCTCATTCTTTGCTGTGAAAAAAAAAAAAGAGTCATATTTATGGGCGATTTCCAAGACCATCCTCAATATCGACTGGGCAACAATTTGGTAATGCTGGTGAGTTTAGTTTTTTATATTTGGGTCTTAGTTTTATACGCACAGTAGGCCTACCTCTTGAAATGTCTGTAATATGAACAGATGATTATTTCTCATTTGTATTGTTTAATTTTATGGCCCCTTTATGTAACAAAATATGCAAATGTCTTCACTCCATGTGTTATTTTCCCCTCTTATAAGGTAATCGATATCGACCATTGTATGAACTTGAATTTTTCATTTTCTGCTCCGACCGAAAGTGTATTGTTTGATAAAAAAAAAAACACCTTATGTAAATCCTGTATTTTCCAAGGTTTTGAGGGAAGTTAGAAAATTATGGCTGAAGCTATTTATAGCGCGCTGTAGGTCATGAGTGCAGCCTTCGCCCGAACGACCGAATGGGTGTTGAAGAATTGACTTGAATGTGAAGCCTACCAAATGTAATGGTATTAATTGGACAGTGAGTGGCACACAGTGACGAAAATAATATTAATATAATGCAGAGCTGACAAGATGGTCATGAAAGTTCATAGAGTTTAATTTTCAGCCAGTGCTACTCAATCTGCGAAGGAACAACATATAACACGCATGTGAGGCTGTTGAGCTGAAGATTACATGAAGAAATCAGAAAATTCTTTCACTGTCACCCATTTTGGGGCCTGTCATAGGAAATGGCAAGTCATTCCAATGGTCCTCGCGTCCTACATTTTGTTATGTTTCCCAGTCAATAATTATTCTGAAAAGCCTGAAGAACAGTTTCCTCAGCCATAGCTCAATGGTTGAACGCACAACACGTGGACAACGACAGGAATGTTATTTACTGCTCATTATTTTAATTTTGATAATTTTTATGTAGTCCCGACTATTTGTTCCCGAAAATATCCCTTGTAATCATTAGCACCCAAGCAGAAACGTTTGTATTTCTGGGAATCATTGCACTTTGATTTCACCATTTGTCTCTTTCCGTATAGCTATTAAGTGATTGTCTTTCTCATGGACCACACAGCCCCTTTACCGCCTTTGAAGTTCATTTTGTTCAGTTTATTATGCGGATAGGAATATGACAAACTGACATTGATTCATGTTCTTATCCTTCTCATAGACGCCCTCGCCTTGTCTTCCAGTGCGGTAGGGTTTGATGAGGTTGTGTTAACTGTTACCGGTATGGAAATATTGGACCCACATTATGTCAGTCCTTGCTCTCAAAAGACTGTTTACCGCATTATGGTAATACTGTGTTTTCTCACACTTTCCTTTTTGGACGGCACCGTAATAGTGTTGTTCAGCTGACCTTGATTCATGGTTGCAGCACGTAACTAGAGGTGAAAAAAATAAGCTTAATATGGCTTTCTTACTGTGCTGTGCTCATGAGCAAATGACAACGATAGGTCTCATCCGACAATATAATTTCGAACTAAATAATACAATACTTAGCAATTTGTTACCGTACAACAAAAAAATTAAAAACAATTAGGATAGGGAGAGGGCAGGGTATAAAAAGATGGTACATGTATTTGTGAGAGGATGAACGATTTTCTATTTTTAATATGTGCTTTCACGGTAACTCTGGTACGTGAGTGAGGGACGGCCACTCATAGTAGTTTATGGACACTTGGCCGAGTACCCTTAATTGGATTATTTCCCTTGTGATACTAGCGCGGGACCCGTTATTCACATCACGGTGAAAAGCGCGCGTTTTGATTGGTCAGTTGGAAATGTTGACCACCGGGCTTCCAGCTCTTATATCACGGCTTTAAGTTTCTTACAACTCGCTCATTCGTTGTTACCCACTGACAGAAAGACGGGAACCCGAATTCATTTTTGAGAGTAGACAATACCCTATCGGTACAATATAGGTATTTATGATAACGTTTGTTATCAACGGAGATACGTCATATTAATGGACTGAAATATCCCACACAAATCTGGCAAATGTTGTTAGGCCTGACGCTTTGAAAATTTATATTAAAACTATTACCGGGTTTCTGGTATAAGTAGTCAGTTAGAATTGTAGCAGCAAGTTTCTACTTTATAATGGTACTAATTTCGTTGTACTTTGATGCACATGTCCTATTGAAATAATTAATAAGAGGATCTCGGATTTAAAGTAAACCACGAGTTAGACGCATGTTATCCCCGATAAATCCAACCTGGGTCAAATGTATTCAATTATAGCTGGGGGGGACCATAGAGTAATTTCTGCAGTTTACTGGGATACCTAATTGACTTTTGTGTGCACCCTTTTAACCGTACTGTAAATTCGATTGTGTTAGGACCCTAACCGGTTATGTTGTTCGGCTGGACTCAATGTCCGAGCCTTTCACTTGTCCAACACTGGACTACGTAATAGCCCTCTCGGACGTCCGCGCTGGCTCATAAAGATGATGCCAGTTCGAGTGGTCAGTAGACTCCATCAAAGACGCCGCAACAATAGGAAGCACAAGTGGACCTTGCAGTACAATAGACCGGCGGCGGCCTGCCGTGGCGCGCCTCGCCCAAAGCATGGCCTAGTCCAGTTGCGCCAGTAGCAGAAAGAATTTGGGTAAGTTGGAGACTATTATATATATATTAGAAGTGACTTTAATTTGCGCACCCCCCCCCCTTTCGGGGATGCCGCGTAGAGAATGCTGATCTACAGAGACTATTATGAGTCCGGCTCAACGGTAATTGCCATTGTCATTAGACGTGTAAGATGCGCGGTGCAGTGCAGTGTCTTGATATTGTGACTTTATTGTCAAAGTTAACGTTTGCGGTGCTAGATGATAATGATGGCTCGCTAACCAAGCTGTCACGATTTGCTTGTGTGCATATAGTGTATGTGTAGCATTGCCTTGTTGTGGTAGGCAGTGAGGATTTCCTGACATGTTAATGTGGATGGCTTATGTTATAGCGAGCGGCACTATACACTTGACTGTATTACGGGTATTTGTGTACCTTGCCAGTACCACTATGCTATAGAGAGCAGTGTGATTGTGATTGTGTGTTTAGTGTTTAAGATGTGTAATTAATTACATGTATTGGAGATGTATAATATTAGTTGGGCCTCACATGGGTGAGCCCCAGGATTGTTCTATGTGCGGCGGTGGATGAACAATGTTTCACTGAGTTTGCACATGTTGCAATGAGTCCCGCCTATAGATCTACCTATTATAGATTATAGATATTACAGACGTGCTGTGTTTCATTGAGTTCGTAGGTTGTGTGAAGGGTATAGTTTCGAATGTACACACTACTTTATGTATCTAGTGGTGTGTCATACGCATGTTAGCCTGGCGGCATAGCTCCGCGGCTAAGGTCAAAGGGCATGACCCTTCAGTATCGATTGGGAAGGGAAGTAACCAATACAATAGCCCTGGGGCGGGTTAGTACTAATAATGGGAGTGGGCCTATGAGGATGGCCTGCATTGGGATGCAGCGTCTGTGTTATGGACGGTCAGTGGGCCATGTTGGCCACTGCGTTATTAAATGGAATGGCCACTCTGGATGTGCTGTACACCGGCGCAGTGGAGCGAAACTATTGTGTTCTTGCCCCTTCATTTGTTATGTCCTGTTGGATGAACTACGAGTGGCTAATGTGGTTACTGCGTGGGTTCAATAGTAACTCCCTTAAGGATACACAGGATTAACAAACACAGGGTTCTGCTGGCAATCTTATTTATTCAAAAAGCCTAACAAAGGTATCACTACCAAAAAGGCATAGGAAAAAACCCTACCAAGAAAAAGAAAAAGAAGCAAAGAAAAAGAAGCCCAACCAGCCATAAGCTGGAACAAGAGAAAAAGACAAAAACATGATTAGGATATAATGACAATCATTAATCAGGCAATCAATGGTGGACATACATAGTAATAGTATTAAGTATTAAATCAAACAACAACAACATAATATAGAATTTAAGCAATAACCAACTGGATATGTATGCATGGAATAAAATAGCGCTAAGGTTAATGAATAACAACTACAAGTGGCTATATCATATACACAAGGAGTTTCCTAGTACACTGGCAACATAAACTAATTAATGTACTAATCAAAGTATGAAGGACATAACAAATGAAGGGGCAAGAACACAATAGTTTCGCTCCACTGAGCCGGTGTACAACACATCCAGAGTGGCCATTCCATTTAATAACGCAGTGGCCAACATGGCCCACTGACCGTCCATAACACAGACGCTGCATCCCAATGCAGGCCATCCTCATAGGCCCACTCCCATTATTAGTACTAACCCGCCCCAGGGCTATTGTATTGGTTACTTCCCTTCCCAATCGATACTGAAGGGTCATGCCCTTTGACCTTAGCCGCGGAGCTATGCCGCCAGGCTAACATGCGTATGACACACCACTAGATACATAAAGTAGTGTGTACATTCGAAACTATGTCCTTCACACAACCTACGAACTCATAGAAGCATAATACATCTGGATAACTATAATACATGCACATGATATATATATATATGTCGGCGAGACTCATTGCAACATGTGTAAACTCACTGAAACATTGTTCATCCACCGCCGCACATAGAACAATCCTGGGGCTCACACATGTGAGGCCCAACTAATATTATACATCTCCAATACATGTAATTAATTACACATCTTAAACACTAAACACGCAATCACAATCACACTGCTCTCTATAGCATAGTGGTACCGGCAAGGTACACAAATACCCGTAATACAGTCAAGTGTATAGTGCCGCTCGCTATAACATAAGCCATCCACATCAACATGTCAGGAAATCCTCACTGCCTACCACAACAAGGCAATGCTACACATACACTATATGCACACAAGCAAATCGTGACAGCTTGGCTAGCGAGCCATCATTATCATCTAGCACCGCAAACGTTAACTTTGACAATAAAGTCACAATATCAAGACACTGCACTGCACCGCGCATCCTACACGTCTAATGACAATGGCAATTACCGTTGAGCCGGACTCATAATGGTCTCTGTAGATCAGCATTCTCTACGCGGCATCCCTGAAAGGGGGGGGGGTGCGCAAATTAAAGTCACTTCTAATATATATATAATAGTCTCCAACTTACCCAAAGTCTCTCTGCTACTGGCGCAACTGGACTAGGCCATGTTTTGGGCGAGGCGCGCCACGGCAGGCCGCCGCCGTTCTATTGTACTGCAAGGTCCACTTGTGCTTCCTATTGTTGCGGCGTCTTTGATGGAGTCTACTGACCACTCGAACTGGCATTATCTTTATGAGCCAGCGCGGACGTCCGAGAGAGCTATTACGTAGTCCAGTTTTGGACAAGTGAAAGGCTCGGACATTGAGTCCAGCCCGACAATAAAACTGGTTAGGGTCCTAACACAATCGAATTTACAGTACGGTTAAGAGGGTGCACACAAAAGTCAATTAGGTATCCCAGTAAACTGCAGAAATTACTCTAACGTCCCCTCCAGCAATAATTGAATAAATTTGACCCAGGTTGGATTTATCGGGGATAACATGCGTCTAACTCGTGGTTTACTTTAAATCCGAGATCCTCTTATTAATTGTTTCAATAGGACATGTGCATCAAAGTACAACGAAATTAGTACCATTATAAAGTAGAAACTTGCTGCTAAAATTCTAACTGACTACTTATACCAGAAACCCGGTAATAGTTTTAATATAAATTTTCAAAGCGTCAGGACTAACAACATTTGCCAGATTTGTGTGGGATATTTCAGTCCATTAATATGACGTATCTCCGTTGATAACAAACGTTATCGTGAGTACCTATTTTGTACCGATAGGGTATTGCCTACTCTCAACAATGAATTCGGATTCCCGTCTTTCTGTCGGTGGATAACAACGAAGGAGCGAGTTGTAAGAAACTTAAAGCCATGATATAAGAGTTGGAAGCCCGGTGGTCAACACTTCCAACTGACCAATCAAAATGCGCGCTTATCACCGTGATGTGAATAACGGGTCCCGCGCTACTATTACAAGGGAAATAATCCAATTAATGGTACTCGGCCAAGTGTCCATAAACTACTATGAGTGGCCGTCCCCTACTCACGCACTAGCGTTACCATGAAAGCACATATTAAAAATAGAAACTCGTTCATCCTCTCACAATACCTTTGTTGGGCTTTTTGAATAAATAAGATTGCCAGCGGAACCCTATGTTTGTTAATCCTGTGTATCCTTAAGGGAGTTACTATTGAACCCACGCAGTAACCACATTAGCCACTCGTAGTTCATCCAACATATTATATATCTGAAAAATTAATGCCAGATTCAGACAATCATACTAGCAAAATATACCTTAGATTGGTCTTGCAAATTCTTTAACCCTATCCGTACGTCGTGTTTTGCAGTCTTATCCGTACGTTATGGGTAACAAAGTATCCCCATGTTTTATATAGTAAAAAAATCGATATATATACTTGTCCGTACATATGGGGTGGCAATGTTACCCCACATTTGTCAGTACAAAATCCGGTTATACCTATCCGTACATTGGGGGTGACATTGTTTCCCCACTTTCAGCGTTGATAAAACGGGCGTGATAATATGTACATACAATGACACTAGTGTCGACAAAGCAGTAGCCATGCACCTTGTCTTAGCTCATTACGGATGAGACTAGATATGTTTTCTTTCTCTTTTGGGTGTGGGGTAACTGTAACAGGGTGACAGATTGGCAAGGTATAAATAGCGTGGGAAGATAGTTGACGGCGGGGAGACAGAGTTATTGTATGCCAGAGGGGGAAAGTAGGGAATGTTTACTGGACCGCCGTACTTGACGATCAGATCACCTGGGAATTGCTCGGGGGGTAGAGATGCTTCAATAGTATTTGACGTGGAGTCGTCGGGGGTGGCTATTAGGATAACTAATGTACACTCGGTGAGCGTCTTGGGACGCTACCCGACTGGGTATAAATCCCCGAACGCTCCTTCCAACTTCAGACCGCTGAGAGCACTCACCAGCTTCGTGCCGAAGAGGAGACCACAACTGCAACTGTAACTTTGTACTAGTCTTGTGAGTGGGGAAGGTCAGGGAACCCGCAAACATCCTTTGTCAGAGCTTGGTATCTTTGGTATCTTGTCGGCATTTGAGCTGTTGCTGAGTGGTAAGTTAATTGTACGATGTATGTGTATTTTACTTAATGTTCATGATTGTAGAACCTAAATCTAGTGGGTTTACTTTGGTATAACTACTGCCTCTGAGAGAGTCACGGAAACGCCGTTACATATGTGTTACGAAACCTTATAGGATGGGGTCTGTTAGAGAGAGCGTTATTCTTCGTGGGGAACGTGTAAATATCATTAAAACTGTATTGATCGTTTATTCTATTGCCTATATTATGGGAGTCTATGGAGTATGGGTGCTGCAGTCTGACTTATAACAGTGTCAGCGGTTTAAAGTATTAATGATGAATATCCGTCATGGAGTAAGTATGGAAGTCATACCTTTCAGCAGTAGATTAGGAAGTTGCGATTGTTTTTCTACAGAGGAGGAAGAACAACACCTTCTTGGCTTCTCAACTTCTTGTCCTTTGATTAACGACATCGTGGCGTCTTGGCTTCCCGACCTATTGGTACCTGCCGATACCTGTTGATCTAACTGCGCAGTCAAGCCAGAGTAGAGAGGAAGAACCAGTGCCCATATAGCGCCATACACCCCTAAAGGAGAGGTTTCCTTAAGCTGAATGTACCCGTGTGTTTTATAAAATGTGCTAGAAATTGAATATTACGAAGCCTTTTAATTATCATGTACTGATTTGCATCAACTTCATTCCATCGAAATTCACATGAAATTGTATGACCTATGTTCCTATTATCATTGAATGAATTAATAATTATTGTATATATATAAGCAATACAGATATCGTTTGTTATAACTTATAACTTATAGAAGAGATATAGTCGATTATTTAGTGTGTTTGTGCCCATCACGGCTGGTGTCAGAAGAAAGTTAGTGAGAGAAAGTGGAAACATCACAGTAACAAAGTTACCCCCATTCCTTCAAAATAGGGGGTGTAAAGTAATGACCACTGGTCAATACAATGCGAAACCACTTGTAATAAATTTAGAATAGACATTTGTCAAATTGATTTTAGGAGGAATACTGAAAGTTTCAAAGAAAAATGTTCATTGTAAGCATTTAAATCCCAATGGGCATAAAAACAACCTCTGGGGTAACATTTTTACCCCTTCCATACGGTTAGGGTTAAGTGCGACAATGTCTTTTACATGATTTAAATATAATGTACCGTATTCATTTCAATCACCGATGTTCGAAATTTGGCCTCATTGTTGCTCAAATATGTATTAGTATTATTTTCTAAATGGAAGTGTATTCGCAGTCGACCTGTCGACCACGAATGTGGTGTGCATTCGTAATGGACCTGTCGACCACGAATGTGGTGTGCATTCGTAATGGACCTGTCGACCACGAATGTGGTGTGCATTCGTAATGGACCTGTCGACCACGAATGTGGTGTGCATTCGTAATCGACTTGTCGACTATAAATGCATGCGCATTCGTAATAGACCTGTCGAATAGCGTGCATATTACCGGGTATTTGGTTAATTATTTATTTTGTTCGAACTTAGTTCTGAAAAAGCACCCAATTTAGTGTTTGATGTATGGCCTTTCTTTCACTTCCCCACCGTTTCACCTGAGAGTGATGATGCACTGTACTTTGTCCGCCCATGATGTTGTTGATAATTATAATTATACATGTACAGTCGAGCAGGCGAAACTCGAACACACTTAGTTCGAAATCACGGATCCCACGAACAGAGATCAAGGTCCCGAATTTATTTCTCAGTATTCTTAGTAGTTATTTCACGCGAACCTCGAACTGTGATACGGATTCGTCGAACCAGTTTTCCTGCTGCGAGTGAGATTCAAGCATCCCAGTAGCCTAGAAGTAGAAAAGAAAAAAGAAAAAACGAACGCCAACACCAGAAACTTCATTCGGTTTAGCCGTAGCACAACCTGGTGGTGTAGCACAACCTGGTGGTGTAGCACAACCTGGTGGTGTAGCATAACCTGGTGGTGTAGCATAACCTGGTGGTGTAGCATAACCTGGTGGTGTAGCACAACTGGTGGTGTAGCACAACCTGGTGGTGTAGCACAACCTGGTGGTGTAGCACAACCTGGTGGTGTAGCACAACCTGGTGGTGTAGCACAACCTGGTGGTGTAGCACAACCTGGTGGTGTAGCACAACCTGGTGGTGTAGCACAACCTGGTGGTGTAGCACAACCTGGTGGTGTAGCACAACCTGGTGGTGTAGCACAACCTGGTGGTGTAGTAGTGGTGGCAGGATAGTGCGTATAAGTCGCCCCCTCCCCCTTCCACGATAAGAACGGGGACTAAAATACCTGAGACGACCGAGCGATTCGGGCAGTACAGGAAATAACCTTTTTTTTTTTTTTAGGTTGGTCCCGCGCATAGATGTACGTGACATTGTACTACATGGTCATGTATGATCTATGGCCCCGCGCTCATACTAGTCATTGTCATACCGCAATAGAAAAATAAAATACATGTAAAAATAAAGGAAGCGTTGCCGTACGAACTGGAGTACAGCCGAACAGAGAAAAATGGTGAGTTGTGTTCACCTTTTAGTTTATTTTATCGCTGTTGGGCTTGCCTTACCCTACCGACGCACTTCCAGAAGAGAAAAAAACAAAAGGGCACAAGGTCGCGTGCCGCTGTCGTCACGCGCGCCAGTTTAATATGTACATGTACTTGCTTCTCTTTCAACTGGCCACGGGGGGGGGGGGGGTGGGGAGGAACTACAAGTAATTCGTGGCACACGGTGTCAGTTGTATTATTTTCCTAGAATATACAGCAATAATACCTCATTATTAATGCTTCACGTATTCCTCGAAAATCGGCAAACTCGAACTAAATGAAGCGACCCCAAAGAATTCCGAGTTTTCCGTGCTCGACTGTATTATGCTGAGTCTGCTGAAAGCCTATTTGAAGTGAATTATTTCCACGTCTGGCGTCTGCTTTGTTTCAGTCCTTGTCTGTAATTAGCTTTGTGGGAGAAAAGCAATTTTACTACATGTACTTCTCAATCTGTTTTATTTCAACATTTTGTCATCAGTCAGATGATATGTTAATTAGAATTTTGGTTCAATGGACTGTATGAATGAAGAATAATACATGACATGTAATTAAGAATTTGGTATGTCAATGTCAGGGATCTAGGTAGTTTTGCTATTCTTATCTAGTGTAGTATGTTCTCCGTATTTATGTAGTTGAAAAGAACATAGAGTGCAAAGCTTCAAGGGGAGGTGTCACCCCCATCTAAGTTTATAAATGTCGGCTTGTTTGGAAGCCAGTACAAAAGACAGTGGACACCAAAGACAGCACACAAGAAGAAACGATCTGATTATGTTAACCCAATCGGTGCATCAACGCTGTGTTGTGCCCATAAATTTTATTAATGAAACATGAAAATACATTGATTGTTAATATATAATGACAATAATATCATACACACACACAAGTTTCGAATGTCGCCAAATACTGTAACAAAACATGTTTACACCAATATAAACAAAAAAAAGTACAGCCAAAATAACTGATGAAAATCAAATGTGAGCAAACAAGAAAGAAACAACAATACTAACCAAAAAAAACAAAAAAAGAACCACATCATACACAATGTGGCTGTTCAATGTCAACAATTTTATTATATTATACATGTAGTATACTTTTACTACATTATTAGGAATTAAAAATATTACACTTAGAAGTTGTTAGAATTTGCAAATTGACCAAGTAATTTCTCTGTATATACACACATAAATACTCTCTGGTTGTTCTGACCACTTTCCTCCATTTCCATTTTTTTTTCCGGCTAGGTGTTTTTGGGCCGAACACGGCCTAAATAGCACAAAACTAGTTCTGGGTTATTTGGGCCGATAGTGCGAGTTTGCAGTTTGCACTGTTCTGGCGTGTTTTTTTTTGAAAACACAGAATTTGTGTCAGTGTACAATATTGCCTAAAGGTAGCGTCAATTACCACCGCATTTTCCGGTAGTAGCGTCAATTACCACCGCATTTTCCGGTAGTAGCGCCAATTACCACCGCATTTTCCGGTAGCAGCACCGGTGCGTCGATCGCCAATGGCTACCCAAGCCCCTTTTCGGCTATTAGTCAATCTGACTGCCGCCCATTGATACAAAATGACTAGATCCTCATGCCTCCAGGTCTATCTGACCATTCCAATGCACACTTAAATCGACAATGGACGCCGTGTTCATCGGTGGCAAATGACACCCCCGTGCCTAAAATATCTTTGGTTCAAATATCACCGGGTTGTGTAGGCCTTATTCGGCCTAATTATACACTTTCTTTTTTTTTTTTTAACCTTTAGAGTTATAACATGTACATAATGTAATTGCTAAAATATCAGTAGATCCAAGCCATCAATAGGAACATTCTATGGCTGTACGTAACTACATGCCCAAAATATTTGAAAATTATTTTATTGACTTGAGTTACACTGCACCTCTCCGTCCATAATTTTTATGAATAATTTAGCCTAGGTAGATATTGGATGGATTTTTTTTTACATGATTGTAAATCGGGATCAGCAGACCTTTGAGATCATTGGGGTCCTTCATGCAATTCTCGATCCCTCATGGAGTCCCACCATGTAAAATAAATGAATGCAGACGTTATTGATAATAAATATTTCATTAAAGATAATAATTCCCTCACCCTTTTACTTCAACACTACTTCTTGATAAGAAGTGATAAAGAAATTTAAAGAAAATACATAAAGAAATTGATGACAACATTAAAAATTTACATACATACTTTTACATTTTATTGATCCCTTTTGACCCTTATCAAGCCCTTGGATAGCCACGTTGACACCCCCCCCCCTCCTCCGGGGTCGATATGGACCACTCTTTTCATGAAAGCTAATGGCACATCCATTCAGGGGAAACAGTTTCAGCTTTGGTACTGAAAGCACAGCCTGTGTTTGCACTGTACTTATTATCATTTGTATATTTTATTGTGTGACTGTCTTTGTACAAGTGTTAAAAAAACAGTAAAAATAAAAAAAAATAACAACCTTAAAGCTGTGCGTGAAAATAATTATTTTATATTGTCATGAGTTGACCTTGTTTACGTTAGCCGAGTGCACAGTTCACGAGGGGAAAAATTGCCCTCCCTGAATTGGAGCACGGTAGCAGAATAGTTGTCCGTGCTTTTGGGTTTTGCACTGTAGGGGGTGAACTAGGAGGTTGTTAACGGTTACAGAGTTGGCACGTCAAGCTGGGGTGACTTTAACCAATGAGAAGGCTAGGTTAGATGAGTGATTAGGTTGGCGTAGGGATTTCGTTGGTAAGCTGGGTAGTATAATAATATATAGGCTGGTTGCGGCCAGGGAAGTTCAGACACAGATAGGTAGCGCATTCTACATGTAATTATGATCTCCGCAGACGCTATGCCTGAAATATGCGTGAAACGTAGATAGGCAGTCAACAATTAGTTATAACTATACTGACGAAGAGAGCTGACGAAAAGGGAGCTCTATGTCTAGTTGTATTCTGAGAGTACATTAAGCACTACAATGATCTTCATCCACTTCCATAGTGGGCGAATAATGGTATGGGTTAGTCACTGAGCCAGGAACCATCCTGACAGAGAGAGAAATCACTGTCCGCTATAAGAAGAACTATGTCCCGGAGTTATATATGTGCTGTTTAACAGGGAATGTTAATATTGTAATTAACTCAACTCGTGACATATATATTATTTTCATATTTTCTGAGTTGTCATGTATGTCAAAGTACTCTTTAAAAAGAATTAAGGGGAGGGAAGAGGTTGACCGAAAAAGGCTGACTCTGAGCAGCAAATTAATGATAGGGTTGATAAAGAACATAAAAAATAACAGTTTAGTCAGAAAACAGAAATGCCAATAAATTGTTTATACAAATCCCACTTTCAGTCAATTACATAAATTTTAATGTATTATACGTTGGAACTGCAAAAATGCCTTTAATTAGTGATGGAATCAGGACGTTTGGTTTGATCTCAATAATTACATACATGTACATGCAGAATGAAATCTAAGGTAGAAGAGGAACTATCAGAATGTCAAGCTGGTTACAGGACCAACAGAGGAACCGCTGACATGCTCTTCATACTACAAATAATGATTGAACAGATAAGAAGCAATGGAAACGAAGCCTTCATCACGTTCATAGACTACAGCAAAGCGTTCGACAGCGTTAGGCACCATCACCTGTTCGATATAATGATTAAGATGGGATTCCCGAAACACCTTGTGACCCTCATCGCTGCACTATACCACGAACAAAAGGCAACGATTAGATGGAACAATGAGAACTGTCCATATTTCAACATCGAGAAAGGAGTCAGACAGGGTTGCATACTTTCACCTCATCTTTTCAATATTTATACTGAGCAGATCACGAGAAACGCAGACATAGAAGATATGGGAATAAAGATCGGAGGCCGAAACATCACAAACCTTCGCTACGCTGATGACACAGCTCTTATGTCAGATAACATCACCAGCATGAAAAGAGTGTTGCACAGAGTGGATGAAGCGGGCAAGACAGCAGTCTGTCACGAGTGGAGTGAGCGGAATTCAGAGATTACGGGGGCATGGAAGTGGGGGAATGACTCACGGGATAGTGAGGCTGCTCACCTATATTGACTTCTGTTAGTTAACGTTAAAGCGTGCATGTTGTGAGTGGGGGGGGGGGGTCTGAATGAGGCGAGAGCGCTGTATTACTAGCACTGCACACTAAGACGTCCTAGAGAGCGGACGCAGGAGAAAGCCCCAGAGGGCGAACATAAGGAGAGCAGTCGGAAGACTTGGGAGTAGTGTTTTTTCCAGTGATGACTGGTAGGTGGAACGATGATTGATAATTATGATTGATGTATTATATTCGTCTATTACCATGATGTAAATAAGTATGTGTGAGGAATGTGGAAGTCCTTGATACTGTGTATAGCAATGTGCGCCATGAGCGATAGATGGAAGTTAGCTTCATGGATTTGTAGCGAGAGTGAGTATTGTGTACTACAGTGGAGGTGTGTTACCGTAAGATGTTTGGTGAGTGAAATGTGAACTGTTGTGTGTACGCTTCATGAGTTGTAAGGAGGGGTGAAGTGAATAGAAGTGGTATGGTATTATACCAATGTAATGTTATTCTTGTAGGTGCCGGGGACGGGCCGAAGCGCCGCCTACGGTGAGCACAGGGGATAGGCCAGCATAGGGCCGAAGGCCACACATAGGCCAGGAGTGACGCTGTCGGTGCAGGACAGTAGAGGCACATGGGTCGTGGCAGTTTGGCCACCGACAGGGACGTAGATATGAGCGTGAATGTGCTATTGAAATGCTAATGTGCTATTGCCATGTTGATGTGCTATTGGAATGCTAATGTGTTATGGCAATAGGAAGGGGCTATTGAGAGACTGCGGTGCCATTGAAATATTAATGTGCTATTAAGACATGGAGAGGAGAAGCTGAGACCGAAGTGTCTTTAGAGAGTAACTACCGGGTTGTGGACCCGAGGAAGTGTGCGTAAGGGAGAAGGCCGTTGTACGGCAGTTGAATTGAATAATATAATGTCTGTATTTGCGCTATTATCTTTATGTTTATGTATAATAAATGTGTGAGTCTGATGGGTTGTTCTGTTAAGTGTTAAACTTGTTCGTTCGTGATTGTTGTCTTGTTATAATCATTATTACATCTCCCAGTCTGGGATTTGTGACACTGGGGGCTCGTCCGTTGTGACTCGTCCATTTTTGTAATATTTAGTTAGTAGGTATTTGTCAGTGGGCATTTGTTACTTTAGTTTTTGTCCACGTAGTACTTATCTTGTGGTAGGAATTTGTGCTGTCTTTGTTCGTGGGATGAATGGAAATTTCATGATGGTATGATTTATGTATATTTATGAATATGTATTGATGCATTGATAATGAAATCAAAGTGCTCATTAAAGAAAAAAATAGTCTCATCCAAGCTCACTGCAGTGACCCCTCTTCCACAGCAAAAGCTGATGCACTGCGTGCATGTAAGGGTGTACTCCAGAAGAAGCTGAGGAAAATGAAAAATGACTGGCTTGAAGAGCGAGTAAGAGAAACTCAGAAATATGCCGACACAAACAACACTAGAAAGTTCTTTGAGAGCCTCCGAGCTGTGTTTGGACCATCCCGCTCTGGCACTACGCCACTTCTTGCGTCAGATGGTTCAACACGCATTGTTGAATTGAATGCCATAATTCAGCGTTGGGCAGAACATTGCGGAGGTGTGCTAAATCGGCCATCAAATATAAATACGGAGTCCATTGACCGCCTCCCTCAGACTCCTATTAATGCAGCTCTTGCCAAGCCATTCACAGCAAATGAGACCCGAACTGCCACAAATCAGATGTCCTTTAACAAATCACCAGGCGTGGATTCAATTCCTGCTGAGGTGTATGCCTTCGGTGGAGAAAAGCTTATTGAAAGGTTGACCGAGTTGTTCAATCATATGTTGAAAGCAGGGAAGCTGCCACAGGACTTCAAAGATGCTTCAATCATCCATCTGTACAAAAACAAAGGGGACAGCCAAGTCTGTGACAACCATCGGGGAATCTCTCTACTTTCAATTGCTGGCAAAATATTGGCAAGAATGCTTCTGAATCGCCTTCTTGGAATGACTTGCTTCCCGAGAGCCAATGTGGCTTTCGTAAAGAGAGGGGAACGGCGGATATGATTTTTGCTGCCAGACAGATTCAGGAAAAATGCATGGAACAAAATAAAGCGCTGTATATCACATTTGTTGACCTCACAAAAGCATTTGACACAGTGTGTCGTGAAGGCCTCTGGAAAATCTTGGCGAAGTTTGGGTGTCCACCCGAATTCATCACAATAGTGCGCCAGTTTCATGATGGCATGCAAGCTGCAGTCAAAAGCAACGGCAGTGTTTCAGAGCCCTTTGCTGTCACAAATGGGGTAAAACAGGGTTGTGTCTTAGCCCCAACTCTGTTCAGCATCATGTTCTCTGCAATGCTACAAGAAGCCTTTAGCTCTCCTCCTCAAGGGGTAAGCATCAAGTACCGAACTGATGGCAGTCTATTCAACCTCAGGAGACTTCAGGCAAAAACCAAAACCAAAAGTACTCAAGTCTGTGACCTACTATTTGCTGATGATTGTGCACTTCTGGCACACGATGAGGATAGCATGCAAAACTGTGTTGATAAGTTCTCTAGTGCCTGTGACAACTTTGGCCTCACAATAAGCACAAAGAAGACGGAAGTGCTCCATCAGCCTACTCCAGACGACAAGTATCCTGTGACCCCAAATATCAAAGTCCATGACAGTCTTCTGAAGGTGTCGGAGAACTTCACCTATCTTGGCAGTACACTGTCTTCCGCGGCTCGTGTTGATACTGAAATTCTCTCAAGAATCAGCAAAGCCAGCTCTGCATTTGGCAGGCTTCGAAAGAGAGTGTGGGATGTTGCCGGCATTCGCACAGACACTAAGCTGAAAGTGTACAATGCTGTGGTCCTTCCCACCCTACTCTATGGGGCTGAAACCTGGACAGTGTACCAATCGCATGCCAGAAAGCTAAATCACTTTCATCTGGCCTGCCTTAGAAAGATCCTAAGGATCAAATGGCAGGATAAAATTCCAGACACTGAGGTCCTCAATCGCGCCAAGGAATTGAGCATCTTCTGCCACCTGAAAAAAATTCAGCTACGTTGGGCAGGACATGTTGTCAGAATGCCCGACTCCTGACTCCCTAAGCAAATCTTCTTCTCTGAGCTCTCCAATGGAACGAGGAATGTTGGGGCCCCAAAGAGACGTTACAAAGACACTCTCAAGCAATCACTGAAGGCCTTTGCCATTGATGTGAGTGAGTGGGAAAAGCTCTCGCTTGATCGTGCAAATTGGAGGGCGGCCCTTACCAGAGGCAGCAAAGCATGGGAAGCTGACAGAGTCCAGCAAGCTATCAAAAAAAGAGACCGGTGCAAGAAAAGGCCCAGTGGTACTGAACCAACGGAGCACTCTTGTCATTTATGCGGAAGGGTCTGCAGGGCAAAAATAGGACTTATCAGTCACATGAGAAGCCATAAGTCATGAAAGAACAGTCTTTCCATTCTGTCCTCTGTGTCCTTTAGTTCTCTTTATTGTCCATGTGTTGAAATTCTCAACAATTTCTGTTCTTTATTCCTCTGGTGTTGTTAAGGTCATCATCATACCTGATGGACGAACTATTATTATTGATGCATGTATTTTGATGAATATGTATTAATGTGTACTTAAATTTCTGCAGAGAGAGTGTTTGTGCCAGCCTGTAGAGGTCAAGCAGCCAGAGCTCCGAGAAAGGGGAGGAACTTAAGTCTAGGGGAAAGTTAAGTAAAATTCAAAATTTTTGTGCCCTGGATTGTGGGCTGTCTCTTTGATCTGTCTTTTTCTCTGTTTTTGCTGTTTTCGTTGTAATTGATTGTACGGGCGGTGGCGCGGGTTTGCTGTGTTGAACTTAGTTTATCCTTTTAAAAAGGTGTGGTAAACTTTGGAAGTTCGTTCATCACAGTGAACAGTTCTATAGGGACCTGTATTTTTGTTTAGATTGTGGCGTTTCATCTTCCTCGTTGTTTTAGGAAGACGTTTCTCTTGTCCCTCTCTTACCTATCTGTAGATACGTTCTTTTTTTTCAGACTCTGTTCTTGTTCGTACCTTGTAGTGTCATCGGCGTAGTTAGGTTGCATTTTTTTTCCATTATATTTTCTTTTTTAGGTCTTTGTCCTAGACTGGTTCGTTGTTCCTCGATGTCCTTGTGGTCCTTCTTCTGAAGTTCTTCATTCTTGTCGTTTCTATTCTCTTTTATTATTAATAGTGCTGTACATTTAATGAATATAGAATTAGTTAGGAAGTAGGTAAATTTCTGAATTGTATTTGAGACAAGTGGGTGTTGTTATATCTGGTGTGATCTCAGGTCTCTGGTCGTGTCGTTAGTGATCATACCGACAGGTTAGTCGTTTTCATAATACATACCATAACCATAAATCTGTGAAATGGCGGATCTCCGTGAGCTCATGAAGGTAGGTACGGAACTTGGCCTTGAGGGAGAGGAGCTGCGCGGCTGGATTAAAGAGCAGCAGGCAGAATTGCGCGATGAGCGTGCTAAGGATAGAGAGCGAGAAAAAGAGGCTCAGGAAAAGGAAAGAGAGGCTAAGGCTCAGGAGCAGGAAAGGGAGTTTAAGTTAAAGGAGTTAGAAGCTCAGCAACAGGAGAGACAGGCTAAGGATAAGGAGCAGGAAAGGGAGATAAAGTTAAAGGAGATAGAGGCGCAAGTAAAGATTGCGGAGTCCGAACTCAAGAAGAATGCGCCAACGGAAACAGTTGAGCGGCAGGGGCAAAACAAAAGTGTTGTTAGAATTAAGCTACCGACGTTCGACGACCGGAAGGACGACATAGACGCCTTCCTTTACAGGTTCGAACTGAACGCACAACTGCAATGGGGCGAGAATAAACAATTATGGTCCACGTACCTGGCTTCCTTGTTGCAGGGGCGAGCGTTAACCTACTTTAAAGAGCTACAGCGCGAAGACGTACATGATTATGATAAGCTGAAGTCTTTGCTGCTTCGCCGATTTGCGCGTACCGAGGAATATTTCCGGGAGCAGTTTAGGCGAGCACGTGCGGATACCAAGGAGGACTTTGCTGCCTTCGTCGCGAGACTAGCAGAATATTTCACGAACTGGGTGGACTTGGCGCATGTGGGCGCGGATTTTGCTAAATTGAAAGACCTAATGATCCGTGACCAGCTGTACGCCTCGTGCCATAAAGATCTGGTGGCTTTCCTGAAAGAAAACGAACCCGCGACGGTGCAGGAGGCGTCTAAGTTGGCGGAAGCATACCGTACGGCACATCCGTCCAAACCAGTCGCGAGGGCGTACGTGGAGGATGCTGGTTACGTCGCCGTGGTTGAGGGGTCGCCGGCAGGACATAAAGACAGGTCGCGTTAGCGTGGTGCCTATAACGGGCAAGCCCAGGGGCAACGCAGGGGGTATCACCAATCACCTACATATGGATCCGGTAAGTTTGACCGAGCAGGAGGGCTAGGTCGCGGTAATGGCCGAGGACGATTTGTGACCTTTGCCGATGACCGACGGCATAGGGACTTTAGTTCCGGTCGCGATGGGTCACGGGGACCCAGGTCTAGCGGAGCACAGGGAGCGGAGTGTTGGACTTGCGGACGCGTGGGTCATTTTTCACGCGATTGTAGAGCCGCGAAGTGTTGGAACTGCGGAAGAGCAGATCACATCAGCGTGAATTGCCCTGCAGGTAGGATAGCGGCGAACGTGGATGGCAATCACGGTAGCTCCACTCCACGTTCCCCTAATAAATTTCATCATGCGGCTGCGTGTGTTACATCGGACAACGGAGGCGGACAGTATTCTAAGTGTCCCAGTTGTGAGAAGTTATTATCTTCCGGTGTTTTACCTTGTGGGAGAAAGATCCCCGTTATAAATTCATGTCATACAGGAGGTGGTCTTAGGGTTTATCCGGGGTTTGTTGGGGACGAACCGGTCTCGGTTTTACGAGATACAGGATCTACCGTTGTGGGAGTGCATAGGGACTGCATTCGGGATTCACAGCTTACAGGTGAGATTGTCCCGTGCATCCAATTTTCAGGGGCCATAGAGGAATTACCCATGGCAAAGATAGTGATAGATACGCCTTTCCTTAGCGGGGAAGTCGAAGCAGTCGTTGGTTTTTTTCCAGGCGCCCAGCTCATCATTGGTAATGTATCTCGGGTAGTTTCCCCTTCCGAGGAGAATGTGCAGGCATGGTCGCAATCAAAAGGTATTGACTTTTGTGCCGCAGTCGAGACACGTCGACAGGTACTTGATAGGAGTAAGATTAGACCTTTGGCAACGCCAGCGGTCAACCTGGATATCACACCAGGGCGCTTGGCGACACAACAAAAGGAGGACCCATCATTGAGTCCATGTTTTGACGAGGCGCGAACGGAGAAAACGAGGAAATATAAGAACGGCTCGTCTTCCTTTGTTATTCAGGCGGGCATTCTGTTCCGTAAGTATGTAACGGGGGCATCCATTTTAAAGCAGGTCGTTGTGCCAGCGTTGCTGATCCCAACAGTATTGCATTTGGCACATGATGTCCCATTAGCGGGTCATATGGGTATAGCTAGAACCAAAGAAAGGGTTCTTAAGAATTTTTACTGGCCATCCATCCACAGAGATGTACGGTTATATTGTAAGACGTGCAGTGCGTACCAAAAGACGACGCATAAGGGTTGTTCACCCCAGGCTCCTCTTCAAAAGATCCCCACGGTTTCGGAACCGTTTAAAAAGGTTTCGATAGACCTTGTTGATTTAAGAGAAAGATTATCTTCAGCGCGCACCATAGCGGAAGAAGCGCCTAGTATCGCTTCAAAAAGAGCAAAAGACTATAAAGATAGAGGTTCCAAACTGAGAATTTTTAAGCCAGGAGACAAGGTCCTATTGTTATTACCTACGGACCATAATAAGTTATTGATGACCTGGAAAGGTCCTTATGTTATTGAGCGAATTGTTTCGAAGGTAGATTACGCTATCCACATTGATGGATCAGTAAACGTTTTCCATGTTGATATGCTACAGAGATTTTATGAGAGACCACAGTATCTGTGTGCACAGACAAAACCAGAGGAGACTGTCTTCTCTATTGCTTGTACCGGGGTCGTAGACCAGTTAGACAGTGACGTAAGCGACACCGAGGCGCAGGAAGAGATACAAATTCAATTGCCGGAGTTAACTCCGACACAAGGTTACAGGGACGTAAAATTTAACCCTGACCTTACGAGAAATGGTATGGTATTATACCAATGTAATGTTATTCTTGTAGGTGTCGGGGACAGGCCGAAGAGCCACCTCGGTGAGCACAGGGGATAGGCCAGCATAGGGCCGGGGGCCACACATAGGCCAAGAGTGAAGCTGTCGGTGCAGGACAGTAGAGGCACATAAAGTCGTGGCAGTCTGGCCACGGACAGGGACGTAGATATGAGCGTGAATGTGCTAATTGAAATGATAATGTACTATTGCCATGTTGATGGGCTATTGAAATGATAATGTACTATTGCCACGTTGATGGGCTATTGAAATGATAATGTACCATTGCCATGTTGATGGGCTATTGAAATGATAATGTGCTATTGCCCTGCTGAGGTGCTAGTGGAATGCTAAGGTGTTATGGCAATAGGAAGGTGATATTGAGAGACTGCGGTGCCAGTGAATTATTAATGTGCTATTAAGACCCTGAGGGGAGAGTCTGAGGCCGAAGTGTCTTTAGGAAGTAATTACCGGGTTGTGGATCCGAGGAAGAGTGCATGTGGGAATAAGGCCGTTGTACGGCAGTTAAATTCAATAATATAATGTACGTAATTGCGCTATTATCTGTATATTATGTTTAATAAATGTGTGAGTCTGATGGGTTGTTCTTTTAAGTGTTAAACTTGTTCGTTCGTGATTGTTGTCCTGTCATAACTTATTACATCTCCCAGTCTGGGATTTGTGACACTTGCCTCTCATGCCAAGGGTATTGGGTTCAAATCATGATCTGTGCAGGCATGTTGGAATTTGGGGATTTTTCTCATACTTTCCTGTCCTTGATCCTATGGTAGATAGGACCAAACACCTAGTCTTCTCGGATAAGGACGAAAAATTTGGAGGGCCTGTGTGCACGGTGTGCACGTTAAACTTAAAGATACCTTGGCAGTTGGAAATCGAAAAGAGCAGGCTGAACAGGCCGCTGCCCGGCCAAAATTCTAAAAAACGAATCCCTGGCACAACAAGAAAAATAGAAACAAGTAAAGTGAGGTGTAAATGCCAAGGTCAGCGAAACCTCCTGAAATAAAGACCTAAACACAACCCAACACTCCAGATAAACCCAAATCAAGGTAATATTTCGTAGGTAACGCAAACGCAAGGTCAGCAATGAAATTGTATGGAAAAGAACAAGACAGAGCCCAGTCAGAGAGGAAATTGGTAGGAGGCGATGGAGATGGATCGGCCACACTCTCAGGAGGCCAGGAAACAGCATCACGAAGAAGGTATTGGATTGGAATCCCCAGGGCAAGAGATCAAGAGGAAGGCCGCGCGGAACGTGGAGAAGAGCCAGAGAAAATGATGTGCAACGAAGCGGAAAGACTTGGAATAATGTAAAGAGGCTGGCCCATGATAGAGAGGGATGGAAAGTGTTTGTTGGTGGCCTATACCCTGATCCAGGGTGAGAAAGGCAATGATGATGATGAACGCAAACAGTCCTTGAAACAGTAATGAAAACTCCAGCAAGATCAGTGCCAGTTGAAACTATTAAGAGAGACTCTGTGTGCCTTAATTCTGAGAGAACTTTGTCCAGAAAAAATGCTGTGCATCCTATCTAAGTTTGGCATTTCCTATTCCTAAGCATGATAGATCACAGAAATATCTTTGGAAAAAAAATACATTTATTTGGAGATTTAACAGTAATTGCCATTTGTTTTCCACACGATAATTGTCAGTGGTACGACACAGAAGGGAAAGAGATGCTGCCAACTTAGCCGAGCTCCACCGAAAGTTGCAGTCCCAGGTAATGGATGAACTTTGGCACCTGAAATTATGTGATTTTTTTCTGGCATTTGTGATGTTTATACTTTGTGGCTGTAAACTTTTAAAAAATAATTATCGGAATTGTTTTGTACACACTTTTGTCTGATGAGGATATTTTCATTTCAAACATTCCTTTTATGGATGTATCAGAATTTACCTGATTTAAAATACCTATGTGGATCTAGCAAAGAGGCATTGATCACTCACTATCGCACAGTCTGGAAAGAGCTTCCTTTTGTCACTTACTACTCTTTGCAGGAATGTGGAAATAATCTCATCTCGCCCCTGTGGAAACTTTTCTTCTGGGTCTCAGTTGATGACAAATAGGATTAATCTCTGTGTTAATTGTGTCCATAAGTCCAGTAACTGACAGTTTTTACAAAATCCAAAATGAATATATATATATAGTATACAGTCAGAGCCATCCAACATCTTACGTGAAGGCCTGAACTCTTTTTTAATAATTATAATATCTCAGGGCAACAGCAGCCCATTCTGATCTTCAAAAACTAATATTTTCTGAAATTTTTAGATTCTGTTGTAAATTAATCAGACAGCAATTCATTACTTTTCAAATTCTGAACAGTGTTCAGGAGGGTGGAAGATCAGGGGGACATTCGTAAAGAGATCAGATGTGTATTGCATTCACTCTCCTCAGTAAGTCAACTCCTTTGATTTGATAAAATACCCTGATTGTTGTTTGTTTTACTTCTGTGTAGATGTTATTGAGGAACAGGTCGGGCATTCTCAAATTGTTACAGCAGTTGTCTACGGTTGATGAAGGTGGACAGCAGGTAAGGATGGCTACCTTGACAGTTGGAAATGGGGTGAAGTGGGAAGGACGAGATTTTAAGTAAACTGGCACTAAGAGGAGAAAGATACAGTTAACGAAAGAGGATAATAGATGAAGCAGTATGAGTTATGTGTGATTTAGTTTGTGATGAAACGGAGTTGACTGTGGGTTTTCAAATAAAAGCAAAAGGAAGACTTGGGAGTGTGTTTGCACTGATGGCCCAAGATTGTTTTTCCATATATTTTGCCTGAGTTTGTATTTAAGTGTCATGGAATTTACTAATAAAAATATATATGTTTGTTGATCAAAAGCTACTTGTGATTTCAGTTTTAAGCTAAAAATAAATGTAGGTAGATTTTAGACTGCCTCCAGAAACGTGAGCTTCAAGTATTACTTTTGTACTGATCAGGTGAACCAAATGCTGAATATACTTTCAAGAATGCAATTGTAGGAGTGCAAGAGTACGGAAATATTAATGTGACCTCAATAAACAAATCCTGTCATTGAAAATATTCTTCTTAACCCTTTGTACCACCGGCCGCTATAGCAGCCTACTTTGTGTGGTTTATTTCAAAAAACTTATTTTATGTAATTTTTTTTTTTAACACACCTAATATTTGGAACGTTTTCTCAGGGGAAGGGGTATTTTGAACTGCCAACATGGTCAGGTGGGTGGTACACAAAGGGTTAAATCCTGATGGATGGGTGACTGATAAACATGAATTATGATGACCTGCTTTACTAATCTCCCCAGCACCAGAGTAAAGTGTCAGCTCCTGCCTTCCTGACACAAGGACTTCCTTCCCATTTGGTGTCTACTCCGTATAATACAGCTGATGGTCGAGGCAGAGCAGATGTTGTAGGTGGTGGTCAGCGTCTCCCAGGCAATGCCTCAGCCTTGACCTTGTCCAGCGTGTCACATCACACGGGGGGCAGTAGTGGGATCAGCAGTATCCGGGGCCGAGACGTCAGTAGTGGGGATCCCACACCTGTCGCACAATCCTTCATGCCAAGGTGAGTGTCGACTGACCACTGGCATGATAGAGACGTCAGATTGTGTATTATTCCTTATTTAAAAGAAGCTGTTAAACCATTGAGAATGTTGTAGTCCAGGACAGAATGTACATTGTGTGTGGATTTTAATTTTATCTATGTTTGTATTATATGTTTGAAGTGGAGGACATTTGTAAACAACAGTTGGCTCTCAGTTTACAAAAATATTCAGTTTAGAGTTTAGACTTATTTTAAAAAAAACAAATTACTTTAAAAGATGTAAAAATAACAGTTTATAAGTTATTAAAGGAATCTGCACATTTCTAGCAACACCAGATCTATTCAAGACTTTCACTCTCTTTGTAGTCTCATTTTTATCTTTTCATGTTCCTTGTCAGACATCATAGATTTATATGTGTGTGTCCTCCCACATCCACTTGGCAACTCCTGTAGTTGGACACCATGAACAATCAGCTTCCCATGCAAACAGACTGAGGACTGTGTCAGTATTTGGGAGACATGGGGAGGACGAAGGTCAGTGTACACTTTCAGCATGATTGGCCAACATTGACGTGCAGTGACAACTATAAAAGAAACTTTTGTGACAAGATTCTTTTTGTTTCAGTCATTCCATCTTCTGAACATGTGAAAATCATTTTTCTGTGTTATACCAAACTCAGCAAACTTCTGACCTCAAGCCTACAGAGATTTTTGTCCATCCTCAGCCTGTGTATATCCATGTACCATGTACAGAATTCATAAAAGTATGAAATATACAAATTCACAACAAGGTTCAGGCCTACCAAGTGGTTTCAGTTCGTTTTCAGCCCTGTGAAGATTTTTTAATTCCCATCTACGAACATAGCAATACATTTACATGTGTTTTCCAGGCAGTCAGCACAGAGGTGTGTTTGCAACTCTAATTCATCTGATGTGATGGAATTAGAGTAATGCATGACTTCATTGCAGTAATTTGTCTGATCTGAAAGATAATTGTATTCTTGTTCAGTGTTTTAGGTGTCAGTTGGTGAGATATGGTATGTATATAAATGTATTTAAACTTTTATCTGATACGCATTATAATTTGTTTCTTTGTTACAGAAAATGCATTTAGCAGCCATGCAGGTGCACAGGCAATGTCAAGGAAAGGTTTAGCTCACCAGGGTGACAACAGTGAGTTGTTGAACAGTTTTCATCATCATGAATTTAATTGGTCGCCTTGGAGCAAGAGTAGGCCACCCCCCATATTTACTATGCTTTGAGAAAAAGAGGGCTGAACTCTTTGCTACTAAAGATTTTCATGACTTGTCAAAGCAAAGATTTCATGTTTAAAATCTCCACGAACCAAGAACAGGAATACAACAGATATTTTTAACAAGGCTGAGTCAATGTCTATTCACAGCACCAAATATTTGGAAAATTGCCAACATGGGGATGATCCACTCTTGCTCTGTGGTAAGCATGTGTTCAGTCGTGGTATGTCAACTGTCCACAGTGTGCTGGAGAGAGAAATAAGCTGATGCAGGTGACAGCCACAACTATCACTGAGTCCAGCTAGGGAAAGACCAAGGCACGAAAAGAAAAGAAATTGGTTGTTGGTATTTTTATCTCTTAAGGAGAAATCACATGCAGAGACACTGATTTTTATTTGTTAAGAAAAAGGGCACATGCAAAGATAATTATTGATATGTGGCTGGTACTACATTGTCCCTAACGGTCACACCTGCACCTTGCTTTGTATAATCCCACTGAGTGATGGAGAGAACACTTTAAAGCCCTGAGGTAGGGAAAAACAGGAGTTCCAAATTGAATATAGTCACCTGTCACCTGTCGGCTTCATCGTCATCGATGTTAGCTGCTACAGTGGATGTCACGACAAAATCTCCTCCACCCAATCCTGTCCTTAGCTTTCCTAGTTAGTTCACTTATTTCCAGCTGGCTGACTTTCTTGATGTTATCGTGATATGTAATGGGTGGTCTTCCTTGTTTTCTCTTTGTTTCTGTCTTTCCTTGAAGGATTGATATCATAAGGGCCGTGCTTTTGTTTCGGGCCGCGTGGCCGATGTATGCAAGTCTTCTTTTATTTATTTCAGGTGTTATTCTTCTGGTGGTGCCAAGCTGTTCTAAGATGCTTGTATTTGTTCTCCTTTCTGTCCAACTTATTCTGAGTACTAGCCTTCTGTAAAGCCACATTTCAGCTGCCTCCAATCTTGTTATGTCTGCTTTTTTGAGTGTCCAGGCTTCACAACCATATAGTAGGCCTGGCCAGATCAAGCACTTAAGTATGTTCACTTTGAGGTCCGTTGGTGTGCCTCTATCCTTCCAAATGTTGTTTAGTTGAACCATTTTGTGTTTTGCCATTCCTATCCTTGTTTTTATGTCCTTTGAGCAGCTTCCATCTTGAGATTTATGTGATCCTAGGTATTTGAAATCAGTCACTTTTTCTAGTGCTGTTTTGTTTACTAGTATCTCTTGGTCTTCATGGTGCCCTGTTCCAGTATGCTTGACTTTCGTTTTCTTAGCATTTAGGTGTAGGCCTGTGTCACAAATCCCAGACTGGGAGATGTAATAATGATTATAACAAGACAACAATCACGAACGAACAAGTTTAACACTTAACAGAACAACCCATCAGACTCACACATTTATTATACATAAACATAAAGATAATAGCGCAAATACAGACATTATATTATTCAATTCAACTGCCGTACAACGGCCTTCTCCCTTACGCACACTTCCTCGGGTCCACAACCCGGTAGTTACTCTCTAAAGACACTTCGGTCTCAGCTTCTCCTCTCCATGTCTTAATAGCACATTAATATTTCAATGGCACCGCAGTCTCTCAATAGCCCCTTCCTATTGCCATAACACATTAGCATTCCAATAGCACATCAACATGGCAATAGCACATTAGCATTTCAATAGCACATTCACGCTCATATCTACGTCCCTGTCGGTGGCCAAACTGCCACGACCCATGTGCCTCTACTGTCCTGCACCGACAGCGTCACTCCTGGCCTATGTGTGGCCTTCGGCCCTATGCTGGCCTATCCCCTGTGCTCACCGTAGGCGGCGCTTCGGCCCGTCCCCGGCACCTACAAGAATAACATTACATTGGTATAATACCATACCACTTCTATTCACTTCACCCCTCCTTACAACTCATGAAGCGTACACACAAAAGTTCACATTTCACTCACCAAACATCTTACGGTAACACACCTCCACTGTAGTACACAATACTCACTCTCGCTACAAATCCATGAAGCTAACTTCCATCTATCGCTCATGGCGCACATTGCTATACACAGTATCAAGGACTTCCACATTCCTCACACATACTTATTTACATCATGGTAATAGACGAATATAATACATCAATCATAATTATCAATCATCGTTCCACCTACCAGTCATCACTGGAAAAAACACTACTCCCAAGTCTTCCGACTGCTCTCCTTATGTTCGCCCTCTGGGGCTTTCTCCTGCGTCAGCTCTCTAGGACGTCTTAGTGCGCAGTGCTAGTAATACAGCGCTCTCGCCTCATTCAGACCCCCCCCCCCACTCACAACATGCACGCTTTAACGTTAACTATCAGAAGTCAATATAGGTGAGCAGCCTCACTATCCCGTGAGTCATTCCCCCACTTCCATGCCCCCGTAATCTCTGAATTCCGCTCACTCCACTCGTGACATCATCCCCCACCCCAAAAAAATTAATGCAATTAATTTCAAATCGCATCAAGATGACTGTCAACGAGTGAGCGTGAGCAATACCTACATTAAAAATGACCTACCAATGCCCATAGCACATAAAATACCGGAATCAGGGGAAAATATGGGGATCAATATGCCCTGCACTATGCATATATGTATCACATCATCAATAGCTAACTAAACACAATACCTAATACAGAATCAAAACCCAATCAACCTATCAACCATTCTTCATATCATATTTATAATGTCAATATTTTAAAGTCGACGACTCATTCACACAGATCCTGTCAATGTTCCTGTCCTCCGATGTATAAGCTCCTGAACTCTTCCCCTAGGCTCGACTAAGGTAGTCGGCGATATGATTGTTGGTTCCTGGAATTGGTTGAATAACGAAGGTATACGGCTGCAAAGCCAATGCCCATCTAGACAAGCGTGGGCTGGACGAACGATTCTTCGACAAAAATGTCAGTGGCTTGTGGTCTGTCTGGATACAAAATTCTCGTCCCATGAGATAACGTCCTAATTTCTGGACGGACCACACAATGGCAAGACACTCATGCTCTATCACAGAATACTTTCTTTCTCTCTGCAATAACTTCCTACTGACATAACATACAGGATGGAAACATTCGTTCTTCTCCTGTAGAAGACAAGCGCCGACACCAGAGTCCGACGCATCCGTTCTGAGGATAAAATTAGATCGAAAATCGGGTAATATCAGAATGGGTGACGATGATAATGCTGTCACCAAATTATCAAATGCTGTCTGACATTCAGACGTCCACTGGACCTTATCGGGTTGTCCCTTCTTAGTAAGGTCAGTAAGAGAAGATGACAAGGAGGAAAAATTTGGAATAAACTTTCTGTAATAATTTAAAATTCCCACTAAGCTTCTGACTTGTTTCTTTGTTTTAGGGATTTGCAACCCTACTAATTTGTCAATTTTTGTTACTTCAGGTCTCTGAACACCTCTACCCACAATATGTCCTAAGAATACTATCTCTGGACATGCCAAATCCATCTTTGCGGGTTTAGCAGTTAACCCAAAATGACGTAATCGTTGAAAAATTACTGTTAGTGTCTGAATATGATCAGACCATGTCGACGTATGACATGCTATATCGTCAAAGAATGACACGACATTAGGTATGTCCTTTAATACCAGTATGAGAATACAGATACTCTGGTCTCTCATGAAACCTCTGCAGCATATCAACGTGGAAAACCTTTACTGATCCATCAATGTGGATAGCGTAATCTACCTTTGAAACAACTCGCTCAATAACATAAGGACCTTTCCATGTCATCAATAACTTATTATGGTCCGTAGGTAATAACAATAGGACCTTGTCTCCTGGCTTAAAAATTCTCAGTTTGGACCCTCTATCTTTATAGGCTTTTGCTTTTTTCGAAGCGATACTAGACGCTTCTTCCGCAATATTCTGAAGAGGAGCCTGGGGTGTACGACCCTTATGCGTCGTCTTTTGGCACGCACTGCATGTCTTACAATATAACCGTACATCTCTGTATACTGACGGCCAATAAAAATTTTTCAGAACTCTTTGCTTGGTTCTAGCACTTCCCATATGATCCGCTAATGGAACATCATTGGCCAGACGCAATACTGTTGCGATCAGCAACGCTGGCACAACGACCTGCTTTAAAATGGATGCCCCCGTTACATACTTACGGAACAGAATGCCCGCCTGGACAACAAAGGAAGACGAACCGTTCTTATATTTCCTCGTTTTCTCCGTTCGCGCCTCCTCAAAACATGGACTCAATGATGGGTCCTCCTTTTGTAATGTCGCCAAGCGCTCTGGTGTGATATCCAGGTTGACCGCTGGCGTTGCCAAAGGTCTAATCTTACTCCTACCACCTACCTGTCGACGTGTCTCGACTGCGGCACAAAAGTCAATACCTTTTGATTGCGACCATGCCTGCACATTCTCCTCGGAAGGGGAAACTACCCGAGATACATTACCAATGATGAGCTGGGCGCCTGGAAAGCAACCAACGACTGCTTCGACTTCCCCGCTAAGGAAAGGTGTATCTATCACTATCTTTGCCATGGGTAATTTCTCTATGGCCCCTGAAAATTGGATGCACGGGACAGTCTCACCTGTAAGCTGTGAATCCCGAATGCAGTCCCTATGCACTCCCACAACGGTAGATCCTGTATCTCGTAAAACCGAGACCGGTTCGTCCCCAACAAGCCCCGGATAAACCCTAAGACCACCTCCTGTATGACATGAATTTATAACGGGGATCTTTCTCCCACAAGGTAAAACACCGGAAGATAATAACTTCTCACAACTGGGACACTTAGAATACTGTCCGCCTCCGTTGTCCGATGTAACACACGCAGCCGCATGATGAAATTTATTAGGGGAACATGGACTGGAGCTACTGTCCACGTTCGCCGCTATCCTACCTGCAGGGCAATTCACGCTGATGTGATCTGCTCTTCCGCAGTTCCAACACTTCGCGGCCCTACAATCGCGTGAAAAATGACCCACGCGTCCGCAAGTCCAACATTCCGCTCCCTGTGCTCCGCTAGACCTGGGTCCCCGTGACCCATCGCGACCGGAACTAAAGTCCCTATGCCGTCGGTCATCGGCAAAGGTCACAAATCGTCCTCGGCCATTACCGCGACCTAGCCCTCCTGCTCGGTCAAACTTACCGGATCCATATGCAGGTGATTGGTGATAACCCCTACGTTGCCCCTGGGCTTGCCCGTTATAGGCACCACGCTGATGCGACCTGTCTTTATGTCCTGTCGGCGACCCCTCAACAACAGCGACGTAACCAGCATCCTGCACGTACGCCCTCGCGACTGGTTTGGACGGATGTGCCGTACGGTATGCTTCCGCCAAATTAGACGCCTCCTGCACCGTCGCGGGTTCGTTTTCTTTCAGGAAAGCCACCAGATCTTTATGGCACGACGCGTAGAGCTGGTCACGGATCATTAGGTCTTTCAATTTAGCAAAATCCGCGCCCACATGCGCCAAGTCCATCCAGTTCGTGAAATATTCTGTTAGTCTCGCGACGAAGGCAGCAAAGTCCTCCCTGGTATCCGCACGTGCTCGCCTAAACTGCTCCCGGAAATATTCCTCCGTACGCGCAAATCGGCGAAGCAGCAAAGACTTCAGCTTATCGTAATCATGTACGTCTTCGCGCTGTAGCTCTTTAAAGTAGGTTAACGCTCGCCCCTGCAACAAGGAAGCCAGGTACGTGGACCATAATTGTTTATTCTCGCCCCATTGCAGTTGTGCGTTCAGTTCGAACCTGTAAAGGAAGGCGTCTATGTCGTCCTTCCGGTCGTCGAACGTCGGCAGCTTAATTCTAACACCACTTTTGTTTTGCCCCTGCCGCTCAACTGTTTCCGTTGGGGCATTCTTCTTGAATTCTAATTCGGCGATTCTTATTCGCGCCTCTCTCTCCTGCTGCTTATCTTCTAACTCCTTTAACTTAAACTCCCTTTCCTGCTGCTGAGCCTCTTTTTCCTGCTGCTGAGCCTCTTTTTATCGCTCTCTATCTTTAGCACGCTCATCGCGCAATTCTGCCTGCTGCTCTTTAATCCAGCTACGCAGCTCCTCTCTCTCAAGGCCAAGTTCCGTACCCAATTTCATGAGCTCACGGAGATCCGCCATTTCACAGATTTATGGTTATGGTATGTATTATGAAAACGACTAACCTGTCGGTATGATCACTAACGACACGACCAGAGACCTGAGATCACACCAGATATAACAACACCCACTTGTCTCAAATACAATTCAGAAATTTACCTACTGAACATTTTATAACCTACTTCCTAACTAATTCTATATTCATTAAATGTATAGCACTATTAATAATAAAAAGAGAAAAGAAAAGACAAAAATGAAGAACTTCAGAAGAAGGACCACAAGGACATCGAGGAACAACGAACCAGTCTAGGACAAAGACCTAAAAAAGAAAATATAATGGAAAAAAAAATGCAACCTAACTACGCCGATTACACTACAAGGTACGAACAAGAACAGAGTCTGAAAAAAAAGAACGTATCTACAGATAGGTAAGAGAGGGACAAGAGAAACGTCTTCCTAAAACAACAAGGAAGATGGAACAGCACAATCTAAACAAAAATACAGGTCCCTATAGAACTGTTCACTGTGATGTCGTTCCAAAGTTTACCACACCTTTTTAAAAGGATAAACTAAGTTCAACACAGCAAACCCGCGCCACCGCCCGTATAATCTATTACGACGAAAACAGAAAAACAGCGGAAAAAGACAGGTGAACAGACAGCCCTCAATCCAGGGCACAAAAATTTTGACTTTCACTTAACTTTTCTGACTATAACCTCTCCCCTTGTCTCGGAGCTCTGGCTGCTTGACCTCTACAGGCTGGCACAAACACTCTCTGCAGAAATTTAAGTGCACATTAATACATATTCATCAAAATACATGCATCAATACATATTCATAAATATACATAAATCATAAAAATTATCGTGAAATTCCCATTCATCCCACGAACGAGGACAACAGCAGGAATTCCTAGCACAACAGAAAAACGACTAGATATAACGAATACACAATGTCAAAATGAACACAGGTAAACAGGACGAGCCCCCAGTGTCACAAATCCCAGACTGGGAGATGTAATAAGTTATGACAGGACAACAATCACGAACGAACAAGTTTAACACTTAACAGAACAACCCATCAGACTCACACATTTATTAAACATAATTATACAGATAATAGCGCAATTACATACATTATATTATTGAATTTAACTGCCGTACAACGGCCTTATTCCCACATGCACTCTTCCTCGGATCCACAACCCGGTAGTTACTTCCTAAAGACACTTCGGCCTCAGCCTCTCCCCTCAGGGTCTTAATAGCACATTAATAATTCACTGGCACCGCAGTCTCTCAATATCACCTTCCTATTGCCATAACACCTTAGCATTCCACTAGCACCTCAGCAGGGTAATAGCACATTATCATTTCAATAGCCCATCAACATAGCAATGGTACATTATCATTTCAATAGCCCATCAACGTGGCAATAGTACATTATCATTTCAATAGCCCATCAACATGGCAATAGTACATTATCATTTCAATTAGCACATTCACGCTCATATCTACGTCCCTGTCCGTGGCCAGACTGCCACGACTTTATGTGCCTCTACTGTCCTGCACCGACAGCCTCACTCTTGGCCTATGTGTGGCCCCCGGCCCTATGCTGGCCTATCCCCTGTGCTCACCGAGGTGGCTCTTCGGCCCGTCCCCGACACCTACAAGAATAACATTACATTGGTATAATACCATACCATTTCTATTCACTCCACCTCTCCTTACAACCCATGAAGCGTACACACAATAGTTCACATTTCACTCACCAAACATCTTACGGTAACACACCTCCATCGTAGTACACAATACTCACTCGTGCTACAAATCCATGAACTCAACTTTCATCTATCGCTCATGGCGCACATTGCTATATCCAATATCAAGGACTTCCACATTCCTCACATATACTTATTTACATCATGGTAATAGACGAATATAATACATCAATCATAATTATCAATCATCGTTTCACCTACCAGTCATCACTGGAAAAAACTCTCTCACTAGTCTTCCGACTGCTCCCCTTATGTTCGCCCACTGGGCTTTCTCTTGCGTCCGCTCTTTAGGACGTTCTAACTTGCAGTGATAGTAATACAGCGCTCTCGCCTCATTCAGACCCCCCCCCCTCTCATAACATGCACGCTTTCCCTTACTTGTCTACGTGCGTTAATTTTACTCTCCTCCTTTCACCCCGTAATTATTAACTATCGCTCACTCCACTCGTGACAGCAAGCACCTTGCCTCTAGACCACCATGCCCCCTTGGAGTGTTCGGTTAAGGTTGGAAAGCATTTTTATTCGCCATGCCAATTTATACATAGCTTCTTCTGTGAAACTGTTGGGATGCTTGCTACTTTATATCATATGTGAGTATGCAGTCGCTGCAACATCGCAATTGCCAATGTGTTGAGTGGATTTGCATTGCAATTGAAGCTCTTGTATTAATTATTATTAGAAATAACTGATAATTTGCAGCTATAGCTATACTCATTTTTTGGTTATGTATAAACAACGTTAATTCAAATTTCTCACAGGAGTTAAAATAATAACTATTCCATTTTTATAGTTTAAAAAACTCCCATTGCCATTTGAGTCGCTCAGTGATTCTAAACTCATCCTCATCATCTTGAACTCTTTTGCTGAAACAGAAGAGAGATGTTTTACACCATGATTTTTATGTGATTACATGTGATTTTTGCAACTTTTACTGACACTATCCGTTCAGCTCAAAAAACATACATAAAATGCTCATTAAACTTTTTACATTGTGTCAAGTTTTGCCTCTTGACAATGAGAGTGAGACTGATATCACATATGCAGAAGTAGAAAAATACAAGACTCAGTTGGGTTACTGTTTGCTTGCTCTTTTCTCAACACGCATGCCTTGCATTGTAAATCAGGTATTGTTATAAAATCATAGTATTGTTACTGATGTATACGTTGATGTAAATAGCATCACACTCTTTTAAAGCGTTCAGAGTGTGTGGCCATTCTGTCATTACTTATATGTCAAGATCCAAAACGTTACTTCAAGCTCTATCCTATCCACTAACATTATCCTTTACTCTTTTTTCTCTCCTTCTCTCAACTATAAACCTTTTTACTTTAAATTTTGACTCAACCTACCTGCCAAACAACTGTAATGCAAGCTGAAAGTGTGGTAATACAGCATCTGAAATTCAAAATGGACTTTTAATTTATATTGTTCAAACCCATTGCAACATGATATTACAATGGAAACTCACATACTTCACAAATAGGCCTAATAATAATTAACACTATCTTCATTGCATTCATAATCCAGTAAGTTCTGCACTAAAGTGTTTTTATCGACAAGAATAACTTTTTTTATTCCTTTTTCTTGGCTTAGGTCCTATTTTGAATTATTTTCATTTTAAACATGATGATGATACTAAAAAATGCAACACACTTTTAACTTCTTAACTACGAGGCACTTAACAGGGTGCTATTTGATAACCTTCTTGACAAATATTTAATGAGAATTGGAACGATCAATGTGAGTAGCCTACTAAAGTACGAGACTAGATCTAGATCTAGATCTAGATAGATTCTAGATCTATGACTGACAATAATATTTTTTTTATAGACCTGGTCCTCTGGATCTGGCATCTAGATCTAGGCCTAATTCTAAATCATGGAATCAAACCCTGGGCTTGAAAGCTGACAAATTAATAAAACTCATAAATAAACCACAATCCCGCATATATGACAAGTTCTAATTAGATTAGTGATATAAGAACTTTCCCGAAATTTTAAATGGTGCAGAATTTGGTACCTCCACTGCGGCCTGTAAGTTTACAGCATAATCGATGGAGCAGGTTTGAGGGTGTCTGAAAATCGTCTGCATTCTGTCTCATCGATGCCATTTCGCTAGTATTACATATTAATGCGATTGGGAGTCACTGAAATTATTGACAGTCATCTCGCACCAAATTGCTTTTCAAATCCGTACATGTTTTTTGTTGGGGATACATTGGATCTCGCGGTATCTCTTCAATTCTCGAGGATTGGGCAAGATGGCGCGATCTAATTCGTCTTTAGACATTTTCACAGTTTTATTGCCTTTTGTGGAAAAAGGGGGAAACAATCATGAAAGGTTTTAGTTTTTCAAGAAAGCAACTGCAGTTTTCTTCCAATAATTTTTGCCGCCATTGCTCGTTTCATGATTTCTTCCCTTTACCTGCTGTTTAGCTTTTTCCCAACTGTGCAGCCACACAGAGGGAATAATTATGGCTCCTTCTTGCCATACCAAAGAGCTTACACTATAATACTGGAGAGCGGACTGATGACATCACGCGTGCCGAATGTGGAGCATGCAGGTACCATGCCCATGAGGGCAAAAGAAGCCTAGGTAGCGCGATAGCCCCCATCGCGCGCTTGCCCGACACAATAGGCCGTTGTTATTTATGTTACCACGTATTCATTATTTCAAGACTAAACGAAATACACACTGTCATTATCTCACGATAATAGGTCTATTGTATTCTGTTCTTGGTGTACATCTTGGTCCTGTCTAGTCATTGTTATTCCATGCTTTACCAAAGTTAAAGCAAGAAAAGATGGTGTACACATGTGTGTAATTAAAAATGTTCGGAATTGTCTTGGTGATTTTAAACAAAGTCCACTTCAATGGTCAAACTATATCCTGGCAGTATCTTTTGGAACTGAATATCCTCCAGCAAAAAGATAATCTGGTTTTGGCCAATAAATTAAGGGGAAAACATTGTTTATTATGAAAAAAAAACACCAAATGAATGTGAAGTTGTTAGCCTGCCAGACTTTATCAGCTTCAATGGCTAGTGCTATTGACATTTTACGAGAAGACTTGAAGTTTGCAGTTTCAGGGCAGTGAGGCCGCTACTTCTTTTATAAAAATGTTTGATTATATTTTTGACCTCTGTAACTCGTCAAACCCATTTGCTAAAGGGTTCAAAAGTCCTATTAGGCACAACAAATTGAGAATGAAAGAGCAAAGCGTGGATGAGGCCTTTACATGTATCACAGCACTGAGGGATGAACACGGCAAACCACTTTATAAAGGGAAGAAGGAAGATTGGTTTTATAGGATTTCTCTGCACCCTGAAGTCTACTCTTGACGTCGCCAAATTACCGCTTGAAATATATCACTACCGTTATGTTCCAACATACAGATTATCACTAGATCATCTTGAGACCTTTTTTTAGTAGAATTCGCCGTCATCATGGTTGGAACAATAACCCAACACCAGTTCAATTCAAATGGGCCCTGAGAGCCCTCCTTCTAAAAAATGGTGTGCTTCCCTCAAAGAACGCAAACTGCATCACAATTGATGAAACGGAGAACAGGTTACTAGAACAAGAATCAGAGCATTATGCCCATACTGATCCGCCTTTGATCACTTTCGTCCTGGTCCTCATTTCAGCTAGTGAATATCATCAGCATGCACTGTATTACATTAGCGGTTTTGTGACAAAAACTCTGTCAGAGCGGATCAAGTGTGTAAAATGTAAAATTGCGTTGTCTTCTTCAAGGGACATTGAAAATCGCAGCCCCCAGGCGTTATTCAAACACCGCAAAAACTGCGGCGGCTTGCATTTTTCTGATGATATGTTTAAAATCATCAATGAGTGTGACAAAGTGCTCCGCCCAAACCTCACAGGTCCTAAAGGTCCAGTCCAAGCAGTGACACCATATCTTACTCAGAATGTCACCAGGCATGTCTTAGGCAGTGCTGGTTCTCATGTCCTGTCAGAAATATGGGAGCATGACAAGAATGCACAGCACATTGAGACAGAAGACAGCCACTTCCACCAAATAATCAAAGAAACGTGCAGCTTTTCTGCACTATGATGTATCACCACCACTAGAGACTGATCTGTGATAGATATATTCACGAAGATGTGGATACACAGCGCCACAAACTCACAAAGACATTAATCTTTCTTCATCAGTAGACCTGTGTCACGAGTGGAGTGAGTGCAATTAAGGGGATTGCTACAGAGCGGGTGTAGAGTAAGAAGGGCTCACGGCAGACAAGTAGGGAAAGACGTGAAAGGAAGAGAGTAAAATTAACGCACGTAGACAAGGAAGAAAAGCGTGCATGTTATGAGTGTGGGGGGGGGGGGTCTGAATGAGGCGAAAGCGCTGTATTACTATCACTGCAAGTTAGAACGTCCTACTGAACGGACGCTAGTAAGAGCCCAGCGGGCGAACATAAGGGGAGCAGTCGGGAGACTAGTGAGAGAGTTTTTTCCAGTGATGACTGGTAGGTAGAACGTTGATTGATAATTATGATTGATGTATTATATTATATTCGTCTATTACCATGATGTAAATAAGTATATGTGAGGAATGTGGAAGTCCTTGATATTGGATATAGCAATGTGCGCCATGAGCGATAGATGAAAGTTGAGTTCATGGATTTGTAGCGCGAGTGAGTATTGTGTACTCCGATGGAGGTGTGTTACCGTAAGATGGGTGGTGAGTGAAATGTGAACTATTGTGTGTACGCTTCATGGGTTGTAAGGAGAGGTGGAGTGAATCGAAATGGTATGGCATTATACCAATGTAATGTTATTCTTGTAGGTGTCGGGGACGGGCCGCAGAGCCACCTCGATGAGCACAGGGGATAGGCCAGCATAGGGCCGGAGGCCACACATAGGCCAGAAGTGAGGCTGTCAGTGCAGGACAGTAGAGGCACATAAAGTCGTGGCAGTGAGGCCACGGACAGGGACGTAGATATGAGCGTGAATGTGATAGTGTACTATTGCCATGTTGATGGGCTAGTGAACTAATAATGTACAATTGCCATGTTGAGGGGCTAGTGAACTAATAATGTACTATTGCCATGTTGATGGGCTATTGAAATGATAATGTGTTATTGCCCTGCTGAGGTGCTAGGGGAATGCTAAGGTGTATGACAATAGGAAGGTGATATTGAGAGACTGCGGTGCCAGTGAATTATTGTGCTATTAAGACCCTTGAGGGGAGAGGCTGAGGCCGAAGTGCCTTTAGGAGTAACTACCGGGTTGTGGATCCAAGGGAGAGTGCGTGTGAGAATAAGGCCGTTGTACGGCAGTTAATTTCAATAATATAATGTATGTAATTGCGCTATTATCTGTATAATTATGTTTAATAAATGTGTGAGTCTGATGGATTGTTCTGTTAAGTGTTAAACTTGTTTGTTCGTGATTGTTGTCCTGTCATAACTTATTACATCTCCCAGTCTGGGATTTGTGACATTGGGGGCTCGTCCATTGTGACTCGTCCATTTTCGTAATATTTAGTTGTAGTTAGTTAGGAGGTATTTTTCAGTGGGCATTTGTTACTTTAGTTTTGTCCACGTAATACTTATCTTGTGGTAGGAATTTGTGTTGTCTTTGTTCGCGGGATGAATGGAAATTTCATGATGATATGATTTATGTATATTGATGAATATGTATTGATGCATGTATTGCTATAAATATGTACTAATGTGTACTTAAACTTTCAGAGAGACAGTGTGTGTGCGTGCAGCCTGAGGAGACAAGCAGCCAGAGCTCCGATTAAGGGGAGGAGTTAAACTCAAAATTCGAAGTTAAGTGAAACTGAAATTTTGTACCCTGGATTGGGGGCTGTTCCTTTAATCTGTCTTTTTCTCTGTTTTTGCTGTTTTCGTTTGCTGTGTTGAACCTAGTTTATCCTTTAGAAAAAAAGGTGTGATAAACTTGGAACTTCGTTCATCACGGTGAACATTCTGTAGGGCTTTGTTAGTGTTTAGTTGTAGCGTCGATATCTTCTCTATTCTGCAGGAAGACGTATTCTCTTGTCCCTCTTTCTACCTATCTGTAGATACGTTCTTTTTTTCAGACTCTGTTCTTGTTTGTACCGTGTAGTGTAATCGGCGTAGTTAGGTTGCATTCTTTTTTCCATTATATTTTCTTTTTTAGGTCTTTGTCCTAGTCTGGTTCGTTGTCCTTGACGTACTTGTGGTCCTTCTACTGAATTTCCTTATTCTTGTCTTTTCTACTCTTTTTTATTATTAATAGGGCAATACATTTTATAAATATAGAATTAGTTAGGAAGTACGTAAATTTCTGAATTGTATTTGAGACAATTGGGTATTGTTATATCTGGTGTGATCTCAGGTCTCTGGTCGTGTCGTTAGTGATCATACCGACAGGGTAGCCGTTTTCATAGTATATACCGTAACCATAAATCTGTGAAATGGCGGAACTCCAACAACTAATGAAGTTGGGTAAGGAACTTGGCCTGGAGGGAGAGGAGCTACGCGGCTGGATTAAAGAGCAGCAGGCAGAGTTGCGCGATGAGCGTGCTAAAGATAGAGAGCGAGAAAAAGAGGCTCAAGAGCGACAGAGAGAAGAGGAAAGGGAGTTTAAGTTAAAGCAGTTAGAGGCTCAGCAGCAGGAGAGGGAGTTAAAGTTAAAGGAGATAGAGGCGCAAGTAAAGATTGCGGAATTAGAAAGCAAAAAGAATACGCCAACGGAAACAGTTGAGCGGCAGGTACACAATAAAGGTGGCGTTAGGATTAAGCTTCCTACGTTCGACGACCGGAAGGACGACATAGACGCCTTCCTTTACAGGTTCGAACTGAACGCACAATTGCAATGGGGGGAAAATAAGGAATTATGGTCCACGTACCTGGCGTCTCTATTGCAGGGGCGAGCGTTAACCTACTTTAAAGAGCTACAGCGCGAAGACGTGCAAGATTACGATAAGCTGAAGGCTTTGCTGCTTCGCCGATTTGCGCGTACCGAGGAATATTTCCGGGAGCAGTTTAGGCGAGCACGTGCGGATACCAGGGAGGACTTTGCTGCCTTCGTCGCGAGATTGACGGAATATTTCGCGAACTGGGTAGACTTGGCGCATGTGGGCGCGGATTTTGCTAAATTGAAAGACCTAATGATCCGTGACCAGCTGTACGCGTCGTGCCATAAAGATCTGGTGGCTTTCCCGAAAGAAAACGAACCCGCGACGGTGCAGGAGGCGTCTAAGTTGGCGGAAGCATACCGTACGGCACATCTGTCCAAACCAGTCGCCAGGGCGTACGTCCAAGATGCTGGGTACGTCGCTGTGGTTGAGGGGTCGCCGGCAGGACTTAAGGACAGGTCGCGTCAGCCTGGTGCCTATAGTGGGCAATCCCAGGGGCAGCGTAGGGGCTATCACCAATCACCTGCATATGGATCCGGTAAGTTTGACCGTGCAGGAGGGCTAGGTCGCGGTAATGGCCGGGGGCGATTTGTGACCTTTGCCGATGACCGACGGCATAGGGACTTTAGTTCCGGTCGCGATGGGTCACGGGGACCCAGGCCTAGTGCAGCACAGGGAGCGGAGTGTTGGACTTGCGGACGCGTGGGTCACTTTTCACGCGAGTGTAGGGCCGCGAAGTGTTGGAACTGCGGAAGAGCAGATCACATCAGCGTGAATTGCCCTGCAGGTAGGATAGCGGCGAACGTGGACAGTAGCTCCAGTCCATGTTCCCCTAATAAATTTCATCATGCGGCTGCGTGTGTTACATCGGACAACGGAGGCGGACAGTATTCTAAGTGTCCCAGTTGTGAGAAGTTATTATCTTCCGGTGTTTTACCTTGTGGGAGAAAGATCCCCGTTATAAATTCATGTCATACAGGAGGTGGTCTTAGGGTTTATCCGGGGTTTGTTGGGGACGAACCGGTCTCGGTTTTACGAGATACAGGATCTACCGTTGTGGGAGTGCATAGGGACTGCATTCGGGATTCACAGCTTACAGGTGAGACTGTCCCGTGCATCCAATTTTCGGGGGCCATTGAGAAATTACCCATGGCAAGAATAGTGATAGATACACCTTTCCTTAGCGGGGAAGTCGAAGCAGTCGTTGGTTGTTTTCCAGGCGCCCAGCTCATCATTGGGAATGTATCACGGGTAGTTTCCCCTTCCGATGAGAACGTGCAGGCATGGTCGCAATCAAAAGGTATTGACTTTTGCGCCGCGGTCGAAACACGTCGACAGGTAGCTGATAAAGATAAGATTAGACCTTTAGCGACGCCAGCGGTCAACCTAGATATCACGCCAGAGCGCTTGGCGAGATTACAAAGGGAGGATCCATCATTAAACCCATGTTTTGGGGAAGCGCGAACGGAGAAAACGAGGAAATATAAGAACGGCTCGTCTTCCTTTGTTGTTCAGGCGGGCATTCTATTCCGTAAGTATGTAACGGTGGCCTCCATTTTAAAGCAGGTCGTTGTGCCAGCGTTGCTGATCGCAACAGTATTGCATTTGGCACATGATGTCCCATTAGCGGGTCATATGGGGATAGCTAGAACCAAAGAAAGGGTTCTTAAACATTTTTACTGCCCATCGATCCACAGAGATGTACAAGTCTATTGTAAGACGTGCAGTGCGTGCCAAAAGACGACGCATAAGGGGCGTACACCCCAGGCTCCTCTTCAGAAGATCCCCACGGTCTGGGAACCGTTTAAAAAGGTCTCGATAGACCTTGTTGGCCCCATTCACCCAGCGACCGATAGGGGGAATCGATTTTTCTTAACGGTCATATGTAATGCTACGAGATGGCCAGAGGCGGTCCCTCTGCGGACCATAACGTCTGAGGCAGTCGCGGAAGCGTTGTTTGCAATTTTCGCTAGGGTAGGAATACCAGAGCAAATTCTGTCTGATAGGGGCGCACAATTTACGTCGGAGATGATGAAGGAATTGTTCCGCTTATTCAGCATACAACCCATCACTACCACCCCTTATCATCCGCAGGCTAATGGCATGTGCGAGAGATTGAACTCGACGTTAAAGTCGATGCTGCGTAAGGTAGCTGCTGATCGCCCTAAAGATTGGGATAGATATATCCCTGCAGTGTTATTCGCGTACAGAGAGGTACGGCAGGAGTCAACGGGATTCTCGCCGTTTGAAATGATGTATGGTCGTAGTCCTAGGGGCCCAACTGATGTTCTTCGGGACATGATGACGTCGCCATCATCGGGAGACGATGAGCAGATTTCGGTGTTTCAGTACCTTGTTGATTTAAGAGAAAGATTATCTTCAGCGCGCACTATAGCAGAAGAAGCTTCTGGTATCGCTTCGAAAAGAGCAAAAGAATATAAAGATAGAGGTTCCAAATTGAGAATTTTTAAGCCAGGAGACAAGGTCCTATTGTTGTTACCTACCGACCATAATAAGTTATTGATGACATCGAAAGGTCCTTATGTTATTGAGCGAGTTGTTTCAAAGGTAGATTAGGCTATTCACATTGATGGAACGAGTAAGGTTTTCCATGTTAATATGCTACAGAGATTTTATGAGAGACCACAGTATCTGTGTGCACAGACAAGACCAGAGGAGACTGTCTTCTCTATTGCTTGTACGGGGGTCGTAGACCAGTTGGACTGTGACGTAAGCGACACCGAGGCGCAGGAAGAGTTACAAATTCAATTGCCGGAGTTAACTCCGACACAAGGTTACAGGGACGTAAAAATTAACCCTGACCTTACGAGTTCAAGGAGTAGGGAACTTAAGACCCTGTTAGCGTCATTCCCGGATGTTGTTACGGATTTGCCGGGTCGCACTACGGTGATCCAGCACCAAATAAAGTTGACTTCGGATAAGCCAGTATTTCTTAGACCTTATCCGTTGCCTTTTTCTTCGAGAGATAGAGTTATAAAGGAAGTTGAGTCAATGTTGAAGTTAGATGTGATAGAACCATCAACATCGCCGTATTCATCACCCATCGTCCTCGTAAAAAAACTTGATGGATCGGTGCGGTTCTGTATTGATTTTCGAAGATTGAACACTATTACGGTAGGCGATAGGGAGCCTATTCCGTTTCAGGAGGAATTAATAGCTTCATTGGCCGGGTCCACGTGGTTTTCCAAGATAGATTTAACGAAAGGTTATTGGGAAATCCCTCTTACTGAGGAGTCTAAACAATACACGGCGTTCCAAACGCCCATTGGATTATTCCAATTTAAGGTCATGCCATTTGGGTTGGTAAACGCGCCAGCGACGTTTGCACGATTAATGAGACTGGTGTTGAAGGACATACCTAATGTCGTGTCATTCTTTGACGATATAGCATGTCATACGTCGACATGGTCTGATCATATTCAGACACTAACAGTAATTTTTCAACGATTACGTCATTTTGGGTTAACTGCTAAACCCGCAAAGATGGATTTGGCATGTCCAGAGATAATATTCTTAAGACATATCGTGGGTAGAGGTGTTCAGAGACCTGAAGTAACAAAAATTGACAAATTAGTAGGGTTGCAAATCCCTAAAACAAAGAAACAAGTCAGAAGCTTAGTGGGAATTTTAAATTATTACAGAAAGTTCATTCCAAATTTTTCCTCCTTGTCATCTTCTCTTACTGACCTTACTAAGAAGGGACAACCCGATAAGGTCCAGTGGACGTCTGAATGTCAGACAGCATTTGATAATTTGGTGACAGCATTATCATCGTCACCCATTCTGATATTACCCGATTTTCGATCTAATTTTATCCTCAGAACGGACGCGTCGGACTCTGGTGTCGGCGCTTGTCTTCTACAGGAGAAGAACGAATGTCTCCATCCTGTATGTTATGTCAGTAGGAAGTTATTGCAGAGAGAAAGAAAGTATTCTGTGATAGAGCGGGAGTGTCTTGCCATTGTGTGGTCCGTCCAGAAATTGGGACGTTATCTCATGGGACGAGAATTTTGTATCCAGACAGACCACAAGCCACTAACGTTTTTGTCGAAGAATCGTTCGTCCAGCCCACGCTTATCTAGATGGGCATTGGCTTTGCAGCCGTATACCTTCGTTATTCAACCAATTCCAGGAACCAGCAATCATATCGCCGACTACCTTAGTCGAGCCTAGGGGAAGAGTTCAGGAGCTTATACATCGGAGGACAGGAACATTGACAGGATCTGTGTGAATGAGTCGTCGACTTTAAAATATTGACATTATAAATATGATATGAAGAATGGTTGATAGGTTGATTGGTTTTTGATTCTGTATTAGGTATTGTGTTTAGTTAGCTATTGATGATGTGATACATATATGCATATTGCAGGGCATATTGATCCCCATATTTTCCCCTGATTTCGGTATTTTATATACTAGGGGAACTGCTAGGTCATTTTTTAGTGTAGGTATTGCTCACGCTCACTCGTTGACAGTCATCTTGATGCGATTTGAAATTAATTGCATTAATTTTTTTGGGGTGGGGGATGATGTCACGAGTGGAGTGAGTGCAATTAAGGGGATTGCTACAGAGCGGGTGTAGAGTAAGAAGGGCTCACGGCAGACAAGTAGGGAAAGACGTGAAAGGAAGAGAGTAAAATTAACGCACGTAGACAAGGAAGAAAAGCGTGCATGTTATGAGTGTGGGGGGGGGGGGTTCTGAATGAGGCGAAAGCGCTGTATTACTATCACTGCAAGTTAGAACGTCCTACTGAACGGACGCTAGTAAGAGCCCAGCGGTCGAACATAAGGGGAGCAGTCGGGAGACTAGTGAGAGAGTTTTTTCCAGTGATGACTGGTAGGTAGAACGTTGATTGATAATTATGATTGATGTATTATATTATATTCGTCTATTACCATGATGTAAATAAGTATATGTGAGGAATGTGGAAGTCCTTGATATTGGATATAGCAATGTGCGCCATGAGCGATAGATGAAAGTTGAGTTCATGGATTTGTAGCACGAGTGAGTAGTGTGTACTCCGATGGAGGTGTGTTACCGTAAGATGGGTGGTGAGTGAAATGTGAACTATTGTGTGTACGCTTCATGGGTTGTAAGGAGAGGTGGAGTGAATCGAAATGGTATGGCATTATACCAATGTAATGTTATTCTTGTAGGTGTCGGGGACGGGCCGCAGAGCCACCTCGATGAGCACAGGGGATAGGCCAGCATAGGGCCGGAGGCCACACATAGGCCAGAAGTGAGGCTGTCAGTGCAGGATAGTAGAGGCACATAAAGTCGTGGCAGTCAGGCCACGGACAGGGACGTAGATATGAGCGTGAATGTGATAGTGTACTATTGCCATGTTGATGGGCTAGTGAACTAATAATGTACAATTGCCATGTTGAGGGGCTAGTGAACTAATAATGTACTATTGCCATGTTGATGGGCTATTGAAATGATAATGTGTTATTGCCCTGCTGAGGTGCTAGGGGAATGCTAAGGTGTATGACAATAGGAAGGTGATATTGAGGGACTGCGGTGCCAGTGAATTATTGTGCTATTAAGACCCGGAGGGGAGAGGCTGAGGCCGAAGTGCCTTTAGGAGTAACTACCGGGTTGTGGATCCGAGGGAGAGTGCGTGTGAGAATAAGGCCGTTGTACGGCAGTTAATTTCAATAATATAATGTATGTAATTGCGCTATTATCTGTATAATTATGTTTAATAAATGTGTGAGTCTGATGGATTGTTCTGTTAAGTGTTAAACTTGTTTGTTCGTGATTGTTGTCCTGTCATAACTTAATCATCTCCCAGTCTGGGATTTGTGACAACCTGTAAGTAAAGTTTAAAAGAAACAAACCTCTCTCTCTTTCTCTCTCTCCCTGTCTGTCATCGAACTGCAAATTTAGTTATGTAATTATTGTATCTTTGTTTATTTCAAAATTATCCATTAACAATAATTTTAAAATATATATTATATAAAGTCATGAACCCGTTTGTTTACAAGAAAAGATTTACTATGATCTGACTATACTCAGTGAGGGCGCCGAATGTAGCAACGCCTGATCTTGCCCTCATGGCCATGGCGCACAGCCGCCCAGTGTTGACACGCGAGACGCAAGGTGTTTTGTTAAGGGGACGGTATCAGTCGGCACTCCAGTATTATAGTGTAAGCTCCTTGTGCCATACTCAAAAAAAAAAAAATGTCCTCCTTTTTCTCTGGTAAAAGATGACTGCTGAAAGTTCTGCTCTGCTTGGACCTGTCTTCCTACATCTGGTCTTAGGGTTGTATTTCAGCGCATTTTTTTTTTTTCTGATCCCACGTAAGCCATTCCTTGGGGTACAACACTAGATGGAAGTTTGCCAAAAAGATCTGAGGCGCCCAGATCAGTGTCTTGGGCGATCGAATGACGGTCATTCGAATTTGGCTTGAGCTTGATGCATTTTCTGAGTCTTATTCTACGCTGTATAGTGTTAGCCCACGGCTCTTTCATCTACTATGCCCCCTTCCTATAAAAAATTTAATGATTGTTAATGTACTTGGCTCGAAATTGGCCAGGAAGGGCCCGCCCGGTCAGTGTGTTACTTATTATTGTACGTTGATCCCGTATCTAGAGTGTGTTAGAGTTTATCAGACTCAGCCATCATTCCTTGATGCACTTTGTTACGAACTAAATTTAACTTTACTCGAGATCACACGAGAATCTAAAGAGACAACCTATGAAGAACGTACGCCGACCTTGACATGAAACCTCATCAGCGTACGCCCACAGTTGCAGCTGACAAGATCTATCCTACCAAATATTCAACTATTTGAGTATTTGTTCTTTTGTCTATTGATTGGAAGGGTGGGGGAGGAATACAATGTTTCAACGTTAAGAACTAGAAATAGGCCGGCCGGAACAAATCCTCCATGGACTGTCATGGATTTCACTTTATGTATTACTTTTAATAATAATAATAATATATACATTTATATAGCGCCAGGACTAAAACATTAAAAGCTCTAGGCGCTGTACACAGTAAAAAATCATAAAAGCACATTCAAATAAACTTACACACACACAGACAAACTAGTTTTATACATCCATAGCAAGCTATAAAATTCAGTTTTTAAAAAGAAATGTTTTTAACCTGTTTTTAAATATGTTTAGAGAGGCAGAATTTCGAACCTCTTGTGGTAAAGAATTCCACACACAGGGACCAAAACAACTAAAAGCTCTATCTCCATAATTTGATGTTTTACACCTGGGAACAACCAGTTTGTTTTCTGTAGTAGATCTTAAAAATCTATCAGACTCATGTTTTTTCAAAAGTTCCGAAAGATAGGAGGGAGCTGAACCTTCAAGACATTTGTAAACCAAAACTGATCTTTTGGGTTCCATTCGACGGTCGGCCGACAATGTCAGGTTTGTGGGCACATTTTAGGATCAATCATTTGTAAACTTTGGGCTAGAATTTCTGTGTGGATTGTCACGGATTGTACATAATTAGAGGTAAGGTGAAGAAGAACAAGCAACAACAGCTGTAGAGAGAAGAAAGATGATTTAGTCCTTTGACTACCAAAGACGTGAAAGCTAGATTTTCTCAAATCTTGTCTATATTTATTATATTTTTCATTTACTTACGAGAAAGTCAATGTGAATCTAAATTATGGCATTCATCTGAAATTCAAAGTTATTAGCCTAACTGAGAACCAAAAACATGTAACTTAGGGAGCAGTAAAGGGTTCTCAGCAATACCGCGCTGGTATTGAAAGGGTTAAATCGGTAACAGTCGAAATATTTAAAGGAAGGGTGAGGTACCGGTACAATAGCAGCAAAACAAATATATAATTAAAGGAGGGTTGAAGCACAATTAGCACGTGCAGCTTCATCAGAAGTAAATAAAGGCTTATCGTAAAGAAATATCAATAACACAAATGTATTATAAGGAAGGGTGAAGTATCAAGGAACACAAATGTATTATAAGGAAGGATGAAGTATCAAGGATACTAAGCTACAGCTGGGGCGTTTTGCTTTCACTGGTTTCGCGCACAGGCCACCTTGCGGCGAATGCATCGCAAGCCAAAACAAGGGGCGTAATTTACACAGTCGAATAGAGAAAAATACCAAGTTGAATAAACGACACAAAAGTAGGCCTAGTGTAGAAGAAAGGGTACCAGCATAGTACCAGCAATGGCACATTTAATAGGAGAAGGGATGAAGTAGTAGTAAATTAAGGTCGCCGTTGCTCTAAGAGATAGTAAGAGTGAAACTGAATGACTTATACATTATTAAAGGAGCCAGCAGCAACACGGTGTTTGATTCAACAGTTACATTCACGGCATGAGAACAGACGAAAAGTCGGTAGACACTGTCAATAAGGCGAGAAGAAGCAATAGAAGTCGGACACTCTGAAAGTTTCCCTTAAGTGTTGTGGTATCGATCCTGCCGCCTGGGCAGAACCTGCACAGGACCGTTCAAATTGGTGAGCTCTCATCAAGACAAGAGTGTCGGCATACGGTACGAGGAGCAGCACAATTATGGTAGTTGGTTTCTGTACAGAAGTGGCAGCGTCGGAAAAAAACAGAGTAGGAACCGCCCCCTAGCCTAGCCAAGCCAGAGTCCAGCACTTCCCTACCCTCACTACAACAGACTCCTCATGGCAAGTACCGGCCTGATTAGCCATCGCCGCTCTCTCACACATACATATATTACATACACTCATTAACAGAGAGAGAGAGAAAGAGACGGAGAGAGAAAGAGAGAGACAGACAGAGAAGTAGTAGGGATATAGAAGCCATGGTCATCTCTCATCATCATCATCATCAGTTGCCCTGTCATCAGTTGGCGATCATGGCTGTCCACTCGGACCTGTCATCAGCCAACCTCAAGAAGTTGTTGTTGTGACGTTTGTTTGTTGTCCATGAAATAAGACTTTCAGGGAAAGTTTTTCTCTGTCTGCCCCTGCTTTTCCCGCTTTCGATCTTCCCTGTGACTGCGAGATGTTCGAGGCTCCTGAGGCGACAGAAAGATGTGTCCTAGAAATTTCAGTTGCCTCTGTCTTATTGTTTTAATTAATGATCTCTGGTCATCTCTGCTTGCCAAAAAAAAACAACGAGTTTGAATGTTTGAATTTGAACTGTAAGAAAACAAGTGGACACGACACCTGCCACAGTCATGCTGCCAGTAAAAAAGCAAGACCAAAGACATTAAGCACTACGAAGGGACAGAAGGAGACCTTACCACTACCAGAAGCGCCCGCCAAGCACTCGCTGCCAAAAACAAACAACAAAAACAAGCACGACTGACACATAAAAGGAAAGGAACAAACCAAACAAAATGAAGCATCCTTAAGTTTATTTGCAAACCATGGACAACTGCTTTTGTGTGCAGATCGCCCGATACCTTTTTATCACACGAATTAGATCAATTTTGTTTTCACACAAACATCAATGCATTCTTTCATCATCCTCTCTCCCTTGAATGGTGTTTCATGTCAGTGTAAAAATACATCTCTAGATATCTACAAAGTGCTAGGAAGCCATCAGTGCTTGAAAATCAAAGAATGGGGAAAACAAAAGACAGAGAGAGAGTGAGAGAGAGACAGAGAGACAGACAGATAGACAGACAGAGACAGACAGACAGATAGACAGACAGACAGACGGAGAGAGAGACAGACAGACAGTCAGATAGACAGACGGAGATAGAGACAGACAGACGGAGAGAGAGAGACAGAGAGACGGACAGACAGTCAGATTGACAGACGGAGAGAGAGACAGACAGACAGACAGACAGAGAGAAAGAGAGAGAGACAGACAGTCAGATAGACAGATGGAGAGGCAGACAGACAGAAAAAGAGAGAGAGAGAGACAGAGAGAAAGAGAGAGAGGCTCAGAGAGGAGAAACAATGCTACAAGTACAACTAAGCTGACAGCGACAGTTCAACCATCAGGTACATGACATGAAAAATTTCATCAAACAAGTGTGGCAACAATTAAAATGATTATTTCTTTTTTACCATTCCCTGACACAACTAAAGTTTAAAAAAAAAAATTCTTCACTACGGCACCCCAACCCAAACCTTAAAAAAAAAATAAATAAATAAAACAATAAAAAAGTGTGATCTACTACCTACATTCTCTACTGTTCACCTAAGTCTACATGGTGAGGACACTACTAAACATCTTTGGTCATTGAATCAAAGAATACTTTCTGGAGAGCTCATCAAGAATAGAATCAAACACTCAAACACTGTACATATTTGGCCAGGTGAGTAAGGAATACACTGAAATTTAGCCATTCCGGAATACATGTACATCCTGGATGCCCAAAATACACATTGTCTGGGCATTTCATCACAGAGGAATACATTACATATTAACCACCATTTAGAAAAACATTTTTTTTTTTTTGGCCATTCGATTAATGAATAAATTTTGGCCATTTAAATGTCCAGTCAAAGGGACACAAAAAATGTCACAGGTCAGCATATCTACATGAGGCCCCACAACCATTACCGCATGTTGCTGGAGAGAATACACACAAGTGTAAAAATGGAACATTCCAGCAATTGTTGTATGATATGAAAGTAACTTGTGCAGGCTGAGCAGAGAAAAGGGAACACTGGCAAGACCCACTCAGCGCACACACACATACATGTATACATGGCAATCTTTGAACATTGGACATACATATATGTATAAATACACTTCACTCCAGCTACCCACAGTTCTCCTCATTTTTAACTTCTCTCTTCTCCATCAACTCCCCCAAGCACTTTATATATCTACAAAGTCACTTAAAACGAACAAAAATTTTGCACTGCAGTCTGCTTTGGCAAAATCAGTCAGGCGTAATGAACTGATATGATGTTTTTTTTCTTTTGACTTAAAGTACAGCTGCTCTACACAGCCAGAGCTCCAAATCTGGGCATCTTTTTTTGTTTTGTTTCGTACCATTCAAAATTATGGAACAAAATTTGTTTGGTTGTAGCACCTTCGTGAAGAACTCAAGAATAAGTCTTCAGTCTATAATATCCATATAATATATTGTTATATATACCACAATAAATCTGTAACGAATTATGTATATTAATTGGACAGGTTTATCCCTGTGATTATACATGTATTATTAGCACAGGTGTCTTATCTCACTGACGACAGACACCGGTCCAAAGTTGCAATTGCAAAATGACATCATGCCACGTCTTGCAATTTCGTCACCAACCAAATATACATATATCATATATGATTCTTTTGTCGTTTTGACATGTTACAAAAGTCGTGGAATAACATCCCATTGATTCTCCTCTGAACAGAAGTTAAATAATTAAGTACGACGAGGAAAACATCACAGTAAAAAGGCTTGTCTCCTGTGTGCATACTTTTGTGGGTTTTTTAATATTTTGAAGAAGCAAAACCCTTTCCACAAACATCTCAGTTGTAAGGTTTTTCTCCTGTATGTATTCTTTTGTGGCTTTTTAATGTTCTTTTCAAAGCAAATACAACATCACAAACATCACACTTAAAAAATTTCTCTTCTGTATGTATAGTTTTGTGGTATTGAAACGCGCTTTTAAAAGCAAAAGCCTTTCCACAAACATCATACTTGTAAGGCTTCTCTCCTGTGTGTACTCTTTTGTGTTGTTATAAATTACATCCATAAACAAAACCCTTTCTACAAACATCACACTTGTAAGGCTTCTCTCCTGTGTGTATGCTTTGGTGGCTTTTTAAATAATTTGAAGCAGCAAAACATTTTCCACAAACATCACATTTAAAAGGCTTCTCTCCTGTGTGTATTTTTGTGGGTTTTTAAATTATTTGAATGAGTATAACCTTTTCCACAAACATCACACTTAAAAGGCTTCTCTCCTGTGTGTATCCTTTTGTGGGTTTTTAAATTATTTGAATGAGTATAACCTTTTCCACAAACATCACACTTAAAAGGCTTCTCTCCTGTGTGTATCTTTTTGTGGGTTTTTAAATATTTTGAAGAAGCAAAACCTTTTCCACAAACATCACAGTTAAAAAGGCTTCTCTCCTGTGTGTACTCTTTTGTGTTGTTGTAAATTACATCCATAAACAAAACCCTTTCTACAAACATCACACTTGCAAGGCTTCTCTCCTGTGTGTATGCTTTGGTGGCTTTTTAAATAATTTGAAGCAGCAAAACATTTTCCACAAACATCACACTTAAAAGGCTTCTCTCCTGTGTGTATCCTTTTGTGGGTTTTTAAATTATTTGAATGAGTATAACCTTTTCCACAAACATCACACTTAAAAGGCTTCTCTCCTGTGTGTATCTTTTTGTGGGTTTTTAAATATTTTGAAGAAGCAAAACCTTTTCCACAAACATCACAGTTAAAAGGCTTCTCTCCTGTGTGCATCAATTTGTGGGTTTTTAAATAACTTCCACAAGTAAAACCTTTTCCACATACATCACACTTAAAAGGCTTCTCTTCTGTGTGTATCCTTTTGTGGGTTTTAAAATATTTTGAAGAAGCAAAACCTTTTCCACAAACATCACACTTAAAAGGCTTCTCTCCTGTTTGTACTCTTTGGTGTTGTTGTAAATTACCTCGACGAGCAAAACCCTTTCCACAAACATCACACTTGTAAGGTTTCTCTCCTGTATGTACTCTTTTGTGGGATTTTAAAAGTCTTAATTGAGAAAAGGCCATCCCACAGACATCACACTCGTAAAGTTTCTCTCCTGTGCCTTCCATTTTTTCCACTTGTAGTTGTAGATGATCACGTTCCTGTCCACTTTTTGAATCTGAATAGTTGTTGGCTGTAACAAAAGTATTAGAAAGCACTGTTTTTAAATTATTTGAATGAGTATAACCTTTTCCACAAACATCACACTTAAAAGGCTTCTCTCCTGTGTGTATCTTTTTGTGGGTTTTTAAATATTTTGAAGAAGCAAAACCTTTTCCACAAACATCACAGTTAAAAGGCTTCTCTCCTGTGTGCATCAATTTGTGGGTTTTTAAATAACCTCCACAAGTAAAACCTTTTCCACATACATCACACTTAAAAGGCTTCTCTTCTGTGTGTATCCTTTTGTGGGTTTTTAAATATTTTGAAGAAGCAAAACCTTTTCCACAAACATCACACTTAAAAGGCTTCTCTCCTGTTTGTACTCTTTGGTGTTGTTGTAAATTACTTCGACAAGCAAAACCCTTTCCACAAACATCACACTTGTAAGGTTTCTCTCCTGTATGTACTCTTTTGTGGGTTTTTAAAAGTCTTAATTGAGAAAAGGCCATCCCACAGACATCACACTCGTAAAGTTTCTCTCCTGTGCCTTCCATTTTTTCCACTTGTAGTTGTAGATGATCACGTTCCTGTCCACTTTTTGAATCTGAATAGTTGTTGGCTGTAACAAAAGTATTAGAAAGCACTGTAGTACTGTCAAATTGTTTGATATCAGGTACGCTGGACACAATGCAATGCTGAAGAACCTGCTGTCCAGTGTATTGTCCAGTTAAATGGTTTTCTCCTGGGCCAGAGATAACACAGTTCACATTGTCAGTTTCCAATCTCTGAACTTCCATGCCACTTTTGCTTGAGATGGAATTAGATGTGTTGCTTTTCTTCCTATAGAAACTTTCATCTTCAGTAGTTTGTAAGTTATGTTGTTGCCTGGAGTATTCATAGTGATATTTACTGATATGTTTCAGCAAGCAGTTGTGTTCTAGGAAAGCCCGATGACACATGTCACAGGAAAAGGTCTCTGGGAAGACAAATAAGAGACTAATGAGAGCTGATTCTCTGATCATTCATAAGGGAAAACAGTCAAACATTTTAATTAATCCACATGCTTCACATGCATTCCTATATATGTTTCTATTTCATATTGCAATTGTTTTGTTCTCACTATTGTTGTATTCTATCTTCCTTTTAAATTACAATCAGCTACAACTTTTACCAGATCTGGCAGATAATCACGTAACAAATTGTCAATGTACCAAAGATTTTGGAAGTGGCAAAATATTTACCAAATTTGATGAAAAAGAAAAACCTAGAGGAAGGGAAAGCAAAAAAAATAAATAGCTGAAATTGATCAAGTGAGGTGTATAGCCCTTGGCAAAGGGTTTTCAACATGTAATTGATGAAAACTAGTTTAAGAGTATTTTTTACTAAATCTGGACTTTATTTTACTATGTCGAAGCCTTACCAAACCACAGATTCATCACAAGTGGTGAAAACCTATGACAACAATAAGTGTGTATATTTAGCTTTTTTTTAGTACAGTATGTAGGCTTTGTTTGATTGAGTGTAGTACTGTTTGAAAAGCTTTTGCCATATGTTAATTGTTATGCAATGACAGTTTTTCTCCTCTAGATAACATCATGTTTGTTCAGACACATTATGTATGAAAAATTATCCACAAATGCAACAATCAAAAGGCTTAATTGCTTATCTTCTGGTCCTTGTTTTGGAAGGACTGATAGCTTCTTTTCTTAATCATTGAATTTTATACAATATTTAAAAGAACTGTACTTACCATTTTTTTCACTTCCTGACTCAGGTTCCACTTTTCTTTTCATAATCTGTCCTGTAGGACTGTTAATAGTGTTAGCCCTGCGGTATGTATGACATTTCAGGGTGTTGGGACTTTTCATCAGGGCCAAGTCTATTTCTGCCTCCTTCTCCTCTTTAAGCTCTTCACACACAGCCCTCAGTTTGACAGCTAAGCATTCACTTGTTCTAGTTAATAATTCAATCCTTTCATCACCGTTTAAGTCATGGCTGTCTTCATAACTACTATCACTGACAAACAAATTATTAGACTGTTCTTTCTTCACATCTGCAAATATCCTATCCTTTCTGTCAGTCCCATTTTCAAGTGTAACATTTGTCATATAGTCTTCATTTTTCACACATTTCCATACAGTCAAACAATTAGAACCTGATCCTTTGGATGACAAAGTTGCTTGCATATCACCATGAGAAAGGTCCATAGATTCAATCGTTATGTCTTTATGATCTAAAAATTCAGTTTTAGTATCTTGATCTGAAATGACACCATTCACACATTGGCAACTCCCATTGTCGTGATCACATGGTTCTTCCTTTATATTACTCAGCAAATCAAATGTTTCTTGTCCTTGTTGCAGCTGTGTCAAATTTTCCATTATTGATCTTTGTGACATCTTACCAAGATCCCCTGTCAAAAAACAAGGTCACTTTCCTACTCTGTTCTAATGTCAGTATAATAATAACTATCCTCTGTGGTGCAATGTGCATGCAGACAGTCCAATCCCAAAAGTTTCAGAATCTCTGCATTGAATTTCAGGCTTCACTGTCCATCTTGTGATGTTTTCTCCAGAGTACAAAATAATAATATAAGTTGGACTCAGGATCAGTAACTGAAAGAAAAGAAAATTGGTATTAATACATGAGGTCTGCAATTGATGTCGCTAGAAAAACCAGGATGTTTCATCGATATTTTCTCAAGAACACATTTAACCTTTTATGCAGATTTTCTATTTTCCTGATTTTCCATCCTTGTTGATCTTTGTGAATACTTACTGATCACACAAGAAAAGACATCTGTCATAATTTCCTTGCTCCTCCTGATGTAAAATGCTGAATGTCTCCCAATTATCATTAATTCTGTACCTGATTACCTTGCAACCAGCCTAATCACAGGCTGTCTCATTGTCAGAATTTATATTGTAAACCTCCACAGGTGTTACATAATCTGCCTCAACCTCAACATTTCATAGTCCCACCCCAAAATTATCATTATATTATATACAGGCTGGTGTTAGTAAGTTCTTTTTAAAAAGCAGATCAACACTGAAGAAATCAGGAACATGAACATAACAAAAGCTTCTTTGCAAATCGTGGACTTGTAAAACAACCTATTAAACAAAGCCTGCAACAAAAGCATCACAGTTGTAATGTGTATTCTTTTGGGGCATTGTAACAGCTGTGGCTGAGCTAAGACCGTACTACAAACATCTCACTTGCAAGGTTGCTCTCTCTAGTGTGTGTTCTTTTGCAGGATAGACGAGCTAAAACCTATACTACAAATGTCATACTTGTGAGGTTTCTCACTGGTATGCATTCTTTTGTGGGCATGTAAAGAACATGAAGCAGCAAAACCTACACGCAAATGTCACACTTGTAGGGCTCCTCTATTCGTGTGTGTTCTTTTGTGGACTTTTAAATTATCTGTACGAACAAAACCTTTTTTCACATCACACTCGTAAGGTTTCTCTCTTAGGAGTATTTTTTCTCAGCCTGTAAAGAACGAAAAGCAGCAAAACCTACACGCAAATGTCACACTTGTAGGGCTCCTCTATTGGTGTGTGTTCTTTTGTGGACTTTTAAATTATCTGTACGAACAAAACCTTTTTCCACATCACACTCGTAAGGTTTCTCTCTTATGAGTATTTTTTTTCTCAGCCTGTAAAGAACGAAAAGCAGCAAAACCTACACAACCGGAATCACACTGGTAAGGCTTCTCTGATATATGTGCATTGTTTTGTGGACTTTTAGGCCGCCCGTATGAACATAGACTTCACCTCAAACATCAAACTTGTAAGGCTTCTGTCCTGTATGTGCATTTTTTTTGTGGCGTTTTAAACTACTTCCCTTAGTAAAATCCGTTCCACAAACATCATACTTGTAAGGCTTCTCTCCTGTGTGCATCCTTTTGTGGGTTTTAAAATTACTTGAATCAGCAAAACCAACACCACAAACATCACACTTGTAAGGTTTCTCTCCTGTATGTATTCTTTTGTGGACTTGTAAATTATTTGAAGAAGCCAAACCCTTTCCACAAACATCACACTTGTAAGGTTTCTCTCCTGTATGTAGTTTTTTGTGTCTTTGTAACATACTTTTCAAAGCAAATCCAACAGCACAAACATCACACTTAAAAGGCTTCTCTCCTGTATGTATAGTTTGGTGGTATTGAAATGTACTTTTAAAAACAAAATCCTTTCCACAAACATCACATTGGAAAGGCCTCTTCCCCCGTGTGCATCGTTTTGTGAGTTTTTAACTTAAAACTACGAGCAAAACCCTTTCCACAAACATCACATTTAAAAGGCTTCTCTGCTGTATGTATATTTTTGTGCTTTTTTAAATAACATCCACTAGGAAAACCTTTTCCACATACATCACACTTAAAAGGCTTCTCTCCAGTATGTATACTTGTGTGGTGTTGGAACGACTTTTTAAAAGCAAAACCTTTTACGCAGACATCACACTTAAAAGGCTTCTCTCCTGTGTGCATCCTTTTGTGGATTTTAAAATTACTTGAATCAGCAAAAGCAACACCACAAACATCACACTTGTAAGTTTTCTCTCCTGTGTGTATTCTTTTGTGGACTTGTAAATATTTTGAAGAAGCCAAACCCTTTCAATAAACATTACACTTGTAAGGTTTCTCTCTTCATGTATTCTTTTGTGTCTTTGTAACGTACTTTTCAAAGCAAATCCAACAGCACAAACATCACACTTAAAAGGCTTCTCTCTTGCATGTATAGTTTTGTGCTATTGAAATGCACTTTTAAAAGCAAAACTCTTTCCACAAACATCACAGTTAAAAGGCTTGTCTCCTGTGTGCATCCTTTTGTGGGTCTCTGGGAGGACAAATAAGAGACTAATGAGAGCTGATTCTCTGATCATTCATAAGGAAAAACAGTCAAACATTTTAATTAATCCACATGCTTTACATACATTCCTATACATGTTTCTATTTCATATTGCAATTGTTTTGTTCTCACTATTATTGTATTCTATCTTCCTTTTAAATTACAATCAGCTACAACTTTTACCAGATCTGGCAGATAATCACGTAACAAATTGTCAATGTACCAAAGATTTTGGAAGTGGCAAAATATTTACCAAATTTGATGAAAAAGAAAAACCTAGAGGAAGGGAAAGCAAAAAAATAAATAGCTGAAATTGATCAAGTGAGGTGTATAGCCCTTGGCAAAGGGTTTTCAACATGTAATTGATGAAAACTAGTTTAAGAGTATTTTATTAAATCTGGACTCTATTTTACTATGACGAAGCCTTACCAAACCACAGATTCATCACAAGTGGTGAAAACCTATGACAACAATAAGTGTGTATATTCAGCTTTTTTTTAGTACATTATGTAGGCTTTGTTGCTTGAGTGTGGTACTGTTTGAAAAGCTTTAGCCATGTGTGTTAATTGTTATGCAATGATAGTTTTTCTCCTCTAGGTAACGTCATGTCTGTTCAGACACATTATGTATGAAAAATGATCCACAAATGCAACAATCAAATGGCTAAATTGCTTATCTTCTGGTCCTTGTTTTGGAAGGACTGATACTGATAGCTTCTTTTCTTAACACTCGTCCTGCGGGAGGCCACTATATTGGCCTCCCCACGCAACACGCGAGGCCATTATTTTGTCCGACACGCTTAACCGCGGGTCCTGCGCGAGGCCACATTTTTGTATAGCAACGGTGCGCCTCGCGCTTTGGTTATTTGGTTGCCAAGCCTGTCGTTTTTTTTCCACACAATTTTCGCGTGTTTATCTATCCTGTCACCCCTACTATATCTAACAAAATGGTATCGCCCGATTACGTTTATTACGATGCAACTATTCGTCATACTCGTGTAATAGTACTGACGGTCTGAAGTTTGAACTGGGGAAAATGTTGGGGAAACTTTTACTTTGATGCTGGTTTTTGTCTACATGTGAAATGAGAAGAAAGGGGCCATGTGCGTATTTGAGACGCCGTTCTACGTCTGTAATTATGAATTCCGATGTAATATTAGGGCATGCTGCAAAAGGGCGTCTGTCAGTAGGTTTTTCATCAGGGAAAACTGGGAGAAAATGACCGACTTCGTTATTGGTCGTTGTCTTTATTTGATGTGGTAATTAGAGAGAGATTGTGTTCCTTTGATTAAACCGCTTTTCAGTACATGTATGTGCTCTACGACCTGGAACTGGAAATCAGATCTCTCGCTAAATCTAACATTATAGTAAGTGGACGCTTTACATAGTAGAGGAGGGAGAAGGCAATGTCACGATACATGTGGTTAGTAATTAAGCGAATGGCTTAAAAAATAGTTTGTTCGCCTGAATGGCCTGACATAGGGACAGAAAAAGCGCAGAGGTCTTGGGAAAATGATAAAACGTGTGTTAAACGGCATGTAAATGCAGAAAATTCTTGATTTGGGGCCTTCCATTTCACAATAAAACCTACTGCATATCATCACAAGCACTTTATCCAAATATCATAGGGGTCCCTTACGATTTATCCACCACTATTGTTGTTATTGCGTCCTGAAGTATACGCGATACAGGTGTTCACAAGGACCCGATTGACCCGACCGCCGAGGTTATCGGCAACAAGCGAACGATCGGCTGACTGGCCGCTGGCTATCCCCGCACGAGGCGTTACGTGGACGAGTGCACTCAACGCGGGACGAGGGTTAATCATTGAATTTTATACAATATTTAAAAGAACTGTACTTACCACTTTTTTCACTTCCTGACTCAGGTTCCACTTTTCTTTTCATAATCTGTCCTGTAGGACTGTTAATAGTGTTAGCCCTGCGGTATGTATGACATTTCAGGGTGTTGGGACTTTCCATCAGGGCCAAGTCTATTTCTGCTTCCTTCTCCTCTTTAAGCTCTTCACATACAGCCCTCAGTTTGACAGCTAAGCATTCACTTGTTCTAGTTAATAATTCAGTCGTTTCATCACCATTTAAGTCATGGCTGTCTTCATAACTACTATCACTGACAAACAAATTATTAGACTGTTCTTTCTTCACACCTGCAACTTCTGATATCCTATCCTTTCTGTCAGTCCCATTTTCAAGTGTAACATTTGTCACATAGTCTTCATTTTTCTCATATTTCCATACAGACAAACAATTAGACCCTGATCCTTTAGATGACAAAGTTACTTGCATATCACCATGAGAAAAGTCCATAGATTCAATCGTTATGTCTTTATGATCTAAAAATTCAGTTTTAGTATCTTGATCTGAAATGACACCATTCACACATTGGCAACTCCCATTGTCGTGATCACATGGTTCTTCCTTTATATTACTTAGCAAATCAAATGTTTCTTGTAATCGTTGCATAATCTCAACATCATGTGTTAAATTTTTCATACTGATCTTTGTGACGTCTTACCATGATCCCCTCTCAAAAACGTAGGACACTTTCCTACTCCGTCCTAACGTCAGTATAATAATATATAAATCTCTATCCCGCTGTGGTGCATGCAGACAGTCCAATCCCAAAAGTTTCAGAATCTCTGCATTGAATTTCAGGCTTCACATCCATTGTCCATCTTGTGATGTTTTCTCCAGAGTACAAAATAATATTATAAATTGGACTCAGGATCAGTAACTGAAAGAAAAGAAAATTGGTATTAACACATGAGGTCTGCATTTGATGTCGCTAGAAAAACCAGGATGTTTCATCGATATCTTCTCAAGAACACATTTAACATTTTATGCAGATCATCTATTTTACTGATTTTCCATCCTTATTGATCTTTGTGAATACTTACTTATCACACAAGAAGAGACATCTGCATAGCTGCCAATTTTCAAAAACCCCAAAAATAGACTTGTTATATTGGAACCCCCCCCCCCCCCCCTCATTGAAAAATCATCATTTCCTCACTTTGTTACATTATGGAACATTATTCTCTTTACATAGGCCTAGTAATATAGGTCTAATGTAATACAGCATTAGATTTTAAGAAGCAGAAAACAAACATTCTACTTCAAATGCTAATAATACATCAATGTATTGTTATCGCCACTGTTTCTGTTTCTAAAGAAAGAACTGACTAATATTTGATATGAGCTGTCCTCAGAATTGTATAAGTCTTTCATACTAACTTGCTCTGGCAATACTGAACAATGTCAGACTTGCCTCCATGTGACTGTGAAAGTGGTGGAATTGGAAATCACCACAACGTGACTTATAACTCACAATGCATTTATTGGACAAGTTCGGTGACAAAGGAATTCCTCAGAATATTTTGCACTCCATTTCTACTCACGCCTTAATGAATCATGACTGGATAGAAAATACTTCTGATCAAAAATAAAATAAATCTATCTATTATCGCAAATCATGTTTTATTGTTAGGCATAAAAGATGACAGATGTAATCGATCTAGAACTGAATCCAGTTCACAAGCCATGTCCATATTGTTCTTACAGATCTAGAACTTTTTCTATTGTTGTACCAGCTCACGGGCTCTGGATTTCGACTTCTAAAGTCGCTGAAACACGTGTGTAACGCCTTAGCCTAGTTTATCCATAATCGCCAATTACGTTCAAAGATTCTAAAAGACTGCCGACCTAGATCTACCGGGAGTTACCACCGCCAAAGATGATTGTAAGCTATGTAAAATTGAAAAACAAAACAACAGCGCAATAAAATGAAACCCCTTCACAAAATGTGTCCACTGTTCTTACTCAATGACCGCCATCGTGTACGATACCATACAATAAAAATCAATAATGTATGACCTACACGTGCTCTCGTATGAACGGCCGAAGCGCGCGGACACGGGCGAAGGTGTATCACTGTATACCATGACAACTTATTATGCCACATTACTAATGCCTTGTTGAGCGGGGCCGCGGCGGGGAGGCGAAAGTTATCGCAAATTCGGGCCCACGCTTTACAGCAGAACAAGGTAGGGTAGAGCTACGTTTACGGTTGCGCCCGTTGAATCGCTAGGTCCAGTGCTATTATTAGCGGTAGGCCTAGATATAAAAGTTACGGTTTTGTTTTCTCGGATAAATGGGAAAATTATTCAAATATGTACTTTTCACCACAAAAACGTATTTAAATTTACATACTAGAATAAAAAAAAACGTACTAAATACGTATTTTACTTAGCCTACTGGTTGGCAGTTGTGCATCGGCATTTAAGTTTTTGATGCACTTGAAGGTCAAACATTCCACGGAATTTCCCAGCCAGCACCCCTACATCAATCCAACCTAGATTTGTGTAAGATATCCCTGTAAAGTAGGTAGGATTACCTTAGGGGTGGGGTCCCTACATCAAACCGATGTCGGTCAATGCTGTAAACACTAAAACAGTGGATCTACGAGGCAACGATGCCATTGCTTTGTGTAAACATCCTGTACAGAGGATTACCTTAGGGTCACTGGCTGGAGTAATAAAACTTCGACTACGCACTAGTTCGACAATCGAACCCTTCACATTTCAATTCATTCTCCACAAATTACACGGGAGAGGAGAAACAAAAATTTTGAAACTATTTCAAGCTAATATTTGCTCCTTACCAGTGCAGTATTGTCCACGCAAACTTTTGTTTGTTTCTTTTTCAAGTTTGGTGAATAAAGAAATCGACTTATACCCCCCCCCCCTCCAAGTTCAGTAAGTGTATGGTTAAATGTTATAATCCATGTTGCCGCGCCGCACCACAAGGTCGGCTTCCGTCTTGACCTTTTCTGCTCGGTGTGGACGATGGAGCAGCGAGCCTTTAGTTTGTCACTATGTTTTCCTTTGCGCTCGGTCTAGGCCATTCGTCTGCCTCTTGTCTTTGCTGACTGATTCGGATGATTTTGATTCATGATAACCTCCTGTCGTTGGCTGACTCAAATCGTGATTCGCTCCTGCCGCCACTGACTCGCCGACAACTAATTCTAATCAGGGTTGCCAGTTTTTTTCAGGACAACTTGCCAAATATGTGACAAAAACTTGCCAAATGCTTTAAAAACTTGCCAAACTTGTAAAAATAAGGATTTTAGTCACACGTACTCATAAAAGTGAAATATTATACATGTAAATTCTAGAATAAACAAAATTCTGGCTTACCCGGTGTTATCTAATGTTGTTTCTTCCATAATGTTAGAGCCTCTAATATAATGTAATCCTCTCGAGGACTTTGAGGAGTGAATGATCAAGAAAGTATGTTAATGTAATACATGTATATCCAAGTCACAATGCTGAGTGCCAAAAAAGTGCCAACTTGCCAACCAATTTGCTTTCATGCCAACCATGTTCAAAAAGTGCCAAATTTGAACAATTTGAAAAGTGCCAAACTGGCAACCCTGATTCTAATATCGCGATTCAAATCAAATGAACTAAATTTAGATCAATAATAATTCCACACATTTTGTGATGACGTAGTACACTGTCGTGGATGGAGTGTTGGTATTTTAATATGTTATATTGGGATGTGTGTTCGACTGCATATTTTTAAAACTAGATAGAATCTAACCCTCACTCCCAGTCCCAGACCACGCCAAATACTAATAAACAAACTGAATAACTTTCATCAATCAGGCCTTGCAGGGCCACACTTTAATTACGCTAGTTCCCTAACAATTTCAACTAGATCTATTCATGTAGTAAGGATGAGAATCAACATCATAAAATCCAAAATCAATAGTACTTCATTATAATTCTAGAGCTAGGTTTCCCATAATATCAGTTAACTTTCATTCTAGCTAACTATCTAACTAGATCTAAATCAATTCCTTTCATTCTCATATATGCCACACTAAAGTAATAATAATGATTCCTAGTAACTTCTAGCTACTCTAAATATTTTCTATCGCCAAGATCTGGACTGTTTACTGTATTACACTTGACATAGTCTCTGGAGAAATCAGACTATCTCCAATACTTAAGTTCATAGCTGGCCTAGCTCGCCAAGGAGACGTCGGCACAGTTAAATGTATAACTCTAGGATGAGCTGGCCATTCCCAGACTCACCCAGACAATTCAAATCACAGTTAATGAGTTATATCGTGTGTATACATTAAATGTAGTTGTAGCTCTAGCTGAAGTTTAACCATTCATCTTCAATTCCTCGCACACTCATTCTTGGTGGAACATCTTCTCTCCTCTTCGAGGATAATCACACACGCATCATCTTGGATTAGTAGTTAGCCTACATACATGTGCTTGATTCATCGAACAGTTACTTGGGGACGAGACTCACCATTGTGTTCTCAACCGGTTGGCTGAGAACAATTCATTACAAGCGTTCAGCACATTGTCCAAACATCAATAGCCATAGATTCTCATAAACTAGATCTACATCTAGGCATCTCTGGTAAATTCCCTCAGGCGGAATCACGCAGAGTCCTACGCAAATGGGGTCTCTGCTTGGACTGAAGTCCCTACCAGACGAACAGCTGCTTTCCTAGCTCTACAAGGTGCTATTAATACGCTGGCCGTCCATTGGCTGTCAATTTAACCGCCAAGTGACGTAGAATATAATCCTAGCCCCAAGTCTAAAATGGGGTGTTAATTTTCATTAATGCCCTATTATCTTTTTCATCTTTTTATCTCAATATCCACCATCTCCCCTAGTATATATTCTTACAGACTTTTTCTAGTCTATTAATAAAAATATCAGCGATATCCTATTTACTCTGTCTGCCTACGCCATCCTGTCGTACCCCGTGAACCAACCTGACGACTCAAACCCCCGTAGATTAGGCCAATACAGGACACTAATTGGGTTAATTCAATAGGGGAATATTAATCTTAGGCCACTTTAGTTTTGCCCTTGGCGTCACAAATCCCAGACTGGGAGATGTAATAATTATAACAAGACAACAATCACGAACGAACTAGTTTAACACTTAACAGAACAACCCATCAGACTCACACATTTATTAAACATAATTATACAGATAATAGCGCAATTACATATATTATGTCATGGTTTGGGTGTACTATAATTGCCGTGCTGGGTCACGACTTGCAAGGAGTTGATTTTTCACGGTCTCGTTGATTATAACCAGCGTAATTTGTCCTTGAACTGTTCTCGTGAACAGTTTGTTTTTGAAACACTTTTTCTTGGAGATGGAAAGAAAGTGGGGCGAGATAGAATAAATGGATAAGTTAGGAGTGACAGTACAATTCTCGACCCCGTGATTTTGATGAACACTTAGAAGGGAAGAGAAGGGGTGAATAAGGATAGATAGTTTAAGACGCTTAGTCGCGTTCAGAAATTCGTACATAAAATGTAGAAAGCACGAGGGTTTAAAGATTTCAGTAATTGTTTTGACATTTTAAATTGACCTTGTCTGTTTTTAGTACAAGGCCGTGACCAACTCCCACGTAGAATATATTAATACTGCGAGATGGGCTCGCATGGATGCACCAATCAAATCTAGGGATTTGGACGGTAGTTTGCAGGTGGCTGCACAGTATAAAAGTGTAGCCATACCTATGTCCATTACTCCATACAGAAAACTCCAATCTGTGCAGGCGTCGGCACGATTCTGCCTGAAGAATCCTAAGTCTGTTCGATGTCATGTCTAGTCCACTATAGACATTTGAGAGGAAGCCATATGCTTGAATGAGATATGCCCACTGCTATTGTCCATCGCTCCCTGGTTTTCTAACACCAGGGACCAAGCGTAAGTGTTTGTCCATTGATGACTCAACAATGAACGAGGAGCTGAACATAAGTTATCCACTAGGACAGGATTGCCGCATATATTAGGAATGCTACCCAAGACTGCAAGACAAAGATTTATATTGACTTGCAATTAGTATGAATGTATGGCATACGCATCTGTGAATTGGGATTGATTTGTCTGGATGAGGCTGGGAATTGCCAGCCCATCCTAGAGTAGATATCTAGACTTAGCTACGTCAGTTTATATTGACGAGCTCGATCCATTATAAGCGGTAGGCACAAGTAGCTGAGATGACATCATCGCCAGAGCCCATATTAGTATATTGATTGATATATAGTAGGCAGACCAGATCTGAGAGATATATAATTTGTACTTAAATTGTTAGTGAGTCAGAATTATCATAATATTATAGGAATCTAGAGAAGACTTCGAGTGACATATTATTGAATTTAGATTTGATGCTGCTGATGTTGTATTCACTATGTAATAGATCTAGACAAAATTGTTAGGGTAATTAATGTAATTAAATTTGTGGCCCTGCAGGTCTGTTTATGAAACTTATTCAGATTGTTCTTAGTGTGTGGCATGGTACGAAAGATTGAATACTAAATACCTCTCGATTTAAATGCAGTCATAATACCATCATTGAGAAGACCCTCTTCATAACACCTAGAGGGGACTTTAGTCCAGAACCCTAACACTGGAGGGCACTATCACCCAGTCCAGATTCGTAACATATTATATTATTGAATTTAACTGCCGTACAACGGCCTTATTCCCACATGCATTCTTCCTCGGATCCACAACCCGGTAGTTACTTCCTAAAGACACTTCGGCCTCAGCCTCTCCCCTCAGGGTCTTAATAGCACATTAATAATTCACTGGCACCGCAGTCTCTCAATATCACCTTCCTATTGCCATAACACCCTAGCATTCCACTAGCACCTCAGCATGGCAATAGCACATTATCATTTCAATAGCCCCATCAACATGGCAATAGTACATTATCATTTCAATAGCCCATCAACATGGCAATAGTACATTATCACTCAATTAGCACATTCACGCTCATATATACGTCCCTGTCCGTGGCCTGACTGCCACGACTTTATGTGCCTCTACTGTCCTGCACCGACAGCCTCACTCTTGGCCTATGTGTGGCCTCCGGCCCTATGCTGGCCTATCCCCTGGGCTCACCGTAGTCGGCGCTCTTCGGCCTGACCTCGGCACCTACAAGAATAACATTACATTGGTATAATACCATACCATTTCTATTCACTCCACCTCTCCTTACAACCCATGAAGCGTACACACAATAGTTCACATTTCACTCACCAAACATCTTACGGCAACACACCTCCATCGTAGTACACAATACTCACTCTCGCTACAAATCCATGAACTCAACTTTCATCTATCGCTCATGGCGCACATTGCTATATATACAGTATCAAGGACTTCCACATTCCTCACATATACTTATTTACATCATGGTAATAGACGAATATAATACATCAATCATAATTATCAATCATCGTTCCACCTACCAGTCATCACTGGAATAACACTACTCCCAAGTCTTCCGACTGCTCTCCTTATGTTCGCCCTCTGGGGCTTTCTCCTACGTCCGCTCTCTTAGACGTCTTAATGTGCAGTGATAGTAATACAGCGCTCTCGCCTCATTCAGACCCCCACCACTCATAACATGCACGCTTTTCCTTACTTGTCTACGTGCGTTAATTTTACTCTCCTCCTTTCCCCCCGTAATTATTAACTATCGCTCACCCCACTCGTGACACTTGACATACACTATCTTCCCTACCTATGCAAAGTGCATAGGGAGGGAATATCTTCCCTACCTATGCACTTCCAAAATCATTATAAAACGGACCCGAGTCCGAAAATAGGCAACCCATAACCTAAGGCCTACATGCTGCTCCGTTTATACGATGTCTCATATAATGAGTCGCGGCCCGTCCTTTGATGGCCGCCAGCGCCTTCTAACAATCCTATTCAACCCGTCGTGTGTCTGGGCATTGATCTAGATCTAGATCAAGACGTCTGCGAATAAGAGTGGCAGACAGTCACTTTGTTTACGTTGAGTTTTGCGAACACACAACAGAGAGTCTAGAAATCTAGATTCTCTCGAGTAGTCTAGATCTAGATCTAGCTTCTTCTTCTTCTTCTTCTTTTGTAGTTGGTTCGTCTATAAGACGATTCCCCAACTGCACTATGACTCAACGTCGCTCCTCTGAGGCTAAAAGCAGGGTAAAACCTTACATAGATGTTAAGACCATTTAAAAATATATTAGTTGTATAAAGTCTTTTGTATATACTAGCTGAGTTACCCGGCCCTGCCGGGGATAAATCGATTTATTAGTTTCAGTTCTGGGTGATTATTATGGACCTGCTTCATTTTGCCTGTTCCTTTAGCTTTATTTTATTTTTGTTTGTTTGTTTGTCTTCAGATAAGTTTTACTGCTCGCCCTTTGCGCGTTGACATCCTGCGCATCCCGTCAGCATCCGTCAAATGGCAATATGATTTGCACACGGGTTAGTTAGTTTGAGCCGAACACATCGCAGGAAGTGATAACGTCATGTGTAGGCGGAAGTGGGCTATTATTAGAAACATACATCACTATCTTCTTGATTGTAAATTTCGGATCAAACGCTCTCGTGAATTTACTCTTTAATTATAACCGCATTTACCGATTAACTCAGAAATAACAAACGGTTTTGTTTGTGTATAGCGATAGGAACAATGTTCGCTATCCCATAATTCTTTGTGCCAAATTTCAGCTCGGTGCGTTGTGTAGTTTCCGAGTCCATAGGACTATTTTAGGGGTTTTGTTGTAGCTTTATTATATAGATAACTCTGGTATAAATATAATATCTCTTGGTTTCCAGATTGTGCACAGAAATACAACCCGCACTTTAGTTACAATGGTAGCTGCAACGGATAATAATGTTCTTAAATTCATTGTCGAAAGTCGTTGCAGACGATAGTGTTTGGACTTCTGCCGGGAGGTTGTTCCACATCCTGATGACATTATGGTAAAAAGAATAAAGATGGCTGTTAACCCGTGAGCTTGGGATGTTATATTTTATATTATTCCTTCTGTTGCCTCTGGTATTAATGGTGAGGTGGTTCAGTGGGATATGGATATTTCCTTCCCTGCCTTTATAAAATATTTTTACTTTGTTTTTTGCTCTCCTCTCTTCTAATGGTGTCCACTCGAGGTCTCTCATCATTTTATTTACACTACTACTTCTAGTATAGTCATTTGTCACAAAGCGGGCAGCTCTCCTCTGGACCCTTTCCAGTTGGTCTATGTTTATTCGACAGTGGGGGTCCCAGACACTGCAGCCATACTCTAGGGAGGGCCTCACAAAGGTGTTATAGCATTTTTCTTTTACTTTCCTATCGCAGTTAGAGATGTTCCTTTTTAGAAATGCTAGTATACCGTTTGCTTTGTTACATGTGTTATTAATGTGTTGGTTCCATGTAAGTTTTCTGTCCAATGTAACTCCCAAATATTTAGCCTCATGTGTTTCGCTCAATTTTTCGTCGTGTATAAAGTAGTCTGAGGTGATGTTGTGTTTTTTATTTGAAATTCTCAGGACTTGGCATTTATTGGGGTGGAATTCCATACGCCAGACCCTCTCCCATTTTTGTAGACTGTCTAGATCTTTCTGTAAAATTTCCGTATCTTCTTTTGAGTTTATTGTTCTATAGAGGAGGCTATCATAAATGACCCCCAACATCCCCTGAACAAGGAATATATAAGATCTGTAAGAAGTTTAAGGCTGTTGTCAAAGAAAACTAAAACTGAGCGCTACTTTAAATCATTTATTCCATCATCAACTAGGATGTTACAATAATGTCGTCATCTTGATCGTAATCTGTGCACAGTTGAATTATGTCCTGCGTGTCAGGTCAATGTGTTTTAGTTAGGGAAGCATATTGTGTGCACTGTTAATTTTGTTAATTTAGTTAATTTATCAGTGTGTGTGTATATATGTGTGTGTGCGCGCTATGTATCATACTTTCTGCTTCTGTAACTGTATTGTTATGTATTCAATGATCAAAACAAATTTCCTTGTACAAGGACGAATAAAATTTATCTTATCTTATCTTATCTTATCAGCAAACAGTCGTAATTTAGTGCCTGGAGAGATCTTACTTGGCATATCGTTAATATAAACTAGGAATAGTAAGGGGCCCATTACAGTACCCTGGGGTACTCCCGAGAGAACAGCTGCAGGATTGGATGACTTTCCATCAACGACGACTATCTGTGTTCTATTTTCTAAGAAAGACTTAATCCACTTCAAAGTACTGTTTCTAACTCCATAATGGTTTAGTTTAGTCAAGAGACTAGCATGGTGCACTTTATCGAAGGCTTTACTGAAATCTAATAAGATGGTATCAGTCTGCCTGTTGTTATTCAAGTTATTAACAAAATCATTGCAAGTTGTGACCAGCTGGGACTCACACGACCTGTGTTTCACGACCTTCCAGTTATAATTACAATCTGGGACCAAGAGATTAAAAATTTAGTCAAATTATAATTCACATTCACTTCCAATTCATATAAAAGTACAGTGAAAACACTGTTGGTATAATATACGTATTAAAATTTGGTAAATTCATCAAAAGGGGGGTGTAAATTTGGAGCTCTCAGAAAAAGCGTCGTCTCCTCGACCGGAAGTGCAATTCTAGAGTCTAAATCTAAATAAAACTGGTGTAATTACCTACCACTTACAGAGGTAAACCACCAATTCTTCTGTATTAGATCTATTGGACACCAGTGCGTGTTTGTTCGCATTGGTGCAACTGGGAACCACACACCACGGTTTGGTCAGTGATTTCATGCGATTCTTTCTAAAAAATTCACAATAACAACTTCCGGGTCATAAGCCGTGGTGGTAAACCACTAGATCTAGATGATCTAGATGCGTCAAAATTTGAAGAAATTATTATGGTCCAAGTGTGAACATGGACAAACTGTTTGACATGGGAATTTGTTATTGTTGATATTGTTATCTAGACGTACTGCTTGTTTCTATGTAATCTACATTCCCCCCCCCCCCACATTTTAATTTTGATCCAAGCCCTGCTGCGACCCAACATATTTTCCGTGGGTTACCTTGGTCTACAGACAATTATGGTGCTCGCCTCTCAAGCAGAAGGTGCTGGGTTCGATCCCCAGATGGCACAGTCATGTTGGATTTTTTTTTATTTTGGGGGATGCTGGGTAGGGGGGGGGGGCGAATTCCTCTCCCTTATCCTAAGTTAGGTAGGATCGAGTACTTACTTTTCTCAGAATAAATACATGTGTACACATTGAAGTAAATGTTTCCCCCGACCAAGTACATGTCCTACAAACGGAATTGATGAAGCCAATAAATAAGGAAATGTACCGGTATTTTACGCTGCAGCGCAGTTGCCCATAATTTCAGAGATTTAAACCAGACTAAGAGAGAAATGCGAACGACAAAGGAAAGCCCATGTGTAATGGGGTGAATCCATGGCTATGGGTGAACCATTACAGGGCTGAGTTACTTACAGCTCACTGCAGTGAAAGGGAGATAAACCCGTTATTTTGGACTACCTAGATCACTAGATGTGGTCAAGGGGGAGTAACAATACAGAAACCATAGATAATCTCCCCTTATTGTTTGATCGCGCACTTGACACGAGTCATGCAGTGTTGAGTAACATTGCCAACTGATATACTCACTGCGCCAATTTTTAAACTATAGTCTTAGCGTTGTCTGTATTGTCCGGGATTGGTCAATTTAAGTGACCATCCTTGGTGCCAGAAGTAGAAACTTGTTATGTATCACTTCATTGTAGAGTTTGTTTAGTATTTATCTTGTTAAGTAATATTTCATCAAGATAGTGTATTTGGAACATACACGAGCAAGAGGGTAGTTCTTTAAAAATGTTTTTATTTGTTTTAATGTTTTATTAGAATTTGCACTTAGTGAACTGTAGGGAGTAATTGGGTTGCGCGTTTTTGGGTGACGCATAGATGATAGCGTGGGTCAGTCAGTTCCACCCAAGTCTTCAAGACAGCAGGACGTGTCATTCCGCCCAGACTAACATAAAAGTAAAAGAAGTTGTAAATATTTCAAGATTTGTGAAGTGCCAGCTCTGATGATGTAGATCAAGTGTGAATTCATTTGGTTAATTCACGTAAGTTGTACCCATTAATTTAGTTCTGGTATTTAATAATATTTAGATAATGTGAAATAATAATAATTGGATTATACTTGCCAGTTTGACGAACTTTGTTCAGCTTGGTTAGGCAATCAGGCTAGCATCTAACAATCTATGGTAAAGTTTATCTTACTAAGTTTCTATCTTAGTATCTATCAGTATCCTGCAGAGAAAGAGTGTAAGGTTCTAGAATGCTATCAACGCTAGCACGCATGATTAGTTCATGTAATTAAATGGAAACATTTAACTGTAATTTATGACAGACTGATTTTATGTGAAGTGCTAACAAATAGTACTACTGGAGGGTGTGGTCAAAGTCCCGCTACTTGGATCAGAGATAGCCAGATCTAGATCGTTATTCTTAATCTGCAGTTGGTGCCATTCAGGCTCAAAGTGTCCTTCTTAAAGGAGAGAGAGAGAGAGAGTAACGGGCAAGAATTATAACCAAGTTATTTCTTTACTTTAGTTCTTTTATGGGTTTGTAATGTTATTGTTGGATGATGATTATTTCTAGGTGCCTTTAAATCAGCATTGTGACTATGATGTATGTGTAGATTTGTCTTGTGTGCCTTTTCGTTACATTTTATTGATACCGTATTCATTGTGAACTTTATGATAATGAGCAGACCAGTTAAGATGGAGAGAGAGATGCGGGGCTCGCAAAGTGAGCATGAGTAGGTCACAGCAGACGCTAGCAGGCGTGATCACATGACTTCTGGTCAAGCGGGTCAAATCAAGACCGGGATTGGTTAGCTAATAGTAGCTTCCGGAAACGGAAACTTGATTCGAACAACAATAACAAACCTGGCTGACTGTTTACACTAGCTACAACACTTAAACAGCATTTGGGACCTCGAATATCGGAATTATACTAAAGGATGATGATTATTTACTTTAATTGCTTAATTTATATATGTTTATTATAATGCCTATTTGAATTAGTATGTTCTCTAAATAGGTGTTAAGTTGATTTTCTTCAATTTGTACTGGTTGGATCGGACTTAGAAACTTTTGAGGGTTGGACCTTGAACTTATATTTGTTGATAGGATGAAGAGAAAGGCATATGCTAGGTGTATGGATGCATTGTCTATGCATCAGGTGTCATATTTTTATGGCATCCTTTGTAGGTGCTCATTGTCTGTTCTTTTGACACACTGACAGATGTAAATTGGACTCTGTTGTAATGAAGATATCAGAATCATTGACTTAACTCAATCATAGGGGTTATGGGTGTTGCTTGCCCAGTAGACCTATGATATGTATGTCCTTATTATGATATTATCTTGTCACATTATATAATTATGTTCACTGAATATATATATGGGAACGTTTTAGGTATATCAGTATTGTTGGAGGTAATACAAGTGGGTTGACTTGACTGTTCAGTCTTGTAGTTGTACCATGTAGTTGGGTTTGGCTTTATGCCATGATTATCATATCACTTGTAGTGGGAGACTATAACTTGCTATTGTTGGTTGAGACTTAGGTGTTGACTTATCATGTGGGTTGGTCCACCTAGAGATACTCCTGTGACTTTATGAGTAAGGAGTTTGGTATTATATCCAGAGGATAGGAAAGGGATAAGTTTAGCTCCGAGTTGAGATAGGCCTGTGGCAGTATGGACTAGGGTTTTTGTGTAATATTAATAATCTACATGGTGTCAGGTCAGAAAAATCTGCTACTGGTAACATGTAATCCAGTACAACCTGTTTCATGAACTGGTACGCTAGCATGGTATCAGTGGGCGTGCACCTGTCGGTGCAAACGGCCAGGGCGGAGGAGGTTTCATCTAACCCAACGGCCACATGCTAGGGCACAATGTGACCCTCAGTACTTGAGTCCTTCATATTGGCCCCCGGTAGCGGTGTGGTCATAGGCTTGTTTGCCTAAATCACAAACGAAGAATTGAGCAAACTTCCCGGACGCAGCTTCGAAGTTGGCGGCAGCAGGCCAGTGGTTGATTGATAGGGCAGATGGCAATATACCGTCACTCTGGCCTTGATATCGTGACACAGAGCATCCACCTGTATTGGTGTTCTTTGGTTTGGGTCTTTCACCCTAGTCAGTTGGGACTGCGAGGCTGTGGAGTAGCCTACAGGCAGCCGGTCAGGCAATATGACTGTGACAGTCATATTGCCTGACCGGCTGCCTGTAGGCTACTCCACATCAGTCCCTCTGGCATCCTCCTGCACCTGGATACATTTCCAGTCGTCTTGACCTTGTCTTGCCACTTGGATAAGTTGTGTCCAGGCGAGAGAGTGAGTCTGATGTTTGCGCAGCTCTTTCTCACTAAAAACAAATTCTTTCCGCCAGTCTTAACACCCCACCTCGTCTTCTTTCATCTTTGTCTCGTCTTCTTTCCTCTCAAAATTCCAACGGCGATGGGCGAGTGCGGTGGCAGCAGGTTTGGATAGACTGGAAGCTGTTAGCACAGACCTACACGTTGGTGGCTGTGGGCTATGGTCGCTTCATCGTCGATTGAAGTGGAGGCGTGGGGAGGCAGCACCCACAGTAGCTGAGCAGCCTTATTTAAGGATAGCACTGCTCACCTCAACTGAGGAAGGGGCTAGAAAAGGTGCCCTAAAGAAAGCCCACTTCACATCACCCTGACTGGTATACCGCGACCAGTGGGGATCCCTTTTTGCGGTCGAAACAAAAAGAAATTCAGCTTACTCAGGCTAGGAGCCTGGAATATACGCACACTACAGGACAACTCAAACAACCCGGAAAGACGCACTGCACTTATTGCCATTGAGCTCAGCAGGTACAACCTGGACATAGTGGCACTCAGTGAGACCAGACTCCCTGATAGTGGCCAACTCAAAGAGCTCAGTGGTGGATACACCTTCTTCTGGAAAGGCAAGGGTGCAGTCGAACCGAGACAGCATGGTGTTGGGTTTGCAATTAAAAATGACCTTGTCAGAAACTTGCAGTCCATGCCAATTGAAATAAATGACAGGCTAATGACACTCAGGATCCCAGTTGGGAAAAGCCAGTCAGCCACCCTCATTAGCGCATATGCGCCCACCATGACAAACCCAGATGAAGCCAAAGACAAGTTCTATTCTGATCTAGAATCTGTCAAATGCTCTGTCCCGGCAGCTGATAAGCTGATTCTCTTGGGGGACTTCAATGCTAGGGTTGGCTCCGAAATCTCAGCGTGGCCAAATGTTTTTGGCCCTCATGGAGTTGGTTCATGCAATAACAATGGGTTGCGCTTACTTACTTTGTGCGCTGAATTTGGCCTGTTCATTACCAACACAAATTTTAGTCTCCCCGTGAGAAACAGAACGTCATGGATGCATCCCCGCTCAAAGCATTGGCATGTCATAGACTTGTGAGGAAGACTGACAGAAAGGATGTCCTTGTAACAAAGGCGATGTGTGGTGCCGAGTGTGGAACTGACCACAGACTTATTGTTTGCAAGCTCAGACTAACATTGAGGCGCAATAAACGCCCTCAAGGGAAAGCGCCACCTAAACGCCTAAATGTTTCAAACTCTGCTCAGCTGAGAAACAGAGCGAGCTCTCATCAGAACTCTCCTCAAAATTGGATTGCGTGACTTTTGACCATGAGAACATTGAACAGAGCTGGACTGACCTAAATACGACTGTACACTCTTGCGCCAGCAGCACAGTTGGTTTTCCTGTCCGCAAGCACCAGGACTGGTTCAATGATAATGATAATGAAATCAAAGTGCTCATCAAAGAAAAAAATAGTCTCATCCAAGCTCACTGCAGTGACCCCTCTTCCACAGCAAAAGCTGATGCACTGCGTGCATGTAAGGGTGTACTCCAGAAGAAGCTGAGGAAAATGAAAAATGACTGGCTTGAAGAGCGAGTAAGAGAAACTCAGAAATATGCCGACACAACAACACTAGAAAGTTCTTTGAGAGCCTCCGAGCTGTGTTTGGACCATCCCGCTCTGGCACTACGCCACTTCTTGCGTCAGATGGTTCAACGCGCATTGTTGAATTGAATGCCATAATTCAGCGTTGGGCAGAACATTTCGGAGGTGTGCTAAATCGGCCATCAAATATAAATACTGAGTCCATTGACCGCCTCCCTCAGACTCCTATTAATGCAGCTCTTGTCAAGCCATTCACAACAAATGAGACCCGAACTGCCACAAATCAGATGTCCTTTAACAAATCACCAGGCGTGGATTCAATTCCTGCTGAGGTGTATGCCTTCGGTGGAGAAAAGCTTATTGAAAGGTTGACCGAGTTGTTCAATCATATGTTGAAAGCAGGGAAGCTGCCACAGGACTTCAAAGATGCTTCAATCATCCATCTGTACAAAAACAAAGGGGACAGCCAAGTCTGTGACAACCATCGGGGAATCTCTCTACTTTCAATTGCTGGCAAAATATTGGCAAGAATGCTTCTGAATCGCCTTCTTGATCACCTCTCGTCAAATGACTTGCTTCCCGAGAGCCAATGTGGCTTTCGTAAAGAGAGGGGAACGGCGGATATGATTTTTGCTGCCAGACAGATTCAGGAAAAATGCATGGAACAAAATAAAGCGCTGTATATCACATTTGTTGACCTCACAAAAGCATTTGACACAGTGTGTCGTGAAGGCCTCTGGAAAATCTTGGCGAAGTTTGGGTGTCCACCCGAATTCATCACAATAGTGCGCCAGTTTCATGATGGCATGCAAGCTGCAGTCAAAAGCAACGGCAGTGTTTCAGAGCCCTTTGCTGTCACAAATGGGGTAAAACAGGGTTGTGTCTTAGCCCCAACTCTGTTCAGCATCATGTTCTCTGCAATGCTACAAGAAGCCTTTAGCTCTCCTCCTCAAGGGGTAAGCATCAAGTACCGAACTGATGGCAGTCTATTCAACCTCAGGAGACTTCAGGCAAAAACCAAAACCAAAAGTACTCAAGTCTGTGACCTACTATTTGCTGATGATTGTGCACTTCTGGCACACGATGAGGATAGCATGCAAAACTGTGTTGATAAGTTCCTTAGTGCCTGTGACAACTTTGGCCTCACACTAAGCACAAAGAAGACGGAAGTGCTCCATCAGCCTACTCCAGACGACAAGTATCCTGTAACCCCAAATATCAAAGTCCATGACAGTCTTCTGAAGGTGTCGGAGAACTTCACCTATCTTGGCAGTACACTGTCTTCCGCGGCTCGTGTTGATTCTGAAATTCTCTCAAGAATCAGTAAAGCCAGCTCTGCATTTGGCAGGCTTCGAGAGAGAGTATGGGATGTTGCCGGCATTCGCACAGACACTAAGCTGAAAGTGTACAATGCTGTGGTCCTTCCCACCCTACTCTATGGGGCTGAAACCTGGACAGTGTACCAATCGCACGCCAGAAAGCTAAATCACTTTCATCTGGCCTGCCTTAGAAAGATCCTAAGGATCAAATGGCAGGATAAAATTCCAGACACTGAGGTCCTCAATCGTGCCAAGGTATTGAGCATCTTCTGCCACCTGAAAAAAATTCTGCTACGTTGGGCAGGACATGTTGTCAGAATGCCCGACTCCTGACTCCCTAAGCAAATCTTCTTCTCTGAGCTCTCCAATGGAACGAGGAATGTTGGGGCCCCAAAGAGACGTTACAAAGACACTCTCAAGCAATCACTGAAGGCCTTTGCCATTGATGTGAGTGAGTGGGAAAAGCTCTCGCTTGATCGTGCAAATTGGAGGGCGGCCCTTACCAGAGGCAGCAAAGCATGGGAAGCTGACAGAGTCCAGCAGGCTATCAAAAAAAGAGAACGGCGCATGAAAAGACCCAGTGGTACTGAACCAACGGAGCACTCTTGACATTTATGCGGAAGGGTCTTCAGGGCAAAAATAGGACTTATCAGCCACATGAGAAGCCATAAGTCATGAAAGAACAGTCTTTCCATTCTGTCCTCTGTGTCCTTTAGTTCTCTTTATTGTCCATGTGTTGAAATTCTCAACAATTTCTGTTCTTTATTCCTCTGGTGTTGTTAAGGTCATCATCATACCTGATGGACGAACTATTATTAATAATCTACATGTGGGGAATTGAGCTGGGTTAGCTAATGGGGCATAAGTTAATTGATTTTGACTTAATGAGTAGATCCAGTTCGCTATTGCTATCCTCTGCTAATTATGATGGTAATTGTTAATAAAGGGATACTACGTTGTGCGTGGGTGGGCTAAGTAAGTAGACGGGATTGTCTTTTATTGAGCCATCTAGCACGGGCAGTTCTGTGGTATGACTGTGTAGACTCAGCAGACTGTATTTTATTGTAGTTAGTTTAACTCCAGCTCATTCCATAACTAGGATAGATTTGATGCGTACAGGGTGCGCGGCGTACAGGTTGCGCGTATACACATGTAAGGCTTAATGTTATCTTGTCTGGAATCAAATTAAGTTTTCTTCCTGATCTAGAATAATGGCCGTTGTTATAATATAAGAATTATAACGTGTGGGATAGCCCTATGTCAGCCTGTAGTTAAGCCAAACATGTTACTTGGTAGGCTAGCATCTTATACCCGAGTTGGCTCCCTGGAGTGCTCACAAAGTAAATTATACGTTATTGTTCGATAGACATCCTAGACCTTCCCCATATTTAATTTACAATGTGAATATAATTATTATTAACTTTTATGTTTTCTTTTTATGCATTCTCTTGTTTTAGCATGATGTAATGATTAACTGATGAGGCGTGCTGTTAATTCCTGTTATTTTTGGTTCTTCTTCAGCGCGCCTATCGGTTGGGTTTATCGTCTTGTTTATTGTACTGTTTATTGTCTTGTTTATTGTTTTGGGTTTATTGTGGTTTATCGTGGTTTATTGTATTGTATTATGTTGTTAGTTGTCTTGCGTTTATTGTCCTGTTTATTGTCTTGGGTTTATTGTCTTGTGCTGTTTATTGTCTTGTTTATTGCACTGTTTATTGTATTGTGTTTATTGTATTGTGTTTATTGTTTGATTTGTTTTTTCTTTTCTTTTTTAATAAAATTGTTGTCCTCTCAAAACCTGATAGAGAGAGCCCGCTCGTGTCCCGTCCTGTTACAAATTTGGTGTCAGAAGTGGGATAGCTATAAATAGGGAGACCCGCTCGGTTTATTCCGTCCTGTGTTACACATATAACAGTACTATTGACATGGTTGTTGTTTGTTATCTTCCTTTTCTCTTTCTCGTTCTCTCCCGTTTTCTTTCAGCCTCACTTCTTCTTCATTTGCTGTTCCAATTTACATTTTAAAATACCTGTTTATTTCTGTTGCGGGGGTTGGGTCAAATTTATACAAATATTTTTTTGTTTGCTCGTTCCTTTTGTTGTTGTTGTTGTTGTTGTTGTTTTCATATTTTATTTGTTTATTTACATCTGTTTATTTGTTGCTTTTATCGTAATATTTACCTACAATTCTTTTATATCTGTCTGGGTGTGTATGAATAAAATATGTGTGTGTATGTAAAGATAAAAAGGCAAACAGAATGAGATCGCTCGGAATGGTCAGTTCCTGTCGGGTGTCATAGATTTGGTCCTAATTGGACCAGAAAAGGTAGAGAATGTCATTGGTCACACGGCCCCCAGGAACGACGATAAAATGATGTGAAGAGAAAAGCATGTTCTTTATGCCACTGGAAATTGGGAGATTGGGGGGGGGGGGGGATTTGTAAAGCTCATGCCATACTTCGGAAGTTGAGACTGTCGTGATCATCAGTGTCAGAAGTCTTTCTCTTCTTCAGGGGCAGATGCAACGTTTCGACGATGGGCCTTAGATTTGAAGCACTGAAGGTTGACCACAAAGCTTGTGTGTTCCTTTGCCGAGCGCATTTTTGACTGTTCTTGGTCAGAACCATTTTGGAGTTTGGTTTGTCCGCTTCCGTGTGTCTTGCCTACAATTTCCATTCATGACTTTGTCTTCAACCACGTATATTGGTATATGACGTTTGCAGTCGAAAAGCTCCTTTTGCTTTTGTTGTGTTTTCAAGGGTTTCCAGTATTCTCGAGGTTTCAATTACATTTATCTGTTTTTCTCTGTTATCAGCATCTAGAGTGGCGAATGAAATTATTATGATATCTCGCTGCCATGGATCCTGACATCGTACAGATCAAATCGACAAGTATTTTTGAAAGCGAAGTGGACAGGTGGACCCCGGGGTGTACCTAGCGAAATATAGGCGTTTTAGGATAGGTGGACCCCGGACCAATGAAACACTGCCTTTCATCGCCAAGTTAGGCTAGGGTAAGAAAAACAAACATTCGAATGGCGGCATGGATCTATCTAGATCTACATGTTTAGTTGGACCTGAAGGGGGGGGGCGGGCGTGAGGGTCTAGCCAGTTTGTATCAATGGGCGGTAGTCAGATTGACTAATTAGGCGAAAAGGGGCTGGGGTAGCCATTGGCGATCGATGTACACACAAGTAGGCCTACATTGGCTGAGATCATACCTCCGTGGTGCAGCAGTTGAGTGAGTGGACGTGAATGCCAAGTTTCTGGTACCACCAGATAAGTATTCATGACTGGAATTTTTGGCTGAATTACAACAGAATTTTTCTTTTTGCAACATCACTCTTACGGAACACACCACTTTTAAGAACTACTATCCTAAAACATTTCACTACAGTGAACCCAGAACAGGGTCCATCTAGCGAAATATAGGCCTAGGCGTTTTAGGATAGGTGGACCCCGGACCGATGAAAGCTGTCCGGGGTCCCCCTATCTTATACGGATAGGTAGACTCTGGGGTCCACTTATCCTCTACCTTTTGAAAGACATACCTTTCCATTTGGTATTCGAGCAGAAGATGACTTGTGACTTCCAGTGAAAATCTTCTTCTTCTTTAGCCTCTTGATTCCTTGAGGAACGTAGGGCCGCAACAACACGCCTCCAATGCACGCGGTTCTGGCAGGTCCTCCTTAGCTCGGCCCACACCATTCCGGCTGCCTTCACCTCAGCATCGATACTCCTGCGCCAAGTCTGTTTTGGTCGACCCACTTTCCACTTTCCTTGTGGGTTCCAGACCTGAGCCTGCCTGGTGATGTTGGATTCGGGCTTTCGTAACATGTGGCAGATCCATCCCCGGTGGAAATGCAACAGTGTAAAAATGAAGCTGGACTCATTCTTACTCTTAGCCGTGCCCCTGTAGGATGCTGGAATCAAAGAAATACTTGGCAGTGTATATCAGACACTGATCAGGTCAGTGGGATCACTCACAAAATATGAGTTTTTATGCCCGTAAACAGGACGAATCCATTTCAGTCTTAACACATTTGATGAAGGGGTGCAATTCTCTGGTTTTGCTAATAAATCGCTGTTTACTGACACACCACCTCCAGACAATGGGAATAGTCCAGCTGCCTATTTTTGACACGTGTCAGCTGAGAGGTTGAAACGTATGGCAATTTATTTTTGTATGAAGTTCGTGAAACCAAGGTCATTAACCATCGTTATTTCTTTTTATTGTGAATTACTGTCCAAAACAGTAAATACATGCAGGAGAGAGAGAGAGAGAGAGAGAGAGAGAGAAAGAGAGAGAGAGAGAGAGAGAGAGAGAGAGAGAGACACACACACAGGGAAGAAAAGAGAGACACAGGCAGACAGACAGACAGACAGACAGAAAGAGAGAACTTTTGTGGAAGTAGTAAATTTATTTCCGGTGGTTGTTGTTGTTGTTATCGTTGTTTTGTCATCTGTCAGAGGAGTAAGAAACTACGTCTAAGAGTAAGAATGGTCACATCTTCGGTGCTGAAGTTCTGTTTTATTTTAAATTTTTTGTTTTTCTGTTCGGAAACGACGAAATTAGCAACAGCATCAACACTGTCGAGGCTGGTAGTCCTATTAACTGACAAACATAAAAGTATCGAACCTAACTACATGCATTGGTACCTAATGGTTAAGTTACAGATTTTAAAGGATTATTATTCACTGGGCCTGAAATTCTTCCCACTGTAATTGTTACAAAATGGTCGAAAATCTTTTTTTTTTTTTTTTTTGTAAAATAAAGGGGGGGAGGACCTTTTACTAGGACGTATTTGTTCCGATTGACCATCGTGGGGGGGGGGGGGGGAGGAGAGATAAACAACTACTTCGTAGCCTTTGTTCCGAGGGGACCATCTGCAATGGAGGAACGAAATACTTCACAGCTGCCACAAAGCGTGAACCATAAAGTCCTTGTTCCGGGGGAATGTCTACCGTGGGGCACCAAATACTTGTCAGTGTCACACAGGCACACTCATCAAATACGCAAGCAACTGATAAAAGGTAAAAGATCTGAATTGGAGCTGACGTCACGTTCCTGCAGGAAATAATCTTTTAAAATGTCCTCAGAGATCAATACCCCTCCGCCATCCCCACCCCACAACAACAACAACAACTCACACGCGCGCTCCACAGTCCTGACCAATGCAACATTGAAAAGGAGCCTAGTGTTTTTTGTTGTTTTGTTTGTCAAGTGCAGTGCCGTCACTTGGCATGTGGCAGATGTCCCTTATCTCATAAGGGAGCGCAGGTTTTTTGGCCATCTTCCTCTGGGAGGAGATTTTTTGCTGCGCAGTGCCAAGTAAGGCAGCAGTGGAAATAACTCTGGGAATTTTTTGTTTCCTACGAAAAATGTGCATGTGGGGTAAGGGCAGCGATCAATTAATTTCTCACTTTTTATATTGTATAAGTATGGATTGTTTCCCTTTTGGAGAGGGGGAGAGGGAGAGAGAGAGAGAGAGAGATTTTCTGTAACAATTTTTGGATTGGGCGCTACAGAAATGATCTTCATTATTTACTATGTCTTACTCCAGCTTTCAACCAAATCTCTCATTTCATCTCTCTTACTGAAATGAAACTAGAGCGTTTGGAGTATCAATACTACGATGTGATTCAAAGTTGCAACTGCTTTTCTCAGAGAAAGGTGTTTCAACCCCCATTGTCCCACCCTCTCACATTTTAAACTTACATCCTATCAGTCCCATATTGAACAACAACAAAAAAAAACAACAGACAAAAACCTGTGACTAAATTAGATAGTGTGCACACATATTAAGGGTGTAAACTGTTTATGACGGAGTAACAAAGCATAATTATGCCCACCAAATTGCACGATTAATCTGAAGAAAATAATTGAGCACACCTCAGTTGCTTGAACTGCAGAATGTACTAAACATAGCAAATTGAAACGAAAAGAAATTTTCACCAAAAAAAAAATATGGATCTGTACAAGGTTAATGTCTACGGCTTGAGTAAAAAATATAAAAAAAAACCTTCTTTCTGAGATCCACAATCTCAGCTAGTTTTTTGTTCTTGTTGTTTTTTCAAATGTGTGAAGTAAGATAAGAATAGGTGACAGAATTATTGAATCAGGAATTCTTACACACATCATGCTCTATCCTACCTGATCACAATGATCAGATGGGATACCTGAACGCTATAGAGATCAGTGATATCAATGGAGATATATCTCCACAGACACTTCGATACAGGCACATCAATGTTTACTTGAAGAAACAACAATGTATGGATATACTAATGGAAACCAGACGAGAAAAAATAATCCCTACACGCCCTCCCCTCCAAGTCCCCTCCCTCCCCTCTTAGGTGACAAGAGGAGACGTGTGATACAGCCTGGGGAGGAAATGCAAAGGAGCATGACAAGAACAAAATTAATAACTCTATTATCAAAAAAGATTGCTAAGTAAATAACAGACAATACATGAACTTTGGTGAGTTATTTATGCATTCATGCAAACAGAAACTGAAATCAGTTCTAAATGATTGCTCCCCACCATTTGTTCCATCAGATAGTCCGATCCCAAAGAAGTGGACGAATATTGTATTTAAAAACAAAACAGAGAGCGCTATAGACGATCTTTTGCGCCATCCCGAATTCGAAGCAGTGGTATTCCTGCTGTTGTTAGTTTTCCTTATGGATTGTTCTGGCAGTGTGTGTGTGTGTGTGTGAGTGTGTGAGTAATGTTCTTAATTGCTGGTCATGTTGTGTGAGCAATGTGCGGGTGTGCGGTATGCGTTAAAGACCTGCAAGTCTTAGATATTTATTGTATTTACTGTTGTACTGTGACTGTTGCTGTGATAACAAATTTCCTGGCAACAAGATAATAAAGTTATAGCTTATCTTAACCATTTTTAAACATCAGTTTGTAAGGGCGAATGAGAGATGGGGGAGGGGAGGGGTGTGAGGGTGGAGTGGCTAGTGTGTAAAGACTGTGGAAGAAGTAAGGAGAACAAGGATTAGGTTTTTACAGCCTATTTTGTTTGTTTCTTGTATCTCTGAGCGCGTTTGTGTTTTACTTTTTCTGATGGAAAAACATAATAACTTTTGTACAGTTTTCTTGAAACTAAACGTATAACTTATAAATACATGGTCACACATTAGCTTACAGACTGTGTGTTTCAACAGATGTACACTGGCGTTTATTATTATTGTTCTGATAAGTTTTAGCGTTTAGGGAAAATTTAACAGGTTTACCATGCAACTCTAGACCCACCCCCCCCCCAACCACAACCTCCCCGCTTTGCATTAGTGAGCTCTGAAACTGATTTTTGGGGCATGGACTGGAGTAACTAATTAATACTAATCTAGTACCCTGTCAAATTGGCTGATCGTGCCCACCCTTTCTAGCACTTGAGAAGAATTAATGTTTCAGGAAGACTTGGAAGGAGCGACATGGACTCAAGAAGAAGGAACAAACGCAAGAGTTTATATATTATAATCCTTATCTAATTGAACAAATCAGGACTTCCACGGCGGGAAAGGATTGGTGTGGTCTTTGAGAAAGGAAATCACAGGGCAGAGAGATAGAGAAAACAGTTAAATAAGTCATTAAACAACAAGATCTAAGGCTTAATTTCCAATAATACAGACATATTTTTATTTTCGTGCTAATGATTAAAAAAATTTTTTCGGAAACAACAGCAAAGGCCTAAAAATTTAAAAAATTGACAAAGTAACGAACTTCAAGTAACATTTCCGTCATTGTCAATGAACGCAGCGATCTGCCACACAACTGCATTTATAATTATAGAGTCCCGCATCTCACTCTCTACATTTTAACCATAATATTAAGGTTCTCCAATTGTAGAAAATGGTTTAAAGGATATCATACTCAGAAACGTTTCATTCTGTAGAAAGTGTTAGATCTGAATGGCAGATTTCATGGACAACATCATAGCTGCATACAGATGGCATCAGCTGCTATACGTCATTAAACAGATCTCAGTCTGGATTGTAGAAATTTATTGTATCTCATGCAGTTCTCAATGAACCCAAATTCCTTCCGCCTGTATCCTTTTAGTTCATACAGTTTACGTCATGGCAATGTAAGTGGATATAATATGAACTAAAAAATAAGATAGAACACAGACGTATACATGCACACACATACACACAAATACACACACACTCTCTCTCTCCCTCTCCCTCCCCCTCCCTCTCCCCCTCCCCCTCTCTCTCTCTCTCTCCCTCTCTCTTCCTCTCTCTCTCTCTCTCTCTGCGGAAAGCAACATTACAGTTTTCATAGTTTCACATACTTTAAAGTGATGAAACTGGACAAATTTCCTGGAAATTCGAGCTTCCATGCATTTGGCAGACGGACGTGCTTTTGTGCTGCAAGCAAGAACTCGCAGCTAAGTACCATTATTCTGTTTCGCTTCGATTCTACACATTTCCTGTTGAAACCTTTTATTGTTCAATTGTTTTCTCTGTTCCATTTTTTTTTTCTTGATAAAGGCGAAAGCCGAAAATTCCAACATTTTCTGTCTTATCTTCAGTTTGCTTTGTATCGTTTGGGTTTTATTTTTCACGCAGGACTTCGCAACATATAACTTTTTCTTTTGCCCGATTTTGACATTGCTTATAGCCCTGCTGCGACCCCACAGTTTTTCTGTGGTTTTTATAATATTTCGTGAATAGTCATTCTACAGACATTCAAAGTTTCTTTAAAACATTCACGACATAAAACATTCAGCATGAATACAAATAGAATTTTAGTTCATATGGTTTACCAATTGACAATGTACGTGGATATAATATAAGCAAAAAAAGAGGTAAGAACACATACGTATGCATGAACAAACACACACACACACACGCGTCCCCCTCCCTCTCTCTCTCTCTCTCTCTCTCTCTCTGTCTCTGTCTCTCTGTCTGTCTCTCTCCTCTCATTCTCTCTCTCTCTCTCTCTCTCTCTCTCTGTCGCTGTCTCTCTGTCTGTCTCTCTCCCCTCTCTCTCTCTCTCTCTCTCTCTCTCTCTCTCTCTCTCTCTCTCTCTCTCTCTCTCTCTCTCTCTCTCTCTCTCTCTCTCTCTCTCTCTCTCTCTCTCTCTCTCTCTCTTTCTCTCTCTCTCTCTGCGGAAAGCAACTTTACAGTTTCCATTGTTTCACATACTTTAAAGTGATGAAAGTGGAAAAATCCTCTGGTGTGGTTCAACAATGTTCCATCAAATCTGGTATAACCAAACGTTTTCTTGTTACTACTGGTTATTAATTTTTTTTTCTTTTTAAATGTTCAGTTTGGATGGGTTAAAAATAACCAAGACAACATCATTTGAGTTAAGTTGTGAATTGATACAAGTATGATCCAATGTGTAATATTTCAGTGTTTCCTCATAACGATAGTGAATAGTCATTCTATAGACATGCAAAGTTTCTTTAAAACATTCACGACATAAAACGTTCAGCATGAATATAAATAGAATGGCATGGATGAACAACAAACAGCACATAACATTAACTAGAAAAATGTCATTTGTAAATATCCCAAACATTGACCAGAAAAATGACATCGGCAAATATCCCAAAAAATAGAGGATTATGTTTCTTATCAAATTATGCGATTAGTGCTGCCAGTTAATAATTAAAAGATGCAGTTACCACCGCCAGTTAATAATCAGATGAAACAATTAGCACTGTCAATTTATAATTAGATGAAACAGTCAGCACTGTCAGTTAATACTCAGATGAAACAATCAGCAATGCCAATTAATCCACAAAATTGTCAATTATTGACTATCATGTGGGGCGACCATCCCCAACCCAGCGCGTCCACAGGTGGCGGATAGTGGAAAGACCTCTAGATATAGGGGCCAGCTGCGAATAGCCAATAAGCAGTCGCGGACCAACTGGCGGTGGTTCCAGAGGGTGAGGCAGGATCACTACCTGGGAAAAGTGACTCCCTAAAAAATACCTCAGATGCCCGGTGACAGAACCATCAAGCGAATCGAGGCGCTTTAACCTCCTCCCTGGGCAGATGGGGCTCATAGCTTGGGAAAGCAGCCCGTCTAGGAGAAGGAAAACTCTGACTCCAAACCTCCGCTGCCTTGCGGAACAGGTCACGGACGACCAAAGGCTATGGAAGCACATCCAGAAAGAAAAGCACGCAGAAGACGGAGATGTTGGACCGCAAGGTGCAAATAGTTTGGAAAGGTGTCACAACCGAACCCAAAAACGCAACATCACGCAATTCACTTCGATATGTCAGACAAGGAGTATCAGAATGATAGATGTGGTGCTTTGCCTGTGAAGTCCCGCCAGGCAAGTGAAGTGCCGGGCTCTATGCCTCGGAGGAGCCCACCCCCAACTACTGGTGGTCCCTCGACCTCAACTTGGGGAACCGGGAGTCGAGCAAAGAGGAAAAAGAAAGCAACTGGCCACAAAGGTACACCCATAGCAGAGCAGGAAAGAAAACAAGGCAACGTTTTGAAAATACTTCAATGGAATGCTGAGGGAATATACAATAAAAAGACGGCACTCACATACAAACTTCACAACGAAAAAATACAGATTGCATGTCTCCAAGAAACTCATCTCACGTGCAACAGCAGATTTAACATCAGAGGATACCAATGCTTCAGACAAGACCGAGAAACCAGACCCAAAGGTGGCATTATCATTCTGGTCCACAACAGCATTGCAGCCAGTGAAATAAAGCTGGACACTCAACAAGGAACAGAAATCATTGGGGCTAAGATCTGTACACCCAACCAAGAAATCCTCATATATAATGTCTACTGCCCTCCTGACAGAGATCTTTCCCTTTATAACATTCAGGTGCCAGAACTCAACTGTGTTATAGTCGGAGACTTCAATAGCCATTCTCAGAGTTGGGGCTACAACCACCTAGATCCCAGAGGTGAATACGTTGAGGACTGGCAGGCTGATTGCAACCTTCAACTCCTAAATACCCCGGAGGATCCTGACTCCTTCTATTCAAGAAGATGGCTTACCACCACAACCCCTGACCTAGCCTTTACGACCAGTGATTTGCACCCATGCACAACAAGAGAAGTCCAAAATCAACTGGCGGGAAGTGATCATAGACCAATCTTGATCACTGTAAATGATAGCATCCCCCCAGGAAACAGTAATACAGCTCCGAGATGGAACTACAAACGGGCAGATTGGGAGAAATTTGCCAGCTTAACCAACCAGTACACCGCATCCATCAACTGCAAGTCAAGCAAGATCAAAACATCAAGTCAGCTATTCACAGAAGCCATCTACAGAGCAGCAAAGGAAACAATACCAAGAGGCGCAAGGAAAGAATACATTCCATACTGGTCAGAAGAACTAGAAGATCTGCACAACCAAGTCAGCCAAGCAAGAGATACAGCAGAAAATGATCCTTCAATAGAAAACAACATCAAACTCAAAGCACTCACAGCAAAACTAAGAAGGAACACACTGGCTGAAATAAGAAACAGTTGGCATGAAAAAACAGAGAGTCTGAACTTTGAGAACGATGGGTCCAAACTATGGAAGCTAACCAAGTCCCTCAACAAAGAACCCAACAGATATGCCCCGATAACTATTGAAAAAGAAGGCAACCTCCTATCTGGAAAGGCAGCTGCACAAGAACTCTTGAAACAGTTCCAGTCTGTTGGCAACGCAGATGTAGACGATGATAAAGAACAGGAAGTACAAGCAAACATACAAGACTTGGAAGACAGCCAACCAGAACAGCCAGAGGAGAACACAATGGCCAGTTCACTCACCATGGAGGAACTGAACACTGCCCTCCAGAAACTGAAACCAAAACAAGCCCCTGGTCCAGACGAAGTAACAAATGATATGTTAATTCACCTTGGACAGAATGCTAAGAAGAAACTGCTGGCCCTCTTCAACTCCAGTTGGAAATATGGCAAGATTCCTGGAACCTGGAAAAAAGCCACACTCATCCCAATTCACAAGCCAGGCAAGCCAAGAAATAGAGTCGATAGCTACCGCCCAATCAGCCTTACAAGCTGCCTGTGTAAGGTAATGGAGGGGATCATAAACAGTAGACTGACCTGGTTCATCGAGAAGGAAAGGCTCATCATGGACGAACAAGCCGGTTTCAGAAAATGTAGATCAACAGAGGACCAGATAATCTACATATCACAGGTCGTAGAAGACGGTTTCCAGGAAAAGAAAGTGACCATCGCAGTATGGGTAGATATGGAGAAAGCCTTCGACCGCGTATGGAAGAATGGTCTCCTTCTTAAACTCCTGAAAGCAAAAGTGATAACCGGATGTACCAGTGGATAAAACAATACATCACCGACAGGAAAGCAAAAGTAAGGTTACAAGGTAAACAAAGTAGCACTGCACAACTGAAACATGGAGTCCCTCAGGGAGGAGTGATATCCCCCACACTCTTCAACCTCTTCATGAATGACATAAAAGAAATTCTAACTCCAAGAGTGAAAGCGGTAATGTATGCTGATGATCTGGCACTACTCTGTTCAGAGACCAGCCTTGGCACAGCTCAGATGCGTCTTCAGTCTACCCTAAACAACCTACAACAGTGGACAACAACATGGAACATGAAGCTGAATGCCAAGAAAACAACTTACACAGTCTTTAGTCTCTCCACCAGAATGCAGGCACCTAAACTCAAAATCAACAACGAGCTTCTCATCAAAGATGACTCACCCTCATACATCGGAGTCACATTTGACCAACGACTGACATGGAAAGCCCATCTGGAAAAGACCCAAACTAAAGCAATGCAGCGGATCGCACTCCTAAAAAAGTTGGCAGGCACAGACTGGGGTGCAGCACAAAACATACTTAAGAAAACCTACACCGGATACATACGTCCGGTTCTGGAGTATGGTATCTCAGCATGGGGAGCAGCAGCAAAGAGCAATTTCCAGAGAGTGGAACGCATCCAAAACCAGAGCCTTCGAATTATCACCGGGGGGAATGAAATCCACACCTATTGTAGAGATGGAGAGCATCACTGGTTTACAACCACTGGAGGACAGAAAAAATGGAAAACTAACCTCACAGCTAACAAAGTTTCAAAACCTTCGAAATCACCCTATGAATGATAGAGTAAAGAAACCAACAAAAAGCAGACTAAAAAGAACCAGCTTTATAAAATCAGCTAGACAACAATTAATCAACCTTAAAATCCCACCCATAGATGAAGACGAGGACCTTACAGAGGTTGACTGCTGCCCTCCATGGGAAAGACAACACTTTCCCCTAATCAAAGACACCATTTACGGCATCATTTCCAAGACCAATCAGTCCACGGCAGAGCTGCAATCACTCACACAGGAAATGCTGGACAGCTCCTATCCACAAAACAGCTGGATCCGGGTATTCACGGACGGGTCAGCACAAGAAGCCGTAAGAGATGGAGGAGGTGGTGTATATATATATCCAATGGACTAATGGGGAAGAATCAGAACTATCAGTACCCACAGGGAAATATTCTACCAACTACAGAGCTGAAACAGAAGCCATACTAGAAGCTGCGCTAAACTTACAAAACCGAGACATATACAACAAAAAAATAGTTATTCTCACAGATGCTAAGTCAGTCCTGCAGGCCCTTCAAAGTTCACATGATTATCATCAAAACAAACTCACCTCTGCCTTAGTGCAGTTATGCCACACAGCAAGCAACGTGGTTCTCCAGTGGATCCCTGGCCACTGTAACATCATCGGAAATGATAAGGCAGACACTCTGGCAAAAAATGGCGCAAACTTCCCCCAAGACAAAGAAAACATAACAGTCTCAGAAGCTAAAAGTCACATTAAGGCAGCCTTGAAATCCAAGTGGAAACAAAGTCACCCAAGCCATGTAACAGACGATGCGATACACTTGCTCAGCAGAAAGGAGCAAACTATCATTTTTAGGCTGAGAACAGGACATAACAGACTCCGGCAGCACCTTTACAAAAAATTCAGGGTTGGAGAAACTGAGACATGCCCATGTGGAAACTGCCCAGAGAATGCAGAACATGTCCTCCAACAATGCCCCCTATACAGAGAACAGAGGGAAAACAGCTGGCCCCGAGGTGCGGCACTACACACCAAGCTATATGGGACAGCAGAGGAACTCAGGAGCACAGCATCCTTCATAAAGGCTACCGGCCTCCTGATATAAATAGACTGACACGAAGAACGCAGAAGAAGAAGAAGAAGACTATCATGTTTGTTTCATAGTAATTTACTGTGTCTACTGAACATCCATCACAAATAAAACAGTAAAATATCTTAATTTCATTCACAATCCTACATGTACAATTCATCATTTACTTTAACATAGCCAGAAAATGTATCCACTCATTTACCAGTGCAGGTCATGGTGTCATTATTTCAGACTGGCATATGTACAACAGGTGTTGTTGAATATCTAAAGTTAAAGTATTAAATTTATATTGTTCCCAACACAAAAACAAACTGAATTGTGAAAACTCTAACGCCTTCTCAAACAAGGGAACAAAACAAATGAAAAAGTAATGAATTTTGGTATTTCAAATCATTTTTCGAGATATACATGGAAAGATGGTGCGTGGCTTTGATGAGTTTTACATGACTCTGCCTTGGTTTCCACTGGCAATGATAAATTATTACATTGTTAATACATGTAACAAAATTCTGGGTGAAGAACAACAGGATGAAAGTTAGAAAAACTTGAGGAAGAAAGACTACAACAACAACAACAACAAAATAAACAATAGCAAAGTGAAACTTAAATAATCTAGAATAATATACATGAATTTTTTTAAAATGCATTGTTTTATGGCATTTAGATGATCCGCCTCTACTATATAGTATAAAACCTCAATAACCATGCAAATCTTGTGGTACTATCAAACCCTGCCTTTCTAGACCACATTGACAGCTTAATTAGAATCAGTGTTACATTCAAGTGATTTTTTTGTGCATCCAAACTTTGTGGTGTTATTAAACTCTGCCTTTCTAAACCACATTGACCGCTTAATTAGAGTCAGTGCTACATTCAAGTGATTTTTGTCCATCCAAACTTTGTGGTGCCATTAAACCCTGCCTTTCTAGACCACATTGACAGCTTAATTAGAGACAGTGTTACATTCAAGTGATTTTTGTCCATCCAAACTTTGTGGTGCCATTAAACCCTGCCTTTCTAGACCACATTGACAGCTTTATTAGAGTCAGTGTTACAGTCAAGTGATTTTTGTCTATGCAAAAAACATGTTCATGCTTCTTGGTAATACATTTATTCAAGGTTTTACATGTAAATTAATGCAATGGTTGGATAATTATGTAATATACACATGTTCAGCAGTTGCATTTCACTGATGTCAGTATTAAAAAGAAATTACACACAGGGATACATGGAGTGAAAAATGAGAGGAAAACCGTACAAAAAAGTGCATACATTGTGGAACAAAAAATTCCGTTTCTTTTGGTTCATGTCCTTAAAAGTAATGAAATTGGAAAATCCTCTTTTGTGGTTCAATAATGTTCTATCAAAAATGTTCTACAATTGAATTATTAGTTATAATTAATTTTTTTTTCTTCTTTCGCGACTTCAGCAAGAATAGGAAAGAAAGAAGATGGTATCAGTGGGCTAAAGATAAAAAATGAATACAAAGATGATCCAATGAGTGTCACGAGCAGAGTTAGGGTCTTGGGGATGTTACGACTGCACGAGAGGCAGCTAACTCACACTCGGACACAACCACACAAGAAAAGTATTAAATAACTAGAGCGTATATATGTCAGGCCGGTCAGGCCATAATTTACATAAATATTAATAACAAAACAAAAGACAATAGGGGTATATATCCAAACCAAAAAAAACTCTAATTAATAACTTAACCAATGATATTCATGTAACTATGGAGGTACTGCAATCAATAGCAAATAGGTATATTATACGAAACTAGATATCAATTTAAAGTGACAGTTGAGTCGCCACTGGCCAGTCGCCAGGCAAACTCTCCATAAATCATATGGGCTTAAATGTTAGGAGAGCCCAGTACGTTCAAAGCCTACAGAAGCACTCTTCGGCTTGTAGGTAATTTAAGCAGCTGCCAAAAGACTATATTTTATGCACAATCACTATTCAATTCATCAACAATGTGCTATATTATTCTAATCATACTATGGCAATAGATCTATGATACAGGACACTCGTGGTCGAGTGCCAGCTGGGGTTTCCTTAGTCTTCCTATGAGGCTGTAGTTCTCTCTCTATCTCCGATCTCTATTAGGCTTCAACAAATAAAATATATTACCATTGCTCACGCCTACTGGTAGGCGCGAACATCAATATAGCGCAGCGTGGGCTTTCAAAGGACAGCCCACTCAGACCTTTCTTTCTAGAGCTCAGTCAGTCCGTTAGCAAGGACTTCTTGTCTTCAAAGCACACAGTTCAGGTACTGGTCAACCGGAGATACTTCACGACACGATGCTTCTGCTCGCCTGTATTCACTAAATCTGAACGTTACACGATGTCTTATACTATCTAACTACCCAGCGTGCTAGTCCGCTGGCCCAATTAGTTCAGCTATCTCATAGGTCGAAACCTCCCACCATTTTAATTGTAGTAATACGTCTGCACTATTCTACCAGCCAGTTAACGTGCAAAAACTTGTCTAGTCATACTTAACAATGTCAAATATCCCCACCTTGTTTCACCCCTACTCCATTACTTATTAATCACGAACATTAAAACCCACAAGCGTGAATCCAACAGTTTAACTTTACATTTATTTACTCACCAACTATAATTTGGCGAGGGCCGTTCAAGGCCACCAGCCAATTTCTCATGGCCCTGGTAAACAACAACAACTCACTCTCTGCGTGAGTTTTAACAACATCCGAATCATGACAATGAGCATGTTTTAGTGTATCCAAGTAACAATCTTGAATAGTCAGTCAGTCACATTGCACATCCTCTATGAACTTCGATGAAATAAAACAAAAACCTTCAACATGAATACAGAAGGAATGGGATGGCTGCAACTAGCTGTGTGAGCAGGAAATATTATATAACAGTAATCAGAAAAAGAACATTGACAAATACTCCAAAAGCACATAAATCTACAAGATACGGTTTCTAATGAAATTATATAATTAGCACCGCCAGTTAATCTGCAGGATAAGATTTCAAATGAAATTATATAATTAGCACTCCCAGTTAATCTACATGATAAGATTTCAAATGAAATTATATAATTAGCACCGCCAGTTAATCTACAGGATAAGATTTCAAATGAAATTATATAATTAGCACCGCCAGTTAATCTGCAGGATAACATTTCAAATGAAATTATGTAATTAACACTGCCAGTTAATCTACAGAGTTTGTGAAGTATTGACTGTCATGTCACTGATTATCCATTTCATTCAAATCTTATGGGTGCAGTACATTATTTGTTGTAAGTTACATAATTATATTGAACACGTTTCCCTGCCGTTACTGATGCAAGTCATAGAGTCCTTATGTCAGACTGAAACCCGAACAGCTGATGCTGCTGAATAGCTGAAGTATTAAGTGTCTTTTCTGCCCAAAAAATATAAATATGGTGAAAATCCTAACACCTCCTTAAATTAGCCAGCAAAAAAGAATTAATGATATTTCAAACAACTATCAGTGTGCAAAGACTCCGCCCGTGTTTCCATTCACAGCAGACAAATCAATGTAATGTTCTAAATAATAAATATGTTGACAACAAAATCATGAAGGAAAAGTAACAGGGCCGAAGTTTAAGTGACATGAGAAATCTATATCAGAAGAATGGAACATCAAATTTAGGAAGGTAGCATGCAAAATGAAATGAAAAGTGCATTAGACCATCCAGGTCTCCTCACTTTGCTATAAAACTCCAATAATCACCCAGACTTTGTGATGACATTAAACTCCATCTTTCTAAGAGAATCTTTACAGCAGTGTTAATATTAAACAAAGTCTAAATTTACATCTATATAGTTGGTCATATGGGGAAAAATACCAACACATGATACATATTTTGGGTAAGATCTCTTTTTCAATGATAAATATACAAATTCTAGTATTTGAAATATGGTAACTGAATATTCAATATGCGTATGTTGCAATACATTTGTATTTCAATATATGAACAATAAATTATTATCATAAAGTTAAATAATAACCAAAAGAACAAAAAATTAGAGAAAAAAAATAACAGCAACAAAACGTGATATCACAGTGTGTAAAATGAATGCTATTTCTTTTCATTCATATGCCTTCAAGTAATCAAATTGGAAAAAAAAACTGTATTGTAGTTCAACAATGTTCCATCAAAAATTTTCTACAAGCTAATTATTGGTTATGATTTCTTTCCTTCTTTCTTTCTAGAGTTCAGCACGAACAGGAAAGAAAGATGATGGCATCAGTGGCTTAAAAATCATAAAATGAATACACAGATGATCGAATGTGCATGTTTCAGTGTTTCCAAATAACAATCCTGGATAGTCATACAACAGTTAGTCATGTCTCCTAGTTTTCTACGAAATTTGATGAAATAAAACAAAAACATTCAGCATGAATACAAAAGGAATGATATGGCTGGAACTAGCTGTACAGGCAGCAAATAACACATAATATTAACCAGAAAAAATAACATCTACAAATATCCCACACACAGATAAATATGGAGGATAAGATTTGTAATCAAATTACACAATTAGCTCTGTCAGTTGATCCACAAAGTTTGTGAATCACTGACATTCATTCACTGCGGAATCTCCACCAATGACCACATCTGATGTGATCAACTTTTTATCAATAAATGATTGATTGTAAGAAATCTTTTGATGTGTTGTGAGTATGATACAATGAATTAAAATCTTTGACAGTTTCAGTTCCCCTGTAGTTTGGATTTAACACATTTTGGATATTTGTCTTGAAAAGCTCACATTTACGAGTATCATACAGATATTGACACTGTGTACAAGGACCGGGTGTAAAGCATGACGATGTGGGAAATTATAACACATTTTGTTTCCCAGTGCCATGTCACATGCATAATATTGCTGACGGTTGCCTTAGGGAGAATACATATGTGTCATCAGAGTGAAAGACAGTAAAGAAAATATTACTTGTACAATGAGAAGCTGTGCTCAGGTTCAGATTACAACCCATCCAATAGGTTTTAAAGACATGGTTGTTTGATCTATATTTCGTTGTGACACCACTTATGCCTTTTTAAACATTGTATTGTCCACACAGCTTTACACAAGACTTGCTGGAATGTTTCTCATGTGATGAAGAAGATAATTGGGAGGAAGGGAAAGCTGGAAACTTGTTATTAGGGCGTATTCTGATATTGTACATAGTTGATTTGTATCCAGATATGGCAGCTTTGAACTCCACATCTGTCTGTTCTTAATCTGACGGACTGTCCCTAAAGTGGACTCTACAGTACTGATGACATGGAGAATTATGATATGTCAGCTTTTAACTACACAGTTGTAAGTCTGAGAGACTGTCCTTATATCTACAGTCCTGATAACATGGAGATTATGATACGTCAGCTTTTAACTACACAATTGTAAGTCTGAGAGACTGTCCTTATATCTACAGTACTGATAACATGGAGATTATGATACGTCAGCTTTTAACTACACAGTTGTAAGTCTGAGAGAGTGCCCTTATATCTACAGTACTGATGACATGGAGAATATGATATGTCAGCTTTGAACTACACAGTTGCCAGTTCTGAGTCTGAGAGACTGTCCTTATGCTGGTCGCTACAGTACCGATAACGAAACAGTTTTGTAATGCCTTGGTCGGTTGAGAGGACAACAAATTGTCGCTTCGCTGCAAGACTCCTGTAACTGAGATTTCGAAAAGTTTACAGGAGAGCCAAAAAACTGATTTTCTTTGGCTTATGTAATATTGTAAAGACAATGAATTTGACTATTGCAATATCGTTATTTATAAGAATTGAGCTACGAGCTTTTGACACAAGGTGCGTTATTGATTTTCAGACCCAAAGAATGAAAAAAGTGATTTTGGCCAAAAATGTTAGTTACAGGAGTCTTGCACCATAGCGACGATAATGAAACTTCAGAATGTTTAGAAAATAATTTATTTGTCTGAATTTTTTTTTTTTGGCCCATAGTTTTTCTCTCTTTTACTTTATTCATAGCCAAAATACCACATAAAAATCTCTGCTAAACCCAGTTACACCTTGACAAAAGTTATATCTATAACTGTCTTGTTAATCTGCCCAGAGGACGTTAGTTGTTTACATCCACCATGTGCAGTGTAAGTTGATATCATAGAGTTTATGCCCAGAATGTAAACTCGGGCACCACTAGATCCAGGGCAGGTTACATTGTTATATTTATAGAGTCTAGTAACTGCCCCATTCTTCGAATGGTAAAAAACAAAGCTCACCACTCCAGACCGAAAGGAATCAGCACAAAGACATTGATGTCGAGACACTTTGGGTCATCCACATAAAATCGGCGATCAATAGATAGGATAGTATTAAAGTAGTACACATTGCACAGTAGTGCGCACCGAGCATTTTTCATGGGCTCATGTGTTCGTAAAAAATGATCTAACTATTTACGCACAGTTTTCTTGGTATGAATGAATGGCACTCACCTCATCTGTATAACACTATACTCGGTATCACATTGGCGTGGCTGGATCGTGACCTCTAGTTTACATTTCCGGTAAGAGGCGGAAATGACGAAATTGACGGAAGTACATTATCACGTCGTATTCGCAATCATGATTTGATAACTGGTAATTATAACTAAATTTCTGGGAAAAGTAAAGAGTTTCGGGACAAAATGAGCTCGACACGTACAGGCTTAATAAATTTTACATACACGTGCCAAGTTTCATTTCTCTACGTTGCGTAGTAAAAAAAGCCTTTGCGGTCGCAAAGTTGGGCCCAAGCTCCATTATTATATGATGATGATGATAGTGGTCTTTATCAGACCGGAACTTTACACGAAACACTTCATCCGCGCTGAATGCTTCCTTGCCTACGACTGCACCAAAATTAATTTTCTTACTCAGTCCATGAGGATGAGAGACAATGACTGTCAAAGGACAGTCTGGGTCATAATCAAGTTCATCTGTATCTGGTACATTGATTGTGATTGGTTCTCTCTTATCAAGGAAGTTTTCCATGTAGACTTTCAGTGGTTTGTTTATCCCGTCCAACAGGAAGCAGAGATTGCGGTACTCTAATAGTAGACCTTCTCTCACTGTCTGATCAATGTCAAATACGACAGGAAACGCTGACAATTCCATTCTGTCATTAATATCTTTCACACTTCTACAGAGCCGGTGATGAGGACTTGACATTTTCTCAAAAGTATTTTTGTACTCCTGACCATGCAACAATTTCTTCTTCAGCAAACCACTCAAACAATCTCCCTTAGGGTACCCATTGCTATTCAACCATGTCACATAATCATCCAACCATTGAGGGGTGACATTGTCCACAATTGCTCTTATTTTCTCTATTACCTGGCCATACAGATGGGCTGAGCGCTTATAGACCTTGTAGTGAAGACAGTTCCTGTAACATTGCATCCCCAGTTATAGGTTGATTCTCAACGAAATTTGTGTATTTCTGTTTGATCTTTATAGCTTGCAGCGTGTAGTTGTCGGAGAGCTGATAGAGCTGTTTAACCAAATCCATATCCTGTGATAGGAATGTCAAGATAATGGAGTCATATTGAATATAACTCTGAACGTCTACTGCGGCTTGAACAGTGGGGCATTTACTTAAAGACATTTGATCAGAATCATAGAAAAATCAGCATTTGGTATTCAGCCCCTCATGTTCATCACACACAACATGAGCAGCTGTCTTGATGACTATTTTACCCCATTGTTTTTGCTGGTGTTACACCAGACTTTTGGCATGACTCACAAGGGCAGTCTTCTTTATCCTCCAGTGTGTATAGAGCAACATCAAATACCCATCCGCTACCTACTCGAGCACGACATTTGTAATCGTCACTGGAAAATGGATATGGCTTCTGACTAATGGGATGTATTTTTGGTCTTATGTCACTTATTCCCATCACCATCAGCCGCACTGTCAACTTTGCGTCCAGTACAATAAATTCATAGAATTCCTTGTCACCTTGGTAAGGAGGGGGCAGATGTTCTGGGCTGAAATCTGCAAGGGCAATAAACTTGTCATGATGGGCAGCTTTACGACATTTTGAATGATGTAGAAAACAGTCAGCCTCGCATTCCACTCCAACTTCCATGTCATGGTATTCTGGGAAGTACAAAGGTTTTCATGTCATTCTGTCGGCCAACAGTATATTATTTATAAAAAGGAAGAAAACACAATGCAGATGAGACTTTGATGAAAGTCCGTCATTGTAAGAACAAATTGGTTTGAGTAATGAAATATTTCTGTTGTTCTTTTCTCATAAGGATTTATGATATTTCTATTGTTCTGTCGGAGCGTTAACACTGCTATGATAAATGGAGAAAGGCAAACAGAATTTGGTTTTCAAAGTACAAACCGCTCATGTCAGTGTTGTCAAAGAGGGGTTTTCTGGATATGTTGCGTTATTGTTGTATAAACCCCTTTCAGATGTTATAAACGAGGTAAGTCAATGTATGGGGAACATGGCTCTTTGACTCACACTCGGAAATTCATACCAAATAACTAAAATAACACAAGAATAACTTTTGTTCAGGCCTGAAGGGCCATATAATAACAATAGACATTCGTCTGCATAATTATGGTAAAAAACAATTATAGATATTGCATTAAGGTCAGCAACTTACAGAAATTCAAGCAAACCTACCTAAGTAGGCTTTAGAAAAAGTATCGTACTATTGGCTCTTCAAATGCACCTACCCAGAACTACGGTTTCCTACAAGAGAACCGGTATCAACAATTTCAAATTGATCAGTCTCGAGTTCATTTAACTAGTAATGGCACATAAGTCAAATGAATGACTGAACCACAAAGCACAGCAGCGCTCACTAATAATTTCAATGTAATACACTTCACGAAATATCTAGGCTGTTCCACTTTAAAAGGTATACATATGGGGAGTGAACATAGCTCCACTCAAAACACAATCTGAACAGCTGCTAACACATCTAGTAAAATATTTCAATGTCCTGATCTCTCGTCCCAATGGTTGACGGAAAAGCTGTCATGGTTCCTGGCATGTACACGTTACCCTAACGCTCACCATTTTCTCGCTCGCTGTCCATCGCGAGCGAGAGTTCCAACACACGCGGTATGCACACTCAAATCTGGTGCATCGAGATTTCGTCACTGTAGAGTTGTACCAGTGCGAGCTATATGTCTGTCTTCTCCAAGTCAGGCGGGAGGCCACCGTGATTCGTCACTACTGCCAGTGCTAAGCAATCTGAATCCACTGAGCAATTTGAGGTCTTTATTTTAGGAGGTTCGCTGCCCTTGGCATTTACACCTCACTTTACTTGTTTTATTATTTCTTGTTCTGGCGGGGGGCGGGGGGGGGGGGGAGATGATATGGATAAATTTTAATCTATTAATTTCAATTTTGCCCGGGCAGCGGCCTTTCGGCCTGCTCTTTACGATTTCCAACTGCCAAGGTATCTTTAACGTGCGCAACGTGCACACGGGCCCTCCGAATTTTTTCGTCCTTATCCGAGAAGACTAGGTACTCGATCCTACCCCCAAATAGGACCAGGGACTTGAAAATATGAGAAAAATCCAATTTCCAAGAACTACTCGATCCTACCCCCTAATAGGACCAGGGACTTGAATATATGAGAAAAATCCATTTAACTAGTAATGGCACATAAGCAATGGAGTGTGTTAGCTTTTATACCCCCTGATGGTTGCTAAGGGTCTCTCTCCCGATTGGTCGATCAGGACCTAGCTACAACAAACACAAGTTTGTCTTATAGTTAACCCTCACTGCTCTCTCGTTAAAAGTATGTACACAACTCAAAAAACCTACACTCAAAATTCTACATTCCTACTAAGTAAACAAGAAAGTCTCACACGCAAACCAAAAGTCAAAGGGTTAACCTATGTTTACAAAATTGTGCTCCCACATATACACTACTTAACTCACACATCACTCATCCCCGTTCCACGGGCCCGAAATCCGTGAACTCGGTTTATACCTTCCCTACTCAGTTAATGAAGGTCATCAGCTAAAAGCGTTTCATGTTCTCCCAAAATAACTAGCCCATGAACTTAACAGAGAAAAAAAGTCTGAAAGTGAAGGCACGAGCCGACAACGCTAAAGTGCCATGTAGGGTAACACTAGAATTATTAAAGCTGAAAAATTTATATAATCAAGAACGTTCACTCAGGATGGACAATTCCCTAAATAAAAAAAAACTTCACATGTACCGTCCTGCAATAATGCAGCTCTGAAACAGCAATCAAATACAAGTCATTTCACATGAACATGTTACAATCAATACTTCCAAAACGGTCAAACTGACTCGTTGCCTATGGACGCCTAGGTAATGGCTCAATATATATATATATATAACATAACACACAATTGAAATATTTTAAAATATAATTGCATTGGCTGGCAGCAGTAGCTCTGGTTGCTTGGTTTGCCATACTTCATCTCGCTGACCCGCAGACAAGGGCGTCAGGGTTGTCCGTAATTCCGGTCACTGTCTGGAAGTTGACGCTGCGGGGAGAGGAAATCGCGGGAATCATGAGAAAAGTGTCCGCAAATAGTGGGACAATATAGTGTGATCTCACCCCCGGTCTCTGAATGAGGTGGTAAAATACTATCCCCCTCAACATGAGACAGACTCTTAAATAAGTTAAACCAAACGAGATAAAACATCGGCCTGTAAGTTTTCACCTCCAGGGATGGCTCGAATGACAAACCTGTACTCCTGGGGCGCGAGGCTCCATCTAGTCAGTCGAGCGTTTTTCGCTCTGTTTGATCTTAAGAACAACAATGGCCGGTGGTCGGTTTCAATTGCAAACTCGGACATCGACAAATAACAGGAGAAAGCGCTTACGGCATAAATAATGGCCAGGCATTCTCGCTCGATGATTGCGTAGCGCCGCTCTCTATCCAGTAACTTTCGGCTCGCGTACATGCATGGCCGCAAGGATCCCTCCCGCTCTTGGAGCAATACAGCCCCTAACCCCTGGTCCGATGCATCGGTACAGACAACAAACGTCTTTTGTATATCTGGTAATATGAGGAGGGGGATGTGGAAAACAACCGCTGGATGGTCCGAAGGGCATTTTCACACTCGGTTGTCCAAGTTATTTTGTTCGGAAAATTCTTTCTAGTTAGGTCCGATAATGGAGCCGTGAGTGACGAAAAATTTGGTATAAACTTCCTATAATAGCTAAGGAGGCCCAACAGGCTACGAATTTGTTTCTTTGTCTGGGGGGCCTGCAGTTTTAAAATCGTAGAGATCTTATTGTCATTGGGTGTTTGTACCCCGTGGGCAATTGTATGGCCCAAATATTTTATTGTATTGTACCCCAAAAATACCTTACTTGGTTTTGCTGTAAGGCCAGCTTGACGAAGGGCGCTAAAGACTTCCCGAAGGGCCGCTAAGTGGCCCAACCAGTCGGAGTGATGGATACAAATATCGTCGAAATAAGACAAAACCGAACGCATGTGTTGCAGTAAAATAGACATCATGGGCGCGAATGTAGCAGGAGCCGTAACCAAACCAAAGGGCATATAACGCCACTGCATCAGACCCAAGGGGGTCTGGAACGCGGTATATTGTTTGCTATTTTCCTCTAGGGGAATTTGCCAGTATCCCTTCGAAAGGTCGATCTTTGAAAAGATAGTCGCGTTCGCTAATTGTGCGAAAAGATCTTCTTGGTTGGGGATCGGCTCCGCATCGTATATTGTAATCGCGTTAAGCTTCCGATAATCAATGCAAAATCGTATAGCATCGTCCTTCTTTTTAACTAGGACGATGGGTGAACAGTAAGGGCTCATCGAACGCTCTATTACTCCCAGTTGGAGCATGCTATTTACCTCGGCCACTATAGTGTCCTGCGCATGTAGAGGGCGCGGGTATGGCTTTACAAAGACGGGAATATCCGTCTGTAAACGGATAACATGGTGTACTAATGATGTACAACCCGGTAGGTCCGCAAATATTGTAGCGAATTCCCGAAGCAAGTCCCTCATATCCTGTATTTGCAACAGGGAGAGATCTGGGTTGATATGGACATCGTCCAACGTCTCGGTGGCTCGCAATGCCGGGATTGATGTATTTATATTTATAGGGTCATCATCATCAATTGTGACCAAGGCCGAGTTGGCCTGTGCAACGGCGTTGCCGCGATTACTCCGACGACTACAATCGTCCGATAGATATTTCTTGAGCATGTTAATATGGAATACTTTATCCTGACCTCGTATACTAATCATGTAATTAACCTTGGAAATTCTCTTCTTGACCTTAAAAAGTCCTTTCCACGTGAGGAGAAGCTTGTTCTTTGTCTCCGGTAGGAGAGGGTTCGCCACTTGCTTCTCTGATCGCGATATAGTTTATAGATGTCAGCTCGAGAACCTGCAAATCGCTGGGCTGTCTCACATGCGTTAAAAATCCTATGTCGGAGGTCGACTACGTATCCGCGTACCGTTATCATCGGCCTTTGAGCCGGTGAATAAATCGTGAATTATAGCCATTGGTCCGTGTGGTTTACGACCATACAGTAATTCAAATGGAGAAAACCCGGTCGAAGCGTTTGGTAATTCCCGGTACGCAAAAAGAATAGCGGGAAGCTGACGATCCCAATCGTTTGGCTTATCAGCAGACACCCGCGCAAACATAGCTTTCATGCTGGCGTTCCACCTCTCGCAGCATCCATTTGATTGTGGGTGGTAAGGCGATGTTAATCTCTGCTTAATACCTACCAATTCTAAAACTTTTCTAAACAATTCAGAGGTAAATTGAGGTCCTCTGTCTGACAAGATCTCGGTTGGAAAACCCACGCGTGCAAAAATGGTAAGAAGGGCCTCAGCCACAGGGTCGGCTGAAATGTCCTTTAAGGGGATGGCCTCCGGCCAACGAGTAGCGTGGTCAATAAGAGACAGTATAAATCGATGGCCTCTGTTCGATTTCTCCAGAGGCCCAGCTATATCTACGGCTACGCGCTGGAACGGTGTGAAAACCAATGGCATTTGACACAAAACGGTTAACATCCGCATAAACGCTCGGCCAAAAGAACTGAGACAATATTCGCGATTTAGTTCTAGCTTTTCCTTGGTGGCCTGATAACGAAGTGTCATGTGCTAAGCGAAGTATGTCGCGTCGGAAGGATCTTGGAACAACGAGTTGAAGGATTGTTTCACGTTTACCTCGGAAGTTCCGGTACAATAAATTATCCTTTAGAACAAACTTTGAAGTATCCGGCGCTGTAGGGTCAACCTTTGCGAACAACGGTTTCAGTGTTATATCAGAACGCTGTTCGTCATAAAATATGGTAGGAGTTACGTCAAAATCGAAAGCAGGGGTATGTAATGGACCCTCTGGCTTGCGACGTGTTTGTTGACGCGTGCTCGCATAGGCGATGTCAACGTCCTCGCTCCAGATTTCTAAATCACCGACAGGAAATTTTGGAACTTGTGGTATATTCCCTATGATCAAATCTGAGACTGGATTTGGTAGTACGCACGCGGTAACAACACCTGTAATAAAAGGAGTGTCAATATAAATCTCCGCAAGAAGGAACCGCTCGACGGATCCTCCAAAGGTTATACAAGTCGCCTCTTTATCGAGAAATTGTGTGGGGCGGACTAGCGACTCTGGAACGCAGATAGTTGTGCATCCGGAGTCTCTCAGAACAGACGCGCGTATCGCATTGACGTGGCCCTTATAAAGTGTCAACTCGCCCAGCTCATGTAGGGCTGACATGACTGGAACGGCGTTTGATTGTCGTCTGTCTTGAACGCGACCGTCGTCCTCATAAGGTGGCGATCTGACCGAACAAGCATTGATGGTCTCCATATTAACTGTGCAATATCTTTGCACGTGGCCAAATCTATTGCATCTAAAACACATAACGCGCTCATCATCACGAGGGGCTCGACCCTCAAAACGGACACGCTGAGGTAGTCGCTGAGAGCGGCCATAACCCGTGCTCTGATAGCTTCCACGACGTGGTGGGCCCTGAGGGCTAAACGAATAGCCCTGGTATCCGGGACGTGGAGAGGGTATATTTCGGCGCGGACTATCCGATGGCCTACAATATGGCGGCTCTGACTGAGCACGAGGATTTGGGGCTTGGCGACGGGTTGATCGCGAACGCTCAGGCGCGGCCGGCGGCGTTTTGCCGACGCTGGCATAAAATGGCTCACTATTCTTGGGTTTGGCCATTGAACGGTTTGGATGGGCGGACGCATACTGTTCCGCCCATGACGTGATTTCGCTTGAGTTCTTCGGTGCTCTTTCTTTGAGATGGGCAACCAAGTCGGCATGACAAGCCCCATAGATCTGGTCTTTCAGGAGCAGGTCATATAATTCCGAGAAACTACCGCGCGTAACGCCCGCAAGCTGGATCCAACGATCTAAATAGTGCTTTAATCGGTCCACATATGTCGAAAAATTATCGGTCGGCTCCGGCTTACATTCTCGAAACCTTTGATGGAATCCATCTTCTGTGTGCTGAAATCGTTTCAGTAGCGCCTTCTTGAGGATCTCGTAGTCATTTGCGTCCTCAATCTTGAGGGCGTGAAAAACTTCAAGGGCTTTGCCTGTCAGTAGATTAACAAGGCAAGCAGTGTAGGTCGATTGCTCCCACGGAACGGACCGAGCATGAAGTTCAAATCGATGTAAATATGAGTCGATTTGATCGACTTTATCGTTGAATACGGATAGTTTAGGTTTACTCGTAATTTTGTTGGACGCAGAAGTAGGAGTCACGATTGACTGAAGCTCCAACTTTTTCAACGTAATTTCATGTTCTCTTTTCTCTCTCTCGGCAGCTTCTTTTTCTCTTTCTCTTTGTTCCTTCTCTCTTTCTTTTTGTTCCTTCTCTCTTTCTCTTTCTTCTTTCTCTTTTTCTCTTTCTCTTTCTGCCGCCTTCTCGGCTCTCTCTTCTCTTTCTCTTTCTCTTTGTGCGGCCCTTTCCTCTCTTTCTTTATCACCGTCTTCCTTTATCATCATCTCGCACCACGCAACCCGTTTCTCTTCTGGAATACCGTACGCCTTGGCCACTTCTATGTATTCATTAAGTCGGCCATACTGTTGGTTACTATAAAGCCGCTCTATGAATTGGGAGTTGTAATATTCCCACAATATTATTTAAGTTTATTATATCTCTCTGACTACGACTCACCAAATTATTTATTCAACGTGTCGACTGACACGTGAATCACAGGCACAATATGTGTATGTAAGTAGTCTCAATATCGCTAAGAATCCTTTATTATGACTGCAATAACTCTCTCTCTCAAAATCACAACGGCAATAACTGTATGCCAATCTCTGTAGCAGACACTTTGCTGCTTTTAATGTAACAATGTCTCTCTCTCTCTGATCTGCAGTGTCAATAATAAACTGCAACAAAATGTATCTCTCTCTCAACACGACGTGGCAGTGTCATAAATCTGTTAAACTCACTGCAATAAATCTCTCTCAACGCGAAATAGCAGTGTCATCAATCTGTTAAACCCACTGCGACAAAAAATTATCTCTCTCTTTTGTCAAAGCCAGATTAACACTCTTTCAACGTGTCACTATGCACGTGAAATAATCAGGCATATATTATAAATACAAATGGTCAATATACTATGAAAGGGTGATAATAAAAAAAAAAATACACTGAACAGGATGCTAGACTTACAAGGAAAGAACGAACGACAACAGACCCAACAGCCTGAAAACTTATGTATAGATAGGTAAGAAGAGGGACAGGAGAGACGTCTTCCTAAAGAAAGGGAGGAAGAAAGGAACACCACAATCTATACAAATAAACAGATCCCTACAGAAACTATTCACGTCACAACAAATCCCCTCGGGTTATGAACACCATCGACGCACTCGCTGCAGCCGACTGGCACAGAAGATAATGCTATGTCGCGATCCCGTCCAACCTATCCGCTAACTAAACTAAACATGTAAAAAGAGAAAAAGCCTGTCAAATATCAGGGACGATAGCCTTCACTCCCCCAAACACAGACAAAACCAGGTGAAATCACTTATCTGATTAGTAGGGGATTGGATGGTAACTCCCTCACTCCGCAGCACAACAGCCACACGTCCGTCTAGTCTTTTCCCTCGAGTCGTTGAAGTGTCAGTCCCGCGCCGTTGATTGCAATATTCCGACTCGGCGCATTTTGTAAAAGTTATAATTAAAACTTGAACCCAGAAGAATGAAAACAGAAAAAAAAAAGCAGATTGCTAGAAGTAACAAAAAAATCGGAATACCGGCTTTGCTAATCAGAAAATCTGAATCAGGCACGTTTTTCAAGAAAAATCGGAATGATGCCGATTAAATCAGAATGGGTGGCATCTCTGCCAATATCTCCCAAAATACAGTCGTACCTCCATCGTTAGGATGAACGCGAATCAAAGTCTCCTGGGCTTTCCTTTGCCATCTCATCATCGGCTCTGATTGGATGGGTCCATCAAGTTTGACCAACTCATCAATGTCCTGAGCAAATTTGAAGTGAGCCATCTGGTGAAAAAGCAAAAAAACTAAATAAACTTTACTAAACAATAACAGAGGACATTTTAATAGTCGAAATCTTCTACTGTGAAATTTGTCTGTGGATTGACCTTCCTTCACTAACTTAGTAATGTAGACACAAACTGGCCAATTCCGACCAACAATTTTGTTGCTCAGAACTTGAGAACAGTGTCAACTGTCATTTATCTTATAAATGTGATCACAATATATCGTCGCTCCACTCGCATAGTGACTGAGATGGACATTTTGAGGGTTTTGAGTTACTTAGTCCATATTGATAAGTGTCAAGAGCAGGTTAAGTTTATAAATGCCGTGCTAGGCCACGGGTTGAATTCAGAGTTTTTTTTTAAAAACTACCTAGTGAAGTGTCCTTGGGCTGTTTTAGTGAGCAACATGTTTTGAGTGTTTTTTTTTTGACATAAAAATTGTAGATGGTTAAAAAGGAATATGTGTAGGTAAACCAGGGATGGCAGAGCAGCTCCAGTTCGTGATTCAATAGCATTGTTAGAGGGTGTGAGGTGGTTGTAATTGACTGTTGACATTCAGTGGTTCGTGAAAGCACGAATTGTGCTGAGTCAAGTTAATAAGATTTTTGGATTTAATTGTTATTAACCTATTTAGAAGACGACCTTGTCTGTCTTAGTGCAAGGCCGTAACCGACTTACACAATAGAATAAATTAATACTGCGAGCTCAGCTCGCATGATTGCACCAATCAAATCTAGGGATTTGGAAGGTAGTTGCAGGTGGCTAGACATTATAAAAGTCAGCCCATATCTATGTCCATTATCACATGCAGAAAAGTATCCACTGCGGAGTGGTCGGCTAATTTCGAGCCAGATCGGAACAGAGACGCAATAGAGCAGACCATCTATATGAGGAGCCTAGAAATGACGAGCTCCAGCTAAAAGCTACCCGGACTTTGTCCACCATGCAACGCTCTTGTTGATATTCCCTGGTTCTTGATGGCCAGGGAAAAATGGTATGCATTGTAATTGTATGTCAGAATTCAGATGTTACCAGCAGTATGAGAGTCTGCTCCTAGAGTCACAGCCAGGCAGTGCCAGTATTAGAATATATGACAGGAGCCATTGGAATGGAGCTGGCGTGTGCTGAGACAGCGAAGACTATAATTTGTATTAAATATCCTATGAGTCATTAGTTATATTTGATCCAGTACTAGGACCTTTTAGTCCATTCTAAAATTGTATTCTCATTTTGCAGTTACCCTGATGGTCATTTCATTTATATATGTTATCTTATTCAGCTAACTCAATACATTATTGTGGCCCTACAGGTCTGACAAAACTAATTCATTTGAGTTGTTAATTAATTCCAGTAGGAAAGTTAGTGTGTTCGTCGAGTGTGTGTTTTCCTCTTGAATTGCAGTCGTTTGCTATAAACCACATTCGCGACAATAAGGAGACTGTAAACTACATACTGTATGAATGATTTTGCGATAATTAAAGCAGTTTTTGTATTTTTGCAATTACCTATTTGACGGTTATCAAACCCAGACACTCGCATACTGACGGAGATGAACTCAGTCACTATGCGAGTGTCTAAAACGCAGGTAAGTCGCCAGCGGTCAAGTCAATCATCGGCCTGCGACAGGTGGTGGGCGTATCATCAGACAGGAGATCAAAGGACTTTCACTGAGCAAGGACCATGGGACGGGGGTGGGCGGGAAGAAGGGGGGGGGGTTGGGCTTATTATTTATATTATAGGTCCATTATTCTTGCAGAACACACTTCTTATGAACCATTATGCCAATTTAATCATCCCGAATTTTCTTCTCCAATTTTGACGTATTTTCTATGCCCTTATAATAAATATGGTATAGGTAAAAAAAAAAAGCACTTGAATACGGGGGGGCGGAGTTTTATGACCTCATACCGACTAACTCCATCAAAATATAAATTGGGTACCACTGCCCATGGATGTTTCACTTCATACCAAGTCTTAGAGAAATATGGATTACCTGAGTCTTGGGTAGTTATTAGTGCAACTTGCATTAGAGGGGGAAAAAAAGAAGTCAACTACACCATCTCATTCAGTTGAAAGACCAGAAAAAGTAAATCAAGTGTTACGAAGAGAGAGAGAGAGCCCACTAGATCTTATAACGCGTCAGGAATCAGGAATCTTGATGTTTTTGTAAGTGATCTGTATGAGATCAACAGCCAGACAGATAGACAGATAGATAGATAGATAGATAGATAGATAGATAGATAGATAGATAGATAGATAGATAGATAGATAGATAGATAGATAGATAGATAGATAGATAGATAGATAGATAGATAGATAGATAGATAGACAGATAGATAGATAGATAGATAGATAGATAGATAGATAGATAGATAGATAGATAGATAGATAGATAGATAGATAGATAGATAGATAGATAGATAGATAGATAGATAGATAGATAGATAGATAGAACTATAGATTTGATTGTAGATAGAGAGATCAACAGACACACAGATAGATAGACAGATTATTAGGTAAATAGATAAATAGATCTATCCAGATTCCACAGATAGATAGATAGACAGACAGACAGATAGATAGATAGATAGATAGATAGATAGATAGATAGACAGACAGACAGACAGACAGACAGACAGACAGACAGACAGACAGACAGACAGACAGACAGACAGACAGACAGACAGACAGACAGACAGACAGACAGATAGATAGATAGATAGATAGATAGATAGATAGATAGATAGATAGATAGATAGATAGATAGATAGATAGATAGATAGATAGATAGATAGATAGATAGATAGATAGATAGATAGATAGATATGATATTGAATGTTAAAAAGGGATTCGTATTTATTGAATAAGTCAATATACAGAAGTGAACGAAAGTACAGCCTGTGATCTGTTCTATGTTTGTATGGTCTAAGACATCGCCAACGCCAAGGCAATGAGTTGGTATTCCACTCGCATACTGACCGACTTGATCTCGGCGTAGGTGGATCTAGTATCAAACGGCCCTCCTTCCACTGACATAGTGACGGGGATCAAATTTACCTATTTTTACAAAATTGTCAGTTCTAAAACACAACCTCACATTTAGATAATGTTGTCTTAAGTAACATTTTCAAATTTCAAACAGATTGAACCAGAAACAACTAAGTAGCAGCATTTTTAAATTTTTAAAATTTTCTCCCAGCCGTAACTCGGAACATGTAAAATTGATCTCCGTCACTATGGGAATGGAGCGACGATATGCGCAGCTTTGACACGTTTTGATGTTGTTGTTTTTTTTTAAACCTAGTTAGGAATAATTTTTTCCTGAAGGATTTTGCAAAATTGATGTTGTCACTTGTGGGAAAACTGATCATTACTAGTGTCCTCGATTACTTCTCTTAATAAATTCCTTTTGCTTGAACTGGACAGTTGCTAATTAGAAACAAAAATGAAAATCAAGTTTTTTAATAATATATGTAAATGACTAAAAATTTCTTTCAGTCAGTGTGAACTGACCAGCTCATCTCTCTTTACGATAACCTGGATCTTTTCTGTATTTACTGAGAATATAATTATTTTGGGGCTTTTCAGCTTCAGCTTTTTGCCATGTTAAATGTTTTGTTACTTTTTTGTTTGCGTGGAAGTTTAGTTCATTTTTATTTTCTCTGTCTGACTTTCTCTGTGATTTCACACCCAACAAAATTGGTTAACAATTCACCTAATAAAAAAATCCTAATTATGTGTCACAATTTTATAGGCCTACTCTAGCAAAGCAAGGATGATCAGTGGGGGGAAAAAACAGAAAAAAACTAACAAAAAAAAAAAAAGTCACTCTTGAGGAGATTTAACCCCTTTATCAACTCGGCAAGCGAGTTTACTTAGCATGCCACGGGGGAACCTGAGTAGGGAGCAGTAGGCTAAGTAGTTAAAACTTTTTAAAGTATTTAGTAAAAATAGCATTACTAAGCAGGGTCTCTCTAATGCTACTGAGGACACGATAACCGATTTATAAGTAACGCTGAAAAAAAGACAACCCTAGTGCATCATTACTGTAAGAAACATGTAGGCTCCTATACTGTGTGTTGGGTGTTACTGAGTTACTCTGAAACCAGCCATCTTACCGAGTGAAGAGCCTTTAATTATTCAACAAAACAAGCCAGAATTGTGATCTAAAGGAGCTCTTCCTAAATAAATTAAAAACCACAAAACCAAAAATCCATCTCTGAATATGATTCTGATCTTATTCGCAGTCTGCGGATAAGCATAGCCATGTAATATAGGTCTAATTTAATAATGCCCAATGGTATCAAATAGGCATGTAGACCCCAGTGTAATAACTAGTACTAGTGCAATACACTGGGCCTATTGACCAAAAGGCAAGAATTTGAAAAAGATTATGGCCGGACCGCACATCGCAAAGTTAGTCTGGAAGTTCTTTTTAGTAGTGCTCTTACTCAGTTACTGCTCCATTTTTTTTATAACTAGAGATCTACAAAAACGACACTTGTTTCTTGTTGACCACCAGGAGCAACAAGTGCCAATATTTAGGTCAAGCTCTTAGTCTAAGTGACAACAATCCCTCATTTATAAACATTTTTGCTACATCTATTGCTATTGAACTTTGCTACTACAGATCTATAGATCTAGGGCCCAGAGTCATCAACATCAATTTCACTTAGAACTATTCTCTAAATTAATATTTATAACAGAGCACAAGAGAACGTGCATCGTTTCTTGACTTTGCAGTCAGTCCTGAGTTCTGTGCTAATTAACTGAAAAGGGCGATCAAAATGCAAAACAAACCAAAGTAATTAAAGAACAGGTAGATCTAGATCTAGATCTATATCTAAATCTAAATCTACACTATGGGCAGACAGTGACTCACCTTGAATTTTTATATGTAGATCTAGACTAGATCTAGGCCTACCCCTTTCACTCTCAGAATGTCAATTTTTTGTAAACTCATGAGCGTGTGGACATTATTTTCCCACTTCAAATTTGCCTCTGCTCAGCTGTGACCTAATGTAATGCTTCCACTTCCGGGGCACAAAATTTCATCGTTGGCTGATCGGTGTTTTTTTTTTTACACATACTTTCATTCTAATACATAGATATAGTACACAGTGTAACTATATCTATGTTCTATTATAATGATTGCTGCAATTTTAGTAATTATTGTCGTTCGTTATGTCATTATTTTTTATTTCTGTAAAGTATTATTGGCTTTGGAAATTTTAGTAAAACCATGGAAATACATGCATTCAGAACAACTGCTTTGAAACAAAAACATTTAGCGTTCCATAAGCCAAAATTTCTTTTATCAAACTAAGTTGTCAGTGATTGAATTAGAATTTACTATAATAACCCATCTGCCATCCCCCCCCCCTTCACCCTTTCCCTCCACTCTACACACTCTCCTCCTCTCTCTCTCTCTCTCCTTCAACCCCCCTCGCTTGTTTGCAGACCGAAGAAGTTCCAATAATTATCAAAGTCGTTAACTAGTAGAAAAACGAACATTTTAAAAACAAAACTAATACAATGTCTCTACTGTGACAACAAAAGTACGAAAACAAAACATGAACAGTTTTTGTCGGTGCTTTCATTTTAATGCGGAAAAAATAAATAAATAAATAGATAAATAATATTTGTAAACAAAGCTAGAAATATGAAATAAAACAAAATTACACGCGAATTCAATGCCAAGAGATCATTCAAAGTTGCCAATGTTGCCTGAGTCCAGGATAATGGGAATGTATCCATGGTAGACCAGCTAGCCCAGCCAGCAATCCCATGGAAATCCAATACGTAAGATTGACGTCAATTTAGCACATCGGACGGATATTGTTCCCACTTAGATCCGTTGATTACAACATCGCGCCGACGTTGGTTTGATGTATGAAACCCGTCTGTACGACGATCCCATCAATCATACGGAAATCTGCTTCGAACGGACATAGTGATGCTGGCTGGTTGGGAGGTCTGTGAGGGATAGATGTGTTTAGGCTCCAGTGACCCATTACCTCAATTTTTCAAACTTGGATCCTGCCAACTCCTATAATTAATTCTGCACTATCTATGGGAAAACATCTGGGATCTGGCAAATCAAATTAAATAGCCTGATCTCGTCTAGAGGACATAATTGTTTAAGAATAAAATCAAAGACTATCCGCCTACCAAATTACAAGATATATAGGCCTATGTTTATGCACATGGATGTGTACATGAATTTTTGGTACCAGGTCTTTCTCTCACTGGGCGAAAAGTGAAGTTTGAATTGTTACATTAACATTAAGTGATACAGTGTAATCGATTTCAACAATGTTTACAGTACTCATTTTGAGCACAAACTCTTCACTGAGATAAGAATATTCATGTTAATACTATACTTATAATAATAATAACAATAATAGTTCGTCCATCAGGTATGATGATGACCTTAACAACACCAGAGGAATAAAGAACAGAAATTGTTGAGAATTTCAACACATGGACAATAAAGAGAACTAAAGGACACAGAGGACAGAATGGAAAGACTGTTCTTTCATGACTTATGGCTTCTCATGTGACTGATAAGTCCTATTTTTGCCCTGCAGACCCTTCCGCATAAATGACAAGAGTGCTCCGTTGGTTCAGTACCACTGGGCCTTTTCTTGCGCCGTTCTCTTTTTTTGATAGCCTGCTGGACTCTGTCAGCTTCCCATGCTTTGCTGCCTCTGGTAAGGGCCGCCCTCCAATTTGCACGATCAAGCGAGAGCTTTTCCCACTCACTCACATCAATGGCAAAGGCCTTCAGTGATTGCTTGAGAGTGTCTTTGTAACGTCTCTTTGGGGCCCCAACATTCCTCGTTCCATTGGAGAGCTCAGAGAAGAAGATTTGCTTAGGGAGTCTGGAGTCGGGCATTCGTAATACTATACTTATTTATTAAGAAATGTCATACAACAATTTCATTGCGGTACTATAATCACAATAGCCGTTAAAAATGTTGTTGTTGTCGTTGGTTTAACGTGAGGAAGGACTTCGGGTGCGAAAAGTAGCCTTTCCGTACCAGCTACCGTACGGGAATCCGGAGCGCAGAATTGCAGTCTGGTTTGCACATAGGAATGACATCGTTTCTATGCAGATCTGCCGCTTACTCCATCCCGCCGACATGATGAGTTAGATCAGAAAGAGCGAAGTGGCTTACAACAATTTTATCTCGATAATCAATACCCGTTGATGGTTCTTTGACTTTTCAGAATTCGAGGATGGACTTTATCAGGTAACAATTTGAAAAATCGGACTCGCAAGACTGACATCACGTTTGCACGTAGGAATGGTGTAGGCAACCCATCCCCATGGCAATCCTACCAACACTACGAAAATCTTATACAAATCTACATCGGATTGACACAGGGATTCTGACAGGGAAATTTTTGAAGATTTTGAAAACATGCTTAGTACAGTGGACCATCATGTTTAACGACACTGCTAATAACGAGAACTTTGCCTATAGCGAGAACATTTTAAATCCCCGTTTTTTCTACTATATATAAGTTATATATCAAAATACTTGAATAACAGCAATCGATAATCAGAACACTTGTTATAGCGAGATAATTAATTCTGAGTGCATACGGCAAATTGTGGGAGCGGACGCAGTACAGCGTGTAGCTAGTCAAACATGTATTGTTCTTTGTCTGTTACTGCACGCCCATCCGTCTAGTCACCTCTCACTCAGACCGACAATGCTTTGTTTCCTTACTGACCACGTGTCATGACAGCGCATTACACTACCCCCCTCAAAATCAATAAATTTACATGTGCCGTGACAGCACTGTACACCATCACCCCCGCAGTCAATAAATTTATGCCCGCCCACCCGTCCAATCATGTCTTGCGTAGGCCTAGCAAGCGTTGTCTACTTCCACCGCCCACGCACACAATATATTTACGCCTGCCCGGCCGTCCAATCATCTACAAAGGCCGCTGCCCGGGCAAAATTTGAAATTAATAGATTAAAATTTATCCATATCCTCTCCCCCCCCCCCCCCCCCCCGCCAGAACAAGAAATAATAAAACAAGTAAAGTGAGGTGTAAATGCCAAGGGCAGCGAACCTCCTAAAATAAAGACCTCAAATCAACCGTCCAATCATCTCTTAAGATCTTGCTTATAACAAAGAAGCTTTGTTTTCTTACTGACCGCACACTATGCCACCACTGACCCAGGCAACCAAAAACAATACCGGTAGTGATTTGCGCGGATCAAAGGCCGTGCACATCACAAGTAGTGACCAGAGAGTGCACGTGTCTGACGAAGCTACACGGTTGTAGCCTTCATGGCCAGCCCCACAGTTTGTCCCAGTGAGTGATGAGTCATCACTTTGAACTGGCTGCGCGTAGTGTGCCGTCACAGCAAGTGGTCAATGTTGAGAGAAAGCATACTTATTACTAGGCCTACGCAAGAGATGGCCAGGTGGGGCCACAACTCGCAAGGCAATTATTACTCGCAGCACGGTCTTTGATCGTAATTGATCGCCGCGCGTCTACACCGGGCTTCCTGACCACATGCCTACACTCGTCACAAACATGCGACCAATCTACATACATTTTATTACTCGTCTGCCTCTAACTTTTGGAGCTGTCTCTCTCGTAATTTGATCGAAACATGGCTACCGTCAGCACATAAAGACGAAACAAAACAAACAAACAAACAAAAAAGTACTGAGATCAAGGCCGAGATCTGCCGCAGGGATGTAAATCTTCCGTTCAGTCAGTTTGATATAACAGTGAATTATGAAGGCCTACGTTGATCGACAGAACATGCCAACAAGAGAGGTAACCATTATTTTTCATGGTTACCTCCCTTGTTAGCATGTCCTGCACATAGTGGGGGTATTTGCCTTGCCTTGCCTTTTTGACGCTTTCCTGGGATAGCGAGACCTTTGGTATAACGAGACATTTTTGATGGAACATGACCTCTCGTTATAACAAAGTTCCACTGTTATACTCATTCGTTGACGAAATATTGTAAAAACCACAAAAAAACCAGAAGGGCTGTAGTTAATGTCAAAATTGGGCAAAAAGAAAAAGTTGTATGTGGCAAAGCCCCGCGTAAGAAAAAATACTCAAACGATACAATGCAAAATAAAAGAGAAGACAGAAAATCTTCAATATTTCGGCTGTCGCCTTTGTCAAGTAAAAAAGAGAAAAAACAACAGAAAAAAAATGGAACAGAGAAAACAATGGAACAATAAAAGATTTCGATAGGAAATATAAAATTATATAGAATCGAAACAGAATATGTGTACTTATCTGCGAGTTCTTGCTTGGTCAGCAGCACAAAAGCACGTCCGTCTGCCAATTGCATTTAATTTGCAAGCTTAAGAAATCATCATGATGAAGACATCCGTCCTGCTCACAAACTTTTCAGACGTGAAATTTGTAATAGCAGTAGAAGATTTGATGGAAGTTTATATTGGTGGTGGCTCATGAGAGGACTCATGAAGATTAAGGTGGAGGTAATGAGATATCCAAATAAAATTGTTTTTACTGGACAAGAAAAATAACATGATGAGATAAGGGGGATAAATCATAATATTCTTTAGTGTAGACCAGGTGTTAATTATGGAAAAACTACAACGCTGAATCGAATCAGTACTTGCCAATACACGTATTGTAATATCCTTCATAAAAAATGTTATTTAATGTTCTCTGTATACATTGCGAAGACTGCAACATGGAATATGAAAGATATTGTCCTGTTCAGAGAGCCCCTGTGCTCGTGTAAAGAATCGTGTAAATGACCCTACACAGTGCCATCCTGGCCTCAACTTAGCAGGCGTAGCCTGTGTGGTATCAGGTTACACTCACCACAATGGATGGGAGACGGTCTCCTCGTAATGGGATTTCATTCCGCTGTAGTTCACACTGGGCTGAGATTTTCCTCCATTGACTACCATAAACAGTAGACTTATCATCGAAATCCAACAAAATACATGTATTGAAAAAGTAGTTAGGAAATTAACGTAAAAAAAGTAAGTTTTGAGAAAAACGCATTTCAAAATTTGCAAAGGTTTTTTGGCTGAAAAAGTGTCTAAATGTTTACCAAATGTCTCAATACATTCCTGCCTGGTAAGCAGGTCCATCCTCCTCTGCTTCCTTCTCCTGGCGTACTTTTTCTCGGGCTGCTGCCAAAAACATTTTTTCGGTTCATTGTGTCTAATGAACTGGCAATTGTAGCGTATTTTCTTCGATTGGAAGCGAATGTGATCATATTTTAGTAATTTTACTTGACCTTCTCCCATGAAAGTCTTGTTGGTGTTTTTTTCTATGGAAAAAGGCTTATCTAGGTCAAATGAGTATCAAAAACGTATAGAAATGGCTGAATCTTCCGAAAATCGGCAAAAGCAAGAATCGATGTTTTGAGCCCAAAACTCGATTTTAGGACCCGCCCCTCTTATCTTTCTCCTTGCCAAGTTGCACAGTTGTACCATTCGAGATAATTAAATGACAGGCACATACATCGCAGCTAGATCACTTTACTGCAGTACTGAAGAACATCGATCTATTGCACTAATCAGTCAAACTTTAAAAAGGGTTTACAGAGAAAAATACAGTCATTATGATAATAAACCAGTATATACTATTGTCATGATTCGGATGTTATTAAAACTCACGCAGAGAGTGAGTTGTTTTTTTACCAGGGCCATGAGAAATTGGATGATGGCCTTGAACGTTCCTCGCCAATTATAGTTGGTGAGTAAATAAATGTAAAGTTAAACTGTTAGATTCACGCTTGTCGGTTTTAATGTTCGTGATTAATAAGTAATGGAGTAGGGGTGAAACAAGGTGGGGACAGTTAACATTGTTAAGTATGACTAGACAAGTTTTTGCACGTTAACTGGCTGGTAGAATAGTGCAGACGTATTACTACAATTAAAATGGTGGGAGGTTTCGACCTATGAGATAGCTGAACTAATTGGGCCAGCGGACTAGCACGCTGGGTAGTTAGATAGTATAAAACATCGTGTAACGTTCAGATTTGGTGAATACAGACGAGCAGAAGCATCGTGTCGTGAAGTATCTCCGGTTGACCAGTACCTGAACTGTGTGCTTTGAAGACAAGAAGTCCTTGCTAACGGACTGACTGAGCTCTAGAAAGAAAGGTCTGAGTGGGCTGACCTTTGAAGGCCCACGCTGCGCTATATTGATGTTCGCGCCTACCAGTAGGCGTGACCAATGGTAATATATCTTATTTATCCCAAGCATAATAGAGATCGGAGATAGAGAGAGAACTACAGCCTCATAGGAAGACTAAGGAAACCCCAGCTGGCACTCGACCACGAGTGTCCTGTATCATAGATCTATTGCCATAGTATGATTATAATAATATAGCACATTGTTGATGAATTGAATAGTGATTGTGCATAAAATATAGTCTTTTGGCAACTGCTTAAATTACCTACAAGCCGAAGAGTGCTTCTGTAGGCTTTGAACGTACTGGGCTCTCCTAACATTTAAGCCCACATGATTTATGGAGAGTTTGCCTGGCGACTGGCCAGTGGCGACTCAACTGTCACTTTAAATTGATATCTAGTTTCGTATAATATACCTATTTGCTATTGATTGCAGTACCTCCATAGTTACATGATTATCATTGGTTAAGTTATTAATTAGAGTTTTTTTTGGTTTGAATATACCCCTATTGTCTTTTGTTTTGTTATTAATATTTATGTAAACTATGGCCTGACCGGCCTGACATATATACGCTCTAGTTATTTAATACTTTTCTTGTGTGGTTGTGTCCGAGTGTGAGTTAGCTGCCTCTCGTGCAGTCGTAACATCCCCAAGACCCTAACTCTGCTCGTGACAACTATTATGTAAAATGATACATCGGATGATTTCACCACGGAATATCAAATTCTCTTGCACTAATTGCATAACTTTTACATTTTACACACACTGTCCATATGTCCGCCTGTCTCTCTATCTCTCCATGTGTATAAATAAATAAAATTTTAATAGATATAGAGAGTCTCACAATATCACATTTACTGATAAGCCTCTTACTGAAGGGACTTCAGATAAAATGAAGCGCATAGTATAGGTATTGTATTGTAATGGGTTATGTTCTCTTATGTTTAGGCTAATTGATTATTTATTTTGTTTACTCTTTATAAACGTATTTACTGCAGCGAAGGCAATTTTCCTTTCTAAGGATAATAAAGTCATTCTTATCTTATTTTGATAAAATATCAGCTGAGATCAGTCCATCAAATACAATTATTGACGGGCATAGTCCATTTCTGCACTTATTTAAATGGCCAGATCTGGAGAAAGGTCTGGCCATGATTGTACATGTCCCATATAGTCTGCGATTTGAATGTAACATATTTCTTGTTTGGTACTCTATAGCATTTATTGTTTGATGAATTTTCACTCTGCGGTAAATAGCTACAAGTGTTCCTAATGGCAAATTCGGGTAATGCTATCATCTCATCAGAGACAGGATTGCTGTTCGATATCAAGGAGTCAACATGAAAATATATATTAATAAGTTTAGTGTGTTGAAGATTTCGGCAGTGGAAGAAACTTTCTCATAGATGTCTCTTTTTTGTGTACACTGTGCCGTTTTGTAGAGGATTTGTGCAGTGAAATCCTGGTGAAATTGTGATTTCAAGTATTTTTTACAATGGAGGTGGGGGAGAAAGAACAAAAGATAATAAATCAAGCTATGATGCAACTTCACATTTTTTTAATGTCACAAAAAAATTTTTTACCACATGAATGAACAAAAAATGCTTTCTGACATAACTGTAACTATCCTGTAGTCAGAGGAACCACTCAAATGCTTTGAATTTAGCCACTGAGACAAGCTACATGTATTGTGATTAATGTGATACCCCTTTAAACCCCTATAAACACCCAACCGTGAACGGTACAAATTAAAACTTTGTATCACCTGAAAGAGCAAAAGCTGCTTAATGCAACCATGCTACATGTATTGTTTTGTCTGGGGAAATTCTTAAAAGTTGTTTTAATCAGCCCTTTAAGACAAAGGACATAAAGTTTTGTTCACCTTTCTTTACAGGTGTGCAAGGAAAAAACGCAAAGTTAAGATACCCACCCTTTGTTAGCTTGAATAAAGCTGACATCCACAAAAAGGTGAAATAATACTCTGTATCTTTGTGATGCTTTTTTTATCAGTTGCTTAATCCATAAGCTTTGAATTAACAATTTAATGGTGAAGAGATTAATATAATAATAAGACTAATCCTGGATTTGCTACCTGTGATTTGGCCGCTTGGTGATCATTGAACCATGACGGTGCCGGTTACCTACCTACCTGCGTACCTACCTACCTACGTGCCTACCTACTGTCACGAGCCGCGTGAGCTCTTTTTTCTGTTAGTCATGGGTTCGGTTTATTTTGGGGAGAACATGAAATGCGTTTAGCTATTAATCGAGCCACGGATTTCGTGATGAGGGATGTGTGAGTGAAGTTTGTAAACATTAAGTTAACCCTTTGATTTTGGTGTGCGTGTGGGATTTTCTTGTTTACATAGTGGGATTGTAGAAGTTTTAGTGTAGGGTTTTGAGTTGTGTCCATATCCTTTTGAGAAAGCAGTTAGGGTTAACTGAAAGACAGACTTGTGTTTGTCGTGGCTAGGGCCTTGATCGTCCAATCGGGAGGGAGACCCTTAGTAACCATCGGGGGGTATAAAAGCTAACACACGTACTAAGATCAGTGGATTCATATTTCGAGCATTTGGCGAAAAGACGAGTCACGGGGGCCTCCTACCTGAGTGGAGATGACAGACAAAAGAAAGATTCGCGCTGTGAAGAGACTAGACAGTGACGACACCTCTGTGCACTAGGCTTAAGTGTGCACGCCGCTTACATTGGACTCTCTCGCTCGCAAAATTATCGCGAGCGAGGAAATGGTGAGAGATCCCTCGTGTGTGTTTGTGCCAGGAATTGTGACAGTTTTTTCCGTCACCCCATTGTGACGAAGAGAAGGACATTGAATATACTTTTTACTAGATGTGTAATGAGCTGTTAGATTGTGTTTGAGATTGAACTATGTTCATTTCCTAGATGTATACTTCTTAGTGCGGAGCAGCATAGATATTTTGTGAAGCGTATTACTGTGAAAAGTATTAGTGAGTGCTGCTACACTTAGGAGTCAGTCAATTATCTGATTAGGTGCTATTACTGATTGTATGAAAGCGAGATCGGCCAACTTGAATTTGTTTACACCGGTATCCTTTAGGAACCGTAGTCCTGGATAGGCGCACTTCAAGAGTGCATAGTACTAGACTTGTCGATATCCTATTTTAGATAAACTTGCTAGAATTTCAGTAGTGGATGACATTTATGTAATATCTATGATTGTGATTACCGTAAATTATGCAGTCGAATGTTGTGTGATCATTACATGGCCCGTCAGGCCTGAACATAAGTAATCCTGTGTTGCTTAGTTATTGTGGTATGAGTGTTTCGGGTGCGAGTCTACTACATCCACCAACCCCCTCGTTGACATCTGGAGGGGACCTACAATAATGCAATTATCCCCAAAATCCCACTTCTGACACCGACCTACCTACCTACCATCCATCCATCCATCCATCCATCCATCCATCTGTCAGTCTATCTGTCTAATGATACAATTCATAGGTTGACAACGCATTCTGTAAATTAATGCTTGGAAGGTTCTTTTATTGCAGCACTGAGCATTTGGCCTTGTATACAAAATCATACATATATTTATCTGAGCAACAATAAGGCAAATTTCAAACATCAGTGATTCAAATACAGTATTTAAATCATGTAAAAGACATTGCCACATGTAAAGAATTTGCAAGATCAATCTAAGGCCATATTTTGCTAGTATGTTTGTCTCAATCTGGCATTAATTTTTTAGATACAGTGCACTCTCCCGATAACGACATGGCTCGGGACCAGAGGTGCATGTCGTTATCGGGAACATGTCGTTATTCGGAGATTTTCAAGATGGGGAATCTCGTACTTCTCAGCGATCTGTTTCTTGGTTAATGTCTTTGTGTCCACATCAGCCAGAATTTGCAGCTTGGCATCTATTGTCAGTATCTTTCTTTTTTTAACAGCAGCTGTCGACATCTTGGGGTGCGTTATTGTTCTCGGGTGAATACAATCGATTCAGCGGTCAGCGATGTGATGACTGACTCATTTAATGCGCGTCACCCTTTTTGTTCCGACGACAATAGACACAGGTGTGTTTTCATTGGCCGATAACAAAGCGATCTCATTGGCCGATAACAAAGCGATCTCATTGGCTATGAGGTGCCTCTGGTAGGACATTTCATTGGTCGGAAAAGAAGTGTTTTTATTGGCTCAGAGAATGAAATGAAACTGACCGGAAACAATATTTTAGCTATTTTTATTTTTGTATCTAGCAAAGTCACAGCCGATTATTGCTAACTCAATGTCGTTATCCGGGGAGTGGTCTAAAAAGTATGTCGCTATTTAGAGAGTTTTATTACTAATAACATATAGTAAAAAAATCGGGACCGGGGGTCAATGTCGTTATCGGGAGAATGTCGTTATTCGGAGATGTCGTAATCGGGAGAGTGCACTGTATATTTTCTACTAACCAAACATTTTTTTTTTAACATACGGACATGCACATACACATTGTACTTTCAGTAGACCTTAGTTAATCAGGCACAGAATTAATAATAATTGGGAGACAGTCAAATCAGCCAAACCTGAAGCCGCAGGCATCGAGCAACGTAGTGTTAAAACAATAGACCTACAATTACAAACCAAATGAAACTTAAAGGGCGTACACCAATGCCATAAACTAAAGGCAAATTTCAAATATTATTAGAGAACAAAACACTTTACATGTCACAATATAATGTACCGCGGTTACAAAGTATTTTTTGCACACCTACAACTTTCCTTGTTCATATATAATGTGAAGTGATTATACTGGCTGTCTCATTGTCAGTATTTATATTGTAAACCTCCACTGGTGATAATCTGCCTCAACCTCAACATTTTATAGCCCCACCCCAAACTTCCATTATACATAGGCTGGTGTTAGTCCTTTCTTTTTAGGGGACGTTTAAATATAATGTTACACCTTTTTTGGGACTTTTTGACCCCCTCCCCCCCTTCTTAAACTTTTCTTACATTTGCTCCCCCCCCCTCTTAATTTCTTACCGGAGCCAAACACCCCCCCCCCTCCCCTCCGAGGTGTAAGATTATATTTGAATATCCCCTTAAAAAGCAGTTTAACATCGAACAAATCAGAAACATGAACATATAACAAAAGCTTCTTTTCAAACCGTGGACTTGTAAAACACCCGACTAAACAAAGCCTGCAACAAAAGCATCACAATTGTCATGAGTCAAGTGTTATTAAATCTCACGCAGGGCCATGAGAAATTGGCTGGTGGCCTTGAACGGTCCTCGTGTGTTGTTTGTGAGTGAAGAATTGCAGAGTTAAAAAACTATTAGATTCACGCTTGTCGTTTTAATGATCGTGATTAGAAGGAATAGAGTAGGGGTGAGACAAGGTGGGGATAGTTGACATTGTTAAGTATGACTAGACAAGTTTTGCACGTTAACTGGCTGGTAGAATAGTGCAGACTATATTCCTACATTCAAAATGGTGGAATGTTTCGACCAATGAGATTGCTGAACTAATTTGGCCAGCGGACTAGCCTTGCCAGGTAGTTGGATAGTATAAAACATCGTGTAACGTTGAAATTCATTGAATACAGACAAGAGAAGCATCGTTTCGTGAAGTATCTCCGGTTGGCCAGTACCTGAACTGTGTGGTCTGAAGACTAAAAGTCCTTTGCCATCGGACTGACTGAGTGTCATGATTCGGATGTTGTTAGATCTCACGCAGAGCGTGAGTGGTTTTTACCAGGGCCATGAGAAATTGGCTGGTGGCCTTGAACGGTCCTCGCGAATTATAGTTGGTGAGTAAATAAATGTAAAGTTAAACTGTTAGATTCACGCTTGTCGGTTTTAATGTTCGTGATTAATAAGTAATGGAGTAGGGGTGAAACAAGGTGGGGATAGTTGACATTGTTAAGTATGACTAGACAAGTTTTTGCACGTTAACTGGCTGGTAGAATAGTGCAGACGTATTACTACAATTAAAATGGTGGGAGGTTTCGGCCAATGAGATAGCTGAACTAATTGGGCCAGCGGACTAGCACTGCTGGGTAGTTGGATAGTATAAAACATCGTGTAACGTTCAGATTCATTGAATACAGACGAGCAGAAGCATCGTGTCGTGAAGTATCTCCGGTTGGCCAGTACCTGAACTGTGTGATTTGAAGACTAGAAGTCCTTGCTAATCGGACTGACTGAGCTCTAGAAAGAAAGGTCTGAGTGGGCTGACTTTTAAAAGCCAACGCTGCGCTCTTTTGATGTTCGCGCCTACCAGTAGGCGTGACCAACGGTAATATATCTTATTTGTTTAAGCATAATAGAAGATCAGAGATAGAGAGAGAACCACAGCCTCATAGGAAGTCTAAGGAAACCCCAGCTGGCACTCGACGACGAGTGGCCCGTATTATAGATCTATCTCCATAGTATGATTGAAGTAATATAGTACATTGTTAATGAATTGAATAGTGATTGTGCATATATATATATATATTATAGTCTTTTGCAACTGCTTAATTACCTACAAGCCGAAGTGTGCTTCTGTAGGCTCTGAACGTACTGGGCTCTCCTAACATTCAAGCCCATATGATTTAGGGAGAGTTTGCCTGGCGACTGGCCAGTGGCGACTCAACTGTCACTTTAGATTGATATCTATGTCACAAATCCCAGACTGGGAGATGCGATGGTTATAACAAGACAACAATCACGAACGAACAAGTATAACACTTAACAGAACAACCCATCAGACTCACACATTTATTAAACATAAATATAAAGATAAGGATAACAGTGCAAGTACATACATACATTATATTCTTCAAGTTAAGTGCCGTCCACGGCCTTCTTCCGTAAGCACACTTCCTCGGGTCCACAACCCGGTAATTACTCTAAAGACACCTCGGCCTCAGCCTCTCCACTCAGGGTCTTAATGACACACTAATATTCTTTCACTCCACAGTCTCTCAATAGCGCCTCCCTATGGCAATACACCTTAGCCTCCTATACACTTCACGTGGCCATAACACGTTAATACTTCAATTCACATGAATATCTCATTCGCACAGTAATACATCCATGTCACAGTAATACATCTTAATAGCACATCCACGATCATTTATACATTCCTGTCTGTGGCCAGACTGCCACGACTCATGTGCCTCTACTGTCCTGCACCGACAGCTTCACTCCTGGCCTATGTGTGGCCTTCGGCCCTATGCTGGCCTATCCCCTGCGCTCACCGTAGGCGGCGCTCTTCGGCCCGACCTCGGCACCTACAAAAATAACATTACATTGGTATAATACCATACCATTTCTAATCACTTCACCCCTCATTACAACTCATGAAGCGTACACACAATAGTTCACATTTCCCTCACCAAACATCTTACGGTAACACCTCCACCGTATTACACCCTACTCACTCTCGCTACAAATCCATGAAGTTAACTTCCATCTATCGCTCATGGCGCACATTGCTATATACAGTATCAAGGACTTCCACATTCCTCACATATACTTATTTACATCATGGTCGTAGACGAATATAATACATCAATCATAATTATCAATCATCGTTCCACCTACCAGTCATCACTGGAAAACACTGTCACAATCTCCCGACTGTTCTCACTCACGTCCGTCCCCTGGGACTTTCTAACTTGCAGTGATAGTAATACAGCGCTCTCGCCTCATGCAGACCCCCCCCCCCCCCACTCACAACATGCACGCTTTTCATTACCCGTGGGCCGTGGGTTAACTTTACTCGACCCCCTTCCCCCGTAACTACTGATCCCGGCTCACCCGCTCGTGACAATCTAGTTTCGTATAATATACCCATTTGCTATTGATTGCAGTACATCCAATAAGGAACCATAGTTACATGAATATCATAGATTAAGTTAGTAATTAGAATTTATTGCTTTGAATATACCTCTATTGTCTTTTGTTTTGTTTATTAATATTTAAATAATAAGATGGCCTGACCGGCCTGACATAGATATACGCTCTAGCTATTTGATACTTTTCTTGTGTGGTTGTGTCCGAGTGTGAGTTAGCTGCCTCTCGTGCAGTCATAACATCCCCAAGACCCTAACCCTGCTCGTGACACTGAGTAGAAAGAAAGGTTTGGGTGGACTGACCTTTTAAGAGTCCACGCTGCGCTCTGCTGATGTTCGCGCCTACCAGTTAGGCGTGACCAAAGGTAACTGATCTCATTTGACTAATTATGATAGAAGTTCAGGGATAGAGAGAAAACCCACAGCCGCATAGGAAGTCAAAGAAAACCACAGCTTGCACTCGACGAACGAGTGTTCTGTATTGTAAAGCTATCTCCAAATACGATTGAAGAAATATGGCACCTTGTTGATGAAATGAATAGTGACTGAGTGATTGCGTATATATATATAATACTTTTACAAGCTGCTTAAATACCTACAAGCCAATTTGTGCTTCTGTAGGCTTTGAATGTACTGGGCTGTTCTAGCCTTCAGTGTACCTTGAGAATCTGTATTATTGCTGGAGAGTTTGCCTGGCGTCTGGCCAGTGGCGACTCAACTGCTAGTTTAGCTTAATATCTTATTTCTTATAATATACCCATTTGGCTATTAATTGCATTACCTTTGATAGGGAACTTAGTTATGAATATGATAGGTTAAGTTTAGTAATTGGAATTTTTGCTTTGAATATACCTCTATTGTCTTTTGTTTAGTATATATATTAATATTATGTAATAATATGGCCCGGCCGGCCTGACATACATCCAATCTAGTTATTTAATACTTTCTTGTGTGTTTGTGTCCGAGTGTGGGTTAACTGCCTCTCGTGCAGTCGTTAGATTCCCAAGACCATAACTCTGCTCGTGACAACAATTGTAATCTGTATTCTTTTGGGGCATTGCAACAGCTGTGGCTGAGCTAAGACCGTATGTACAACAAACATCTCACTCGTATGATTTCTCTCTTGTGTGTGTTCTTTTGCAGCCAGGATAGACGAGCTAAACCTATACTAAAAACGTCATAATTGCAAGGTTTCTCACTGGTATGCATTCTTTTGTGGGCACAACCTACACGCAAATGTCACACTTGTAGGGCTCCTCTATTGGTGTGTGTTCTTTTGTTGACTTTTAAATTATCTATTTGAACAAAACCTTTTTCCACATCACACTCGTAAGGTTTCTCTCTTATGAGTATTTTTTTTCTCAGCCTGTAAAGAACGAAAAGCAGCAAAGCCTACACAACAAGAATGACAATGGTAAGGCTTCTCTCATGTATGTATTGTTTTGTGGACTTTTAGGTCGCCCGGATGAACGTAGCCTTCACCTCAAATATCACACTTGTACGGCTTCTCTCCTCTGTATGTTTCCTTTTGTGAACATTTAAATGGCCTCTACGAACAAAGCCTTCACCTCAAATATCACACTTGTAAGGCTTCTCTCCTGATACATGTTTTCTTTTGTGAACATTTACATGGCCTGTACGAACAAAGCCTGCACCACAAACATCACACTTAAAAGGCTTCTCTCTTGTGTAAATTTTTTTTGTGGCGTTTTAAATTACTTCCATTAGTAAAATCCTTTCCACAAACATCACACTTGTACGGCTTCTCTTCTGTATGTATTCTTTTGTGCCTTTCTAAATATTTTGAAGAAGCAAAACCTTTTCCACAAAAATCACACTTATAAGGTTTCTCTCCTGTATGTGTTCTTTTGTGGACTTGTAAATAATTTAAAGAAGCGAAACCCTTTCCACAAACATCACACTTGTAAGGTTTCTCTCCTGTATGTATTCTTTTGTGGCGTTGTAACATACTTTTCAAAGCAAATCCAACAGCACAAACATCACACTTAAAAGGCTTCTCTCCTGTATGCATAGTTTTGTGGTATTGAAATGTACTTTTAAAATCAAAACCCTTTCCACAAACATTACACTTGTAGGGCTTCTCTATTGTATGTATTCTTTTGTGGGATTTTAAACCACTTCCACAAGCAAAACCTTTCATACAAACATCACATTGAAAAGGCCTCTCTCCCGTGTGAATCGTTTTGTGGGTTTTTAACTTAAAACTACAAGCAAAACTCCTTCCACAAACATCACACTTAAAAGGCTTCTCTGCTGTATGTATATTTTTGTGGGTTTTTAAATAACATCCACTAGGAAAACCTTTTCCACAAACATCACACTTAAAAGGCTTCTCTCCTGTGTGTATACTTTTGTGGGTTTTTAAATTATTTGAATAAGCAAAACCAACACCACAAACATCACACTTGTAAGGTTTCTCTCCTGTATGTATTCTTTTGTGGACTTGTAAATAATTTGAAGAAGCCAAACCCTTTCCACAAACATCACACTTGTAAGGTTTCTCTCCTGTATGTATTCTTTTGTGGCGTTGTAACATACTTTTCAAAGCAAAACCCTTTCCACAAACATCACACTTGTAAGGTTTCTCTCCTGTATGTATTCTTTTGTGGACTTGTAAATAATTTGAAGAAGCCAAACCCTTTCCACAAACATCACACTTGTAAGGTTTCTCTCCTGTATGTATTCTTTTGTGGCGTTGTAACATACTTTTCAAAGCAAAACCATTTCCACAAACATCACACTTGTAAGGTTTCTCTCCTGTATGTATTCTTTTGTGGGATCTTAAATTACCTCCACGAGCAAAACCTTTTCCACAAACATCACACTTAAAAGGCTTCTCTGTTGTGTGCATCCTTTTGTGGGTTTTTAAATAACTTGAAGAAGCAAAACCAACACCACAAACATCACACTTAAAAGGCTTCTCTCCTGTGTGCATCATTTTGTGGGTTTTTAAATTAGCTCCATGAGTAAAACCTTTTCCACAAACATCACAGTTAAAAGGCTTCTCTCCTGTGTGCATCCTTTTGTGGGTTTTTAAATTACATCCACGAGCAAAACCTTTTCCACAAACATCACAGTTAAAAGGCTTCTCTCCTGTGTGCATCCTTTTGTGGGGTTTTAAATGACCCCCATGAGCAAAACCTTTTCCGCAAACATCACACTTAAAAGGCTTCTCTCCTGTGTGAATCATTTTGTGGGTTTTTAGATGACCTCCACGAGCAAAACCTTTTCCGCAGAGATCACACTTAAAAGGCTTCTCTCCTGTATGTATTCTTTGGTGGCGTTGTAAAGCACTTGGAAAAGCAAAACCAACAGCACAAACATCACACTCGAAATTCATCTCTCTTGTATGTACCCTTTTGTGGCGTCGTAAAGTACTTGTAGAAGCAAAGACTCTACCACAAATATTACATTTGTAAGGCTTCTCTCCTGTATGTGTTCTTTTGTAGGCTTGTAATTTACTACTACTTGAAAAGCATTTACCCCGAACATCACATTTGTTAGACTTCTCTCCTGTATATATTCTTTTGTGGCTTTTTAAAGTACTTGCTTGAACAAGGTCTACACACTTGTAAGATTTCTCTTCTGTCTGTATTGTTTTGTGCATTTTTAAAAGTCTTAATTGAGGAAAGGCCATCCCACAAACATCCCACTCATAAAGTTTCTCTCCTGTGCCTTCCATTTTTTCCCCTTGCAGTTGTGGGTGATCACGTTCCTGTCCACTTTTTGAATCTGAATAGTTGTTGGCTGTGACAAAAGTATTAGAAAGCACTGGATTACTGTCAAATTGTTTGATATCAGGTATGCTGGACACAATGCAATGCTGAAGAACCTGCTGTCCAGTGTACTGTCCAGTTAAATGGTTTTCTCCTGGGGCAGAGATAACACAGTTCACATTGTCAGTTTCCAATCTCTCAACTTCCATGCCACTTTTGCTTAAGATGGAATTAGATGTGTTGCTTTTCTTCCTATAGAAACTTTCATCTTCAGTAGTTTGTAAGTTATGTTGTTGCCTGGAGTATTCATAGTGATATTTACTGATATGTTTCAGCAAGCAGTTGTGTTCTAGGAAATCCCGATGACACATGTCACAGGAAAAGGTCTCTGGGAAGACAAATAAGAGACTAATGAGAGCTGATTCTCTGATCATTCATAAGGGAAAACAGTCAAACATTTTAATTAATCCACATGCTTCACATACATTCCTATACATGTTTCTATTTCATATTAAAATTGTTTTGTTCTCACTATTATTGTATTCTAGATTCCTTTTAAATTACAATCAACTACAACTTTCACCAGATCTAGCAGATAATCACGTAACAAATTGTCAATGTACCAACGATTTTGGAAGTGGCAAAATATTTACCAAATTTGATGAAAAAGAAAAACCTAGAGGAAGGGAAAGCAAAAAAAAATAAATAGCTGAAATTGATCAAGTGAGGTGTATAGCCCTTGGCAAAGGGTTTTCAACATGTAATTGATGAAAACTAGTTTAACCCTAGTCCTGCGGGAGGCCACTATATTGGCCTCCCCGCGCAACACGCGAGACACGGGAGGCCATAATTTTGTTTGACACGCTTAACCGCGGGTCCTGCAGGAGGGCACATTTTTATATAGCAACGATGCGCCTCACGCTTTGGTTATTCAATTGCCGAGGCTGTCGTTGTTGTTGTTTTTTCACGTTTTTTTCCACACAATTTTCGCGTGTTTATCTATCCTGTCACCCCTACTATAGCTAACAAAACAGTATCGTCCGATTACGTTTATTACGATGCAACTATTCGTCATACTCGTGTAATAGTACTGACGGTCTGAAGTTTGAAGTGGGGAAAATCTTGGGGAAACTTTTACTTTGATGCTGGTTGTCGTCTACATGTGAAATGAGAAGAAAGGGGCCATGTGCATATTTGAGACGCCGTACTACGTCTGTAATTATGAATTCCGATGTAATATTAGGGCATGCTGCATAAGGGCGTCTGTCAGTAGGTTTTTCATCAGGGAAAACTGGGAGAAAATGACCGACTTTGTTGTTGGTCGTTGTCTTTATTTGATGTGGTAATTAGAGAGATATTGTGTTCCTTTGATTAAACCGCTTTTCAGTACAATCGTCATGTATGTTGTGCTCTACGGCCTGGAACTGGAAATCAAATCTCTCGCTAAAACTAACATTATAGTAAGTGGACGCTTTACATAGTAGAGGAAGGAGAAGGCAATGTCACGATACATGTGGTTAGTAAATTAAGCAAATGGCTTAAAAAATAATGTGTTCACCTGAATGGCCTGACATAAGGACAGAAAAAGCGCAGAGGTCTTGGGAAAATGATAAAACCTGTGTTAAACGGCATGTAATGCAGAAAATTCTTGATTTGGGGCCTTCCATTTCACAATAAAACCTACTGCATATCATCACTAGTACTTTATCCAAATATCATAGGGGTCCCTTACGATTTATCCACCACTACTGTTATCATTGCGTCCTGAAGTATACGCGATACAGGTGTTCACATGGAACCGACTGACCCGACTGCCAAGGTTATCGGCAACATGCGAACAATCGGCTGACTGGCCGCTGGCTATCCCCGCACGGGGCGTTACGTGGACGAGTTCACTCAACGCGGGACGAGGGTTAAGAGTATTTTACTAAATCTGGACTCTATTTTACTATGACGAAGCCTTAACAAACCACAGATTCATCACAAGTGGTGAAAACCTATGACAACAATAAGTGTGTATATTTAGCTTTTTTTAGTACATTATGTAGGCTTTGTTTGATTGAGTGTGGTACTGTTTGAAAAGCTTTTGCCATGTTTGTTAATTGTTATGCAATGACAGTTTTTCTCCTCTAGATAATGTCATGTCTGTTCAGACACATTATGTATGAAAAATGATCCACAAATGCAACAATCAAAAGGCTTAATTGCTTATCTTCTGGTCCTTGTTTTGGAAGGACTGATAGCTTCTATTCTTAATCATTGAATTTTATAAAATATTTAAAATAACTGTACTTACTACTTTTTTCACTTCCTGACTCAGGTTCCACTTTTCTTTTGACAGTCTGTCCTGTAGGACTGTTACTAGTGTTAGCCCTGCGGTATGTATGACATTTCAGGGTGTTGGGACTTTTCATCAGGGCCAATTCTATTTCTGCCTCCTTCTCCTCTTTAAGCTCTTCACACACAGCCCTCAGTTTGACAGCTAAGCATTCACTTGTTCTAGTTAATAATTCAATCCTTTCATCACCGTTTAAGTCATGGCTGTCTTCATAACTACTATCACTGACAAACAAATTATTAGACTGTTCTTTCTTCACACCTGCAACTTCTGATATCCTATCCTTTCTGTCAGTCCCATTTTCAAGTGTAACATTTGTCACATAGTCTTCATTTTTCACACATTTCCATACAGAGAAACAATTAGAACCTGATCCTTTAGATGACAAAGTTGCTTGCATATCACCATGAGAAAGGTCCATAGATTCAATCGTTATGTCTTTATGATCTAAAAATTCAGTTTTAGTATCTTGATCTGAAATGGCACCATTCACACATTGGCATCTCCCATTGTCGTGATCACATGGTTCTTCCTTTATATTACTCAGCAAATCAAATGTTTCTTGTCCTTGTTGCAGCTGTGTTACATTTTCCATTATTGATCTTTGTGACATCTTACCAAGATCCCCTGTCAAAAAACAAGGTCACTTTCCTACTCCGTCCTAATGTCAGTATAATAATATATAATCTCTATCCTCTGTGGTGCAATGTGCATGCAGACAGTCCAATCCCAAAAGTTTCAGAATCTTTGCATTGAATTTCAGGCTTCACTGTCCATCTTGTGATGTTTTCTCCAGAGTACAAAATAATATTATAAGTTGGACTCAGGATCAGTAACTGAAAGAAAAGAAAATTGGTATTAATATAAGAGCTCTGCAATTGATGTCGCTAGAAAAACCAGGATGTTTCATCGATATTTTCTCAAGAACACATTTAACATTTTATGCAGATTTTCTATTTTCCTGATTTTCCATCCTTGTTGATCTTTGTGAATACTTACTGATCACACAAGAAAAGACATCTGTCATAATTTCCTTGCTCCTCCTGATGTAAAATGCTGAATGTCTCCCAATTATCATTAATTCTGTACCTGATTACCCTGCCACCAGTCTAATCACAGGCTGTCTCATTGTCAGAATTTATATTGTAAACCTCCACAGGTGTTATATGATCTGCCTCAACCTCAACATTTCATAGTCCCACCTCAAAAATTATCATTATATACAGGCTGGTGTTAGTAAGTTCTTTTTAAAAAGTAGATCAACACCGAACAAATCAGAAACATGAACATAACAAAAGCTTCTTCGCAAATCGTGGACTTGTAAAACAACCGATTAAACAAAGCCTGCAACAAAAGCATCACAATTGCAATGTGTGTTCTTTTGGGACATTGTAACAGCTGTGGCTGAGGTAATACCGTACTACAAACATCTCACTCGTAAGGTTTCTTTCTCTTGTGTGTGTTCTTTTGCAGGATAGACGAGCTAAAACCTATACTACAAACGTCATACTTGCAAGGTTTCTCACTGGTATGCATTCTTTTGAGGGCATGTAAAGAACATGAAGCAGCAAAACCTACACGCAAATGTCACACTTGTAGGGCTCCTCTATTGGTGTGTGTTCTTTTGTGGACTTTTAAATTATCTGTACGAACAAAACCTTTTTCCACATCACACTCGTAAGGTTTCTCTCTTGTGTGTATTTTTTTTCTCAGCCTGTAAAGAACGAAAAGCAGCAAAACCTACACGCAAATGTCACACTTGTAGGGCTCCTCTATTGGTGTGTGTTCTTTTGTGGACTTTTAAATTATCTGTACGAACAAAACCTTTTTCCACATCACACTTGTAAGGTTTCTCTCTTGTGTGTATTTTTTTTCTCAGCCTGTAAAGAACGAAAAGCAGCTAAACCTACACAACAGGAATCACAAAGGTAAGACTTCTCTCATGTACGTGTATTGTTTTGTGGACTTTTAGGCCGCCCGTATGAACGTAGACTTCACCTCAAACATCACACTTGTAAGGCTTCTGTCCTGTATGTGCATTTTTTTTGTGGCGTTTTAAACTACTTCCCTTAGTAAAATCCGTTCCACAAACATCACACTTAAAAGGCTTCTCTCCTGTGTGCATCCTTTTGTGGGTTTTTAAATTACTTGAATCAGCAAAACCAACACCACAAACATCACACTTGTAAGGTTTCTCTCCTGTATGTATTCTTTTGTGGACTTGTAAATAATTTGAAGAAGCCAAACCCTTTCCACAAACATCACACTTGTAAGGTTTCACTCCTGTATGTATTCTTTTGTGTCTTTGTAACGTGCCTTTCAAAGCAAATCCAACAGCACAAACATCACACTTAAAAGGCTTCTCTCCTGTATGTATAGTTTTGTGGTATTGAAACGCACTTTTAAAAGCCAAACTCTTTCCGCAAACATCACAGTTAAAAGGCTTGTCTCCTGTGTGCATCCTTTTGTGGGTCTCCGGGAAGACAAATAAGAGACTAATGAGAGCTGATTCTCTGATCATTCATAAGGGAAAACAGTCAAACATCTTAATTAATCCACATGCTTCACATACATTCCTATACATGTTTCTATTTCATATTGCAATTGTTTTGTTCTCACTATTGTTGTATTCTATCTTCCTTTTAAATTACAATCAGCTACAACTTTTACCAGATCTGGCAGATAATCACGTAACAAATTGTTAAGGTACCAACGATTTTGGAAGTGGCAAAATATTTACCAAATTTGATGAAAAAGAAAAACCTAGGGGAAGGGAAAGCAAAAAAAATAAATAGCTGAAATTGATCAAGTGAGGTGTATAGCCCTTGGCAAAGGGTTTTCAACATGTAATTGATGAAAACTAGTTTAAGAGTATTTTACTAAATCTGGACTCTATTTTACTATGACGAAGCCTTAACAAACCACAGATTCATCACAAGTGGTGAAAACCTATGACAACAATAAGTGTGTATATTTAGCTTTTTTTAGTACATTATGTAGGCTTTGTTTGATTGAGTGTGGTACTGTTTGAAAAGCTTTTGCCATGTTTGTTAATTGTTATGCAATGACAGTTTTTCTCCTCTAGATAATGTCATGTCTGTTCAGACACATTATGTATGAAAAATGATCCACAAATGCAACAATCAAAAGGCTTAATTGCTTATCTTCTGGTCCTTGTTTTGGAAGGACTGATAGCTTCTATTCTTAATCATTGAATTTTATAAAATATTTAAAATAACTGTACTTACTACTTTTTTCACTTCCTGACTCAGGTTCCACTTTTCTTTTCATAATCTGTCCTGTAGGACTGTTACTAGTGTTAGCCCTGCGGTATGTATGACATTTCAGGGTGTTGGGACTTTTCATCAGGGCCAAGTTTATTTCTGCCTCCTTCTCTTCTTTAAGCTCTTCACACACAGCCCTCAGTTTGACAGCTAAGCATTCACTTGTTCTAGTTAATAATTCAATCCTTTCATCACCGTTTAAGTCATGGCTGTCTTCATAACTACTATCACTGACAAACAAATTATTAGACTGTTCTTTCTTCACACCTGCAACTTCTGATATCCTATCCTTTCTGTCAGTCCCATTTTCAAGTGTAACATTTGTCACATAGTCTTCATTTTTCTCATATTTCCATACAGTCAAACAATTAGAACCTGATCCTTTAGATGACAAAGTTACTTGCATATCACCATGAGAAAGGTCCATAGATTCAATCGTTATGTCTTTATGATCTAAAAATTCAGTTTTAGTATCTTGATCTGAAATGACACCATTCACACATTGGCAACTCCCATTGTCGTGATCACATGGTTCTTCCTTTATATTACTCAGCAAATCAAATGTTTCTCGTTCTTGTGTAATCTCAACATCCTGTGTCAAATTTTCCATTATTGATCTTTGTGACATCTTACCATGATCCCCTGTCAAAAACCAAGGTCACTTTCTTACTCTGTTTTAACGTCAGTATAATCTTATAGTAATGAGAGCAGGGGGTAAACTGTATGTGACGCCTATGCATTTCATGGCCATTCAAGCTAGACACTTGAAAGTTTGCATACTACCGTTTTTGATACTGCCGAGTTGCATGGCTGGCTTAGTTTTTGCGTTTGACCACTTCTTATATTTTTTGAAAACTGTGAAACGCCTTAGCGTTTAAACCCGGACTAAATTCCTGGTGTAGTTTTTATGATTGTTAGAGTGTTGCGTATCGGTGTAGCAATCAATACTCAGTAACGAAGGCTGTCATTTTGCGCAAACTTCTGCATGACGTCTAAGCATTTATTTTCATGGCCTTTAAGCGAGACACTCACAATTTTGGTATATCTAGGCCTAGGCCTACTGTTTTTTATCCTGTCGAGCTGCATGGATGCCGTAATGTATGTTTATATAATTGTTATGGATGGCGACTCCTCAACCTCTTTACTGGGCGCGAGCAAAACCGATACACAGTATCGAATATGCCATTTCCTTTGAGCGTGGCCTGCTTGAAAGTAAACAAGACATGTGCTCAGCTTGATGCTGACAATGTTACACAGGCAATGTTGTGTATCCCCTGAAGGGGAGGTCCTCCGCCCGTCCGCGCCAGTCAAGAAAAAAACTAAAGAGGGGACTTTTGAGCGGGCTTATCAAATGGTTGGGTTTAGTATTTGTATGGGACAAAGAAAGAAGAAAGAAAGAACGAAGGCGCAGGTTAGGGGAGGTCATCATAATATATTAATTATGTTTGTTTACTTTTTGGTAAGTGGCGCGGACGGGGGGAAGACCTTCCCCCTGAAGTTTTGCGACCATGATTGTCCGGTAAGCTAATAGCTTAAAAAACTCAGCATTTGTCTAACGTGTCTTTGCAGTCTTTCAATCTCTTTTGTTTTGTTTGCCACTCACCGTTTGGAGAACGGGTGCATTTACTAGTAATATATAAATCTCTATCCCCCTGTGGTGCAATGTGCATGCAGACAGTCCAATCCCAAAAGTTTCAGAATCTTTGCATTGAATTTCAGGCTTCACATCCACTGTCCATCTTGTGATGTTTTCTCCAGAGTACAAAATAATATTATAAGTTGGACTCAGGATCAGTAACTGAAAGAAAAGAAAATTGGTATTAACACATGAGGTCTGCATTTGATGTCGCTAGAAAAACCAGGATGTTTCATCGATATCTTCTCAAGAACACATTTAACATTTTATGCAGATCATCTATTTTACTGATTTTCCATCCTTATTGATCTTTGTGAATACTTACTTATCACACAAGAAGAGACATCTGCATAGCTGCCAATTTTCAAAAACCCCAAAAATAGACTTGTTATATTGGAACCCCCCCCCCCCCCCCTCTCATTGAAAAATCATCATTTCCTCACTTTGTCACATTATGGAACATTATTCTCTTTGCATAGGCCTAGTAATATAGGTCTAATGTAATACAGCATTAGATTTTAAGAAGCAGAAAACAAACATTCTACTTCAAATGCTAATAATACTTGTATGTATTGTTATCGCCACTGTTTCTGTTTCTAAAGAAAGAACTGACTAATATTGCTCTGGCAATACTGAACAATGTCAGACTTGCCTCCATGTGACTGTGAAAGTGGTGGAATTGGAAATCACCACAACGTGACTTATGACTCACAATGCATTTATTGGACAAGTTCGGTGACAAAGGAATTCCTCAGAATATTTTGCACTCAATGTCTACTCACGGCTTAATGACTCATGAGCTGGATAGAAAATACTTCTGATCAAAAATAAAATAAATCTATCTATTATCGCAAATCATGTTTTATTGTTAGGCATAAAATATGACAGGTGTAATCGATCTAGAACTGAATCCAGTTCACAAGCGATGTCCATAATATTGTTCTTACAGATTTAGAATTTTTCTATTGTTTTACCAGCTCACGGGCTCTAGATTTCGACTTCTAAAGTCGCTGAAACACGTGTGTAACGCCTTAGTCTAGTTTATCCATGATAGCCAATTACGTTGTAATTTGTGAAAACAAATTGTTGTAACAGATAACATAAAATCAAAAGAATACATACTGCCATATGGTGTTCCACAAGGCTCAGTTTTAGGTCCCACTCTCTTTATTATGTACATTGGGCCCCTGTCTAATATTTTTAAAGATCATGGTTTTTATTACCATCAGTATGCTGATGATGTCCAACTATATCACCCTGGTACGACTTTAGGTCATGTTGACAATGTTATAAAAGATAGTGAAAAGTGTATTATGGACACAAAAGAATGGATGAACCAAAACAAACTAAAGCTAAATGAAGACAAAACAGAAGTTATGATTATTGGAAAGAAAAGACAAATTACTGCAATTAAAAATGTAAAATTAAATCTTGGTGAAAGCACTGTAGCAAACGTGAATAAAGTTAAAAACTTAGGCACAATTTTAGAATCAGATCTCAGCATGGAAAATCAAATAAGTTCATTATGTCGATCATTAATGTTTCAATTAAAAAACATCAGCTCTATTCGTCCATTCATATCCCAAGAGGCAACTCGAATACTTATCACTTCACTTATGTTTTCAAAGCTTGATTATTGTAACTCTCTGCTCTTTGGAATTCCGAGCAACAAAATAAAACGCCTTCAGATAATTCAGAATAATGCAGCTAGTCTGATTTTTAGAAAATCAAAAAGAGAATCTGCCTCAAGCCTTATTGACCATGTAGAATCTGCAAGCTATCCCTTGCCCTCCCCCGTTTTCTTGTTACACTGGTGAGCATGTGTTCATTTGACAACCGCCAGAGTGTACTGTACTCCATGACCTGACCTTCTTTTCTAGTGAGTAGTTTTTTCCTCGCTCGCTTGTTGTCAGGTGTTTTGACTCGTTCAGTAAATATTAGTATGTTCCCGAATATTCGATAACGTTGTGGAAACGAATGTTTACGCCAGATTTGGCCTTGAGTGATGTAACCTGATGACGTATTGATGCGTGATTGGTTAGTTTGTGCGAGGGCAAAGGTAACGTTTATTTCGGGAACTTTCTGTGGGGATGTTTATATATATAGACCTGTGTGAGTGGTTGGGGGGTGAGTAAGTGAGTTTCCTTTTGTGCGGCGTAGATATTTAGTTTCGCTGGTGTCTTCCTAGTAATTTATTGTTCACTATACAGTTATTAAACTTTAGTATTATTTAATCTATCGTCGGATCTCGTGTTTATTTATTTTACAGCTGTAATAGTTTCGTTTTCTAAAGGGTTGTAGTTAGATCAACTAACTCCCCCCTACTATAACGTGCTAGAACAACCTCAGCTGTTACATATTGGGGGCTCGTCCGGGATCCGACCATATTCGAGCGGACCAGATCAAAATTACTAGATTTATTTACATAGTTTATTGTAGAATATCATCGACAAGCTATCTACAACATGTCGGAGGTTATTGGAAGGCTTAGCCAGGAAGCAGACGCCTTGGAGCTCACTTTGAAGGAGAGACAGGACTACATACGTGAAGGCCTAAGGGAGGAAAGAGAGAGAGAGAGGCAAGATCGCATGGAGCAACTGAAGATAGAGGCTCAAGAGAAGGAGGCTCAACGACAACACGAGCTGGAGATGGAGAGGATCCGCCATCAGCGTGGAGGCGAGTCGACGCAGGGGACCAGCGACCACGCCAGTTCCAAGAGACCCAAGCTACCTGCATTTCAGGACAAGAAGGACGATCTGGATAGCTGGTTGCTGCGGTTTGAGAGGTTTGCTGAGACAGCTGAATGGCCCAGATCCACCTGGACGACATCACTGTCTGCCCTGCTGACCGGGAGAGCTTTGGAGTGCTTCTGCAGACTACCGATCGACGAAGCCAAGGACTACGACAAGGTCAAGGAAGCGTTGCAGAAGAGGTACAACCTGTCAGAGGACGGATACAGACTCATGTTCAGACAAGGTAAGCCTGAAGATGGAGAAGATGTTGGAATGTTTTTGACCAGGATCAAGACCTATTTAGAGAGGTGGATAAAGCTGTCGAAGACGGAGGAGACCTACGAAGGAGTGAGAGATCTGTTCGTCAGAGAGCAATTCATGGACGCCTGCCCACCAGACCTTGCAACCCATGTGAGGGAGAGGAAACCAAAGACGCTACAGGACATCGCAGATTCAGCAGAGGCGTACCTGGTAGCGAGGAACCGGACGCTCAGTGGGAGCACCAGACTGCAGAGCCGGCCAGTGCGACAGAGGCCCAACGGAGACAGAAGCCCACAGGTCTGCCATAGGTGCCAGAGGCCGGGACACAAGGCGACGGAGTGTCGTGCAAAGTTAAACGACAAAGGTGAGTTGAAATGTTACCTTTGTGGAAAGCCAGGCCACATTCGGAGGATGTGTCCAGCCCAGAAGGATATGGGACGAGGCAAGCCGAACAGGGCGGCGGCGGCCGTAGTTATAGCGGCGGACGAGTCGTCGAGACAGGATGCGACGACGGCTGACACCAGCATCAACGTTCAAGCGGTAATGAAGGACGGGAAGCTACAGTTAGCGGTGCCTGTTACTTGCGGAGGATGCAGTGACGGAAGGACCGTGGAGAAACTGAAGTTACCGGTGATGAAGGGCTTGATTGGAAATCGAGCGGTAGATGTCCTAAGAGATACCGGCTGTGAAGGTGTAGTGGTGCGGCGAGCACTGGTGGACGACGGACAGCTCACCGGTGGGAAGAAACTTATCGCGAGGATCGATAACTCCTTGCTAGCGGCGGAGGAAGCCGTTATCGACGTGAAGACGCCTTACCTGACGGGCAAAGTGACGGCGCTGTGTCTCCCGGAGACCATCTGCGACCTAGTAGTCGGGAACGTGGACGGAGCGAAGGATCCGTACGACCCTGATACTGAGGTGATGGTAGGAGCGGTGACCACGAGGGCCCAGGAGAAGAGGAAGGACCGGTCTACGTCGCTGAAGGTGCCGAGGGCAGAACGGCACGCGGGAGTGGATAGAGAGGAACTTATCCGACTCCAAGAAGAAGACGAAGTCATTAGGAAGTTAGAGCAGAAGAAGATCCCAACTAATAGAGGCAATAAATCTGTTCATTTTGAGAAACATGGAGGAGTACTGTACCGGATCTACAAAGACCTGAGACAGGCGACGGTTATAAGGCAAGTGGTACTACCCGAGAAACTGAGAGAGTATGTATTGAGTGTAGCCCACGACTCGATCGTCGGAGGACACATCGGCGTGAAGAAAACCAAAGACAGAGTTATGAGCAATTTTTATTGGCCTGGAATTGAAGGTGACGTCGCGAGATACTGCCGCTCATGCGACATATGCCAGAGGACAGTGAACAAAGGAGCGACCCCAAAGGTGCACCTGCAGAGTATGCCAGTAGTGGACGTACCATTTAGGCGAGTGGCCGTGGACTTAGTAGGACCTATCGACCCCCCAAGTGAAGGTGGACATCGGTATATCCTGGTGTACATAGACTACGCTACTCGTTACCCCGAAGCCACACCCTTGAAGAAGATCGACGCAGAAACGGTAGCAGAAGCCTTAGTGAACATCTACAGCCGTTTGGGTGTGCCCGAAGAGATCTTGTCGGACCAAGGGACCCAGTTTATGTCAGATGTCATGAAGGAAACGAATAGACTATTGGGAATTCGACAGTCGACCACTACAGTCTACCACCCTATGTGCAACGGGTTGGTGGAGCGATTCAACGGCACACTGAAGAAAACATTGAGACGACTGTGCGCAGAGCAACCCAAGCAGTGGCACAGATACATCAACCCGCTGCTCTTCGCATATCGTGAAGTTCCCCAAGAGTCGACCAAGTTTGCCCCATTCGAGTTGCTGTATGGGAGAACTGTGAGAGGACCAATGCACATCTTACGACAACTATGGACCAAGGACGTAGAGGAGCCGGAAACGAAGACCAGTTACCAGTACGTCATGGAACTACGTGAGAGGCTGGAGGACACATGGAAGTTAGCGACGGAAGAACTCTCCAAGGCTCAAGGTAGACAGAAGACCTACTACGACCGGAAGGCGCGAGAGAGGAAGTTCCGCCCCGGAGATGAAGTGTTGGTGCTACTGCCAACGAACACTAACAAGCTCCTAGTCCAATGAAAGGGACCATATAAGGTAGTCTCAGTTGTCGGTGTTAACGACTATAGAGTCAAGATGGGTGCAAAAGAAAAGGCCTTGCACGCCAACCTCCTCAAGAGATACATTCCAAGGACGTCAAAAGCAGCAGCAGTGGCAATAGAACCGAGACCTGTTGTGACAGATATGTGTGGGATGGACAACAGTAGGAGAGATACCACGCCTGGACATGTCAACGCCATAAAGGACGGCGGCGGTGATAGTGCTGAGACTGTACTGGCAGAGGACGACCTGATAGACAAGAGTCAACCCGTGGAGTCAGCTAGCATGACAGTCATCGAGGACTGCGACCTGGAAGGCGACAACGGTGGAACGACGGAGGACCTTGCCGACCTAGGAAGCTGGAACCAGAAGGAAAGCTACAGAGATGTCCAGTATGGAACGCAACTGACATCGGAACAACGTCAAGAACTCTGCGATGTGGTGAAGAATTACCAGCACGTCTTCACCAATCTCCCTGGATGCTGCCAGTTGGGTGAACATCGCATCGACCTGACGACAGAAGTACCAGTTCGTCAACGACCATACCCGGTGCCCTACGCTATGCGCGACTCCTTGAAGGAGGAGCTTACCACCATGGAACGGCTGGGCATCATTCGAAGGAGCTCATCAACTTATGCTTCACCTATTGTTGTCGTCAAGAAGAAGGACGGATCCAACCGAGTCTGCATCGACTACAGGAGGTTAAACAAGATCACAGTATTCGACCCTCATCCGACAGCAGCACCATCAGAAGTGTTTCAGAGTCTCTCGAGAGGAAAATTATTCTCTCGGATTGACCTGAGCAAGGGATACTGGCAAGTGAAAGTTCGAGAGCAAGACATTCCCAAGACGGCGTTCGTCACCATGGGCGAACACTATGAATTCATTCGGATGCCTTTTGGGATGATGAACTCAGGAGCCACACTGAACAGGATCGTAAAGCCATTGATCCGTGGAATGAACAACGTGACAGCATATGTGGACGACCTGCTGATTCATACAGAGACATTCGACGAGCATGTGAAGGCTCTCAAGGACTTACTGCAGAGGATGGACCAAGCTGGATTAACTGCAAGACCATCGAAGTGTCTGATTGGAACGTCTGAAGTAGACTTTGTTGGACACTTAGTGGGAGAAGGTATGATTGGCCTGTTAGAAGAGAATGTATGTAAGGTACGAGACGCACCCAGACCCACCACTAAGAAGGAAGTGAAAGCATTCTTAGGATTAGTGGGATATTACCATGAATTTATTCCTAACTTTTCAGCGATTGCATCACCATTGTCTGATTTACTTAGAAAGGGTCAGCCCAATATAGTTCAGTGGGATGAAACGCAGGAGAAAGCGTACACCTCTTTGAAGAATGTCATTATCTCCAAACCCGTGTTATGTTTGCCAGATTTTTCCAAAGAGTTTGTCTTAGCAACTGATGCATCAGATCGCGGATTAGGCGCTGGTCTTATGCAGGAACACGAGGGAAAGTTGTACCCTGTGGCATATGCTAGTCGTAAGCTATTGCCTCGTGAGACAAAATATTCGGTCTCAGAGCGCGAATGTTTAGCTATTGTTTGGGCTGTAAAAAAGTTTACTTTGTATTTGTATGGAAAGGAGTTTGTGCTCCAAACTGACCATCGGTCATTAGAGTTTTTGAACTCTGCCAAGTTTGACAGTCCAAAGTTATTACGATGGAGTTTATTTTTACAGTCTTATCGATTCAGGATTCACTACGTAAAAGGCAGAGAAAATGTCTGTGCCGATTTCCTGAGCAGGGTATTTTAAAGTAGTACACTATCAGTGAAATGCATTGTAACCCATACTTTTGCCTACTAGATGAATTGCTAGGACGGCAGTATTGTACTGTAATTGGGGACGTAGTTTATCTGTGACTGAATATTGAATTGATGGCTGATAGAGAGTCATGATGTGTTAGTCACATTTTGATTTTATGCTATGTCATATTAGTTACCAATGGAACTTGGTGTAATTTTTGGAAAGTGTAACCCAAATGGGGACTGCGAGCAAGCAGTGTTTGTGTTATATTGCAATGTTGTAACTTGTTTTGACCTAATATGATGAAGAAAGACCCTAACCAGTGGTCGGTATGTATTGGTATTTTTGCCATTGTACGTATGAGTTATACATTTTGGAGATAACCATGTTATGTACAACAAGTTATATGCTATGATTCGTGCACGAAGCATTGTGTAAACGATGGGCCATCGTTTCACCATATATGATTTGTAATAATATCATTGACCATTGTTTCACCACAGTGGTGGCGTTGTGTTATTTTGACTAGTAGGCCTACTGTCTACTATTGGGAAGCAATGACGGGGTTGTATTAGTTATGGTACTAGTGATGCAAAGGATATTGCATTGTATTGTATTTGCGATGAAATTTGGGAAGGCACTGAAATTGTTAATAATCGTAATAGAATTAGCAATTACCTTTGTGAGATTGGGAGTACTGTAAGATTGTTATTTCAAGATATTGCAGACGCTGAATAATGTTTTGGAGTTGAAAAATATTCAACTTAAATTGGGGAGTTGTGTAGCATCTGCAAGCTATCCCTTGCCCTCCCCCGTTTTCTTGTTACACTGGTGAGCATGTGTTCATTTGACAACCGCCAGAGTGTACTGTACTCCGTGACCTGACCTTCTTTTCTAGTGAGTAGTTTTTTCCTCGCTCGCTTGTTGTCAGGTGTTTTGACTCGTTCAGTAAATATTAGTATGTTCCTGAATATTCGATAACGTTGTGGAAACGAATGTTTACGCCAGATTTGGCCTTGAGTGATGTAACCTGATGACGTATTGATGCGTGATTGGTTAGTTTGTGCGAGGGCAAAGGTAACGTTTATTTCGGGAACTTTCTGTGGGGATGTTTATATATATAGACCTGTGTGAGTGGTTGGGGGGTGAGTAAGTGAGTTTCCTTTTGTGTGGCGTAGATATTTAGTTTCGCTGGTGTCTTCCTAGTAATTTATTGTTCACTATACAGTTATTAAACTTTAGTATTATTCAATCTATCGTCGGATCTCGTGTTTATTTATTTTACAGCTGTAATAGTTTCGTTTTCTAAAGGGTTGTAGTTAGATCAACTAACTCCCCCCTACTATAACGTGCTAGAACAACCTCAGCTGTTACAGACCAACTTCACCGGCTTACTGTTGAAAACAGAATAAAATTTAAAGCTGCAGTTTTGGTTTACAAATGTATGGAAGGTTCAGCTCCCTCCTATCTTTCAGAACTTTTGAAAAAACATGAGTCTGATAGATTTTTAAGATCTACTACAGAAAACAAACTGGTTGTTCCCAGGTGTAAAACATCAAATTATGGAGATAGAGCTTTTAGTTGTTTTGGTCCCTGTGTATGGAATTCTTTACCACAAGAGGTTCGAAATTCTGCCTCTCTAAATATATTTAAAAACAGGTTAAAAACATTTCTTTTTAAAAACTGAATTTTATAGCTTGCTATGGATGTATAAAACTAGTTTGTCTGTGTGTGTGTAAGTTTATTTGAATGTGCTTTTATGATTTTTTACTGTGTACAGCGCCTAGAGCTTTTAATGTTTTAGTCCTGGCGCTATATAAATGTATATATTATATTATATTATATTATACGTTCAAAGATTCTAAAAGACTGCCGACCGGGATCTACCGAGTTTGAAAGTTACTCAAAAGATGTCAAAATTTATCAGTTTTCACTGTCATTATAGAAAATCGACAGATTGACGCAGAAGTAAGAAAGACATCATTGTGTTGGTTATTCGAAGGCCTATCCACAGAAGGATAAAAGAAATGGTTATTTTCAAAATCAACAGCCATATTGAAGCTTAATTTAGGAGAAAAAAATGCGTAATTTCGCAAATTTTAAAACTCCATACAAACATAAAATCGACATACACATACAACAAATGACTTTCCGTAGCCCAGGCAAAAATATACCAAAATAAAGGTTAGTTATTCAATGTAATCCAAATATCAGTAAATTGTAATTTTGAGTCTGTGTGATCAGATCCATCTTGAAACGATATATGGGTGTTACTCAGCTCCCGCAGATTAGCGATTTTGGCCGTTAAAATGTCCGATAGTGACTTCTTTGGGCTCATGATATTAAAGTTATAACAGCAATGTCATGGAATTGAAAAATAACGTTTCAAAGAGGTATTATTTTCAATGATATTATTGGTATGTGGCATTTTAAGTTATTTTATTTTGGTGCTGAACTGCAGAGGAATAAGAACGACCCAATTTGATTGCGGCAGTGCCGATAACCACCGTGATTTTTGCAAAAGGGAACAATGCAATAATCTGGCATTTTGGAGAGAAAACTACAGTTTATTATGCGCAGCCGTCACTTCATGGAGCATCAGTATAGGGCAAATCAAGCGGTCACTTCCGGAATCGGCTGCTGTTTGTTTACCTCCAGTTACTGCGCGCCCCCTATCGGATTTAGGGGAAATAATTTCAGCAAAATGAGCCATTCATTCTCCACAAATTACACGGGAGAGGAGAAACAAAAATTTTGAAACCATTTCAAGCTAATAATATTTGCTTCTTGCCAGTGCAGTATTGTCCACGCACATTTTTTTTTTTGTTTCTTTTTCAATTTTGGTGAATAAAGAAATCGACTTATACACCCCCCCCCCCCCCCCCCAAAATTCAGTAAGCCTATGGACTTTTATGTTATAATCCATGCCGCCGCACCACAAGGTCGGTTTCCGTCTTGACCTTATCTGCTTGGTGTGGGCGGTGGAGCAGCGAGCCTTTGTCACTGTTTTCCTTTGCGCTCGGTCTAGGCCGTTCGTCTGTCTCGTCTTTGCTGACTCGGCGACTGATTCGAATGATTTTGATTCATGATAACCTCCTTAGTCTAGAAGTGAATTTTCAAAAGGCTTCATTTTAAGGAGTTCGTGGTCATCGTAAATCTAAAAGCAACCACCGGTTTTATACGATAGTATATAGGTCCCCGATCATATTCCAGGTGGAGGTCACTTCATTTGGGGGTGCAAGGTCACACATGGGGTCAAACATTACTAAATTTTGAAAGTTACTCAAAAGATGCCAAAAAACAAAGTACATTACATATACAAATGTCATCGTCGTTATTTTAAAATTGTAATTTACACATATTTTTAAAAAACGTATTTTAATTGATTTATATAGTGAAAAAGTGAAGGTTTTTTCATCTTTTCTTGAAAGTTAAAAAATATCGGTACTGAGCCCTTTATTATGAGTATTTTTTTACCTAAAACGCCTGGTTTTGTCTAAGGTTGCTTAAATCAGCATAAATAAGTATTAGTTTGACATTTAAACAGTATATTAGGGTTAATTTAATATAAGAACATACCATATTACATGTATATACCACATGGTAGTCACCGCAGAAATATTGCTTGAACTCAGAGTTTCTGATCTTTCCCACTGACAAGTCTGTCACACTTCATCCGTTATTGTGTATAACTACTCTCATCATAAACAGTACTATGGTTCAGGTAAGCATGGACATACACGTATAAGAGATCAAATGATCTAAACAATATAGGTATATATATGTCAAATGTGATGACAGTGTTTCTTTGCCGTAGTCTTTCCACCACTGCCTTGCGCTGCCACATAGCCGTCCACACAGTGTCATATTCTATTGCTGGTTCTGGTATTATCGGCATGTATCCAATGGTCGTAACGTTATGATTTGTTGTTTAAGTTTATGCGTTAAAAGCAGTCCAAGCTGGAACATTTTGACACTGCGCTGGAGAGTATGCTCTACTGATCACCCAAGCTAGATATTTAGAGTTGGCAGTGTGTGTGTCCTCGGGTATCATCTCTTTACTATCGGGGGTTCTTGAAAAGACTGCCTTTGGTCGTTGGCTTGGGTGTAATGAAGAAACTAGCTTATTGAAATTGGCTAGTATTTCAGTAACGTCTCTTGAGCTGCTTATTTCAGACTGCCCATGGTTGACAGAAGCAGAAGGGCCTCCCTGGAATGCTGCTAATTGGGTGCCGTAAAATGTCCCTTTCCCGTCAACGGTTTCTTCTAGAATAACAATATTGTCTCCAGCAAACTGAACAAATCGAGAGGGGCATATTCATTTTTCCGGAATGAAAGTGAAATCGTTGTTGCAGTATTTGTTTATTTGATACTGTGTGATGCTTGTGTCAATTTGGTTCACTGTATCATAACTAATGGAATAGCCACTGTGATGTAAGAGCTGGATAAGTGATTTAAAACGAATTGCTTGATGCACTGTGAGGCCAAGCCCTGTGTGTTTGTGTGTTAACTTCCGACCTTTTGACGCTGCAAAGACGATGTCTTGGGCAATGCTAAGTAATCTTGTGTTGTGTAACTCACTGGTTTTCTCTAGATTTTCGGTTGGCCCAAAAAATATTACATGTAGTTCCAAAAGTAGCTACAAGCTATCTAGAATAACTTGACGGGTGAATGTATTATCTAGATTCTATGCGTTCATAAGGGTGGTTTTTTTGTATATATGTCTTCCCGTATAGCTGCAGCAACATGGTCAAATTGTGCCAGCAATGTTTCTTCTGCATTTGTGAAACTAGATATAAGCTCTCCTTCAATGCAGTCATTTTCAGCTTCTCTTGCTATCACATCCAAAGCTATAACTGCGGAGCTGTCTGGAACGGAAAGGAAAACCAGCATCGACTGCCTTTGGTCTAGAGGCCTTACAAAATTGATGCCACTTTTGTAATGGTCTGGCAGCTTTTTCTTCAAACTGTGCGTTGTTAATGGGGTTTCTTGACCTCTTTTCCTTAGACGATGGTTCAAACGAGAAAGAAGACCTGTAAGGTGTAAATTACATGCCCATCTTCAAACCCGATATCTATTTCTTCAACTAAAATATCAAGAAAGGCGCCGTCTATGTTTCCTCATTATTTGTTCCGCTTAAACCAGTCTGCAGGCTATCAGACCAAGTCCCGCGCGCTGTTCTACACCTTAATACTTCATTCCCTTCGGCAGAAGTTCTAATTTTGTGTTCAACATTCAGTGTCAAGACTTGGTGGAGTGGTTGGTTATGCTTCGTCCTCACTTGGCAGAAAATACATTTCCCCCAATCCACCTTCGGAACCGTTGTTCTGGAAATGGGCGTGGTGAAGGAAGTGGACGATGTTGCATCTGATGGTTTTTCAAGAGATTGCTCTCTTATCTGCCCCTTTTCTAGCTTCTTTCTCAGTCTTTCTTTGTTCGTTTTGCTGCAAAATGCAGCATAGCACGATTTCGAATGCCACATTGGTTGTTTTGTTGGCAAAGTCGTGTATGTCGTGTTCAAGTCTTTCGAGGGTTTCTCCATAATGTGTGTCCTTACAAAGGACTCGTTGGTGAAAAGCTGATTGCACCCGTGGAATACCCTCTGTAGTTCAAGACACAAGAATCTTGTCTCTTACTTGACAAAACAAGCATGCAGTCCACCCTTATTGTTTTAGAAGGGTATTTTCTTTTCAGTGACAAAGTAGCTACAGGAGCTGGACCCTCTTCTTCCATTCTGCACTGGTTTCAGGCCGATGTCTTCAATCTATAAATAATAATGCTAATAACTGCGATTCATTGACGACTTGCAAAAGACAGGAATTTTCTTTATACCTCTTATCAACCCCTTCTTATTTTGTTTTTCGCCCCCCCCCCCCCCGATCATTGCTGTTTCCTTTCCAATTCGGGTATGCAGGTTTCCATAGTTTTGCCCGACTACAATCACGAAAACTATCTCCGAAATAACGAATGCGCGCATATTTTTTTTTTTTTTAATCTGAGGGCATGCGGTGTTTTGAACTTTAAGAAGAGTTCAGGAAACATATTATTTGCCTTTTATGAAACACAAAAATACGTAATTTCTTTTAACGATTTTAAAAACCCAGATCTTATGCTCAAAGCGTTTTCTCCTATTCGCTGTTTCGCCATATTACGCCGGGCGGTGAGATATATTTGAAATGCTGACACGTCATCCGTCGTCGTCCTGACTTCTCCGACAAGTATGGAACTCGACAAGGGTCAGAATTATTTTTGCCTTGGGGGTATCTTTTATGCGCCCCCGCCAAGCCCTGCGCCCCTATGAAAAGTGACCTCCACCCCAGGGGTGTTCTAAAACCACTAAGGAACATATTCCACATGGTGGTTGCTTTTAGATTTGAGATGACCACGAAGACATAAAGAAAAATAAGAGAACATCCGGACTACCTGCCGTTGGCTGACTCAAATCATGATTCGCTCCTGCCGCCACTGGCTCGCCGATAATTAATTCTAATCTCAAGATTCAAATCAAATGAACTAAATTTAGATCAATAATAATTCCACACATTTAGTGATGACGTAGTACACTATCTTCCCTACCTATGCACTTCCAAAATCATTATAAAACGGACCTGAGTCCGAAAATAGGCAACCCATAATCAAAGGCCTACACGCTGCTCTGTTTACATACACGATGTCTCAAATAATGAGTCGCGGCCCGTCCTTTGATGGCCGCCAGCGCCTTCTAACAATCCCATTCAACCCGTGGTGTGTCTGGGCATTGATCTAGATCTTGACGTCTGCGAATAAGAGTGGCAGACACTTTGTTTACGAAATACAATGTATCATAAAAACCACAGAAAAACTGTGGGGTCGCAGCAGGGCTAGACTATAAGCAAAGTCAAAATTGGGCAAGAAGAAAAGGTTGTATATTGCAAAACCATGCTTTGTATTGTTTGGGTTTTACAGCCAACTACGCTTGAGTTGATGTCGCCGGGGGATAAAAAAAAAAGATCAACACATCCGTTGTTCAACTCATCCATCGCCGGCCCGATGTCAAGGGATGTAACCAATATTAACTTTACATGGGGAAGGGGGGGGGGTGGGTTCCGTGAAACGCATACAAACTGAAAGCAATGGTCGGTCAGTGCACTACAGTTTCTAATGTTTCTAATCTTGGTTTGCCACTCATATTACTCATAGTCATAAAATCATAAACTAGACGGCAGGGTGCAATACATGTACATGAATTTGAGATACCCTCTAACGCCTGTGCGTATTAAAACCTCCAGCCGACGCTACTGGTCAAGCCCGCTGACCAGATCAGTGACCTCACTCACGGGGGGGAATCTTATCTGGGTCGCATTGACCCTGCCGACTTACACTACCGCTGTGCACGTGCTTTTTATGTGGTCGGTAAAACATCCGCTGCTGTTCCTTATTCAGGGCTGGGAATGGGCAGTAGCAAAAAAAAGAGGAAACAGTAATGCGGCCGGGGTCCAGGGGCCGCCGTAGGCCCCGGTGGGGTCCAGGGGCAAAGCCCCGGTGGGGGGTGCAGGGGGCGAAGCCCCCGCCGCCAAATGGTTTTTTGCTATTTTATACTGTGAAAACTGCCTCTCCTGAAACCAAATTCCATGATTTGAGACTGATAATTGAGAACAAAGTTCATATAAATACATGAAACTTGAAATTAGCACACAAAAATTCACATACATACATCTAAAGAAAACATTTACTAGGGCACATCTGACACTTTAGTTGGGTGATCTTTGCCAACTTCATATGATGCGTTCAAAACAAGGCAGTAGTGGTGAACCGATATCCATACATAGTACTCGATGTCTTACTACAGGTGTCAGAATCGGATCAACGACTTTTTAAACATGCTCGAGCATTGAATTTTGTGTAAGGAGAGAGTGAACAATTCAAATTGTTCATTCATAACAATGTTTATTCCGTATCTTCACCATCACGCGTCTACTCTCTCTCTCTGTCTAAGATCGATACATTGAAAAAGTACGATGCCAAAAATACCATTATTGACCCAGCACTGCTAGGCCATCCGGCTCGTTACGGTTGTCGGTTTGGCTTTTTGATTTCGCAAACGCATCGGTTTTGGCCTGCCTTGTGTCTCTTTTTTTAGGCCAGATAACATTGTGCCGTAGGCCATTTGGCTCTTCTTCGTACATAGTTTGGCTTCTTCTCGTAATCAGCAGCTGGCATGCTTCGTACTTTTGCTCGTTCGATGATTTTTCTTTAATTTTTTAAAAAATATAATTTATTAACACGAAATAAAAACCGAGGAGCTGAAAAACCATTTCCGCGGAATTCCGCGGACAATTCCCGGCCCTGCTTATTACAGTTTATAATGAATGAACTAACAAACCATTTGTCTGTAAGTCTCAACCAATGATCTGACTTAGATACTGACACTGACAGCTGTAATTTTCTTCAAAAGAAGCATTACCCCCCCCCCCCCCACAGCCTATCAGCGCGCTGTAGTGTACACATTATTGCGTCGCCAACGGGGGGGTGTCGGTGACGGATAGTTGAGGTGTCAACTCAATTTCATTGGTCGGACAATCGAGTTCAACTCATCCGTTTGGGGTTCAACAATTGGAATAAGAGATGGGACAGAAAATCAAAGTCAACACAGGCATCGCGACGCTTGAGTTGAAGTCAACACAACCGTTTTATTTTAATATAAAATATGAAGTGCTTATTCGCAGACGTCTGCGAATAAGATCCCAATCTTATTCGCAGATGGGGGTTTTCCTGAATTTGTGATGTCTACTATGGGAAAGTTCTCCTATATTCTGCAGTGTGCGATGGCGCAATGGCTAGCATCCACGGTTATCAGAGACTATGGGTCCGGTCCTGGGTTCAAACCCACGGAGCAGCATATTTTCTTTTTTAACCTAGGATTGCTCATCGTTAGGAAAAACAATTTTTTTTTCAAAGGATTTTACAAAAGTGATGTCGTGGGGAAATTGATCAATGTTACAAGCTAGATCTAGTGTGCTCCAGATTACTTTATTCCTGTTCATTTTACTTATTTCTGTTCACTCAACGGGACAGAAATAAAAATGTAAAATCAAATTTTAAACATGTATGTCAAGAACAGATTTAATTCATAAATGTTTCCACTGACAAAATTTTTGTGAGAGAGCAGTGAGTAATTTTTACAAACGTAATTATTGTGCGAGCCAGCATAACTTGGTCTCGTAAACAAGTTGTTTTGAACAGTTTTTTTTATAATAGATAGACAGAAGATGTGGGGAAGGATAGACGGACAGCGTAGGTGTGCATGATTGAGCACTTGTTATATCTCGTGTTTGAACTAGGTTTTTAGTAAAGAGGGAAGGGGTGAGTAGGAATTAAATGTTATTGAGACGTCTGTTAACGTACAGAAAAACCGTGATCCAGAGTAAAAGCTCGGGGTTTTGAACATGTTAAGAATTTATTGCTATAAAATTACATTTTATTGTCTTGGGTAATTCGACCTTTGATGTCGACCCAAGGTCGTTGCGTAGGGCTGTTACTTAAAATAACTCAGTTCGGCAGCTGAGCTAGAAGTGGTTGCACCAATCACAATCCAGGAATTAGACGGTAAGCTGCAGATGCAGTCCAGTATTTAAGGCCATACAGAACTTAGTTCTGGGCCACATGTAGACAATCCATTTACGAGGTGGTCGGCGATAGTCCTCAGCCAGATGAGAGACATAGAGACGCAGTTGAGCAGTCCATTGTGAGGGGCCTGATTTAAAGCTCCAGAGCCTAAGCTACTTGGTTTGATATAAACCCACAGCGTTTACATCCAGCGCTCTCACTCCTAGTGAGGGCCGCATGGTGAGAGTTCATACTAATTTGTAATGATGAAAGTGAACCGTTCTACTTACTTTTGAAGACAGTTTCAGAGCTACCGCCAGACAACGCATGGTTGTACAAGCATTCTCCATGGCGTGTCTAGAGGAAATGTCCATATCATAACATGTCTCATTGAATTAATAGAATTTAAACTGTTATATCCGTCGCCACGTGCGCGGATTCTATTTGCCATATAACTCATATGACCTGCAAGTAGTTAGATTGAATACGTTAGTCTTTATAGAAAGCGGTAGTTTCATTAGTTAGATTCAGTTGCCTTTGAATTGATATATATATTTATAATTATATTTGTTACATTAATTCCTGTAATTAAACTGCCCTACAGTTCTGCTAAAATTGAAAGCAATTGATTTATTTAGTTTTTAGAGTGCAAGTATTTATTTTTGTGTGTTCGTCGATTGTGGGAGCGGACCTCGAAAGAGTGTCAGTCGAAATATCCCCATGTAACCCACATCGCGACAATGTAAATGATTTCTTTTAGTCAGTGCGAATTGAACAGCTCATCTCTCTCCACGGTAACCTGGATCTATTTGTCATGTTTTATTTTATTACACTTTTTGTTTCCATGGAAGTTTAATTCATTTTTATTTGTTCTGTCTGACTTTCTCTGTGATTTCCCACCCGACAAAATTCGCTATTAATAATAATTCATCTAAAAAAAATTGTAAAAAAGTATCTTAAAAATCCTAGCCACAATTGATGATCAAGGGGGGGGGGGGGGGGCCAGTAAAAAAGTCACCCCAAAAAAAACGTCAGATCTTGCGGAGCCTCGAATCCCCCCCCCCCCTTCCCCTCACTTGGCAGGCGAGTTTAGTTCTGATAGGTTTTGGAATAGAAAAAAAGGAATGTGGGGCAGAGGACGAACTCTTCTGGCTTTCCGATTTCCCCGGCGACATGCTGTTTGTTTACTCTGGTCCGTTTTCTGAATGAGAAGTGATGCGCTTTGTTTGTTTTGGTCATTTGATTGAGATGGACGCTCGGGTGGCCGGCCCTGGCCTCTCACTCGTCGAGCGGAGGAATTGTTCGTTTCAGATTTTCAATGTGTGTATGTGAAGTTAATCTGATCTTTCTAGACTTTTATCACTCGCTAAAATTCAGAGGGCTTTGGTTTTCGCCTGCTGGTTATGGTGCTTGGGCGATTTTGTATTCCGTAGACAGCTCTCACCGTCAAAAATGTTTTGTGAAAGTTTCATGGATAGCTCAACTGAACGCTATTTTACGCCGAGGAGGTTGTCAGGTGACGCATAAGGAGCTCTTCCTAAATAAAAATCACAAACAGAAAATCCATCTGCGAATAAGATTTTGATCTTATTCGCAGACGTCTGCGAATAAGCGTGGCCTATAAAATATGATGCAACGGTGCCGGTTCCACCACAAAATATCAACTCAAGAGAAGTTCAACTCATGCGAGTTCAACTCAAGTGAAGTCCACTGTATTTCTCACGCGAGGTTTTGCAACATACAACCTTTTTCGTTTTGCCGAATTTTGACTTTGCTTATTCACTTTGTTTACGTTGAGTTTAGCGAACACACAACAGAGAGTCTACATCTATAGTCAATGCACTAGGTGCGGTCAAAATTTGTTTTTCCACACAGTTTCATTTACCAGTGTTTTTGTGACTAATCCACGTTTCGTGACGTTCTTATCAAGACATCACAACACCACATAGAATATGACTGCTGTCTAAGCTTGTATTTTGCCTTGGATAATTTTCCCAAATTTTGTGTCCCCACAACTTCATTCTTGAGTTCAAAGATAAATATGTGACCCTACAGTTTTCTCCATTTAGTGGTCTGGTGTAAGCTCACAGGAAGTGCTCTGGACACTCTACTTTGGGTGGATTTTCAGGGTGTTTATTTTTCTCGAAAACGCTAGAAACACTCGAAAACACTCGAAAACGCTAGGAAACACTCGAAAACACTTTGATAAAAAATGATCTTTTTACAGGGGGTACCCGCCCATCTCTCTGTCACGTCACGCCATATTGGAAGGAAGGAGTTCCGTACTCGAGCGCCAAAGACCAGAAACTAACTACCCCAGCCCCTTTTCGCCTGATTAGTCAATCTGACTACCGCCCATTGATACGAACTGACTAGACCCTCACGCCCCCAGGTCCATCTGACCATTCCAATGACAATTGGATAAACTAACAAAATTAATAAGTACCGAAAAAATATATAGGCCTAGGCCTAGGGTTTTTTTATCAAAAAGTGGCGCTCGAGTAAGGTACTCCTCCCTCCTAGTGTTTCCTAGTGTTTTCGAGAAAAATAAACACCGGATTTTCATTAAAAATATGTTTTCTGGGTATTATGAGCGTGATTATGCACATATGGCGCTGACTGCACTGACATGCATTCATTTGACACCCTGCATGAGGTGCAGTCACTGGTAATTGCAGTGTGACATCAGTGTTGTGTTTGCATCCATTGAGATCACTAGCAGCATTATTACTTATTATTAATATGGGGAGGACTTCCGAATGCGTTCCCTAGCTATTATAACGTTAGTGAACTTTACTCACCTTTATGCATTGTTTCGGACTTTATGACCAATTGTCACTTCATATTGACAAGAAATGGTGGGAAGACAGGGAATTGGAAAAGAGTTGGATGGGAAGGTTGATTATCAGGTCTATTTTGATATTGATTGCACCGAGAGCATGCACTGATGGCACTTACATGCAGGTGACTGTATGACCAGCAACTTTGACTGCACCACCAGCAGGTGACCGCACAGACATGCAGTTGATTCCTACACATGAAAAGTGTTCTGACCAGCACAGATTAACTGAGAGAGAATTTTAAGTGTTCACTGACAAGCCCAAAGTTCAGTGGTTAAATTGAACCAGTCAGAAGCTTGCTGGACTTTGTTTACTTCTGGGCATTTACCATTTCCTGGCTTGTGACCGCACCTAGTGCATTGACCATAGATCTAGTCTAGATCTAGATCTAGATTCTAGCTAGATCTAGATTTCTAGATCTAGATCTAGAGTCTAAATCTAAATAAAACTGGTGTAATTACCTACCACTTACAGAGTTGAACCACCAATTCTTCTGTATTAGATCTATTGGACACCAGTGCGTGTTTGTTCGCATCTGTGCAACTGGAATCACACCACGGTTTGGTCGGTGATTTCATTCGATTCTCTCGTACCAAATAATAACTTCCGGTCATCAGCCGTGGTGGTAAACCACTGGATCTAGATCTAGATGCGTCAAAATTTGAAGAAATTATTATGGTCCAAGTGTGAACATGGACAAACTGTTTGACACGGGAATTTGTTATTGTTGATATTGTTATCTAGACGTTCTGTTTGTTTCTATGTGTTAGCAGACGGCGATGGGTTGGTGGGGACAAAAACAAAATAAGTCTGCTATATATATAGGGGCCGTAAACGTATTATCGTTTATTTTTGAGCACAATAAAAAAAAAGGAACAGAAAAGGAAAACCAACAGACAACCAAGAAAACCAACACAGCGGCTCAGGCTGTAGAGACAAGAGAATAAAGCATCATAAGCACACGTCATAATATTATATACAGCATGAACACATTGTATACAGAAACTAATGAACATCCAAGGCTTAATAAGAATAAGAATGACAAGTAGCAAGGGAACGTAACCCAGCAGTAGTTTCCCCGGCATCCTAAACAAGTATCAGGAAGCCCTTTACAGCCCGATGACAAATTCCAACCGCGTCCTATCCCGAGGCAATGTGCACAGGGAACTGCCCCTAAAAGCATATATTACTGATTAGATTATTAACCAAAACACAGGGACTGTTCTAAAGTAATACTTAACAGGCTCCATGGCAATTAAGCATGACCCAGTCTATGGATTATGTAGCCAATATTATTTATAAGCATTACTATTTTACGTGGACCACACAAGGATGATCACCATATATAATTTATAAGTCCACCTGAGAAGGTGTCGTCTGAATCCTCTTTTTCATATAAACAGCTAGGCTGGTGACCATATAAGAATCTATAAGCCCATCGTTAATCATCAAAATCAATACAAGGTTCCAGAACTAGAATATCATCAATAAATGCAAGAATTTACTCAGATTGTAAGAAAATACACCGAAGTATCTATGATCATGTGGAGGCCCATAGATCTCAAGCCAGAGGCATTGGATCCGAACTCCAACATGACTCATGTATGTATTATAAGCTGGATACCCCAACACCATGGCAACAAGCCATTGCCACGTGGTCGATATAGCTAAATCCAACAGCTTGATCATAATTACTGTAAAAGCATACATAAAAACCTACAAACACATGTGCATAAATAACTGTAAATTAATATATATATATACATGTACATACAGCCCTACAGCGCAGAACCAAACCATACAAAGCAATTAAGGTGGCTAAGCCCGCTTGATAGCCTACAGCAATCGATAAATAATAATCGAAGCACGGGCCTTACAGGTACTAAACAAGGTGGACGACCATCCCACCCTAGAGGTTACGTAGAATCTAGGTAGCTAGTACATGGCCAAACCCAATGATGATGCCAAGCAGACCAGAGCTGCAGCTTAACCTAAACAAAGGGGTAATAATCACGTGGATCTAGTGACTAGATCAAGGCGGGTCCAAGGGTATGAACAGTGTCCAGAATATATTAAATGGGAACACATCATACAGTAATGAAAGCTTATTTATGGGGACTCCAATCCAATAGTATTGCACAGTATGGACCTAGGCTTAAAGCTGGCTAAATTAGGCAATTACTATGTACCAGGCAACTGGACAATCACTTTGGTATGACGATAGTTTGAAATGCATTTTATAAAAGAGCGCGTGGCACGACACGTGCACGCAAGCAGATACAGCTGATAAAACCTGCACAGAACAGCATTGTAGCTTAACTGGACTGGAAGGAATGCATGGCACTAAAATAAAGCTAGGCCTGGCTAAGAATACTAAATTGAAACGCATTATTAATGGTAAATATACGCGTACACACAATAGGCCTTTACCGGAATTACACGATACTTCCACTCTGTGATCAGTGCACAAGGTCACAAAATAATTTAGTACAGCATCTACACATGAGACATTAAAACAATATCTCAACTTAAACTACAACAATGAAATGCACATAAAATTACTAAGTACTACCTATAGAATCCTTATGCCAACTTACCCAAGGCAAGGGCATGGACAAGACAGGAGAAAGGGGAAGATAGAGGAGCAGTTCTAGGACACTGTCCCTTTCAGGAGTTTGATCCCTTTATAGCCAATATAACATGTCACTAATTGACTGTTTTCTTCTGGAGCCCCAGTTAAAACTAGTGATAAGATATTAGGACCTAGCAGGGCTCTAGAGTTTTTGAATTTTGGTCTTTAGTTCTTGGTGCCGCCAGGGAGCCTGTTGGGTGGTCCCGGGTGCAATAGACATCCGAGGCCATTGTTTCTGCCTGTATGGCTGGGTCGGCAGAAAGAGTCTGTCGGCCCTGGCAGATAAAAGGATAACTGTTCTAAAATAAATTTATATCACAAAACAATGTGTTTGTATATTAATATATTTATTTATTTAAGATTTTTTAATTAAAATATTGTAGTTACGTATATATTTATTTGTTTTATATTTATAGCTGGCGAGCCCTCTGTCAGTCCGTGCGCGGTTGAAACGGCGTCACCCAGCCTCCGGCCCCCACCGGTGGCCGACCTCAGCACGCTATTCCGCGATGGGATTTTGAGTGGTGCCATTGCTACCATGATCTGCCAGGTCAGGGGTGCCAGCTTTGTTACAGTCAACATATAGATTTATTTTGTTGACAAGGGCCCTTTTTTCTTTTTTAAAACTATTGTCTACAAGAGACAAGACACCGGCCAATGTAAATGGTTTTTTCGTTTCATTAAATAACCTTTTGAGTTTATTCCTTTCTATTACATTTTTCTTACAGTTAAAAAGAATGTGCTCTGTCGTCATGGGCACGTCGCAGAGATTACAATTAAAGTTGCCCCTAAGTCTATAAGTTTCTATTCTTAGGGTATTTAGGCCTAGCTCGCTGGGAGTGCTAAAATCCATAACAAATGTTTCCCAGTTCTGATATATCTGCTTTATTATGTTTACTTTTTGATTTAGGTATCCTTCAAATTCAGTTTTCCAAATTTCATTTATATGTTTTTTAATTAGACTATAGATGTCACTTTTATCTAGTTTAATGTTTAAAATTTCTGTTTTTGTTGTGGCACTCTTAGCCAGGAGGTCGGCCCGTTCATTCCCGGTGACCCCCACGTGGCCCGGTATCCATAGCAGGACCACGTCTGTACCGCATCTGAAAATCCTATCTACAAGTGTGATAATGCTGTGTATCATGTTGTGTTTGCTGTTAGACTGGCTTTCTGTCTGTATTGTCTTTATGGCTGATAATGAGTCTGTAAGAATGGTCACCCGTCGGTCCGTGATCCGGCGGGCGTCCAATTCTATAAGTGTTTGTTGTATTGCGTGTAGCTCTGCGGTGAGTATACTCGTGTTGTCTGTGATTCTGATTGACCTATCTAAGTCTGTGTCTGTGCTGTAGATGCCCAATCCCACACGCCCGTCCTCTGTCTTCGACCCATCCGTGTAAATCTTCTCTGTGCGTTTGTAGTATCTTTCTATGTGTTCGTACACCCTGGCTTTCATAATGGTAGGTGTATCTAGTTTTTTACTGATTTCATCTGCCAGGGCGGTGTCTAAGGTGAGTCCCGCGAGCCCCCAGGTTGGTGGAAGTGGGAGGTGGCAGTCCAGCTGGAGATTACCGCCCCCGAGTTTGTGGGATAGATCAATCATGTTATGGATTAAACTTTTATTTCTTAATGTGTCTAGTCGCGGCTTTCGTTTAAGTTGGATTTCAGTTTCATAGTTTTCAATGATGATGTTTATAGGGTTGCCTGGATTTAATTTTGTTCTGGCCCAGTATTTCAGAATGCTTTTAGTTCTTTCCAGATGTAAAGGGGGTATTTTAAGAGCCGCATTTAATTTTAATTGACTGGGTCCACTGTGTATTTGTGAAAGATTTTTAAGGGCTGAGTACTGTATAGAATCCAGGCTGTCTAAGCTAGTTTTGTTTCCTGTGTGATAGAGCTCCTCCCCGTATGAAAATCTAGCCCTAATATAGTTGTTATAGAGGAGAAAAGCCTAGTTTTGAAGGGGGCGGCGTATCTCCAGCCGGAAATCCTTCTCATTACATTTAAGGCCCCCAAACTCTTTCTGGCTCTGTCACCGATCTGCTCCCTATATGTTAAATTTCGATCCAAAATGACCCCCAGAAATTTTGCCGATGACGTGGAATGTACAGGGGTGCCTTGAATTTGTACTTTTCCATTCTTTTTTGAGTTATAAAAGACTAATTGTGTTTTCGAGGCGTTTGCTTTTAATCCCAAATATCCTAACTGTTCAATAATATTGTTTGCCTCGTTTTCTAAGACTTTTGGTAATGAGCTGCGTGTTACTTTGCCCAATTTACCTTTCCTAAAGATAGCTATGTCATCGGCATATTGCAGTATTTCAGTTTCAGAATGTAATTTTACGTTTTGGATATGGTTTACTGCAATGTTGAACAAGATCGGCGACAGAATTCCTCCCTGGGGGGTCCCGTGGGGCTGCACATGTGTTTCAGAAAATGTGTGTCCTATTCTAACTTGGAAGGTTCTGTGTGTGAGATAGTTTAAAATGTAATTATACAACCTTCCCTTAATTCCGAATAAATTCAGGTTTTGTAGAATCCCTTCCCTCTTAACCATATCAAATGCAGATTTCATGTCTAAGTATATGACTCCTACTGTGCTACGTCTACTTCCCCTAGCCGCTTTAATGCAATGTTCTAAGTAGGCTACATTATCTAGTGCTTGTCTGTTCCTACGAAAACCTGCCTGTTTGTTTGAAATGATTCCCTCCCTTTCAATAAAAGATTGTAACCGATTTTTGACAATGGCTTCTAATGTTTTACCTATGTGTGAAGTTAATGAGATGGGCCGGTATGATGCCGGGTCATGCGGATCCTTGTTTGGTTTTGGGATGGGCACTACATGTGCGTGTTTGTATGTTAAGGGTATCTGTCCAGTTTCCCAGATGCGGTTAAAGAACTCCAGGAGCGCGACCTTAAATATTTCAGAGGTGTTTTTGAGGGCAATGTAGGTGATCCCACCCCCCCCCGGGGCGGAGTCTCCCCTTTTCCCATTTAGCGCTCCCTGGAGTTCTCCCATGGTCAACGGGTCATCGTAGGGATCATCGGTTGGGTCAAATTTCTTGTATAGTAATGTGTTAATTCCAAAATCTGATTCCTCCCCCTGGCTAAGTTGTTGGTAAAATAAGGCCAACTTATTTGTTTTCTCTTTATTTGAAAGATATATAATAGCATTATTTTCTTTAAGGGGGGCAACTTTTAAAGAAGAGTAATTCCCTTCCATTTTTTTAATCTTTTTCCATACTTCACTATGCGGCGTGTCCATTCTGAGGTTTGCACAGAAATTTTCGAAATATATTTGTTGTTTTCTTCTAAAGACTGCGGTAGCTTTATTTTTCTAATCGTTCGATATTTTTGATGGTTTTCTAAGGTTTTGTCTTTTCTATACTTCTTAAATGCATTTTTCCTTTCATTCCTAATATCTCTGCAGTCTTTATCCCACCATGGCACCTGTCTCTTTGGGTTTGGGGTTACTGGAACTACTACTTTGCCATAATGGGGATTTTTCCCCATTGGCATTTCGTATAGCAGATTCTAGAAAATTTTGTATGTTGGCTGCATGTATGTCTATGTCGTCGTCCCAGATCTGTTCTTCTATAATCTTTTTGGTTTCTTCTTTAAATACTTCCCAGTTGATTTTTCTAAAGTTGAATTTTTTACTTGTTGTATTGTTTTCATATTCAGTTTCTACTCCTAGTTTAACTATAACTGGGAAGTGATCTGAAGTCAATGTGTCTCCGTAAACTTCCCAACTACCTATGGGTATCCCAATTCCCTGATCTACCATAGTCAGATCTATGGCACTGTCCTTTTGTGTGTGCGTGTGGCTTAAACCTAGTGATTGACCCATTATTTAATAATATTTTATCGGTTTCCAGTATATATTTTTCTATCACTAGTCCCCCAGTGTCTTCTTTCTCACCCCCCCCCCCACCAACGGTTATGACAGTTACTGTCAGTCCCTATAATGTGGTTTGCGTCTACGTCTCTGTCCAGTTCTGTTAGGTCTACAAGGGTGATTTCGGAGGGCTGCCTAATATATAGGTTGGTTACACATTAAAGATGTGTTTGGCTATTTACCATAATTCTGACTGTCTGACTTTCAAGTTTAATTCCGATATGAATTTTATGTACACTGTAGTTTATTCCTTTTTTAATTAAAGTGATTAGCCCCCCTCCTGCTTGAAAATTTGGGTTATCATGCCTAACTACTTCATAGCCAACTATGTGAAACTTGTGGTTCCCCCCCAATTTGGTTTCTTGGATTAGTACCATGGTGGGATCTTGTTCATTTATTAAATCTAGAATTTCCGGTTTTTTATTTCGGATTAGTATTTATTGCCTCTTCCCTCATTCCATATAGGTTTTCAATTTTATTTATTAGTTCCTGACGAATGTCTTCCATTTTATTCATTATTAAGTCGTTTATTTTATTTATTTCTGCTTGAATTGTAGTTTTAATTTGCTCAATGTTAATTTTATTATCTTTCTGATCACATTTAACTGTGTCAGAGTACAGAGGTCTTTCTCTGGGGATTGATTGAGGCGATTTTTCTATTCCATGTACTTCAGTTGTTTCTTGTTGTTTACATTTACTTTCGTCATGGCCGAATTTCCCACAGAGTTTGACTTAGTCTTGTTTTCTCTGAATTTGCCCATATTTATTCTTTATTTCCAAATTCTTGTCGCCTTTGTAAATCACCAGGTAAGTATTGGTCTTTCCTAGTTGTTTAATTTTAATTACTTGGGCCCCGTTCTCCCGTAGTTTCTCCCCTAGTTCTAACTCCGTCCCTTTGTAATTTTTTACGACAATTTTATTATTAATAGTTCTGATTACTATATTCCATCTTACTTTATTAGGCCCTGGTATAGTACTAGGTTTTTCTTCCATGAATGTCTTAGCTTTTTCTGTTACTGGGTTAATCTGTATGTTGACCTTCTTGTCTTGGTGGTTTCTCTTTATGTTTATAATTTCTTCTTTTTGGAAAAATTTAAGCAATACTTCTTTCAGCTGGCTTTCCTTAAGTTTATATGGAGCTGGGTTGATGCCCTCATCACAAGTAAGTTTTATTATATGCTCCATGTTTTTCCAGTTTCACTACTCAGTGGTTGATCTTATTAGAGTTTTTATTTTCTAGTTGATTTGATTATATTAATAATTTAGCTACCCTTAATTTATACTATAAAATATTTCAGGTATGTTACCCTGATTTATTTCTTTATTTATTATATTAATATACGTTTAGATGTTGATCTTGTTATTATTTTACAATATTTATTATTTAAGAGTTAGTTATCTCCCTTGTGGGTCGTTTATTCTATTAAATCCCTTAGTTTTGGTTATTTCCCCTGACCGGGCGCTCAGTGAGAGGGTGAGCGTTTGCTCACCGTATATTTACTCGACCACGTGCTGAGGACCACCGAGGGCGCCAGAGTACGGGGACACACGGTCGCAAAATGCTTTTTCACCGCACACCGTGACTGACTACTCGGCGGGTCTAAACTGACACGGAGAACGTTCTCTCTCCTCCGTACAATCCAAGTAAGTTCTAAACACACCTGGACGGCAGAACTTGGGGCATACGGAAATAGAGAAAGAAAGCACAGATATATAATATAGATAGTGTCTGCGAAACGCAGTACACAATATTTAGAAGTAGAGATATAGAAAAAGATATTGTGGTTATATAATCAGTTTGGTTCTATGATATGGTATGTCTGCAAAGCACAGTACACACCATTTAGAAGTAGAGATATAGGGGAAGATTTTGAGGTTACACAATCAGTTTGGTTATATGATATAGTATGTCTGCAAAGCACAGTACACACTATTTAGAAGTAGAGGTATAGGGAAAGATTTTGAGGTTACACAATCAGATTGGTTCTATTGTATGGTTATAGATCAATCTATCAGCCAACCGAAAGCCAGAGGCTTCGGCCTTCCACAAAATTGTTGAGCAGTAAGTATAAGTAGTATGGAAGTCAGAGAGAGCAGTGGTCCGGCCGCACGCGGCTTCATGAAACACCGCGTACCAGCCTAGACCACAATTCTTCACTCTCACCAACCTGCAGACAGACAATTCAATAGACGAGTAGAAAAAGGTTACACAATCAGTTTGGTTCTATTGTGTGGTTATAGATCAATCTATCAGCCAACCGAAAGCCAGAGGCTTCGGCCTTCCACAAAATTGTTGAGCAGTAAGTATAAGTAGTATGGAAGTCAGAGAGAGCAGTGGTCCGGCTGCACGCGGCTTCATGAAACACCGCGCACCAGCCTAGACCACAATTCTTCACTCTCACCAACCTGCAGACAGACAAATCAATAGACGAGTAGAAAAAGTATAGGAATAAGGATATTTCCGATGTGGTTATACCCCGTTCTGCCAATGGATACAGGAGACGTGTCACGTGTATGTAAGATAGTGGCCCGCCGTGCACGGGGATAGTTACCTGGCCACGTCTGAGTCACTGATTTCACGCCTCACGTGAACACACGGTATCCCGCACGGGCAATGTCGCCGCCATGTTGAAATTCTATTTATATATATATTTTTTTCCTATTTCATTATAATAACTATTTACATGTACTTAAAAAAGAAATTACGACCGTGAGATTAAGTGTTCCTTGAGCTCAGGCATGCACCCTTCTGGTCCGGCAAACCCGGCCAGTCAGGAGAGCCTCACTAGCAACAAAGTCACAAATTCAATTTCAATTAATTTGAACTACGAACCCGTGGTCTGGCATACCCTGACCACGGGCGAGTATAATTTAGAGTCAGGCAAAGAGCAGAGGCGTGAGCAAGACGATAGTGAAGACCTTGGCGCTCACCTATTTTTGATTTTTCTCTTGGTCGCTAATGCTCTGCTCTAGCTTGTTGTAACACGTCCTGCCTCAGCACTACCCACACCTCGAATGAAATGCACATAAAATTACTAAGTACTACCTATAGAATCCTTATGCCAACTTACCCAATATGTGAAATGGAACTTTAACTACTAGCTTTCAATATTGTCTGTGCCCCTCGCCGTCAGATATGAAAATGACTAAGTGGTCAGACTGGACAAACTTATATTCGCGCCAGTGGTCAGCTAACCCGCGGAGGGAATGCATCGCCCAAACAAAGAAGGGACCAATGCCAGCGTGGGCATAGTCCACGTGCAGCGTCTCTGTTTGGGACTGACAAAGGGATAGTACAAAGCCCAGGTGTAGACTAACCTAACAAAGAAATTTAGATGTAATTTACATATTACCACGTTGCCAATATAATTAGGTCAGCGCATGAGAGAAATAAGATGGGGTGGACAATAAGACAAACATAGCACTATGGCTACAAATTCCCCCTGCTAAATTACTCAGTCCCATGAATAATCAGAACATCACCAGTCAGTCTCACAGAGTGCCCTTAAAGCCTTGCATTGCCCCAGAAAACGGTTAGGCATAACTAGGGGTACAATAATCTGTAACTGACTAAATAACAATTACAAATCATGACACATGAAGTGGCCTTAAGCCCAAGCAAAAAGCAAATGTCATTACAACTAAATGCAAGCCTTGCATTACATATGCCAAAAAAAAATTGTCCCAACAGCATTACCCAAATGCCTACACATAGTTCTCATACAGCAGGATAGTAACAGGAAATAAAAGCCAACAGTAGCATAATTCACATCAATAGGCCCCCCTGCTTAAATCTATCATAACCTGAGTAATAATAGGCAAAGACAATGCTGCACAAACAAAATAGTACTAAATTCCATACTCAATGTCAACAAAAACTTGATCTGTAGGGTGTGTCACGAGCGAGTGAGCGAGGATCAGTAGTTACGAGAAGAGGGTTAGAATAAAGTTAACCCACGGCCACGGGGTAAGGGAAAGCGTGCATGTTGTGAGTGGTGTGGGTCTGAATGAGGCGAGAGCGCTGTATTACTATAACTGCACACTAAGGCGTCCTAAAGAGCGGACGCAGGAGAAAGCCCCAGAGGGCGAACATAAGGAGAGCAGTCGGAAGACTTGGGAGTAGTGTTTTTTCCAGTGATGACTGGTAGGTGAAACGATGATTGATAATTATGATGATTGGTGTATTATGATGATTGATGTATTATATTCGTCTATGACCATGATGTAAATAAATATATGTGAGGAATGTGGAAGTCCTTGATGCTGTATATAGCAATGTGCGCCATGAGCGATAGATGGAAGTTAGCTTCATGGATTTGTAGCTAGAGTGAGTAGGGTGTAATACGGTGGAGGTGTGTTACCGTAAGATGTTTGGTGAGTGAAATGTGAACTATTGTGTGTATGCTTCATGAGATGTAATGAGGGGTGAAGTGAATAGAAGTGGTATGGTATTATACCCAATGTAATGTTATTCTTGTAGGTGCCGAGGTCGGGCCGAAGAGCGCCGCCTACGGTGAGCACAGGGGATAGGCCAGCATAGGGCCGGAGGCCACACACAGGCCAAGAGTGAAGCTGTCGGTGCAGGACAGTAGAGGCACATGAAATCGTGGCAGTCTGGCCCCAGACAGGGACGTATATCTTTATATATGATCGTGAATGTGCTATTGAAATGATAATGTACTATTGCCATGTTGATGTGCTATTAAGATGTACTACTGTGACATGGATGTATTACGGTGCGAATGAGAGGCTCATGTGAATTGAAATATGAACGTGCTATGGCCACGTGAGGTGTTATAGGAGGCTAAGGTGTATTGCCATAGGGAGGCGCTAGTGAGAGACTGTGGTGTGAAAGAATATTAGTGTGTCATTAAGACCTGAGTGGAGAGGCGGAGGCCGAAGGGTCTTTAGAAGTAATTACCGGGTTGTGGACCCGAGGAAGTGTGCTTACGGGAGAAGGCCGTGGACGGCAGTTTAATTGAGTAATATAATGTATGTCATTGCATTTTTATCTTTATTGTATGTTTAATAAATGTGTGAGTCTGATGGGTTGTTCTGTTAAGTGTATACTTGTTCGTTCGTGATTGTTGTCCTGTTATAAATATTGCATCTCCCAGTCTGGGATTTGTGACACTGGGGGCTCGTCCTGTTACCTGTAGTCATTTTGACATTGTGTATTCGTCATATCTAGTTGTTTTTCTGTTGTGCTAGGAATTCGTGCTGTTGTCTTTTGTTCGTGGAATGAATGGAAATTTCATGATATGATTTATGTATATTTATGAATATGTATTGATGCATGTATTGCTATGAATAGTTACTAATGTGTAATTAAATTTTCAGAGAGACAGGGTGTGTGCCAGCCTGAGAAGTCAAGCAGCCAGAGCTCCGGCAGTTGTAAAAGTCGAGAAAATGAAAAGTCAAAGTGAAAGTTAAGTAAAAGTCAAAATTTTTGTGCCCTGGATTGAGGGCTGTCGTTTCATCTGTCTTTTTCCCTGTTTTTGCTGTTTTTGTTGTCGTCATAGATTATACGGGCGGTGGCGCGGGTTTGCCGTGGTGAACTTGGTTTGTCCTCTTCGGGAGGTGGGCTAAACTTGGAACCACGTTCATCACAGTGAACAGTTCTATAGGGACCTGTATATTTGTTTAGATTGTGGCGTTCCATCTTCCTCGTTGTTTTAGGAAGACGTTTCTCTTGTTCCCTTGTCTTACCTATCTGTAGATACGTTCTTTTTTTTCAGACTCTGTTCTTGTTCGTACCTTGTAGTGTAATCGGTGTAGTTAGATTGCATTTTTTTTCCCATTATAGTTTTTTTTAGAAGCTTTGTCCTGGTCTGGTTCGTTGTCTTTGATGTCCTTGTCGTCCTTCTTCTGAATTTCCTCATTCTTGTCTTTTCTATTCTCTTTTGTTATTTAATAGTGCAATACATTTATTAAACATAGAATTAGTTAGAGAGAGTATGCTGTAGAATGTTCAGTAGGTAAATTTCTGAATTGCATTTGAGACAAGTGGGTGTGGTTATATCTGGTGTGATCTCAGGTCTCTGGTCGTGTCGTTAGTGATCATACCGACAGGTGTGGTTATATCTGGTGTGATCTGAGGTCTCTGGTCGTGTCGTTAGTGATCATACCGACAGGTTAGTCTTTTTCATAATACATACCATAACCATAAATCTGTGAAATGGCAGAGCTCCAGCAACTAATGAAGTTGGGTAGCGAACTTGGCCTGGAGGGAGTGGAGCTGCGTAGCTGGATTAAAGAGCAGCAGGCGGAGTTGCGCGATGAGCGTGCTAAGGAGAGAGACGCTAAAGAAAGGGAGAGAGAGGCTAAAGATAAGGAGCAGGAAAGGGAGATAAAGGAGATAGACGCGCAAGTAAAGATTGCGGAATTAGAAAGCAAGAAGAATGCGCCAACGGAAACAGTTGAGCGACAGGGACAAAATAAAGGTGGTGTTAGGATTAAGCTGCCGACGTTCGACGACCGGAAGGACGACATAGACGCCTTCCTTTACAGGTTCGAACTAAATGCACAACTGCAATGGGGGAAGAATAAGGAATTATGGTCCACGTACCTGGCGTCTCTATTGCAGGGTCGAGCGTTGACCTATTTTAAAGAGTTACAGCGCGAAGACGTACATGATTACGATAAGCTGAAGGCTTTGCTGCTTCGCCGATTTGCACGTACGGAGGAATATTTCCGGGAGCAGTTTAGGCTAGCACGTGCGGATACCAGGGAGGACTTTGCTGCCTTCGTCGCGAGACTAACAGAGTATTTCACGAACTGGTTGGACTTGTCGCATATTGGCACAGATTTTGGTAAATTAAAGGACCTAATGATCCGGGACCAGCTATACGCGTCGTGCCATAAGGATCTAGTGGCTTTTCTTAAGGAAAACGAACAAGCGACGGTGCAGGAGGCGTCTAAGTTGGCGGAAGCATACCGTACGGCACATCCATCCAAACCAGTAGCGAGGGCGTACGTACAGGACGCTGGTTACGTCGCCGTTGTTGAGGGGTCGCCGACAGGACATAAAGACAGGTCGCGTCAGCGTGGGGCCTATAATGGGCAAGCCCAGGGGCAACGTAGGGGATATCACCAATCACCTGCATATGGATCCGGTAAGTTTGACCGAGCAGGAGGGCTAGGTCGCGGTAATGGCCGAGGGCGATTTGTGACCTTTGCCGATGACCGACGGCATAGGGACTTTAGTTCCGGTCGCGATGGGTCACAGGGAGCGGAATGTTGGACTTGCGGACGCGTAGGTCATTTTTCACGCGATTGTAGGGCCGCGAAGTGTTGGAACTGCGGAAGAGCAGATCACATCAGCGTGAATTGCCCTGCAGGTAGGATAGCGGCGAACGTGGATGACAATCGCAGTGGCTCCAGTCCATGTTCCCCTAATAAATTTCATCATGCGGCCGCGTGTGTTACATCGGACAACGGAGGCGGACAGTATTCTAAGTGTCCCAGTTGTGAGAAGTTATTATCTTCCGGTGTTTTACCTTGTGGGAGAAAGATCCCCGTTATAAATTCATGTCATACAGGAGGTGGTCTTAGGGTTTATCCGGGGTTTGTTGGGGACGAACCGGTCTCGGTTTTGCGAGATACAGGATCTACCGTTGTGGGAGTGCATAGGGACTGCATTCGGGATTCGCAGCTTACGGGTGAAACTGTCCCATGCATACAATTTTCAGGGGCCATTGAGAAATTACCCATGGCAAAGATAGTGATAGATACGCCTTTCCTTAGCGGGGAAGTTGAAGCAGTCGTTGGTTGTTTTCCAGGCGCCCAGCTCATCATTGGTAATGTGTCTCGGGTAGTTTCCCCTTCCGAGGAGAATGTGCAGGCATGGTCACAGTCTAAAGGTATTGACTTTTGTGCCGCAGTCGAGACACGTCGACAGGTAGGTGATAGGTGTAAGATTAGACCTTTGGCAACGCCAGCGGTCAACCTAGATATCGCGCCAGAGCGCTTGGCGGGATTGCAGAAGGAGGATCCATCATTAAGCCCATGTTTTGAGGAAGCGCGAGCGGAGAAAACGAGGAAATATAAGAACGGTTCATCTTCCTTTGTTATTCAGGCGGGCATTCTGTTCCGTAAGTATGTTACGGTGGCTTCCGTTCAGAAGCAGGTAGTTGTGCCAGCATCGTTGGTTGCGACAGTATTGCGTCTGTCCCATGATGTTCCATTAGCGGGTCATATGGGAAGTGCTGGAACCAAAGAAAGAGTTCTGAAGAATTTTTATTGGCCGTCAATATACAGAGATGTCGGGCTGTATTGTAAGACGTGCAGTGTGTGCCAAAAGACGATAAGGCAGAGATTATCTGCAGCGCGCACTATGGCAGAAGAATATTCTAATTCCGCGTCAGAAAGAGCAGAAAACTATAAAGATAGAGGGTCCAAACTTCCAATTTTTAAGCCAGGAGACAAGGTTCTATTGTTATTGCCGACGGATAATAATAAGTTATTGATGACATGGAAAGGTCCTTATGTTATTGACCGAGTTGTTTCAAAGGTAGATTACGCTATTCAGATTGATGGAGTAGTTAAGGTTTTTGATGTTGATATGCTGCAAAGATTTTATGAGAGACCAGAGTATCTGTGTGCTCAAACGAAACCAGTGGAGCGTGTCATACGTCGTCATGGTCTGAACATATTCAGACACTGACAGTAAATTTTAAACGATTGCGTCATTTTGGGTTAACTGCTGAACCCGCAAAGATGGATTTGGCATGTCCAGAGATATTATTCTTAGGACATATCGTCGGTAGAGGTGTTCAGAGACCTGAAATAACAAAAATTGACAAATTAGTAGGGTTGCAAATCCCTAAAACAAAGAAACAAGTCAGAAGCTTAGTGGGAATTTGGAATTATTACAGAAAGTTCATTCCAAATTTTTCCTCCTTGTCATCTTCTCTTACTGACCTTACTAAGAAGGGACAACCCGATAAGGTCCAGTGGACGTCTGAATGTCAGACGGCATTTGATAATTTGGTGACAGCATTATCATCGTCACCCATTCTGATATTACCCGATTTTCGATCTAATTTTATCCTCAGAACGGATGCGTCGGACTCTGGTGTCGGCGCTTGTCTTCTACAGGAGAAGAACGAATGTTTACATCCTGTATGTTATGTCAGTAGGAAGTTATTGCAGAGAGAAAGAAAGTATTCTGTGATAGAGCGGGAGTGTCTTGCCATTGTGTGGTCCGTCCAGAAATTAGGACGTTATCTCATGGGACGAGAATTCTGTATCCAGACAGACCACAAGCCACTAACGTTTTTGTCGAAGAATCGTTCGTCCAGCCCACGCTTGTCTAGATGGGCATTGGCTTTGCAGCCGTATACCTTCGTTATTCAACCAATTCCAGGAACCAGCAATCATATCGCCGACTACCTTAGTCGAGCCTAGGGGAAAAGTTCAGGAGCTTATACATCGGAGGACAGGAACATTGACAGGATCTGTGTGAGCGAGTCGTCGACTTTAAAATATTGACATTATAAATCTGATATGAAGAATGGTTGATAGGTTGAGTGGTTGTGATGCTGTATTAGGTATTGTGTTTAGTTAGCTATTGATGATGTGATACATATATGCATAGTGCAGGGCATATTGACCCCCATATTTTTCCCTAATTCCGGTATTTTTTGTGCTAGTGGCATTGCTAGGTCATTTATATGTAAGTATTGCTCACGCTCACTCGTTGACAGTCATCTTGATGCGATTTGAAATTAATTGCATTAATTTTTTTGGGGTGAGGGATGATGTCACGAGCGAGTGAGCGAGGATCAGTAGTTACGAGAAGAGGGTTAGAATAAAGTTAACCCACGGCCACGGGGTAAGGGAAAGCGTGCATGTTGTGAGTGGTGTGGGTCTGAATGAGGCGAGAGCGCTGTATTACTATCACTGCACACTAAGACGTCCTAAAGAGCATGTCACAAATCCCAGACTGGGAAATGTAATAATTATAACAGGAAAACAATCACGAACGAACACGTATAACACTTAACAGAACAACCCATCAGACTCACACATTTATTATACATAATTATACAGATAATAGCGCAATTACATACATTATATTATATTAATTAAGTTGCTGCCGTCCCACGGCCTTATTCCCACATGCACTCTTCCTCGGGTCCACAACCCGGTAGTTACTTTCTAAAGACACTTCGGCCTCAGCCTCTCCCCTCAGGGTCTTAATAGCACATTAATATTTCACTAGCCCATCAACATGGCAATAGTACATTATCAATTCAATAGCCCATCATCATGGCAATAGTACATTATCAATTCAATAGCCCATCAACATGGCACTAGTACATTATCATTTCATTAGTACATTCACACTCAAAGATACATCCCTGTCTGTGGCCAGACTGCCACGACTCATGTGCGTCTACTGTCCTGCACCGACAGCTCACTCTCTCGGCCTATGTATGGCCTTCGGCCCTATGCTGGCCTATCCTCTGTGCTCACTGACGCGGCTCTTCGGCCCGTCCCCGACATCTACAAGAATAACATTACATTGGTATAATAATCCCATACCACTTCTATTCACTTCACCCCTCTTTACATCTCATGAAGCGTACACACAATAGTTCACATTTCACTCACCACATCTTACGGTAACACACCTCCACCGTAGTACACAATACTTACTCGCGCTACAAATCCATGAACTCCACTTTCATCTATCGCTCATGGCGCACATTGCTATATACAGTATCAAGGACTTCCACATTCCTCACATATACTTATTTACATCATGGTCATAGACGAATATAATACATCAATCATAATTATCAATCAACGTTCCACCTACCAGTCATCACTGGAAAAACACTCTCATTAGTTTTCCGACTGCTCCCCTCTGTTCGCCCGCTGGGCTCTTACTAGCGTCCGTTCTCTTTGGACTATCTCTGTGCAGTGAACTGGCAAACACACTGATCTCACCCCGTTTAATCCTTACTCACCCCCTTTCACGTTTTTCCCTACTTGTCTGCCGTGAGCCCTTCTTACTATACACCCGCTCTGTAGCAATCCCCTTAATTGCACTCACTCCACTCGTGACAGAGCGGACGCAGGAGAAAGCCCCAGAGGGCGAACATAAGGAGAGCAGTCGGAAGACTTGGGAGTAGTGTTTTTTCCAGTGATGACTGGTAGGTGAAACGATGATTGATAATTATGATGATTGGTGTATTATGATGATTGATGTATTATATTCGTCTATGACCATGATGTAAATAAGTATATGTGAGGAATGTGGAAGTCCTTGATGCTGTATATAGCAATGTGCGCCATGAGCGATAGATGGAAGTTAGCTTCATGGATTTGTAGCGAGAGTGAGTAGGGTGTAATACGATGGATGTTTGGTGAGTGAAATGTGAACTATTGTGTGTATGCTTCATGAGATGTAAGGAGGGGTGAAGTGAATAGAAGTGGTATGGTATTATACCCAATGTAATGTTATTCTTGTAGGTGCCGAGGTCGGGCCGAAGAGCGCCGCCTACGGTGAGCACAGGGGATAGGCCAGCATAGGGCCGGAGGCCACACATAGGCCAAGAGTGAAGCTGTCGGTGCAGGACAGTAGAGGCACATGAAGTCGTGGCAGTCTGGCCACAGACAGGGACGTATATCTTTATATATGATCGTGAATGTGCTATTGAAATGATAATGTACTATTGCCATGTTGATGTGCTATTAAGATGTACTACTGTGACATGGATGTATTACGGTGCGAATGAGAGGCTCATGTGAATTGAAATATTAACGTGCTATGGTCACGTGAGGTGTTATAGGAGGCTAAGGTGTATTGCCATAGGGAGGCGCTAGTGAGAGACTGTGGTGTGAAAGAATATTAGTGTGTCATTAAGACCTGAGTGGAGAGGCGGAGGCCGAAGGGTCTTTAGAAGTAATTACCGGGTTGTGGACCCGAGGAAGTGTGCTTACGGGAGAAGGCAGTGGACGGCAGTTTAATTAAGTAATATAATGTATGTCATTGCATTTTTATCTTTATTGTATGTTTAATAAATGTGTGAGTCTGATGGGTTGTTCTGTTAAGTGTATACTTGTTCGTTCGTGATTGTTGTCCTGTTATAAATATTGCATCTCCCAGTCTGGGATTTGTGACAGGGTGCATTTTCTCCAGTCCTGGTGACCTACTGGGACTTAAAATAAAATTACACTTCGAGCATCTACGCACTCATAATTGTAACAGTTGAGGTTGTTCTAGCACGTTATAGTAGGGGGGAGTTAGTTGATCTAACTACAACACTTTAGAAAACGAAACTATTACAGCTGTAAAATAAATAAACACGAGATCCGACGATCAATTAAATAATACTCAAGTTTAATAACTGTATCTTAACAATAAAATACTAGGAAGGTACCAACGAACAAGTAAATATCCTACGCCACAGAGACGAAAAACTCACCTACTCACCGACCAACCACTTACATGGGTCCATATAATATATAGGTATTTCTGTAGAAAATTCCCGAAATTAATCTGACCTCTGTGTCACGAGCGAGTGAGCGAGGATCAGTAGTTACGAGAAGAGGGTTAGAATAAAGTTAACCCACGGGCCACGGGGTAAGGAAAAGCGTGCATATGTGAGCGGGGGGTGGTCTGAATGAGGCGAGAGCGCTGTATTACTATCACTGCAAGTTAGAAGGTCCGAGAGAACGGACGCAGGAGAAGCCCAGAGGGCGAACATAAGGAGAGCAGTCGGAAGACTTGGGAGATTGTTGTGTTTTCCAGTGATGACTGGTAGGTGAAACGATGATTGATAATAGTTATGATTGATGTATTATATTCGTCTATGGCCATGATGTAAATAAGTATATGTGAGGAATGTGGAAGTCCTTGATGCTGTATATAGCAATGTGCGCCATGAGCGATAGATGAAAGTTGAGTTCATGGATTTGTAGCGAGAGTGAGTATTGTGTACTACGGTGGAGGTGTGTTATCGTAAGATGTTTGGTGAGTGAAATGTGAACTATTGTGTGTACGCTTCGTGAGTTGTAAGGAGGGGTGAAGTGAATAGAAGTGGTATGGTATTATACCAATGTAATGTTATTCTAGTAGGTGCCGAGGTCGGGCCGAAGAGCGCCGCCTACGGTGAGCACAGGGGATAGGCCAGCAGAGGGCCTGAGGCCACACATAGGCCAGGAATGAAGCTGTCGGTGCAGGACAGTAGAGGCACATGAGTCGTGGCAGTCTGGCCACAGAAAGGGATGTAGATATGATTGTGAATGTGCTATTGAAATGCTAATGTGCTATTGCCATGTGATGTGCTATTGAAATGCTAATGTGCTATTGCCATGTTGATGTGCTAGTGGAAGGCTAATGTGTTATGGCAATAGGAAGGGGTTAGTGAGAGACTGCGGTGCCAGTGAAATAGTAAGGTGCTATTAAGACCCTGAGAGGAGAGGCTGAGGCCGAAGTGTCTTTAGAAAGTAACTACCGGGTTGTGGACCCGAGGAAGAGTGAATGTGGGAATAAGGCCGTTGGACGGCAGTTTAGAGTAATGATTAGAGTAATATAATGTATGTAACTGCACTATAGCTTTATATTTATGTATAATAAATGTGTGAGTCTGATGGATTGTTCTGTTAAGTGTTATACGTGTTCGTTCGTGATTGTTGTCCTGTTATAATATTATTACATCTCCCAGTCTGGGATTTGTGACACTGGCGGCTCGTCCGTTGTGACACTGGGGGCTCGTCCTGTTCACCTGTGGTCATTTTGACATTTTGTATTCGTCATATCTAGTTGTCTTTCTGTTGTGCTAGGAATTCGTGCTGTCTTTTGTTCGTGGGATGAATGGAAATTTCATGATGGTATAATTTGGGTATATTTATGAATATGTATTGATGCATGTATTACTATGAAATAGTTACTAATGTGTAATTAAATTTTCACAGAGTGTGTGTGGCAGCCTGAGGAGGCAAGCAGCCAGAGCTCCGGCAGTCGAGAAGTAAAGTTAAGTAAAAGTCAAAAATTTTGTGCCCTGGATTGAGGGCTGTCTGTTCATCTGTCCTTTCCTCTGTTTTTTCTGTTTTCGTTGTAATTGATTATACGGGCGGTGGCGCGGGTTTGCTGTGGTGAACTTAGTTTATCCTTTTAAAAAAAAAGGTGTGGGAAACTTGGAACTTCGTTCATCACAGTGAACAGTTCTATAGGGACCTGTATATTTGTTTAGATTGTGGCGTTCTATCTTCCTCGTTGTTTTAGGAAGACGTTTCTCTTGTCTCCTCTCTAATCTATCTGTAGATACGTTCTTTTTTTCAGACTCTGTTCTTGTTCGTACCTTGTAGTGTAATCGGCGTAGTTAGGTTGCATTTTTTTTCCCATTATAGTTTTTTTTTAGAAGCATTTGTCTTAGTCTAGTTCGTTGTCCTTGGTGTCCTTGTGGTCCTTCTACTGAATTTCTTCATTCTTGTCTTTTCTATTCTCTTTAGTTATTTCATAGTGCTATACATTTGAGGTGTGTTTCTAAATTGCATTGGGAAATAGTGCTTGTTATTGTAGTGGCATAATTTCAGGTCTCGGGATACGTCGGTTATAGTAAGTACATAGACACTTAGTGTATTTCAAATTGTATCATAATAAATCCGTGAAATGGCGGAGCTCCAGCAGCTAATGAAATTAGGTACGGAACTTGGCCTTGAGGGCGTGGAGCTGCGTAGCTGGATTAAAGAGCAGCAGGCGGAGTTGCGCGATGAGCGTGCTAAAGATAGAGAGCGAGAAAAAGAGGCTCAGGAGCAGGAAAGGGAGTTTAAGTTAAAGGAGATAGAAGCTAGGGATAAAGAGCATGAGAGAGAAGCTAGGGATAAGGGACAGGAGAGAGAGGCGCGAATAAGAATCGCGGAATTGGAACTCAAGAAGAATGCGCCAACAGAAACAGTTGAGCGGCAGGGACAAAATAAAGGTGGTGTTCGGATTAAGCTCCCTACGTTCGACGACCGGAAGGACGACATAGACGCCTTCCTTTACAGGTTCGAACTGAACGCGCAACTGCAATGGGGGGAGAATAAACAATTATGGTCCACGTACCTGGCTTCCTTGTTGCAGGGTCGAGCGTTAACCTACTTTAAAGAGCTACAGCGCGAAGACGTACATGATTACGATAAGCTGAAGTCTTTGCTGCTTCGCCGATTTGCGCGTACGGAGGAATATTTCCGGGAGCAGTTTAGGCGAGCACGTGCGGATACCAGGGAGGACTTTGCTGCCTTCGTCACGAGACTAACAGAATATTTCACGAACTGGGTGGACTTGGCGCATGTGGGCGCGGATTTTACTAAATTAAAAGACCTAATGATCCGTGACCAGCTGTACGCGTCGTGCCATAAAGATCTAGTGGCTTTTCTGAAAGAAAACGAACCCGCGACGGTGCAGGAGGCGTCTAAGTTGGCGGAAGCATACCGTACGGCACATCCATCCAAACCAGTAGCGAGGGCGTACGTACAGGATGCTGGTTACGTCGCCGTTGTTGAGGGGTCGCCGACAGGACATAAAGACAGGTCGCGTCAGCATGGGGCCTATAATGGGCAAGCCCAGGGGCAACGTAGGGGGTATCACCAATCACCTGCATATGGATCCGGTAAGTTTGACCGAGCAGGAGGGCTAGGTCGCGGTAGCGGCCGAGGGCGATTTGTGACCTTTGCCGATGATCGACGGCATAGGAACTTTAGTTCCGGTCGCGAGGGGTCACGGGGACCCAGGTCTAGTGGAGCACAGGGAGCGGAATGTTGGACTTGCGGATGCGTAGGTCATTTTTCACGCGATTGTAGGGCCGCGAAGTGTTGGAACTGCGGAAGAGCAGATCACATCAGCGTGAATTGCCCTGCAGGTAGGATAGCGGCGAACGTGGATGACAATCGCAGTGGCTCCAGTCCATGTTCCCCTAATAAATTTCATCATGCGGCCGCGTGTGTTACACCGGACAACGGAGGCGGACAGTATTCTAAGTGTCCCAGTTGTGAGAAGTTATTATCTTCCGGTGTTTTACCTTGTGGGAGAAAGATCCCCGTTATAAATTCATGTCATACAGGAGGTGGTCTTAGGGTTTATCCGGGGTTTGTTGGGGACGAACCGGTCTCGGTTTTACGAGATACAGGATCTACCGTTGTGGGAGTGCATAGGGACTGCATTCGGGATTCGCAGCTTACGGGTGAGACTGTCCCATGCATACAATTTTCAGGGGCCATTGAGAAATTACCCATGGCAAAGATAGTGATAGATACGCCTTTCCTTAGCGGGGAAGTTGAAGCAGTCGTTGGTTGTTTTCCAGGCGCCCAGCTCATCATTGGTAATGTGTCTCGGGTAGTTTCCCCTTCCGAGGAGAATGTGCAGGCATGGTCACAATCAAAAGGTATGACTTTTGTGCCGCAGTCGAGACGCGTCGACAGGTAGGTGATAGGAGAAATATTAGACCTTTGGCAACGCCAGCGGTCAACCTGGATATCACACCCGAGCGCTTGGCGAGATTGCAGAAGGAGCACCCATCATTGAGCCCAGGTTTTGGGGAAGCGCGAGCAGAGAAAACGAGGAAATATAAGAATGGTTCATCTTCCTTTTTTGTCCAGGCAGGCATTCTGTTCCGGAAGTATGTCACGGAGGCTTCCATTCAAAAGCAGGTCGTCGTGCCACGGTCGTTAATTGCAACAGTATTGCGTCTGGCCCATGATGTTCCATTGGCGGGTCATATGCGAAGTGCTGGAACCAAAGAAAGAGTTCTGAAGAATTTTTATTGGCCGTCGATACATAGAGATGTACGGCGGTATTGTAAGACGTGCAGTGCGTGCCAGAAGACGATAAGGCAGAGAGTATTTTCAGCGCGCACTTTGATGGAAGAAGCTTCTAGCACCGCTTCAAAAAGAGAAAAAGCCTATAAAGATAAGGGATCCAAACTGAGAATTTTTAAGCCAGGAGACAAGGTCCTATTGTCATTACCTACGGACCATAATAAGTTATTGATGACATGGAAAGGTCCTTATGTTATTGACCGAGTTGTTTCAAAGGTAGATTACGCTATCCACATTGATGGATCAGTCAAGGTTTTCCATGTTGATATGCTGCAAAGATTTTATGACAGACCAGAGTATCTGTGTGCTCAGACCAAACCAGTGGAGCGTGTCATGCGTCGTCATGGTCTGAACATATTCAGACACTAACAGTAAATTTTAAACGATTGCGTCATTTTGGGTTGACTGCTAAACCCACAAAGATGGATTTGGCATCTCCAGAGATAGTATTCTTAAGGCATATTGTGGGTAGAGGTGTTCAGAGACCTGAAGTAACAAAGATTGACAAATTAGTAGGGTTGCAAATCCCTAAAACAAAGAAACAAGTCAGAAGCTTAGTGGGAATTTTGAATTATTACAGGAAGTTCATTCCAAATTTTTCCTCCTTGTCATCTTCTCTTACTGACCTTACTAAGAAGGGACAACCCGATAAGGTCCAGTGGACGTCTGAATGTCAGACAGCATTTGATAATTTGGTGACAGCATTATCATCGTCACCCATTCTGATATTACCCGATTTTCGATCTAATTTTATCCTCAGAACGGATGCGTCGGACTCTGGTGTCGGCGCTTGTCTTCTACAGGAGAAGAACGAATGTTTACATCCTGTATGTTATGTCAGTGGGAAGTTATTGCAGAGAGAAAGAAAGTATTCTGTGATAGAGCGGGAGTGTCTTGCCATTGTGTGGTCCGTCCAGAAATTAGGACGTTATCTCATGGGACGAGAATTCTGTATCCAGACAGACCACAAGCCACTAACGTTTTTGTCGAAGAATCGTTCGTCCAGCCCACGCTTGTCTAGATGGGCATTGGCTTTGCAGCCGTATACCTTCGTTATTCAACCAATTCCAGGAACCAGCAATCATATCGCCGACTACCTTAGTCGAGCCTAGGGGAAGAGTTCAGGAGCTTATACGTCGGATGACAGGAACATTGACAGGATCTGTGTGAACGAGTCGTCGACTTTAAAATATTGACATTATAAATCTGATATGAAGAATGGTTGATATGTTGATTGGTTTTGATTCTGTATTAGGTATTGTGTTTAGTTAGCTATTGAGGATGTGATACATATATGCATAGTGCAGGGCGTATTGATCCCCATATTTTCCCCTGAGTCCGGTATTTTATGTGCTAGGGGCATGGGTAGGTCATTTTTATGTAAGTATTGCTCACGCTCACTCGTTGACAGTCATCTTGATGCGATTTGAAATTAATTGCATTAATTTTTTTGGGGTGGGGGATGATGTCACGAGCGAGTGAGCGAGGATCAGTAGTTACGAGAAGAGGGTTAGAATAAAGTTAACCCACGGGCCACGGGGTAAGGAAAAGCGTGCATATGTGAATGGGGGGTGGTCTGAATGAGGCGAGAGCGCTGTATTACTATCACTGCAAGTTAGAAGGTCCGAGAGAACGGACGCAGGAGAAGCCCAGAGGGCGAACATAAGGAGAGCAGTCTTAAGACTTGGGAGATTGTTGTGTTTTCCAGTGATGACTGGTAGGTGAAACGATGATTGATAATAGTTATGATTGATGTATTATATTCGTCTATGGCCATGATGTAAATAAGTATATGTGAGGAATGTGGAAGTCCTTGATGCTGTATATAGCAATGTGCGCCATGAGCGATAGATGAAAGTTGAGTTCATGGATTTGTAGCGAGAGTGAGTATTGTGTACTACGGTGGAGGTGTGTTATCGTAAGATGTTTGGTGAGTGAAATGTGAACTATTGTGTGTACGCTTCATGAGTTGTAAGGAGGGGTGAAGTGAATAGAAGTGGTATGGTATTATACCAATGTAATGTTATTCTAGTAGGTGCCGAGGTCGGGCCGAAGAGCGCCGCCTACGGTGAGCACAGGGGATAGGCCAGCAGAGGGCCTGAGGCCACACATAGGCCAGGAATGAAGCTGTCGGTGCAGGACAGTAGAGACACATGAGTCGTGGCAGTCTGGCCACAGAAAGGGATGTAGATATGATTGTGAATGTGCTATTGAAATGCTAATGTGCTATTGCCATGTGATGTGCTATTGAAATGCTAATGTGCTATTGCCATGTTGATGTGCTAGTGGAAGGCTAATGTGTTATGGCAATAGGAAGGGGTTAGTGAGAGACTGCGGTGCCAGTGAAATAGTAAGGTGCTATTAAGACCCTGAGAGGAGAGGCTGAGGCCGAAGTGTCTTTAGAAAGTAACTACCGGGTTGTGGACCCGAGGAAGAGTGAATGTGGGAATAAGGCCGTTGGACGGCAGTTTAGAGTAATGATTAGAGTAATATAATGTATGTAACTGCACTATAGCTTTATATTTATGTATAATAAATGTGTGAGTCTGATGGATTGTTCTGTTAAGTGTTATACGTGTTCGTTCGTGATTGTTGTCCTGTTATAATATTATTACATCTCCCAGTCTGGGATTTGTGACACTCTGCCCTCGCCCGAAATACACAAACTAACCAATCACGTATCAATACGTCACCAGGTTACATCATTCAAGGCCAAATCTGGGGGTAAAGAGCTATATCCACAACGTTATCGAACGTTCAGGAACATACTAATATTTACGATCACCCAACAACTACTCACTAGGAAGGGAGGGTAAGGTCACGGAGTACACTCTGGCGAACGTCAACAATTAAAGAAAAAAAGAAGTGAACACATGCTCAGTCACCAGTATAACAAGAAAAACGGGGGAGGGCAAGGATTAGCTTGCAGATGCTACAATAATAATAACCAAGTCACTCTCCGCTTGAAGGAACCAAGGTGCCTAAATCATTCAGTCCTTGTGGCCCACCTAGAATATAACCGAACACGGAGATTCTCGCCTTCATAATAATAATAATAATTAAGTCAGTGTTCATCTGTGTGATTATCGGGAGACACTAAGAAGGCTAATCTGGTACTGTCCAATAAAGTCTGTCATAATAGCACTAAAGCAGATAAGAGAACACAGACTGTCACATATCGAGCCTGTCCGGCCTCAGGCGGAGACGGGACGAGCGCCTAGGGGTGGGGGCGGCATCATTTAGGATGAGACTGGGGGTAGGGGCAGCGTCATCAGGAACATTCGCCTGGGTAACAGCAGCATTCGCAACATCCCTATGAAGCTCAGGACCGTGAGAGGCAGGTGGAATCACCTGGGTGGCCTCATACAGCGTGTATCGATTGGCATTCGTAGAACGGTCTGGGGGTTCAGAAGGGCGAGACGCACTAGCCGATGGTGACGCATGGGTGGGTGGAGGCGGAGGCAGGTATCTTCGGAGGTTGCTGCCGTGCAGGTGGTACCTTCTCATGTCAGGGTACTCAATGGTGAAACACCCACTGCCGTTGTCTGGCACACCGACCACAGTTGCCGGAGTGTTGCCGTATCTGTCGACAAGTTTGTGTCGGCCCAGCGGGTGTTGTTTAACGAGGACAGCGTCCCCTGTCTCCAGCCATCTTACCGAGTGAAGAGCCTATCCAACAAAACAAGCCAGAATTGTGATCTAAAGGAGCTCTTCCTAAATCATAGGTGCCACCCAGGAAATATGAAAAAGGAGGAACTTTTTTTCGACTCGCCGGGGGGAGGGGTTGGAGGTGTTGCCCCCCTTCCCCTATTTAGATTTTTTTTTTTTTATCAAGCATAAATAACTCAATTTGGCGGTACCTAAAGTGCTATTTTCATGGGTGCCAGCAACGGAGCCTTCTGAAACCTGAAAATCACTTTGACCAAATCAGCCAAACCTGAAGTCGCTGGCACCGGGCAATGCAGTGATAAAACAACAGACCTACGAACTAAATGACATTTAAAGCACATACACCAATGCCACATAAAGGCAAATTTCAAATAGAGAACAAAACACTTTACATGACACGATGATGTACCACACTTGCTGAGTATTTCATGTACACCTACAACTTTCTTTGTTCATAATATAATGTGTGGCTGCAGCAGCTTTTGTCCTACAAGGTGAATAACATTTCGTAGAACAGTTAATCTATATAAGGAAAAATTTCTCCAATAAATTTGTAGAACCTATCACAAACATCCAACAGACAAAACATGGCTTTTGTGCCTGTTTATTATTAATATTATATTCATGTACATGTATGTATATTGTGTCCCTTGAGCCAATAAAATTGATCCTGTTATCTCCCTTTCAATTCATCGCCGTTATGCAGATGCTGAGTTTTCCTTTGTACGGAAGTAGAAACGTCAACGGAAGCGTCAAAAACCCATCAAGAGAAATAGGACTACATATCTTCCTAATGGAGTTTTGACGTTTTCGTTTCCGTACCCATGAAAACACGATTTTAGCAGTATGCTGTTGCTTCACTCACACTGCTTACGGCCCCCGTGGTTATAATAGAAGAGCCAGGCTTAAAAGTCTCACTCACGCTTGATAAGTACCGTTTATTGGACTGAATAGGTTGAAATCCGGCTATGCCCGATGATATTGACGCCAGAGAACTAGAAGAATCTGAGGCGGGCCCCTTCAGGCCTTTGTAAACTAAACCAACCGTCGTCGGGTTGGTCTTGTACAATGATTATTAGCCCAGTAGCCGTACAACGTGTATCAGTACAGATCTAGTGGTCATGCTCGACCTTGACCTAGATTCTAGATTTTTATGTAACGTCGACCCGAGAAGAGCAATAATGAGATTGCCTCGTGGGATGGATGATATTGGTATTTTTCGATTATTTGAGAGATGTTTGGCAGTGGTAACGTAGTACACTGCGTATTCGTGTTTTGAGAGGTGTTTGGCAGTGGTAACGTAGTACACTGCGGGTTCGCGTTTTGCGATTTTTTTTTTTGCAGTGGTAACAGGGGACACTGCGTGGTCACGTTTTAAGAAGTTGTGGAGAAGTGTGGAGTTTTTTATACAACCGATTATGACTATGGTTTTCCGCGTTTCGTGGACCATCTAACATAATACATGACTATATACCGAGATGACTGTGACACTTGACGTGTGCATGGCTTGCGTACGGAAACGGCGCATTAAATTAACTGCTATCGCCTAGTGGCACCTCATCTATCCCGGATTGGATATAATTAGAAATAGGTTAAAGTATAATGTTATTTAATTGAGATCTAGATTATTGTTGAATGCGAGAAGCGCTATATAATTCTTAAATCAAAACGAGCGCTACGCCGATTTTGAAAGAGTACGTCAGGCTATTTATCTTGTCGACGTTTATTTCAGCTTAACTATGGCGAAATTTGTAATTGATAAACCAGAATATGTTGCTATTTTATATAGAGACTGTTAAACATTGAGGTTGAGCATTTTTCACCTTATTCGGAGACCGTGGATGGTTTCACATTATTTGTCCTACAAGTTATGGGCATACTTTCTCAAAATTTATGTGATTCCTTTATCCACTAGCGTCCATTCTGACCAAGACCTGAGTTCCAGACAACCTTGACGCCTTTGTCTGCGGGTCAATGAGATGAGGAAATGGCAAACCAAGGGACCAGACCTACTGCTGCCAGGATACCATTACGTTAGATTAACCATTGTTTGTACATGTTATATATGTCATAATTACGCTCAGTGAAGCTATGAGCTAGATGCTCAATATTTTAAGTCTTTACAGTATGTCTTTGTGAAATAGGTTATGACTTTAATTGTAACGATGTTGTTACATTACATATATTACACTATGCAGTATTACCACATATATTATAGAACGTCGCATATGTCCTTCAGACTGCACGTTCTCAGCAATTTTTTTCATGACTTTCAGTTAACGCTATAGTTTTTCTATATGGCTTCCAAATGTATTCTGACTTAATGACTTTAGTACAGATTGTGTCGTTCAAACCCTAAGTTTTCACTGGGGTGGGGGATGTGTCAAGAGCAGATTTAATTCATAAATGTTTATACTGAGTAAATTTTTGTGAGAGCAGTAATTTTTAGAAACGTAATTATTGTACGAGCCAGCATAACTTGGCCTTGAGCTGGTCTCGTAAACAATTTGTTTTGAACAGTTTTTTTCCCTGATAGATAGACAGAAGGTGGGGAAGGATAGATGGACAGCGTAGGTGTGCGTGACTGAGCACTTTTTATATCTCGTGTTTTGAATTATGGTTAGTAGAGAGGGAAGGGGTGAGTAGGAATTAAATTTCATTGAGACGTCTGTTGACGTGCAGAAATCCTTGATCCAGAGTAAAAGCTCGGGGTTTTGAACATGTTAAGAATTATTGTTTAAAAAAAGCACATTTTATTGTCTTGAGTGATTCGACCTTTGATGTCGACTCAAGGTCGTTGCGTAGGGCTGTTACTTAAAATAACTCAGTTCGGCAGCTGAGCTAGAATTGGTTGCACCAATCACAATCCAGGAATTAGACGGTAAGCTGCAGATGCAGTCCAGTATTTAAGGCCATACAGAACTTAGTTCTGGGCCACATGTAGACAATCCATCTACGGGGTGGACGGCGAGCTCTCAGCCAGATGAGAAGACATAGAAACGCAGCGATTGAGCTGATATAATATACAGTAATGGAGCATTGTCAGAAATCTACGCTCCTGAGCCCAAGCCTACTTGTTTGAGCATTAAACCCACAGCGCTAATATCAACAGCCCTCACATTGTCGTGAGGGCCGAATGGTGAGCTAAAGATGTTAATTCCATGCTGAATTTACAGCCAGCTACACATGTAGACTGTTGACCAGTACTGCCAGACCACACGCAATTCCCGCGACCACGTGTGAACCACACCAGGGCGCGCCTGGCAGAGATGGAATATAAATGTTTTAATATGTAGAAAGAGAGATAGCAGAACTTTAAACCTTACAGGATCCGTCGCCCTCGTGCGCGGATTCCTTTGAATGTAAATTTATTGTGACTTAGATATTAACTTCATATTACATTGCCTTAAATACTTCATAGTTGCTCCTCAGCTTAGTTGAGCATTTTCATTTGCTATTGTATTCATTATCTATTGTATATTTTATCTTTGAATTTGTTAGATATATATAAACTTTGCAGTCTGCTAAGCAATTTGGTTTATTTAGTTTTTAGAGTGAAAGTTGTTTATTTGTTGTTTTTTTTTTGTGCTCGTGTGATTAGGAAGCGGACCTCTTGAGCTGTATTCCCCAAAATCCCGATCCGCGACAAGTGCAACACATGATAGGCTACGTTCATTCATACTCATACGACACGCGGAACAAGCGGGTCTTGACCGGACACAGTACAGAGTCTTGTGACCCTGTGACCCTTCGCTCACTTTCAAGTTCGCGTTATTGTCAGCGCGATGAAGAGCTGCTGATGCACATGGGGCGCTTGATCTAAAACGGCGAATCAGGCAGAACACGATGGTAGCACTATGTTGACGATGCGCCCTGGGACGCGGGGTATGCTAAAAATAGGCGCAAATTAGGCCGATATCTCGAACTCGCACGCTTGCACGAATTTTTTGGTGTTTTTTCAATTCTTCACATCACGAAACCGGAAAAAAAAATTGGGAGAAAAAGCGAAACGCGAAATCCGGTATATACCCGAGGTCTGGCACCCATGTATTTTATTAATATAGCGGCGAAAGTTGGAAAAAATTCAAATAGCGGAAAACCGCTATATAGCGGAAAAGTGGCACCTATGCTAAATAAATTAAAAACCACAAAACCAAAAATCCATCTTTGAATATGATTCTGATCTTATTCGCAGTCTGCGGATAAGCATAGCCATATAATATATGTAGGTCTAATTTAATAATGTCCAATGGTATCAAATAGGCATGTAGACCCCAGTGTAATAAATAGTACTAGTGCAATACACTGGGCCTATTGACCAAAAGGCAAGAATTTGAAAAAGATTATGGCCGGACCGCACATCGCAAAGTTAGTCTGGAAGTTCTTTTTAGTAGTTGCTCTTACTCAGTTACTGCTCCATTATTTTTATAACTAGAGATCTACAAAAACGACACTTGTTTCTTGTTGACCACCAGGAGCAACAAGTGCCAATATTTAGGTCAAGCTCTAAGTCTAAGTGACAACAATCCCTCATTTATGAACATTTTTGCTACATCTATTGCTCTTGAACTTTGCTACTACAGATCTATAGATCTGGGGCCCAGAGTCATCATCAATTTCACTTAGAACTATTCTCTAAATTAATATTTATAACAGAGCACAAGAGAACGTGCATTGTTTCTTGACTTTGCAGTCAGTCCTGAGTTCTGTGCTAATTAACTGAAAAGGGTGATCAAAATGCAAAACAAACCAAAGTAATTAAAGAACAGGTAGATTTGGATCTAGATCTATATCTAAATCTAAATCTACACTATAGGCAGACCGTGACTCACCTTGAATTTTTATATGTAGATCTAGACTAGATCTAGGCCTACCCCTTTCACTCTCAGAATGTCAATTTTTGTAAACTCGTGAGCGTGTGGACATTATTTTCCCACTTCAAATTTGCCTCTGCTCAGCTGTGACCTAATGTTAATGCTTCCACTTCAGGGGCACAAAATTTCATCGTTGGCTGATCGGTGTTTTTTTTTACACATCATACTTTCATTCTAATAATATTATAATGATTGCTGCTATTTTTGTAATTACTGTCGTTCGTTATGTCATTATTTTTTATTTCTGTAAAGTATTATTGGCTTTGGAAATTTTAGTAAAACCATGGAAATACATGCATTCAGAACAACTGCTTTGAAACAAAAACATTTAGCGTTCCATAAGCCAAAATTTCTTTTATCAAACTAAGTTGTCAGTGATTGAATTAGAATTTACTATTATAACCCATCTGCCCCCCCCCCTCACCCTTTCCCTCCACTCTACACACTCTCCTCTCTCTCTCTCTCTCTCCTTCAACCCCCCTCGCTTGTTTGCAGACCGAAGAAGTTCCAATAATTATCAAAGTCGTTAACTAGTAGAAAAACTAACATTTTAAACACAAAACTAATACAGTGTCTCTACCGTGACAACAAAAGTACGAAAACAAAACATGAACAGTTTTTGTCGGTGCTTTCATTTTAATGCGGAAAAAATAAATAAATAAATAGATAAATAATATTTGTAAACAAAGCTAGAAAATATGAAATAAAACAAAATTACACACGAATTCAATGCCAAGAGATCATTCATAGTTGCCAATGTTGCCTGAGTCCAGGATAATGGGAATGTATCCATGGTAGACCAGCTAGCCCAGCCAGCAATCCCATGGAAATCCAATACGTAAGATTGACGTCAATTTAGCACATCGGACGGATATTGTTCACACGTATATTATATCCGCAGATTACAACATCGCGCCCACGTTGGTTTGATGTATGAAACCCGTCCGTACGACGATCCCATCAATCATACGGAAATCTGCTTCGAACGGACGTTGTGATGTTGGCTGGTTGGGAGGTCTGTGAGAGATAGATGTGTTTAGGCTCCAGTGACCCATTACCTCAATTTTTCAAACTTGGATCCTATCAACTCCTATTTATATATAATTAATTCTGCACTATCTATGGGAAAACATCTGGGATCTGGCAAATCAAATTAAATAGCCTGATCTCGTCTAGAGGACATAATTGTTTAAGAATAAAATCAAAGACTATCCGCCTACCAAATTACAAGATATATAGGTCTATGTTTATGCACTTGGATATGTACATGAATTTTTGGTACCAGGTCTTTCTCTCACTGGGCGAAAAGTGAAGTTTGAATTATTACATTAACATGAAGTGATACAGTGTAATCGATTTCAACAATGTTTACAGTACTCATTTTGAGCACAAACTCTTCACTGAGATAAGAATATTCATGTACATATCATTATCCCATGGCAAATTATTCCACAGCTACCCCCCCCCCCCCCAGACTGGGAGATGCAATAATATTGACAGGACAACAATCACGAACGAACAAGGATAACACTTAACAGAACAACCCATCAGACTCACACATTTATTAAACATAAGATACAGATAGAATTGCAATGACATACATTATATTACTTAATTAAACTGCCGTCCACGGCCTTCTCCCGTAAGCACACTTCCTCGGGTCCACAACCCGGTAATTACTTCTAAAGACCCTTCGGCCTCAGCCTCTCCACTCAGGTCTTAATGACACACTAATATTCTTTCACACCACAGTCTCTCAACAGCGCCTCCCTATGGCAATAACACCTTAGTCTCCTATAGCACCTCACGTGGCCGTAGCACGTTAATGATTCAATTCACATGAGTCTCTCATTCGCACAGTAATACATCCATGTCACAGTAGTACATCTTAATAGCACATTACAATCATATATAAATATACATCCCTGTCTGTGGCCAGACTGCCACGACTCATGTGCTGCGACTGTCCTACACGACAGCGTCACTCCTGGCCTATATGTAGCCCTCGGCCCTATACTGGCCTATCCCCTGTGCTCACCGCAGGCGGCTCTTCGGCCCGACCCCGGCACCTACAAAAATAACATTATATTGGTATAATACCATACCATTTCTAATCACTTCACCCCTCATTACAACTCATGAAGCGTACACACAATAGTTCACATTTCACTCACCAACATCTTACGGTAACACACCTCCACCGTCTTACACCCTACTCACTCTCGCTACAAATCCATGAAGCTAACTTCCATCTATCGCTCATGGCGCACATTGCTATATACAGTATCAAGGACTTCCACATTCCTCACATATACTTATTTACACCATAGTCATAGACGAATATAATACATCAATCATTACTATTATCAATCATCGTTCCACCTACCAGTCATCACTGGAAAAAACACTACTCCCAAGTCTTCCGACTGCTCTCCTTATGTTCGCCCTCTGGGGCTTTCTCCTGCGTCCGTTCCCTAGGACGTCTTAGTGTGCAGTGATAGTAATACAGCGCTCTCGCCTCATTCAGACCCCCCCCCCCACTCACAACATGCACGCTTTTCATTACCCCGTGGCCGGTGGGTTAACTTTACTCTACCCCCTTCTCGTAACTACTGATCCCCGCTCACTCGCTCGTGACATCATCCCCCACCCCAAAAAAATTAATGCAATTAATTTCCAAATCGCATCAAGATGAATGTCAACGAGTGAGCGCGAGCAGTACTTACATAAAATGACCTACCAATGCCCCTAGCACATATAATACCGAAATCAGGGGAAAATATGGGGATCAATATGCCCTGCACTATGCATATATGTATCACATCATCAATAGCTAACTAAACACAATACCTAATACAGAATAACAACCACTCAACCTATCAACCATTCTTCATATAATATTTATAATGTCAATATTTTAAAGTCCACGACTCGTTCACACAGATCCTGTCAATGTTTCTGTCCTCCCATGTATAAGCTCCTGAACTCTTCCCATAGGCTCGACTAAGGTAGTCGGCGATATGATTGCTGGTTCCTGGAATTGGTTGAATAACGAAGGTATACGGCTGCAAAGCCAATGCCCATCTAGACAAGCGTGGGCTGGACGAACGATTCTTCGACAAAAACGTTAGTGGCTTGTGATCTGTCTGGATACAGAATTCTCGTCCCATGAGATAACGTCCTAATTTCTGGACGGACCACACAATGGCAAGACACTCCCGCTCTATCACAGAATACTTTCTTTCTCTCTGCAATAACTTCCTACTGACATAACATACAGGATGTAAACATTCGTTCTTCTCCTGTAGAAGACAAGCGCCGACACCAGAGTCCGACGCATCCGTTCTGAGGATAAAATTAGATCGAAAATCGGGTAATATCAGAATGGGTGACGATGATAATGCTGTCACCAAATTATCAAATGCCGTCTGACATTCAGACGTCCACTGGACCTTATCGGGTTGTCCCTTCTTAGTAAGGTCAGTAAGAGAAGATGACAAGGAGGAAAAATTTGGAATGAACTTTCTGTAATAATTCAAAATTCCCACTAAGCTTCTGACTTGTTTGAACTTTGTTTTAGGGATTTGTAACCCTACTAATTTGTCGATTTTTGTTACTTCACGTCTCTGAACACCTCTACCGACGATATGTCCTAAGAATACTATCTCTGGACATGCCAAATCCATCTTTGTGGGTTTAGCAGTTAACCAAAAATGACGTAATCGTTTAAAAATTACTGTTAGTGTCTGAATATGATAAGACCATGTCGAAGTATGACATGCTATATCGTCAAAGAACGACACGACATTAGGTATGTCCTTCAACACCAGTCTCATTAATCGTGCAAACGAATGAGAGACTCATGTGAATTGAATCATTAACGTGCTACGGCCACGTGAGGTGCTATAGGAGACTAAGGTGTTATTGCCATAGGGAGGCGCTGTTGAGAGACTGTGGTGTGAAAGAATATTAGTGTGTCACAAATCCCAGACTGGGAGATGCAATAATATTGACAGGACAACAATCACGAACGAACAAGGATAACACTTAACAGAACAACCCATCAGACTCACACATTTATTAAACATAAGATACAGATAGAATTGCAATGACATACATTATATTACTTAATTAAACTGCCGTCCACGGCCTTCTCCCGTAAGCACACTTCCTCGGGTCCACAACCCGGTAATTACTTCTAAAGACCCTTCGGCCTCAGCCTCTCCACTCAGGTCTTAATGACACACTAATATTCTTTCACACCACAGTCTCTCAACAGCGCCTCCCTATGGCAATAACACCTTAGTCTCCTATAGCACCTCACGTGGCCGTAGCACGTTAATGATTCAATTCACATGAGTCTCTCATTCGCACAGTAATACATCCATGTCACAGTAGTACATCTTAATAGCACATTACAATCATATATAAATATACATCCCTGTCTGTGGCCAGACTGCCACGACTCATGTGCTGCGACTGTCCTACACGACAGCGTCACTCCTGGCCTATATGTAGCCCTCGGCCCTATACTGGCCTATCCCCTGTGCTCACCGCAGGCGGCTCTTCGGCCCGACCCCGGCACCTACAAAAATAACATTATATTGGTATAATACCATACCATTTCTAATCACTTCACCCCTCATTACAACTCATGAAGCGTACACACAATAGTTCACATTTCACTCACCAACATCTTACGGTAACACACCTCCACCGTCTTACACCCTACTCACTCTCGCTACAAATCCATGAAGCTAACTTCCATCTATCGCTCATGGCGCACATTGCTATATACAGTATCAAGGACTTCCACATTCCTCACATATATACTTATTTACATCATGGTCATAGACGAATATAATACATCAATCATTACTATTATCAATCATCGTTCCACCTACCAGTCATCACTGGAAAAAACACTACTCCCAAGTCTTCCGACTGCTCTCCTTATGTTCGCCCTCTGGGGCTTTCTCCTGCGTCCGTTCCCTAGGACGTCTTAGTGTGCAGTGATAGTAATACAGCTCTCTCGCCTCATTCAGACCCCCCCCCCCCCACTCACAACATGCACGCTTTTCATTACCCCGTGGCCCGTGGGTTAACTTTACTCTACCCCCTTCTCGTAACTACTGATCCCCGCTCACTCGCTCGTGACAACCAACACTACGAAAATCTTATACAAATCTACATCGGATTGACACAGGGATTCTGACAGGGAAATTTTTGAAGATTTTGAAAACATGCTTAATACAGTGGACCATCATGTTTAACGACACTGCTAATAACGAGAACTTTGCCTATAGCGAGAACATTTTAAATCCCCGTTTTTTCTACTATATATAAGTTATATATTAAAATACTTGAATAACAGCAATCGATAATCAGAACCCTTGTTATAGCGAGATAATTAATTCTGAGTGCATACGGCAAATTGTGGGAGCGGCCGCAGTACAGCGTATAGCGAGTCAAACATGTATTGTTCTTTGTCTGTTACTGCACGCCCATCCGTCTAGTCACCTCTCACTCAGGCCGACAATGCTTTGTTTCCTTACTGACCACGTGTCATGACAGCGCATTACATTACCCCTCTCACAATCAATAAATTTACCTTTGTCCGCCTGCCCACCCGTCCAATTATGTCTTGCGTAGGCCTAGCAAGCGTTGTCTACTTGCTGACCATGTGCCGTGACAGCACTGTACACCATCACCCCCGCAGTCAATAAATTTATGCCCGCCCACCCGTCCAAGCGTTGTCTACTTCCACCGCCCACGCACACAATATATTTACGCCTGCCCGGCCGTCCAATCATCTCTTAAGATCTTGCTTATAACAAAGAAGCTTTGTTTTCTTACTGACCGCACACTATGCCACCACTGACCCACGCAACTAAAAACAATACCGGTAGTGATTTGCGCGGATCAAAGACCGTGCACATCACAAGTAGTGACCAGAGAGTGCACTTGTCTGACGAAGCTACACGGTTGTAGCCTTCATGGCCAGCCCCACAGTTTGTCCCAGTGAGTGATGAGTCATCACTTTGAACTGGCTGCGCGTAATGTGATGTCACAGCAAGTGGTCAATGTTGAGAGAAAGCATACTTATTACTAGGCCTACGCAAGAGATGGCCAGGTGGGGCCACAACTCGCAAGGCAATTATTACTCGCAGCACGGTCTTTGATCGTAATTGATCGCCGCGCGTCTACACCGAGCTTCCTGACCACATGCCTACACTCGTCACAAACATGCGACCAATCTACATGTATTACTCGTCTGCCTCTAACTTTTGGAGCTGTCTCTCTCGTAATTTGATCGAAACATGGCTACCGTCAGCACATAAAGATGAAACTAAACAAACAAACAAACAAAAAAGTACTGAGATCAAGGCCGAGATCTGCCGCAGGGATGTAAATCTTTCGTTCCGTCAGTTTGATATAACAGTAAATTATGAAGGCCTACGTTGATCGACAGAACATGCCAACAAGAGAGGTAACCATTATTTTTCATGTTTACCTCCCTTGTTAGCATGTCCTGCACATAGTGGGGGTATTTGCCTTGCCTTGCCTTGCCTTTTTGACGCTCTCCTGGAATAGCGAGACCTTTGGTATAACGAGACATTTTTGATGGAACATGACCTCTCGTTATAACAAAGTTCCACTGTACTCTACAATGTCGGTATTAAAATGCTATACTCTTTCGTTGACGAAATATTGTAAAAACCACAAAAAAACTAGAAGGGCTGTAGTTAATGTCAAAATTGGGCAAAAAGAAAAAGTTGTACATGTATGTGGCAAAGCCCCGCGTAAGAAAAAATACTCAAACGATACAATGCAAAATAAAAGAGAAGACAGAAAATCTTCAATATTTCGGCTGTCGCCTTTGTCAAGTAAAAAAGAGAAAAAACAACAGAAAAAAAATGGAACAGAGAAAACAATGGAACAATAAAAGATTTCGATAGGAAATATAAAATTATATAGAATCGAAACAGAATATGTGTACTTATCTGCGAGTTCTTGCTTGGTCAGCAGCACAAAAGCACGTCCGTCTGCCAATTGCATTTAATTTGCAAGCTTAAGAAATCATCATGATGAAGACATCCGTCCTGCTCACAAACTTTTCAGATGTGAAATTTGTAATAGCAGTAGAAGATTTGATGGAAGTTTATATTGGTGGTTGCTCATGAGAGGACTCATGAAGATTAAGGTGGAGGTAATGAGATATCCAAATAAAATTGTTTTTACTGGACAAGAAAAATAACATGATGAGATAAGGGGGATAAATCATAATATTATTTAGGTGTTAATTATGGAAAAACTACAACGCTGAATCGAATCAGTAATTGCCAATACACGTATTGTAGTAATACCCTTCAGAAAAAGTGTTATTTAATGTTCTCTGTATACATTGCGAAGAGTGCAACATGGAATATGAAAGATATTGTCCTGTTCAGAGAGCCCCTGTGCCTGTAAATAGTGTAAAAGACCCTACACAGTGCCATCCTGGCCTCAACTTAGCAGGCGTAGCTGTGTGGCATCAGGTTACACTCACCACAATGGATGGGAGACGGTCTCCTCGTAATGGGATTTCATTCCGCTGTAGTGCACACTGGGCTGAGATTTTTTTCCATTGACTACCATAAACAGTAGACTTATCATCGAAATCCAACAAAATACATATTGAAAAAGTAGTTAAGAAATTAACGTAAAAAAAGTAAGTTTTGAGAAAAACGCGTTTGAAAATTTGCAAAGGTTTTTTGGCTGAAAAAGTGTCTGAATGTTTACCAAATGTCTCAATACATTCCTGCCTGGTAAGCAGGTCCACCCTCCTCTGCTTTCTTCTCCTGGCGTACTTTTTCTCGGGCTGCTGCCAAAAACATTTTTTCGTTTCATTGTCTAATGAACTGGCAATTATAGCGTATTTTCTTCGATTGGAAGCGAATGTTTTTAGTAATTTTACTTGACCTTCTCCCATGAAAGTCTTGTTGGTTTTTTTTCTATGGAAAAAGGCTTATCTAGGTCAAATGAGTATCAAAAACGTATAGAAATGGCTGAATCTTCCGAAAATCGGCAAAAGCAAGAATCGATATTTTGCGCCCAAAACTCGATTTTAGGACCCGTCCCTCTTATCTTTCTCCTTGCCAAGTTGCACAGTTGCACCATTCGAGATAATTAAATGACAGGCACACACATCGCAGCTAGATCACTTTACTGCAGTACTGAAGAACATCGATCTATTGCACTAATCAGTCAAACTTTAAAAAGGGTTTACAGAGAAAAATACAGTCATTATGATAATAAACCTGTATATATGTAAAATGATACATCAGATGATTTCACCACGGAATATCAAATTCTCTTGCACTAATTGCATAACTTTTACATTTTACACACACTGTCCATAATTTATTATGTCCGCCTGTCTCTCTATCTCTCCATGTGTATAAATAAATAAAATTTTAATAGATATAGAGAGTCTCACAATATCACATTTACTAATAAGCCTCTTACTGAAGGGACTTCATATAAAATGAAGCGCATAGTATAGGTATTGTATTGTAATGGGTTATGTTCTCTTATGTTTAGGCTAATTGATTATTTATTTTGTTTACTCTTTATAAACGTATGTACTGCAGTCAAGGCAATTTTCCTTTCTAAGGATAATAAAGACATTCTTCCTTATCTTATTTTGATAAAATATCAGCTGAGATCAGTCCATTAAATACAATTATTGACGGGCATAGTCCATTTCTGCACTCATTTAAATAGCCAGATCTGGAGAAATGTCTGGCCATGATTGTACATTTCCCATATAGTCTGCGATTTGAATGTAACATATTTCTTGTTTGGTACTCTATAGCATTTATTGTTTGATGAAGTTTCCCCCCCCCCCCCCCTGTTCACCATGAAAACCAAGCCCGACCTTGAAAATTTTCATCCAGGAAAGACGGTGGTCTTCAAGAATATGAAATTTAGGATTATAATATCAATTTTCACTCTGCGGTAACTAGCTACAAGTGTTCCTAATGGCAAATTCGGGTAACGCTATCATCTCATCAGAGACAGGATTGCTGTTCGATATCAAGGAGTCAACATGAAAATATATATAAGTTTAATGTGTTGAAGATTTCGGCAGTGGAAGAAACTTTCTCATAGATGTCTCTTTTTTGTGTACACTGTGCCGTTTTGTAGAGGATTTGTGCAGTGAAATCCTGGTGAAATTGTGATTTCAAGTATTTTTTACAATGGAGGTGGGGGAGAAAGAACAAAAGATAATAAACCAAGTTATGGTGCAACTTCACATTTTTTTAATGTCACAAAATAATTTTTTACCCCATGAATGAACAAAAAATGCTTTCTGACATAACTGTAACTATCCTGTAGTCAGAGTAACCACTCAAATGCTTTGAATTTAGCCACTGAGACAAGCTACATGTATTGTGATTAATGTGATACCCCTTTAAACCCCTATAACACCCAACCGTGAACGGTACAAATTAAAACTTTGTATCACCTGAAAGAGCAAAAGCTGCTTAATGCAACCATGCTACATGTATTGTTTTGTCTGGGGAAATTCTTAAAAGTTGTTTTAATCAGCCCTTTAAAACAAAGGACATAAAGTTTTGTTCACCTTTCTTTACAGGTGTGCAAGGAAAAAATGCAAAGTTAAGATACCCACCCTTTGTTAGCTTGAATAAAGCTGACATCCACAAAAAGGTGAAATAATACTCTGTATCTTTGTGATGCTTTTTTTATCAGTAGCTTAATCCATAAGCTTTGAATTAACAATTTAATGGTGAAGAGATTAATATAATAATAAGACTAATCCTGGATTTGCTACCTGTGATTTGGCCGCTTGGTGATCAGTGAACCATGACGGTGCCGGTTAGCTACCTACCTACCTACCATCCATCCATCCATCTGCCTGTCAGTCTATCTGTCTAATGATACAATTCACAGGTTGACAACGCATTCTGTAAATTAATGCTTGGAAGGTTCTTTTATTGCAGCACTGAGCATTTAGCCTTGTATACAAAATCATACATATATTTATCTGAGCAACAATAAGGCAAATTTCAAACATCAGTGATTCAAATACAGTATTTAAATCATGTAAAAGACATTGCCACATGTAAAGAATTTGCAAGACCAATCTAAGGCCATATTTTGCAAGTATGTTTGTCTCAATCTGGCATTAATTTTTTAGATATGTTTTCTAACCAAACATTTTTTTTTTTAACATATGGACATGCACATATACACACTGTACTTTCAGTATACCTTAGTTAATCAGGTACAGAATTAATAATAATTGGGAGACAGTCAAATCAGCCAAACCTGAAGCCGCAGGCATCGAGCAACGTAGTGTTAAAACAACAGACCTACAATTACAAACCAAATGAAAGTCCACAAATTTCAAATATTATTAGAGAACAAAACACTTTACATGTCACAATATAATTTACCGCGGTTACAAAGTATTTTGTGCACACCTACAACTTTCCTTGTTCATAATAATGTGAAGTGATTATACTGGCTGTCTCATTGTCAGTATTTATATTGTAAACCTCCACTGGTGATATATTATCTGCCTCAACCTCAACATTTTATAGCCCCACCCCAAACTTCCATTCTTTTTAGGGGACGTTTAAATATAAGGTTACACCTTTTTTGGGACTTTTTGAAACCCTCCCCCCCTTCTTAAACTTTTCTTACATTTTCTCCCCCCCCCCCCTTCTTACACTTTTCTTACCGGAGCCAAACACCCCCCCCCCCCCCCTCCGAGGTGTAAGATTATATTTGAATATCCCCTTAAAAAGCAGTTTAACATCGAACAAATCAGAAACATGAACATATAACAAAAGCTTCTTTTCAAATCGTGGACTTGTAAAACACCCGATTAAACAAAGCCTGCAACAAAAGCATCACAATTGTAATCTGTATTCTTTTGGGGCATTGCAACAGCTGTGGCTGAGCTAAGACCGTACGTACAACAAACATCTCAAACGTATGGTTTCTCTCTTGTGTGTGTTCTTTTGCAGCCAGGATAGACGAGCTAAACCTATACTACAAACGTCATAATTGCAAGGTTTCTCACTGGTATGCATTCTTTTGTGGGCACGTAAAGAACGTGAAGCAGCAAAACCTACACGCAAATGTCACACTTGTAGGGCTCCTCTATTGGTGTGTGTTCTTTTGTTGACTTTTAAATTATCTATTTGAACAAAACCTTTTTCCACATCACACTAGTAAGGTTTCTCCCTTATGAGTATTTTTTTTCTCAGCCTGTAAAGAACGAAAAGCAGCAAAGCCTACACAACAAGAATCACAATGGTAAGGCTTCTCTCATGTATGTATTGTTTTTTGGACTTTTAGGTCCCCCGTATGAACGTAGCCTTCACCTCAAACATCACACTTGTACGGCTTCTGTCCTGTATGTTTCCTTTTGTGAACATTTAAATGGCCTCTACGAACAAAGCCTTCACCTCAAATATCACACTTGTAAGGCTTCTCTCCTGATACATGTTTTCTTTTGTGAACATTTACATGGCCTGTACGAACAAAGCCTGCACCACAAACATCACACTTAAAAGGCTTCTCTCTTGTGTACATTTTTTTTGTGGCGTTTTAAATTATTTCCATTAGCAAAATCCTTTCCACAAACATCACACTTAAAAGGCTTCTCTTCTGTATGTCTTCTTTTGTGCCTTTCTAAATATTTTGAAGAAGCAAAACCTTTTCCACAAACATCACATTTGTAAGGTTTCTCTCCTGTATGTGTTCTTTTGTGGACTTGTAAATAATTTAAAGAAGCCAAACCCTTTCCACAAACATCACACTTGTAAGGTTTCTCTCCTGTATGTATTCTTTTGTGGCGTTGTAAAATACTTTTCAAAGCAAATCCAACAGCACAAACATCACACTTAAAAGGCTTCTCTCCTGTATGCATAGTTTTGTGGTATTGAAATTTACTTTTAAAATCAAAACCCTTTCCACAAACATCACACTTGTAGGGCTTCTCTATTGTATGTATTCTTTTGTGGGATTTTAAACCACTTCCACAAGCAAAACCTTTCCCACAAACATCACATTGAAAAGGCCTCTCTCCCGTGTGAATCGTTTTGTGGGTTTTTAATTTAAAACTACGAGCAAAACCCCTTCCACAAACATCACACTTAAAAGGCTTCTCTGCTGTATGTATATTTTTGTGGGTTTTTAAATAACATCCATTAGGAAAACCTTTTCCACAAACATCACACTTAAAAGGCTTCTCTCCTGTGTGTATACTTTTGTGGGTTTTTAAATTATTTGAATCAGCAAAACCAACACCACAAACATCACACTTGTAAGGTTTCTCTCCTGTATGTATTCTTTTGTGGACTTGTAAATAATTTGAAGAAGCCAAACCCTTTCCACAAACATCACACTTGTAAGGTTTCTCTCCTGTATGTATTCTTTTGTGGCATTGTAACCTACTTTTCAAAGCAAAACCATTTCCACAAACATCACACTTGTAAGGTTTCTCTACTGTATGTATTCTTTGGTGGGATCTTAAATTACCTCCACGAGCAAAACCTTTTCCACAAACATCACACTTAAAAGGCTTCTCTGTTGTGTGCATCCTTTTGTGCGATTTTAAATTACCTCCATGAGCAAAACCTTTTCCACAAACATCGCACTTAAAAGGCTTCTCTCCTGTGTGCATCATTTTGTGGGTTTTTAAATTAGCTCCATGAGTAAAACCTTTTCCACAAACATCACAGTTAAAAGGCTTCTCTCCTGTGTGCATTCTTTTGTGGGATCTTAAATTACCTCCACGAGCAAAACCTTTTCCACAAACATCACAGTTAAAAGGCTTCTCTCCTGTGTGCATCCTTTTGTGGGATTTTAAATAACCTCCATGAGCAAAACCTTTTCCGCAAACATCACACTTAAAAGGCTTCTCTCCTGTGTGAATCATTTTGTGGGTTTTTAAATGACCTCCACGAGTAAAACCTTTTCCGCAAAGATCACACTTAAAGGGCTTCTTTCCTGTATGTATTCTTTGGTGGCGTTGTAAAGCACTTGGAAAAGCAAAACCAACAGCACAAACATCACACTCGAAAGGCATCTCTCTTGTGTGTACCCTTTTGTGGCGTTGTAAATTACTTGTAGAAGCAAAGACTCTACCACAAATATTACATTTGTAAGGCTTCTCTCCTGTATGTGTTCTTTTGTAGGCTTGTAATTTACTACTACTTGAAAAGCATTTACCCCGAACATCACATTTGTTAGACTTCTCTCCTGTATATATTCTTTTGTGGCTTTTTAAAGTACTTGCTTGAACAAGGTCTACACACTTGTAAGATTTCTCTCCTGTCTGTATTGTTTTGTGCATTTTTAAAAGTCTTAATTGAGGAAAGTCCGTCCCACAAACATCACACTCATAAAGTTTCTCTCCTGTGCCTTCCATTTTTTCCCCTTGCAGTTGTGGGTGATCACGTTCCTGTCCACTTTTTGAATCTGAATAGTTGTTGGCTGTGACAAAAGTATTAGAAAGCACTGGATTACTGTCAAATTGTTTGATATCAGGTATGCTGGACACAATGCAATGCTGAAGAACCTGCTGTCCAGTGTACTGTCCAGTTAAATGGTTTTCTCCTGGGGCAGAGATAACACAGTTCACATTGTCAGTTTCCAATCTCTGAACTTCCATGCCACTTTTGCTTGAGATGGAATTAGATGTGTTGCTTTTCTTCCTATAGAAACTTTCATCTTCAGTAGTTTGTAAGTTATGTTGTTGCCTGGAGTATTCATAGTGATATTTACTGATATGTTTCAGCAAGCAGTTGTGTTCTAGGAAAGCCCGATGACACATGTCACAGGAAAAGGTCTCTGGGAAGACAAATAAGAGACTACTCAGAGCTGATTCTCTGATCATTCATAAGGGAAAACAGTCACACATTAATCCACATGCTTAACATGCATTCCTATACATGTTTCTATTTCATATTGCAATTGTTTTGTTCTCACTATTATTGTATTCTATCTTCCTTTTAAATTATAATCAGCTACAACTTTTACCAGATCTAGCAGATAATCACGTAACAAATTGTCAATGTGCCAAAGATTTTGGAAGTGGCAAAATATTTACCAAATTTGATGAAAAAGAAAAACCTAGAGGAAGGGAAAGCAAAAAAAATAAATAGCTGAAATTGATCAAGTGAGGTGTATAGCTCTTGGCAAAGGGTTTTCAACATGTAATTGATGAAAACTAGTTTAAGAGTATTTTATTAAATCTGGACTCTATTTTACTATGACGAAGCCTTACCAAACCACAGATTCATCACAAGTGGTGAAAACCTATGACAACAATAAGTGTGTATATTTAGCTTTTTTTAGTACATCATGTAGGCTTTGTTGCTTGAGTGTAGTACTGTTTGAAAAGCTTTTGCCATATATGTTAATTGTTATGCAATGACAGTTTTTCTCCTCTAGATAACGTCATGTCTGTTCAGACACATTATGTATGAAAAATGATCCACAAATGCAACAATCAAAAGGCTTAATTGCTTATCTGCTGGTCCTTGTTTTGGAAGGACTGATAGTGATAGCTTCTTTTCTTAATCATTGAATTTTATACAATATTTAAAAGAACTGTACTTACCACTTTTTTCACTTCCTGACTCAGGTTCCACTTTTCTTTTCATAATCTGTCCTGTAGGACTGTTACTAGTGTTAGCCCTGCGGTATGTATGACATTTCAGGGTGTTGGGACTTTTCATCAGGGCCAAGTCTATTTCTGCCTCCTTCTCCTCTTTAAGCTCTTCACACACAGCCCTCAGTTTGACAGCTAAGCATTCACTTGTTCTAGTTAATAATTCAATCCTTTCATCACCGTTTAAGTCATGGCTGTCTTCATAACTACTATCACTGACAAACAAATTATTAAACTGTTCTTTCTTCACACCTGCAACTTCTGATATCCTATCCTTTCTGTCAGTCCCATTTTCAAGTGTAACAGTTGTCACATAGTCTTCATTTTTCACACATTTCCATACAGTCAAACAATTAGAACCTGATCCTTTAGATGACAAAGTTACTTGCATATCACCATGAGAAAGGTCCATAGATTCAATCATTATGTCTTTATGATCTAAAAATTCAGTTTTAGTGTCTTGATCTGAAATGACACCATTCACACACTGGCAACTCCCATTGGCGTGATCACATGGTTCTCCCTTTATATTACTCAGCAAATCAAATGTTTCTTGTCCTTGTTGCAGCTGTGTCAAATTTTCCATTATTGATCTTTGTGACATCTTATCAAGATCCCCTGTCAAAAAACGAAGGTCACTTTCCTACTCCGTCCTAATGTCAGTATAATAATATATAATCTCTATCCCCCTGTGGTGCAATGTGCATGCAGACAGTCCAATCCCAAAAGTTTCAGAATCTTTGCATTGAATTTCAGGCTTCACTGTCCATCTTGTGATGTTTTCTCCAGAGTATAAAATAATATTATAAGTTGGACTCAGGATCAGTAACTGAAAGAAAAGAAAATTGGTATTAATACATGAGGTCTGCAATTGATGTCGCTAGAAAAACCAGGATGTTTCATCGATATTTTCTCAAGAACACATTTAACATTTTATGCAGATTTTCTATTTTCCTGATTTTCCATCCTTCTTGATCTTTGTGAATACTTGCTGATCACACAAGAAAAGACACGTGTCATAATTTCCTTGCTCCTCCTGATGTAAAATGCTGAATTTCTCCCAATTATCATTAATTCTGTACCTGATTACCTAGCAACCAGTCTAATCACAGGCTGTCTCATTGTCAGAATTTATATTGTAAACCTCCACAGGTGTTATATGATCTGCCTCAACCTCAACATTTCATAGTCCCACCCCAAAATTATTATTATATACAGGCTGGTGTTAGTAAGTTCTTTTTAAAAAGTAGATCAACACCGAACAAATCAGAAACATGAACATAACAAAAGCTTCTTTGCAAATCGTGGACTTGTATAACAACCGATTAAACAAAGCCTGCAACAAAAGCATCACAGTTGTAATGTGTATTCTTTTGGGGCATTGCAACAGCTGTGGCTGAGCTAAGACTGTACAACAAACATCTCACTCGTAAGGTTTCTCTCTCTAGTATGTGTTCTTTTGCAGGATAGACGAGCTAAAACCTATACTACAAACATCATAATTGCAAGGTTTCTCACTGGTATGCATTCTTTTGTGGGCATGTAAAGAACGTAAAGCAGCAAAACCAAATTGCAAATGTCACACTTGTAGATCTCCTCTATTGGTGTGTGTTCTTTTGTGGACTTTTAAATTATCTGTACGAACTCTGTTGAGCGGGGCCGCGGCGGGGAGACGAAAGTTATCGCAAGTTCAGGCCCACGCTTTACAGCAGAACACGGTAGGGTAGAGCTACGTTTACGGTTACACCCGTTGAATCGCTAGGTCCAGTGCTATTAGCGGTAGGCCTAGATATAAAAGTTACGGTTTTGTTTTCTCGGATAAATGGGGAAACTATTCAAATATGTACTTTTCACCACAAAGACGCATTTACATACTAGAATAAAAAAAACGTACTAAATACGTATTTTACTTAGCCTACTGGTTGGCAGCTGTGCATCGGCATTTAAGTTTTTGAGGCACTTGAAGGTCAAACATTCCACGGAATTTCCCAGCCAGCACCCCTACATCAATCCAACCTAGATTTGTGTAAATTATCCCTGTAAAGTAGGTAGGATTACCTTAGGGGTGGGGTCCCTACATCAAACAGACGTCGGTCAATGTTGTAAACACTAAAACAGTGGATCTACGAGGGAACGATACCATTGCTTTGTGTAAACATCCTATACAGAGGATTACCTTAGGGTTGCAGGCTGGAGTAATGAAACTTCGACTACGCACTAGTTCGACAATCTAACCCTTCACATTTCAATTCATTCTCCACAAATTACACGGGAGAGGAGAAACAAAAATTTTGAAACTATTTCAAGCTAATATTTGCTTCTTGCCAGTGCAGTATTGTCCACGCAATTTTTTGTTTGTTTCCTTTTCAATTTTTGTGAATAAAGAATTCGACTTATACCCCCCCCCCCCCCCCAAGTTCAGTAAGTGTATGGTTAAATGTTATAATCCATGCTGCCGCACCACAAGGTCGGCTTCCGTCTTGACCTTCTCTTCTCGGTGTGACGATGGAGCAGCGAGCCTTTACTTTGTCACTATGTTTTCCTTTGCGCTCGGTCTAGGCCATTCGACTGTCTCTAGGTTGCTGACTCGGCGACTGATTCGAATGATTTTGATTCATGATAACCTCCCTGTCGTTGGCTGACTCAAATCGTGATTCGCTCCTGCCGCCACTGGCTCGCCGACAACTAATTATAATATATCGCGATTCAAATCAAATGAACTACATTTAGATCAATAATAATTCCACACATTTACTGATGACGTAGTACACTGTCGTGGATGGAGTGTTGGTATTTTAATATGTTATATTGGGATGTGTGTTCGACTGCATATTTTTAAAACTAGAATCTAACCCTCACTCCCAGACCACGCCAAATACTAAAAAACAAACTGAATAACTTTCATCAATCAGGCCTGCAGGGCCACACTTTAATTACGCTAGTTCCCTAACAATTTCAACTAGATCTATTCATGTAGTAAGGATGAGAATCAACATCATAAAATCCAAAATCAATAGTACTTCATTATAAGTCTAGATCTAGGTTTCCCATAATATCAGTTAACTTTCATTCTAGCTAACTATCTAACTAGATCTAAATCAATTCCTTTCATTCTCATAAATCCCCCACTAAAGTAATAATAATGATTCCTAGTAACTTCTAGCTACTCTAAATATTTTCTATTGCCAAGATCTGGACTGTTTACTGTATTACACTTGACATAGTCTCTGGAGACATCAGACTATCTCCAATACTTAAGTTCATAGCTGGCCTAGCTCGCCAAGGAGACGTCGGCACAGTTAAATGAATAACTCTAGGATGAGCTGGCCATTCCCAGACTCACCCAGACAATTCAAATCACAGTTAATGAGTTATATCGTGTGTATACATTAAATGTAGTTGTAGCTCTAGCTGAAGTTTAACCATTCATCTTCAATTCCTCGCACTCTCATTCTTGGTGGAACATCTTCTCTCCTCTTCGAGGATAATCACGCACGCATCATCTTGGATTAGTAGTTAGCCTACATGTGCTTGATTCATCGAACAGTTACTTGGGGACGAGACTCACCATTGTGTTCTCAACCGGTTGGCTGAAAACAATTCATTACAAGCGTTCAGCACATTGTGCAAACATCAATAGCCATAGATTCTCAAACTAGATCTACATCTAGGCATCTCTTTGGTAAATTCCCTCATGCGGAATCACGCCGAGTCCTACGCAAATGGGGTCTCTGCTTGGACTGAAGTCCCTACCAGACGAACAGCTGCTTTCCTAGCTCTACAAGGCGCTATTAATACGCCGGCCGTCCATTGGCTGTCAATTTAACCGCCAAGTGACGTAGAATATAATCCTACCCCCAAGTCTAAAATGGGGTGTTAATTTTCATTAATGCCCTATTATCTTTTTATCTCAATATCCACCATCTCCCCTAGTATATATTCTTGCAGACTTTTTCTAGTCTATTAATAAAAATATCAGCGATATCCTATTTACTCTGTCTGCCTACGCTATCCTGTTGTACCCCGTGAACCAACCTTACGACTCAAACCCCCGTAGATTAGGCCAATACAGTACACTAATTGGGCAAGGAGCTTATAATACTACTGGAGTGCGGGGCTCGCTCGCGGCGCACACAAACGAACGGGGGCTGAGCGTGTCAGACACGGTGGCTGTATCGCCATCCTCTGGGGGTCGAAGGGCTTCCTTGCTGTGCATTGGGCTTTATGTAAGAACTCATTAATGGTATGTTTCTTCAGTTTTCTTCGCGACTTTTTGTTCGCATGGCGCAATTAATAACTTGTAGCCAAATGTCACAATTCCTACCTATCATAACAAACATGAATTGGAGAAAGAGAGAGACAGGCAGACAGACAGACAGACAGACAGACAGAGAGAGAGAGCAGAATGACCAACACCATCGTACTGTACTTACAAAGAGAGATCCAGGATTTCAGTGTGCCCTCCCTGTCATGATAATAATTATTGTTCTACTGATGCAGAAAGATCACCGTCTTGGTGAGTTTGTGTCTCTTAGTGCCGACATCGTGATGAATATATTGGTCAATAATTAGCTTCTCGTGGTGGTGGAACATCATGTTGCAAAAGAGCCGGCATGCCTCCTTGATGATTTGGTGCACATGACTATCTTCTGCGGCAATATGATGATTGTCCATACTGTGATTCCAAATGTCAGGGAAGACGTTGACACTGATAGATTCTAGCACATGCCTGGTGACTTTGGCTGTTAGATATCGTGTGACACCATGGACTGGACCTGCAGGGGCTGTCAGATGTTCTCGCAGAGCTTTGTCACATACACTGACCACTGCGTACATATCCTCGGAAAACACCAAACCTCCTTTGTTTTTTCTGTGCGTAAACAACGAGTGATGTGGGCGACTCTCGTGTCCTTGTTCATCAGTGGAAAGCAGTACAAGCTTACACTTAACACAGCTGACTCTCGCTGCCACAGTTCTTGAAATATAGCCGCTTATGTAGTGTAAAGCATGTTGCTGATACTCTGTGGGCGATATTAGGGCATCGATGAGCGGTTTTAACACAGGATTTATAGATGTTTGCACTGTTCCTGCTTCTTCTTCTTCCAATAGGGTGTTTTCTGCTTCCTGGATAGCAATGCAGTTGGCATGCTTTGATGGGAGCACGCCGTTCTTCAACAGTAAAGCCCTAAGAGCCCATTTGAATTGCAAGGGTGTGGGGTTATTATTCCATCCATGGTGTCGCCTAATTCTGCTGAAGAAAGTCTCAAGATGGTCCTGAGATAGCCTATGTGTTAGCACATAGTTGTACCCATGGTCCTTCAGCAGTTGTTTGGCTATTCCTAGAGTAGACTGGATGGTACACAGGAAGCCAATAAATCCAGTTTTCATCCTGCCCTCTACAAGCAGTTTCCCATCGCTGTCCTTTAGTCCAAGAATGTACTCACATGACATGCATCCTCCGCTATTTTTTCTTTGGCTGTGAAGTTGTGCAGGTTGATGGGGCTTTTGTATCCTCTACCCTGAGGGCTGGACGAGTTGCACAGGTCAAACACACGGTCAAAAACTTTAATGAAATAGGTTGTGGCCTGGCTGTCAGTAAACTGGGGCAACTTCAGATCTTCCCTGAGGAAGTCTATAGCACTAGCCACTGATGCTGAGATGGTCTGGCAGGCTGGTTGTACATTCATTTTGTTTTTTCCATAATGAATGTGCTTGCCACGAAGTTTGTTTGCTAAGACTAAGTTGTCCTTTTGTTGCAATTCATTCAGTTCACATATATACTGCCAATCGATTGGTGGATCATTAAAAAATATCCTCTTTTGGTCACCCAGGCAATTTCTGATATTCTTCACAAGGTGGCAGGCATCAAAACAGAAATAAACTTTTTCTTTCGTGACAGGATTTTCAAAATGGTTTTTAATACTGCCTGGATCTTTCAAATCACAACCTGGCACACATGCAGTTGATTGGTTGGTGTAATTTCTGTCACAAATCCCAGACTGGGAGATGTAATAGTTTATGACAGGACGACAATCACGAACAAACAAGTTTAACACTTAACAAAACAGCCCATCAGACTCACACATTTATTAAACATAATTATACATATAATAGCGCAATTACATACATTATATTATTGAAATGACTGCCGTACCACGGCCTTATTCTCACACACACTCTCCCTCGGATCCACAATCCGGTAGTCACTCCTAAAGGCACTTCGGCCTCAGCCCCTCCCCTCAGGGTCTTAATAGCACATTAATAATTTACTGGCACCGCAGTCTCTCAATATCACATTCCTATTGTCATACCCTTAGCACTCCCCTAGCACCTCAGCAGGGCAATAACACATTATTATTTCCATAGCCATCAACATGGCAACAACATAGTATCAGTTCACTAGCCTATCAACATGGCAACAATATAGTATCTCATTCACTCTCATATCTACGTCCCTGTCCGTGGCCTGACTGCCACGACTTTATGTGCCTCTACTGTCCTGCACTGACAGCCTCACTTCTGGCCTATGTGTGGCCTCCGGCCCTATGCTGGCCTATCCCCTGTGCTCATCGAGGTGGCTCTGCGGCCCGTCCCCGACACCTACAAGAATAACATTACATTGGTATAATACCCTACCATTTCTATTCACTCCACCTCTCCTTACAATCCCCGAAGCGTACACACACTAGTTCACCTTTCACTCACCACACATCTTACGGTAACACACCTCCATCGGAGTACACACTACTCACTCGCGCTACAAATCCATGAACTCACTTTCATCTATCGCTCGTGGCGCACATTGCTATATCCAATATCACGGACTTCCACATTCCTCACATATACTTATTTACATCATGGTAATAGACGAATATAATATAATACATCAATCATAATAATCAATCAACATTCTACGTACCAGTCATCACTGGAAAACTTCCCTTTATGTCCGCCCGATGGGCTCTTATTCACAGGTCCGCTCCGTAGGACCCTCTAACTTGCAGTGATAGTAATACCGCGCGTTCGCCTCCTTCAGACCCCCCCCCACTACTCACGACAGCACGCTTATCTTACCTGCCTACCGTGAGCCCTTCTTACTCTACACCCGCTCTGTAGCAATCCCCTTAATTGCACTCACTCCACTCGTGACATCATCCCCCACCCCAAAAAAATTAATGCAATTAATTTCAAATCGCATCAAGATGACTGTCAACGAGTGAGCGTGAGCAATACCTACACTAAAAAAAACTGACCTAGCAGCTCCCCTAGTATATAAATTACCGAAATCAGGGGAAAATATGGGGATCAATATGGCCTGCAATATGCATATATGTGTCACATCATGAATAGCTAACTAAACACAATATCTAATACAGAATCAAAAGCCAATCAACCTATCAACCATTCTTCATATCATATTTATAATGTCAATATTTTAAAGTCGACTCATTCACACAGATCCTGTCAATGTTCCTGTCCTCCGATGTATAAGCTCCTGAAATCTTCCCCTAGGCTCGACTAAGGTAGTCGGCGATATGATTGCTGGTTCCTGGAATTGGTTGAATAACGAAGGTATACAGCTGCAAAGCCAATGCCCATCTAGACAAGCGTGGGCTGGACGAACGATTGTTCGACAAAAATGTCAGTGGCTTGTGGTCTGTCTGGATACAAAATTCTCGTCCCATGAGATAACGTCCCAGTTTCTGGACGGACCAGACAATGGCAAGACACTCACGCTCTATCACAGAATATTTTCTTTCTCTCTGCAATAACTTCCTACTGACATAACATACAGGATGGAGACATTCGTTCTTCTCCTGTAGAAGACAAGCGCCGACACCAGAGTCCGATGCATCCGTTCTGAGGATAAAATTAGATCGAAAATCGGGTAATATCAAAATGGGTGACGATGATAATGCTGTCACCAAATTATCAAATGATGTCTGACATTCAGACGTCCACTGGACCTTATCGGGTTGTCCCTTCTTAGTAAGGTCAGTAAGAGAAGATGACAAGGAGGAAAAATTTGGAATGAACTTTCTGTAATAATTTAAAATTCCCACTAAGCTTCTGACTTGTTTCTTTGTTTTAGGGATTTGCAACCCTACTAACTTGTCAATTTTTGTTTCTTCAGGTCTCTGAACACCTCTACCCACAATATGTCCTAAGAATATTATCTCTGGACATGCCAAATCCATCTTTGCGGGTTTAGCAGTTAACCCAAAATGACGTAATCGTTGAAAAATTACTGTTAGTGTCTGAATATGATCAGACCATGTCGACGTATGGCATGCTATATCGTCAAAGAATGACACGACATTAGGTATGTCCTTCAACACTAATCTCATTAATCGTGCAAACGTCGCTGGCGCGTTTACCAACCCAAATGGCATGACCTTAAATTGGAATAATCCAATGGGCGTTTGGAATGCCGTGTATTGTTTAGACTCCTCAGTAAGCGGGATTTCCCAATAACCTTTCGTTAAATCTATCTTGGAAAACCACGTGGACCCGGCCAATGAAGCTATTAATTCCTCCTGAAACGGAATAGGCTCCCTATCGCCTACCGTAATAGTGTTCAATCTTCGAAAATCAATACAGAACCGCACCGATCCATCGAGTTTTTTCACGAGGACGATGGGTGATGAATACGGCGATGTTGATGGTTCTATCACATCTAACTTCAGCATTGACTCAACTTCCTTTATGTCTCTATCTCTCGAAGAAAAAGGCAGCGGATACGGTCTAAGAAATACTGGCTTATCCGAAGTCAACTTTATTTGGTGCTGAATCACCGTAGTGCGACCCGGCAAATCCGTAACAACATCCGGAAATGACGCTAACAGGGTCTCAAGTTCCCTACTCCTTGAACTCGTAAGGTCAGGGTTAATTTTTACGTCCATGTAACCTTGTGTCGGAGTTAACTCCGGCAATTGAATTTGTAACTCTTCCTGCGCCTCGGTGTCGCTTACGTCACAGTCCAACTGGTCTACGACCCCCGTACACGCAGTAGAGAAGACAGTCTCCTCTGGTCTTGTCTGTGCACACAGATACTGTGGTCTCTCATAAAATCTCTGTAGCATATTAACATGGAAAACCTTACTCGTTCCATCAATGTGGATAGCGTAATCTACCTTTGAAACAACTCGCTCAATAACATAAGGACCTTTCCATGTCATCAATAACTTATTATGGTCCGTAGGTAACAACAATAGGACCTTGTCTCCTGGCTTAAAAATTCTCAGTTTGGAACCTCTATCTTTATAGTCTTTTGCTCTTTTCGAAGCGATACCAGAAGCTTCTTCTGCTATAGTGCGCGCTGAAGATAGTCTTTCTCTTAAATCAACAAGGTACTGAAACACCGAAATCTGCTCATCGTCTCCCGATGATGGCGACGTCATCATGTCCCGAAGAACATCAGTTGGGCCCCTAGGACTACGACCGTACATCATTTCGAACGGCGAGAATCCCGTTGACTCCTGCCGTACCTCTCTGTACGCGAATAACACTGCAGGGATATATCTATCCCAATCTTTAGGGCGATCAGCAGCTACCTTACGCAGCATCGACTTTAACGTCGAGTTCAATCTCTCGCACATGCCATTAGCCTGCGGATGATAAGGGGTGGTAGTGATGGGTTGTATACTGAATAAGCGGAACAATTCCTTCATCATCTGCGACGTAAATTGCGCGCCCCTATCAGACAGAATTTGCTCTGGTATTCCTACCCTAGCGAAAATTGCAAACAACGCTTCCGCGACTGCCTCAGATGTTATGGTCCGCAGAGGAACCGCCTCTGGCCATCTCGTAGCATTACATATGACCGTTAAGAAAAATCGATTCCCCCTATCGGTCGCTGGGTGAATGGGGCCAACAAGGTCTATCGAGACCTTTTTAAACGGTTCCGAGACCGTGGGGATCTTCTGAAGAGGAGCCTGGGGTGTACGACCCTTATGCGTCGTCTTTTGGCACGCACTGCACGTCTTACAATAGACCTGCACATCTCTGTGGATCGATGGCCAGTAAAAATTTTTTAGAACCCTTTCTTTGGTTCTAGCTATCCCCATATGACCCGCTAATGGGACATCATGTGCCAAATGCAATACTGTTGCGATCAGCAACGCTGGCACAACGACCTGCTTTAAAATGGAGGACACCGTTACATACTTACGGAACAGAATGCCCGCCTGAACAATAAAGGAGGACGACCCGTTCTTATATCTCCTCGTTTTCTCGGTTCGCGCTTCCCCAAAACATGGGTTTAATGATGGGTCCTCCCTTTGTAATCTCGCCAAGCGCTCTGGCGTGATATCTAGGTTGACCGCTGGCGTCGCCAAAGGTCTAATCTTATCTTTATCCGCTACCCGTCGACGTGTTTCGACCGCGGCGCAAAAGTCAATACCTTTTGATTGCGACCATGCTTGCACGTTCTCATCGGAAGGGGAAACTACCCGTGATACATTCCCAATGATGAGCTGGGCGCCTGGAAAACAACCAACGACTGCTTCGACTTCCCCGCTAAGGAAAGGTGTATCTATCATTATTCTTGCCATGGGTAATTTCTCAATGGCCCCCGGAAATTGGATGCACGGGACAGTCTCACCTGTAAGCTGTGAATCCCGAATGCAGTCCCTATGCACTCCCACAACGGTAGATCCTGTATCTCGTAAAACCGAGACCGGTTCGTCCCCAACAAACCCCGGATAAACCCTAAGACCACCTCCTGTATGACATGAATTTATGACGGGGATCTTTCTCCCACAAGGTAAAACACCGGAAGATAATAACTTCTCACAACTGGGACACTTAGAATACTGTCCGCCTCCGTTGTCCGATGTAACACACGCAGCCGCATGATGAAATTTATTTGGGGAACATGGACTGGAGCTACTGTCCACGTTCGCCGCTATCCTACCTGCAGGGCAGTTCACGCTGATGTGATCTGCTCTTCCGCAGTTCCAACACTTCGCGGCCCTACACTCGAGCGAAAAGTGACCCACGCGTCCGCAAGTCCAACACTCCGCTCCCTGTGCTGCCCTAGGCCTGGGTCCCCGTGACCCCTCGCGACCGGAACTAGAGTCCCTATGCCGTCGGTCATCGGCAAAGGTCACAACACGCCCCCGGCCATTACCGCGACCTAGCCCTCCTGCTCGGTCAAACTTACCGGATCCATATGCCGGTGATTGGTGATAGCCCCTATGCTGCCCCTGGGCTTGCCCACTATAGGCACCACGCTCACGCGACCTGTCCCTAAGTCCTGCCGGCGACCCCTCGACAACGGCGACGTACCCAGCATCTTGGACGTACGCCCTGGCGACTGGTTTGGACGGATGTGCCGTACGGTATGCCTCCGCCAACTCAGACGCCTCCTGCACCGTCGCGGGTTCGTTCTCTTTCAGGAAAGCCACCAGATCTTTGTGGCACGACGCGTACAGCTGGTCACGGATCATTAGGTCTTTCAGTTTAGCGAAATCCGTGCCCACATGCGCCAAGTCTACCCAGTTCGCGAAATACTCCGTTAGTCTCGCGACGAAGGCAGCAAAGTCCTCCCTGGTATCTGCACGTGCCCGCCTAAACTGCTCCCGGAAATATTCCTCGGTACGCGCAAATCGGCGAAGCAGCAAAGCCTTCAGCTTATCGTAATCTTGCACGTCTTCGCGCTGTAGCTCTTTAAAGTAGGTTAACGCTCGCCCCTGCAATAGCGATGCCAGGTACGTGGCCCATAATTCCTTATTTTCCCCCCATTGCAATTGTGCGTTCAGTTCGAACCTGTAAAGGAAGGCGTCTATGTCGTCCTTCTGGTCGTCGAACGTAGGGAGCTTAATCCTAACGCCACCTTTATTGTGTACCTGCCGCTCAACCGTTTCCGTTGGCGTGTTCCTCTTGAGTTCTAACTCCGCAATCTTTACTTGCGCCTCTATCTCCTTTAACCTTATCTCCTGCTGCTTAAACTCTATTTCCTGTTGCTGAGCCTCTAACTCCTTTAACTTAAACTCCCTTTCCTGTTCCTGAGTCTTAGCCTCTCTTTCTTGTTGCTGAGCCTTAGCCTCTCTTTCTTGTTGTTGAGCCTTAGCCTCTCTTTCCTCTTGCTTATCCTTAGCCTCTCTCTCCTGCTCCTGAGCCTTAGCCTCTTTTTCTCGCTCTCTATCCTTAGCACGCTCATCGCGCAAATCCGCCTGCTGTTCTTTGATCCAGCCGCGTAGCTCCTCTCCCTCAAGGCCAAGTTCCTTACCCAACTTCATTAATTGTTGGAGTTCCGCCATTTCACAGATTTATGGTTATGGTATGTATTACAAAAACGGCTAACCTGTCGGTATGATCACTAACAACACGACCAGAGACCTGAGATCACACCAGATATAACCACACCTATTTGTATCAAATACAATTCAGAAATTTACCTTTACAGCACAACTAATTCTATATTCATAAAATGTACTGCACTATTAATAATAAAAAAAGAGTAGAAAAGACAAGAATAAGGAAATTCAGTAGAAGGACCACAAGTACGTCAAGGACAACGAACCAGACTAGGACAAAGCTTCTACAAAAAAAAACTATAATGGAAAAAAAAATGCAACCTACTACGCCGATTACACAACACGGTACGAACAAGAACAGAGTCTGAAAAAAAAGAACGTATCTATAGATAGGTAGAAAGAGGGACAAGAGAATACGTCTTCCTGCGGAACAGAGAAGATATCGACGCTACAACTAAACACTAACAAATCCCTACAGAATGTTCACCGTGATGAACGAAGTTCCAAGTTTATCACACCTTTTTTTTTTAAAGGATAAACTAGGTTCAACACAGCAAACGAAAACAGCAAAAACAGAGAAAAAGACAGATTAAAGGAACAGCCCACAATCCAGGGCACAAAAATTTTGACTTTTACTTAACTTTTCTGACTATAACCTCTCCCCTTGTCTCGGAGCTCTGGCTGCTTGACCTCTACAGGCTGGCACGCACACTCTGCAGAAATTTAAGTACACATTAATACATATTCATCAAAATACATGCATCAATACATATTATTATTCATAAACATACATAAATCATATCATGATGAAATTTCCATTCATCCCACGAACAAGGACAACAGCACGAATTCCTAGCACAACAGAAAAACAACTAGATATAACGAATACACAATGTCAAAATGACCACAGGTAAACAGGACGAGCCCCCAGTGTCACAAATCCCAGACTGGGAGATGTAATAGTTTATGACAGGACGACAATCACGAACAAACAAGTTTAACACTTAACAAAACAGCCCATCAGACTCACACATTTATTAAACATAATTATACATATAATAGCGCAATTACATACATTATATTATTGAAATGACTGCCGTACCACGGCCTTATTCTCACACACACTCTCCCTCGGATCCACAATCCGGTAGTCACTCCTAAAGGCACTTCGGCCTCAGCCCCTCCCCTCAGGGTCTTAATAGCACATTAATAATTTACTGGCACCGCAGTCTCTCAATATCACATTCCTATTGTCATACCCTTAGCACTCCCCTAGCACCTCAGCAGGGCAATAACACATTATTATTTCCATAGCCATCAACATGGCAACAACATAGTATCAGTTCACTAGCCTATCAACATGGCAACAATATAGTATCTCATTCACTCTCATATCTACGTCCCTGTCCGTGGCCTGACTGCCACGACTTTATGTGCCTCTACTGTCCTGCACTGACAGCCTCACTTCTGGCCTATGTGTGGCCTCCGGCCCTATGCTGGCCTATCCCCTGTGCTCATCGAGGTGGCTCTGCGGCCCGTCCCCGACACCTACAAGAATAACATTACATTGGTATAATACCCTACCATTTCTATTCACTCCACCTCTCCTTACAATCCCCGAAGCGTACACACACTAGTTCACCTTTCACTCACCACACATCTTACGGTAACACACTTCCATCGGAGTACACACTACTCACTCGCGCTACAAATCCATGAACTCACTTTCATCTATCGCTCGTGGCGCACATTGCTATATCCAATATCACGAACTTCCACATTCCTCACATATACTTATTTACATCATGGTAATAGACGAATATAATATAATACATCAATCATAATAATCAATCAACATTCTACGTACCAGTCATCACTGGAAAACTTCCCTTTATGTCCGCCCGATGGGCTCTTATTCACAGGTCCGCTCCGTAGGACCCTCTAACTTGCAGTGACAGTAATACCGCGCGTTCGCCTCCTTCAGACCCCCCCCCACTACTCACGACAGCACGCTTATCTTACCTGCCTACCGTGAGCCCTTCTTACTCTACACCCGCTCTGTAGCAATCCCCTTAATTGCACTCACTCCACTCGTGACAATTTCCATCACACACAACAGCAAGAACAGAATGCCCAGCCTCTGTCACAAGGGTTACAGCGTCTTTCACTATCTGTGCTTGGCTTTGTCCACTTATCTTGTCAGTCAGAAAGTAACCAATTGGTTGCTTAAAGTGTTTCTTTAATCCCACCACCATCACAACTAATGCTTCTGTTGCAAGGGAATCCTCACCACAGCCTGCATGAAGATGTCCATAGTTTACAGATTCGACATAGGCTTGTGTGCCTGTGTCATAGCTGTAAGTTTTCTGCAAATGCATGGAGTCAAACATTGTTGACACCTCTCGCCGTTCTTCACTCATGTCCTTCCTCAAGGTCTCCAGCACCTCTGTTAAGAATCCTGGTTTGCAGTCTTGATCTAGCTGAAGCCCACTGTCGGATGGTAGATGGATGTGGCAAAGCAAGAAATTTTCTGACATGGTCATACGCTTGCGCGCTATAAAAATGCAGTGTTACTGCAAAATTTTTCAGTGCATCGGTGTAACACCTGCTATGAGAACTTCCTTGAGATGCTTTAACTTCATTTTCAATTAAAGTTAGTGTTTCTCTGTCAAAATTTAGCTTTAACAAGACATGCTGCTCTGATGACAGCAATCTTATTTCCTCCATCTCTTGCAGGACTCCAGAAATAGTCTCATCTCGTCTCTTCAACTTCTGGCGTAGCGATTTAATGACTTTAGTTTTTCCCTCTATCATACCTTTGGCCTTTTCAAGAGCTTCTTTTGAGCATTGCAGCTCAGTTTCTATGTCCATTGGTGGGCAGGTGTAAGAGTGATCTGATAATTTAGCAGATTTCATTGGAATATTCACATCTTGGGCGCCAGCACTGCTACTGGTTCCCACATGGTAAAAATCGCGTTTCTTAGGAGACTTTCTACGTGTTTTATGCACTGGCTGCTTGTGTACAGGATGACAAGGGAAGACAGATGGAATAGCTGTCCTACGGAGAACTTTTCTCTGGGTGTCGATCTCATAGTCTTCTGGACGAAAATGATCACTGCAAATCCTGGAATTGGGTGTTGGTTGCCAGGGTTTTCCATTTTCTTCTTGGCGAGATACACGGTTGATCCATAATTGTAACCGCTCAGGATCTGACAGAGGAAACCTGGATACAGTTGCAGACCAGAACAAAGAATGAACTTATAATAGTAGAAGGCTTAATATTGCTTCCCATATTAATATAAAGATAAATAATTTGCTTAGCTCTCATCAGGTCTGTACAGTAGTTAGGTTAATAAACTACCGTAGTTGTAAAATGTAAAGTGATAAATTTAATGAAATTTACAGCATCTTATTCCTTGGTGGCAATTCTGTCTAAATCAACTGTCATTCCATTGTTATACAGTGCAGGAACAGAACGCACATTATATATGTGTGTCACGCTGGAGCACCGATCAGGCTAATTTTGTCTTTGCCAACCAATGCCCTAATACAGGTCAAGCTTGCAGCTCAACCTTATAACATTTTTGTGTTCAGTGAGAGTGAAAAACCAAAGCACAGTAAATCTGCTGAGTGGAGGAAGAAACGGTTCAGAGAAGCCTTGTGCATTGTAATTAATATTGTGGACCAGATCTTATCTTTAGCTAAATAAATAATAATAATAGTTCGTCCATTAGGTATGATGATGACCTTAACAACACCAGAGGAATAAAGAACAGAAATTGTTGAGAATTTCAACACATGGACAATAAAGAGAAGTAAAGGACACAGAGGACAGAATGGAAAGACTGTTCTTTCATGACTTATGGCTTCTCATGTGACTGATAAGTCCAATTTTTGCCCTGCAGACCCTTCCGCATAAATGACAAGAGTGCTCCGTTGGTTCAGTACCACTGGGCCTTTTCTTGCGCCGTTCTCTTTTTTTGATAGCCTACTGGACTCTGTCAGCTTCCCATGCTTTGCTGCCTCTGGTAAGGGCCGCCCTCCAATTTGCACGATCAAGCGAGAGCTTTTCCCACTCACTCACATCAATGGCAAAGGCCTTCAGTGATTGCTTGAGAGTGTCTTTGTAACGTCTCTTTGGGGCCCCAACATTCCTCATTCCATTGGAGAGCTCAGAGAAGAAGATTTGCTTAGGGAGTCTGGAGTCGGGCATTCTGACAACATGTCCTGCCCAACGTAGCTGAATTTTTTTCAGGTGGCAGAAGATGCTCAATTCCTTGGCACGATTGAGGACCTCAGTGTCTGGAATTTTATCCTGCCATTTGATCCTTAGGATCTTTCTAAGGCAGGCCAGATGAAAGTGATTTAGCTTTCTGGCATGCGATTGGTACACTGTCCAGGTTTCAGCCCCATAGAGTAGGGTGGGAAGGACCACAGCATTGTACACTTTCAGCTTAGTGTCTGTGCGAATGCCGGCAACATCCCACATTCTCTTTCGAAGCCTGCCAAATGCAGAGCTGGCTTTGCTGATTCTTGAGAGAATTTCAGTATCAACACGAGCCGCGGAAGACAGTGTACTGCCAAGATAGGTGAAGTTCTCCGACACCTTCAGAAGACTGTCATGGACTTTGATATTTGGGGTCACAGGATACTTGTCGTCTGGAGTAGGCTGATGGAGCACTTCCGTCTTCTTTGTGCTTATTGTGAGGCCAAAGTTGTCACAGGCACTAGAGAACTTATCAACACAGTTTTGCATGCTATCCTCATCGTGTGCCAGAAGTGCACAATCATCAGCAAATAGTAGGTCACAGACTTGAGTACTTTTGGTTTTGGTTTTTGCCTGAAGTCTCCTGAGGTTGACTAGACTGCCATCAGTTCGGTACTTGATGCTTACCCCTTGAGGAGGAGAGCTAAAGGCTTCTTGTAGCATTGCAGAGAACATGATGCTGAACAGAGTTGGGGCTAAGACACAACCCTGTTTTACCCCATTTGTGACAGCAAAGGGCTCTGAAACACTGCCGTTGCTTTTGACTGCAGCTTGCATGCCATCATGAAACTGGCGCACTATTGTGATGAATTCGGGTGGACACCCAAACTTCGCCAAGATTTTCCAGAGGCCTTCACGACACACTGTGTCAAATGCTTTTGTGAGGTCAACAAATGTGATATACAGCGCTTTATTTTGTTCCATGCATTTTTCCTGAATCTGTCTGGCAGCAAAAATCATATCCGCCGTTCCCCTCTCTTTACGAAAGCCACATTGGCTCTCGGGAAGCAAGTCATTTAACGAGAGGTGATCAAGAAGGCGATTCAGAAGCATTCTTGCCAATATTTTGCCAGCAATTGAAAGTAGAGAGATTCCCCGATGGTTGTCACAGACTTGGCTGTCCCCTTTGTTTTTGTACAGATGGCTGATTGAAGCATCTTTGAAGTCCTGTGGCAGCTTCCCTGCTTTCAACATAATTATGATTGAACAACTCGGTCAACCTTTCAATAAGCTTTTCTCCACCGAAGGCATACACCTCAGCAGGAATTGAATCCACGCCTGGTGATTTGTTAAAGGACATCTGATTTGTGGCAGTCCGGGTCTCATTTGCTGTGAATGGCTTGGCAAGAGCTGCATTAATAGGAGTCTGAGGGAGGCGGTCAATGGACTCAGTATTTATATTTGATGGCCGATTTAGCACACCTCCGAAATGTTCTGCCCAACGCTGAATTATGGCATTCAATTCAACAATGCGTGTTGAACCATCTGACGCAAGAAGTGGCGTACTGCCAGAGCGGGATGGTTCAAACACAGCTCGGAGGCTCTCAAAGAACTTTCTAGTGTTGTTTGTGTCGGCATATTTCTGAGTTTCTCTTACTCGCTCTTCAAGCCAGTCATTTTTCATTTTCCTCAGCTTCTTCTGGAGTACACCCTTACATGCACGCAGTGCATCAGCTTTTGCTGTGGAAGAGGGGTCACTGCAGTGAGTTTGGATGAGACTATTTTTTTCTTTGATGAGCACTTTGATTTCATTATCATTATCATTGAACCAGTCCTGGTGCTTGCGGACAGGAAAACCAACTGTGCTGCTGGCGCAAGAGTGTACAGTCGTATTTAGGTCAGTCCAGCTCTGTTCAATGTTCTCAGGGTCAAAAGTCACGCAATCCAATTTTGAGGAGAGTTCTGATGAGAGCTCCCTCTGTTTCTCAGCTGAGCAGAGTTTTGAAACATTTAGGCGTTTAGGTGGCGCTTTCCCTTGAGGGCGTCTATTGCGCCTCAATGTTAGTCTGAGCTTGCAAACAATGAGTCTGTGGTCAGTTCCACACTCGGCACCACACAACGCCTTTGTTACAAGGACATCCTTTCTGTCAGTCTTCCTCACAATGACATAGTCTATGAGATGCCAATGCTTTGAGCGGGGATGCATCCATGACGTTCTGTTTCTCACGGGGAGACTAAAATTTGTGTTGGTAATGAACAGGCCAAATTCAGCGCACAAAGTAAGTAAGCGCAACCCATTGTTATTGCATGTAACAGCTGTGGTTGTTCTAGCACGTTATAGTAGGGGGGAGTTAGTTGATCTAACTACAACCCTTTAGAAAACGAAACTATTACAGCTGTAGAATAAATAAACACGAGATCCGACGATAGATTAAATAATACTAAAGTTTAATAACTGAATAGTGAACAATAAAATACTAGGAAGGCACCAGCGAAACTAAATATCTACGCCACACAAAAGGAAACTCACTTACTCACCGACCAACCACTCACACAGGTCCATATATATAAACATTTCTATAGAAAGTTCCCGAAATAAACGTTACCTTTGCCCTCGCACAACTAACCAATCACGTATCCATACGTCATCAGGTTACATCACTCAAGGCCAAATCTGGCGTAAACATCGGTCTCCATAACGTTATCGAATATTCGGGAACATACTAATATTTACTGAACGAGTCAAAACACCTGACAACAAGCGACCGAGGAAAAAAACTACTCACTAGAAAAAGAAGGTCAGGTCACGGAGTACAGTACACTCTGGCGGTTGTCAACAATAAAATGGAAAAAAAGACGTGAACACACGCTCAGTCTCCAGCATAACAAGAAAAACGGGGGAGGGCAAAGGGGTAGCCTACAGATGCTACACAACTCCCCAATTTAAGTTGAATATCTTTCAACTCTCAAAACATTATACAGCGTCTGCAATATCGTGAAATAACAATCTTACAGCACTCCCAATCTCACAAAGGTAGTTGCTAATTCTATTACAATTAATAACAATTTCAGTGCCTTCCCGAATGTCATCACAAATACAATACAATGCAGTGTACTTTGCATCACTAATACAATAACTAATACAATACCATCATTGCTTCCCAATGATTAACAGTAGGCCTACTAGTCAAAATAACACAACGCCACCACTGTGGTGAAACAATGGTCAATGATATTATTACAAATCATATATGGTGAAACGATGGCCCATCGTTTACATAATGCTTCGTGCAAGAGCCATAGCATATAACTTGTTGTACATAACATAGTTATCTCCAAAATGTATATCTCATACGTACAATGGCAAAATACCAATACATACCGACCACTGATCAGGGTCTATCTTCATCATATTAGGTCAAAACAAGTTACAACAATGCAATATAACACAAACACTGCTTGCTCGCAGTCCCCATTTGGGTTAAATTTTCCAAAAATTACACCAAGTTCCATTGGTAACAAATATGACATAGCATAAAATCAAAATGTGACTAACACATCATGACTCTCTATCAGCCATCAATTCAATATTCAGTCACAGATGAACTATGTCCCCAATTACAGTACAATACTGCCGTCCTAGAAATTCATCTAGTAGGCGAAAGTATGGGTTACAATGCATTTCAGTGATAGTGTACTACTTTAAAATACCCTGCTCAGGAAATCGGCACAGACATTTTCTCTGCCTTTTACGTAGTAAATCCTGAAACGATAAGACTGTAAAAATAAACTCCATCGTAATAACTTTGGACTGTCAAACTTGGCTGAGTTCAAAAACTCTAATGACCGATGGTCAGTTTGGAGCACAAACTCCTTTCCATACAAATACAAAGTAAACTTTTTTACAGCCCAAACAATAGCTAAACATTCGCGCTCTGAGACCGAATATTTTGTCTCACGAGGCAATAGCTTACGACTAGCATATGCCACAGGGTATAACTTTCCCTCGTGTTCCTGCATAAGACTAGCGCCTAATCCGCGATCTGATGCATCAGTTGCTAAGACAAACTCTTTGGAAAAATCTGGCAGACATAACACGGGTTTGGAGGTAATGACATTCTTCAAAGAGGTGTACACTTTCTCCTGCGTTTCATCCCACTGAACTATATTGGGCTGACCCTTTCTAAGTAAATCAGACAATGGTGCTGCAATCGCTCAAAAGTTAGGAATAAATTCATGGTAATATCCCACTAATCCTAAGAATGCTTTCACTCCCTTCTTAGTGGTGGGTCTGGGTGCGTCTCGTACCTTACACACATTCTCTTCTAACAGGCCAATCATACCTTCTCTCACTGAGTGTCCAACAAAGTCTACTTCAGACGTTCCAATAAGACACTTGGATGGTCTTGCAGTTAATCCAGCTTGGTCCATCCTCTGCAGTAAGTCTTTGAGAGTCTTCACATGCTCGTCGAATGTCTCTGTATGAATCAGCAGGTCGTCCACATATGCTGTCACATTGTTCATTCCACGGATCAATGGCTTTACGATCCTGTTCAGCGTGGCTCCTGAGTTCATCATCCCAAAAGGCATCCGAGTGAATTCATAGTGTTCGCCCATGGTGACGAACGCCGTCTTGGGAATGTCTTGCTGTCGAACTTTCACTTGCCAGTATCCCTTGCTCAGGTCAATCCGAGAGAATAATTTTCCTCTCGAGAGACTCTGAAACACTTCTGATGGCGCTGCTGTCGGATGAGGGTCGAATACTGTGATCTTGTTTAACCTCCTGTAGTCGATGCAGACTCGGTTGGATCCGTCCTTCTTCTTGATGACAACAACAGGTGAAGCATAAGCTGATGAGCTCCTTCGAATGATGCCCAGCCGTTCCATGGTGCTAAGCTCCTCCTTCAATGAGTCGCGCATAGCGTAGGGCACCGGGTATGGTCGTTGACGAACTGGTACTTCTGTCGTCAGGTCGATGCGATGTTCACCCAACTGGCAGCATCCAGGGAGATTGGTGAAGACGTGTTGGTAATCCTTCACCACATCGCAGAGTTCTTGACGTTGTTCCGACGTCAGTTGCGTTCCATACTGGACATCTCTGTAGCCTTCATTCTGGTCCCAGCTTCCTAGGTCGGCAAGGTCCTCCGTCGTTCCACCGTTGTCGCCTTCCAGGTCGCAGTCCTCTATGATTGTCATGCCAGCTGACTCCACGGGTTGACTCCTGTCCATCATGTCGTCCTCTGCCAGTACAGTCTCAGCACTATCACCGCCGCCGTCCTTTATGGCGTTGACATGTTCAGGCGTGGTATCTCTCCTACTGTTGTCCATCCCACACATCTCGGTCACAACAGGTCTCGGTTCCATTGCCACTGCTGCTGCTTTTGACGTCCTTGGAATGTATCTCTTGAGGAGGTTGGCGTGCAAGGTCTTTTCTTTTGCACCCATCTTGACTCTATAGTCGTTGACACCGACAACTGAGACTACCTTATACGGTCCTTTCCATTGGACTAGGAGCTTGTTAGTGTTCATCGGCAGTAGCACCAACACTTCATCTCCGGGGCGGAACTTCCTCTCTCGCGCCTTCCGGTCGTAGTAGGTCTTCTGTCTACCTTGAGCCTTGGAGAGTTCTTCCGTCGCTAGCTTCCATGTGTCCTCCAGCCTCTCACGTAGTTCCATGACGTACTGGTAACTGGTCTTCGTTTCTGGCACCTCTACGTCCTTGGTCCATAGTTGTCGTAAGATGTGCATTGGTCCTCTCACAGTTCTCCCATACAGCAACTCGAATGGGGCAAACTTGGTCGACTCTTGGGGAACTTCACGATATGCGAAGAGCAGCGGATTGATGTATCTGTGCCACTGTTTGGGTTGCTCTGCGCACAATCGTCTCAATGTTTTCTTCAGTGTGCCGTTGAATCGCTCCACCAGCCCGTTGCACATAGGGTGGTAGACTGTAGTGGTCGACTGTCGAATTCCCAATAGTCTATTCGTTTCCTTCGTGACATCTGACATAAACTGGGTCCCTTGGTCTGACAAGATCTCTTCGGGCACACCCAAACGGCTGTAGATGTTCACTAAGGCTTCTGCTACCGTTTCTGCGTCGATCTTCTTCAAGGGTGTGGCTTCGGGGTAACGAGTAGCGTAGTCTATGTACACCAGGATATACCGATGTCCGCCTTCACTTGGGGGGTCGATAGGTCCTACTAAGTCCACGGCCACTCGCCTAAATGGTACGTCCACTACTGGCATACTCTGCAGGTGCACCTTTGGGGTCGCTCCTTTGTTCACCGTCCTCTGGCATATGTCGCATGAGCGGCAGTATCTCGTGACGTCACCTTCAATTCCAGGCCAATAAAAATTGCTCATAACTCTGTCTTTGGTTTTTTTCACGCCGAGGTGTCCTCCGACGATCGAGTCGTGGGCAACACTCAGTACATACTCTCTCAGTTTCTCGGGTAGTACCACTTGCCTTATAACCGTCGCCTGTCTCAGGTCCTTGTAGATCCGGTACAGTACTCCTCCATGTTTCTCAAAATGAACAGACTTATTGCCTCTGTTAGTTGGGATCTTCTTCTGCTCTAACTTCCTAATGTCTTCGTCTTCTTCTTGGAGTCGGATAAGTTCCTCTCTATCCACTCCCGCGTGCCGTTCTGCCCTCGGCACCTTCAGCGACGTAGACCGGTCCTTCCTCTTCTCCTGGGCCCTCGTGGTCACCGCTCCTACCATCACCTCAGTATCAGGGTCGTACGGGTCCTTCGCTCCGTCCACGTTCCCGACTACTAGGTCGCAGATGGTCTCCGGGAGACACAGCGCCGTCACTCTGCCCGTCAGGTAAGGCGTCTTCACGTCGATAACGGCTTCCTCCGCCGCTAGCAAGGAGTTGTCGATCCTCTCGATGAGTTTCTTCCCACCGGTGAGCTGTCCGTCGTCCACCAGTGATCGCCGCACCACTACACCTTCACAGCCGGTATCTCTTAGGACATCTACCGCTCGATCTCCAATCAAGCCCTTCATCACTGGTAACTTCAGTTTCTCCACGGTCCTTCCGTCACTGCATCCTCCGCACGTAACAGGCACCGCTAACTGTAGCTTCCCGTCCTTCATTACCGCTTGAACGTTGATGCTGGTGTCAGCCGTCGTCACATCTTGTCTTGACGACTCGTCCGCCGCTATAACTACGGCCGCCGCCGCCTTGTTCGGCTTGCCTCGTCCCATTTCCTTCTGGGCTGGACACATGTTCCGAACGTGGCCTGGCTTTCCACAAAGGTAACATTTCAACTCACCTTTGTCGTTTAACTTGGTACGACACTCCGTCGCCTTGTGTCCCGGCCTCTGGCACCTATGGCAGACCTGTGGGCTTCTGTCTCCGTTGGGCCTCTGTCGCCATGGCCGGCTCTGCAGTCTGGCGCTCCCGCTGAGCGTCCGGTTCCTCGCTACCAGGTACGCCTCCGCTGAATCTGCGATGTCCTGTAGCGTCTTTGGTTTCCTCTCCCTCACATGGGTTGCAAGGCCTGGTGGGCAAGAATCCATGAATTGCTCTCTGACGAACAGGTCTCTCACTCCTTCGTAGGTCTCCTCCGTCTTCGACAGCTTTATCCACCTCTCTAGATAGGTCTTGATCCTGGTCAAAAACATTCCAACATCTTCTCCATCTTCAGGCTTACCTTGTCTGAACATGAGTCTGTATCCGTCCTCTGACAGGTTGTACCTCTTCTGCAAAGCTTCCTTGACCTTGTCGTAGTCCTTGGCTTCGTCGATCGGTAGTCTGCAGAAGCACTCCAAAGCTCTCCCGGTCAGCAAGGCAGACAGTGATGTCATCCAGGTGGATCTGGGCCATTCAGCTGTCTCGGCAAACCTCTCAAACCGCAGCAACCAGCTATCCAGATCGTCCTTCTTGTCCTGAAATGCAGGTAGCTTGGGTCTCTTGGAACTGGCGTGGTCGTCGGTCCTCTGCGCTGAGTCGTTGCCTCCACGTTGCTGGCGCATCCTCTCTATCTCCAATTCGTGGTTCATCTTTTCCCTTTCCAGCTGTCGTTGAGCCTCCTTCTCCTGTCGTTCAGCCTCCTTCTCCCGAGCCTGTCGTTCAGCCTCCTTCTCCTGTCGTTCAGCCTCCAGCTGTCTTTCTCTTTCTAGGCCTTCACGGAGGTAGTCCCGTCTCTCCTGCCCAGTGAGCTCCATAGCGTCCGCTTCCTGGCTGAGCCTTCCAATAACCTCCGACATGTTGTAGATAGCTTATCGATGATATTCCTACAGCAAACTTTGTAAATAAATCTAATAATTTAGATCTGGTCCGTTCGAATATGGTCGGATCCCGGACGAGCCCCCAATATGTAACAGCTGTGGTTGTTCTAGCACGTTATAGTAGGGGGGAGTTAGTTGATCTAACTACAACCCTTTAGAAAACGAAACTATTACAGCTGTAGAATAAATAAACACGAGATCCGACGATAGATTAAATAATACTAAAGTTTAATAACTGAATAGTGAACAATAAAATACTAGGAAGGCACCAGCGAAACTAAATATCTACGCCACACAAAAGGAAACTCACTTACTCACCGACCAACCACTCACACAGGTCCATATATATAAACATTTCTATAGAAAGTTCCCGAAATAAACGTTACCTTTGCCCTCGCACAACTAACCAATCACGTATCCATACGTCATCAGGTTACATCACTCAAGGCCAAATCTGGCGTAAACATCGGTCTCCATAACGTTATCGAATATTCGGGAACATACTAATATTTACTGAATGAGTCAAAACACCTGACAACAAGCGACCGAGGAAAAAAACTACTCACTAGAAAAAGAAGGTCAGGTCACGGAGTAAAGTACACTCTGGCGGTTGTCAACAATAAAATGGAAAAAAAGACGTGAACACACGCTCAGTCTCCAGCATAACAAGAAAAACGGGGGAGGGCAAAGGGGTAGCCTACAGATGCTACATTGCATGAACCAACTCCATGAGGGCCCAAAACATTTGGCCACGCTGAGATTTCGGAGCCAACCCTAGCATTGAAGTCCCCCAAGAGAATCAGCTTATCAGCTGCCGGGACAGAGCATATGACAGATTCTAGATCAGAATAGAACTTGTCTTTGGCTTCATCTGGGTTTGTCATGGTGGGCGCATATGCGCTAATGAGGGTGGCTGACTGGCTTTTCCCAACTGGGATCCTGAGTGTCATTAGCCTGTCATTTATTTCAATTGGCATGGACTGCAAGTTTCTGACAAGGTCATTTTTAATTGCAAACCCAACACCATGCTGTCTCGGTTCAACTGCACCCTTGCCTTTCCAGAAGAAGGTGTATCCACCACTGAGCTCTTTGAGTTGGCCACTATCAGGGAGTCTGGTCTCACTGAGTGCCACTATGTCCAGGTTGTACCTGCTGAGCTCAATGGCAATAAGTGCAGTGCGTCTTTCCGGGTTGTTTGAGTTGTCCTGTAGTGTGCGTATATTCCAGGCTCCTAGCCTGAGTAAGCTGAATTTCTTTTTGTTTCGACCGCAAAAAGGGATCCCCACTGGTCGCGGTATACCAGTCAGGGTGATGTGAAGTGGGCTTTCTTTAGGGCACCTTTTCTAGCCCCTTCCTCAGTTGAGGTGAGCAGTGCTATCCTTAAATAAGGCTGCTCAGCTACTGTGGGTGCTGCCTCCCCACGCCTCCACTTCAATCGAAGATGAAGCGACCATAGCCCACAGCCACCAACGTGTAGGTCTTTGCTAACAGCTTCCAGTCTATCCAAACCTGCTGCCACCGCACTCGCCCATCGCCGTTGGAATTTTGAGAGGAAAGAAGACGAGACAAAGATGAAAGAAGACGAGGTGAGTGTTAAGACTGGCGCAAAGAATTTGTTTTTAGTGAGAAAGAGCTGCGCAAACATCAGACTCACTCTCTCGCCTGGACACAACTTATCCAAGTGGCAAGACAGGGTCAAGACGACTGGAAATGTATCCAGGTGCAGGAGGATGCCAGAGGGACAGTCATATTGCCTGACCGGCTGCCTGTAGGCTACTCCACAGCCTCGCAGTCCCAACTGACTAGGGTGAAAGACCCAAACCAAAGAACACCAATACTGGTGGATGCTCTGTGTCACAATATCCAGGCCAGAGTGACGGTATATTGCCATCTGCCCTATCAATCAACCACTGGCCTGCTGCCGCCAGCTTCGAAGCTGCGTCCGGGAAGTTTGCTCAATTCTTCGTCTGTGATTTAGGCAAACAAGCCTATGACCACACCGCTACCGAGGGCCAATATGAAGGACTCAAGTACTGAGGGTCACATTGTGCCCTAGCATGTGGCCGTTGGGTTAGATGAAACCTCCTGGCCGTTTGCACCGACAGGTGCACGCCCACTGATACCATGCTAGCGTACCAGTTCATGAAACAGGTTGTACTGGATTACATGTTACCAGTAGCAGATTTTTCTGACCTGACTTACAGCTAAATAAATAAACAATAAAGAACAGCAATAACAGCAACAATGTACGACAACAACAATAATAATAATAATAATATAGATCAACATACCTGTGAAAACTGCGGTCTGTATTCTTTTCACGTCGGGCTGTACAGCCGATCACAACGCACACATACACCATGATGATGGAGAACTCACGGGATCAAAAAGATTGAAAATGCCGAAAATCCAATAGATCGACGAGAAATAAAAAAAATACTCTTTATCTACTTTCTGGTCCAAAGAGGATAGAATACTAAGAGGTTTAATGTGATGTTACCTCTTTAATAAAATGGCCCTGCGACAAGGTGACAAAACAACCCAGATTCGAGGCAGCGCTGTAAACAACACCATTGTTGATGGAGAAACTATAGACTTTAATAGCAGTTTGTGGAAATTTATTGCAAGAAATACTGAACCACTAACCCACAAACCCGGAACGTTAAAAACTTAGGATGATAAAGATTTTCTAAATTAATATATTTAAACAATATATAGAGAACAAAGAAAAAGTAAATAAATCTTCTGTGTGCAGTTGTCAAAAGTGTAGGCTATACAAAATATATAGATCTCGACTGCATGTCGTTTGCAGAGGAAAACTTGCACACATTCACACACACACATACGTGTTTTGGCGACGTTAACCGGTCTGCCTCTGTAAGGTGCGTTAGGAGGTCAGGACAAATCAACCTATAGCAACGTTAAATTTTCAATAAGGTTATCAATAATCCATGGAAGCTTGCACTGAAACATGTTGAATCTGTCCGTTAAATTTCAGAAAGTTTCAAAAACATTTATTACATTGTGTTTTTTTACTAACATAAAGTGGTCCTTGTTTTATCCGGACATGTGTAACGAAATACACAAAACATTTAGGCCAGCAGAAAATGTTTGTGTACCTATGCGCGCATTATCTGGACATTCGTTTTGCGGATAGAAGCTCAACTGGCTAACAGTGGTTTTGAAGAGAGTGTCGCAATTTTGTGCTGTTGGTATTTGGACAGCATTAATCACAACTAACAGAAATTAATGAATCCTCTCTTTAAACAGATCCCTTTTGTTGATGTTGTTTTCTATGTATCTTCATTTCATTGATCATTCTAACAGATGTAGCAATGCTCGTTATCAGCTAAAAAATTCATGAAATAAGAAGTATTCTCAGTCATTTTTGAATTGCTGAAATTGTGTTTACTGAGAAAGTTCAGTTTTACAAGGAAGTTCTTAAAGTAAAGATAACTGTCCATTTGTTGAAAGGTACAAACGTTTTTTGTCCCACAGCCAAACGTTTGTAAACGAGTTCGCTAAATTGATACACCATTCCTGTTATTTACACTTTTTATTAACATAAAAACATGTATCTCCAGTATTTAAAAAATATCTTCAATCTGTTGATGTTTGGACAAATGTTAGTAGGCTTACATTCTGCAGGTAGTGGATTGGCTAAGTTAAACGAGGTGCAAAAGAAAAGTTCTTTATAAGTCAGCGTTGTGCTCCCTCTTATTATTGTACAGTCTTGGCTTCAGTTTCTGTTTTCTCTCACTTCACCCACACAGCTAATTCAAGCTAAACCTCTTTAAATACGTTTAAGTAGGATAATGAATTCATACACTCTGGTGGTTGTCACAAATCCCAGACTGGGAGATGTAATCAGTTATGACAGGACAACAATCACGAACAAACAAGTTTAACACTTAACAAAACAACCCATCAGACTCACACATTTATTAAACATAATTATACAGATAATAGCGCAATTACATACATTATATTATTGAAATCAACTGCCGTACAGCGGCCTTATTCTCACACACACTCTCCCTCGGATCCACAATCCGGTAGTTACTCCTAAAGGCACTTCGGCCTCAGCCTCTCCCCTCAGGGTCTTAATAGCACATTAATAATTTACTGGCACCGCAGTCTCTCAATATCACCTTCCTATTGTCATACACCTTAGCACTCCCCTAGCACCTCAGCAGGGCAATAACACATTATCATTTCAATAGACATTATCATTTCAATAGTACATTCTCCCCTCAACATGGCAATAGTGCATTATCACATTCACGCTCATATCTACGTCCCTGTCCGTGGCCTGACTGCCACGACTTTATGTGCCTCTACTGTCCTGCACTGACAGCCTCACTTCTGGCCTATGTGTGGCCTCCGGCCCTATGCTGGCCTATCCCCTGTGCTCATCGAGGTGGCTCTGCGGCCCGTCCTCGACACCTACAAGAATAACATTACATGGGTATAATATCCTACCATTTCTATTCACTCCACCTCTCCTTACAACCCATGAAGCGTACACACACTAGTTCACCTTTCACTCACCACACATCTTACGGTAACACACTTCCATCGGACTACACACTACTCACTCGCGCTACAAATCCATGAACTCACTTTCATCTATCGCTCATGGCGCACATTGCTATATCCGATATCAAGGACTTCCACATTCCTCACATACTTATTTACATCATGGTAATAGACGAATATAATATAATACATCAATCATAATAATCAATCAACGTTCTACGTACCAGTCATTACTGGAAAGACCCTCACTAGTCTTCTCGACTGCTTCCCTTATGTCCGCCCGATGGGCTCTTATTCACAGGTCCGCTCCGTAGGACCTTCTAACTTGCAGTGATAGTAATACATCGCTTTCGCCTCATTCAGACCCCCCCACTACTCACAACAGCACGCTTAACTTGCTGTCTACTGTGAGCCCTTCTTACTCTACACCCGCTCTGTAGCAATCCCCTTAATTGCACTCACTCCACTCGTGACAGTGGTAGCTTGCAAATATGCCTTTAATGCCTAGAAACAATAAAACTGTTAATAATGCACATGGTTAAAAATAATAATAATATTAATAATGCCCAAGCACAAAGTATATCGTCGTCACTCTGACGCTTCAGAATCATGTTACCATGAAGTTAAATGCAGGTAATCAAAACACAACATGATGCTGCAATTAGGTAGAGATTTGTTTACAAAAAATAGAACGAATGTGAAAAATGAAGAATACGCAAAAGTTGATAACTGATTCTTTGTCTTGATCTGACACCCCCGAATTAAAAAAAAAACGTTATAAACTTTTTGCATGATTGTTTACAAATGCAGTATATTCAATATAATTTCAATTGTTAATCACCAAATCACAATGTTTAAGACAGTAAAACCAGCAAATTCTAACATTAAAAAAACAACGGCAACAAGCAAAAATAGGAAAAACAAACAAACACAAACTTCCTGAGAAAGTGCATCATTGCCTAAAAGAACATCAACAACAAAAAAATCAACTTCAGCCATCGCTGTCATTATTTCAGTAACTAAAAGTAATCATAGGACAAGGTTGTTTTACCCACACAGATAATTAGCAAGAACTGATGAGGTCAGTGATTGATACTGCATTATATCTAAATGCGAATTTTTATGATCAGGAACAGAATTTAAAAGCAAAAAGGGGAAAAGGGGCTTTAAAAGCACTCTTACGGGTTTCTTGTTGGTGACATTATCATTAAGTAAAGTTTTCTTTTACAAATTAAGAAGACTTCTTAATGCGATTCCGTACGAAGTTTTTCACTTGAACCCATGTCCTGTTCTGCAATGCTGGTTCCTTTCCGATGCCCTTCAGTACTTCGTCCTTTCCAGGAAGACGGCCCAAAGCAATGCATTGGTGAAAGCCTCTCAGACATGCATCTTCTTCTTCCTCTGACCACCTCTTTCGTTGTGACATGTCCCTAATGGCTGGTAGAGACAAAGGACAAGTGTGAAGAGTGAGACAGGGATCGTGATAAGACTCACGTGCTTTTTTTTTTCAAGATTGTGTTTCATAATTCTCTGTTGTTTTTTTTTTTACTTCACTTCAACCTAGAAACGGACAGGCCTGATTGGAACAGACTAAAATAAATTTTGTGTAGCCAGCTCTAATGGGTACTCGGGATGAAAATTGGGTTCTCCTTTTCACTTGACATTTAATTGTCGTTATCGGTCAGGTCACCCCATCCATTACAGTTTAAAAGATATCATAGGTAATTGCAGCTTTAAATTAAGGTTTGCCCAAGTACATTGCTGACTGCAATACCCGACATCACCTATTTATACATGTAGTATAAATGCCGTAGATCATTTTGGGTGAGATTTGGATCACAGTATCTGAGGCATTGTGACGTCAGGGCAAAAAGGAGAAACTTGGGGGGGGGGGGGGGGGGGGGGAGAGAGAGAAGGCAAAACCACAGAGCATCCGCAGTTACTCAGAATCTACACACTGAAACGGTATCTTACAGAAGTTACCTTTTCTTTTGACAGATTTTGCTCGTCTCTTCACACCAGAAGGTGACACCTGGCTTTGTTGTATGTTACTGCGCAAACGGAGGGGTTCTGTCAAGAGGAGGAAGGAAATATAGAATTACTGAGAGCTTGGAGAAACGGCTATAAAAATATTTAAAACACAAATAGTTTAATAGTGCATACATTCAGATTTGTTTTTTCTTTGTGCCTTTCGCACATTGCCCTTTCCGTCGCTCTGTGACTGTCCCTCTCTAGGCTCTCTCTCCAGTCTCCCTCCCCCCCTCCCTCTATCTGTCCCTCTCTAGTCTCTCTATTCTCTCTGGATTCTCTCTTTCTCCCCCCCCCTCTCCCTGCGAGCCTGTCTCGCTAGACTGTCTGCCTGTCTCTCTCTTTCTCTAATCTTCCCCCCCCTCCTCTCTCTGTCTCTCTCTCACGTCTTCCTCTCTCTTCGTGTCTCTCTAGTCTCTCTCTCTCTCTCTCTGTCTCTATAGCCTCATATTGTCTGCCTGTCTCCGTGTGTGTGTCTCTCTCTCTCTCTCTGTCTATGCTCCCCCCCCCCTTCTCTCTTTGTTTTTCTTTCGCCTTCTTTTTCTTGCTACAAAGGTGAGCCTTTAACATGTCCCAGTACAAGGAAGGATTTAAATGAAAAGACTGCTTAGCAATGTTTACCTCTCTCCCCTGTAATGCAGTCATCATCATCAGAGCTGGAAACATCCTCATGGTTACTTTCGGCTTCTCCAAAGTTATCGTCATCCAGGTCAGCATTGACTGGAACCTGTCCCTTCTCCAGTGCCATGAGGAGCTTTGCCACCTTGGCCACTTGCACCGTACCATTTGGTAACCTATAATGTTCACGATGTACTTGTATGTCATGGCCCATGTACTGTGCAATGACATCCAGTTCATTGTCCTTTAAATTGACTAACTGTGTCAAAGTTGCTATTTGTTTCCTCAATGCTGTTGATCTGAGCAATTCTGGTTGTTGTAAAGGTATCTCTTCTGTCATCTTTCTTAGGCAGTCACTTCCACGCATGTGCCCCAAGGATTCACTGTTCGGTCTTGCGAAGAAGTAACGATTATCGGGCGACACACCCGCACTTTGTCTCATCTTCAGTAACAACTCCATAGACGCTTTCATTTCATCTGTAAGAATAACAGGAACAATGCGACCCCTCTTTCCAGTTATTTCAATCCGCGTCATTTGCTTACAAAGTGCTCGTTCAAAATTCGAAAGTCCGGCCAAAACATCATCGCTATGAGACTGCTTCGATAATCCAGTGTAGTCTTGAACAGTCATTTTGGACGCTTCTCCTTGTCGTCTCCGGTTGAATAGAATAATGGCAGCCAAGGTAATTTCAGTCAGCCTCGACCATTTTTGCTTCACTTCCACATCTTTTTCAGTGATCAAACATTCCCTCATTGCTTCAGCCTGACTTGAAAGATGTTTTGCTAGTTTTGATACATCATCAGAGAGAGGAAGTTCTTTTGTGTTATTCTTCTTATTTTGGTACAAGGTCCTGTTTGCCTGTGAAGATATTTCTGATTCCCACCGTATTGCGTACAGTTCATTGAATGCATCGCAGTCCATTCTTGTAGAAAGATCTTGTCTCTCTATTGCTTGGGCCTTTAACAAAACAGAACATTTGTGGATGCTGTGTCCGAGTTTCATGGCTAGTGCAGGCACTTTGTAACACTGGCCATCTTCTGTGTACCCAGCAACTTCCTTAGTAGCTTCCACAACATCTCCGAAATGACCTGGTCGAATGAAATCTCTCAGTTGCGCAGAATCTCGATTCGTCCTCTCTCTCAGAGTGATGAGAAGTCTCCCCAGTTCCCTGATTTTATTCCGAATGTGAGCATGTCTGTCCTTGTCATATCCATTTTTCTGAAAGTCTCGTCTGGCTAGCATCTTGATCAAGCTGTCATTCTTCACAACTGATGTTATACGATCTCTTCTTAGAGATTCTAAAATCTCCCCGAGGCCCTCATCACCTTCCTTGGCAGGGAGCAGCAATCGTCCTGTGCGGACAGCTTGTTTCTTAGGTATGGTCTGAGAACTCGGCGCTTTCGGACATTTATGACGCCATAAGTCTCGTTTCAAGAAGTACCCCAGGCATTTTGAGCAGGGAACGAAATCATCCTTATCTAACTTTGGATCTTTCAGCTTCCTCTTCACTACTAGTTCTCCATCACCGCTTTTCAGGACTCCTATGTTATGAATGTGGTCACCAGCGTTTCTCAGCTTTGCAAGTTCATCTTTCTTATCTTGCTTGCCAGCACTTAAAAAATCAAACATACCGGGTTCGTTCTGATGGTTTGACAGTAAATGCCTTTTCAGTTTAGTCTGTGACTTAGCACAAAAAATGCAAAAATGCTTTTTGTCTAACTTTGATTTGTTGTTTGACGACTGTTGATCTGAAACTGTACCAGAAGCTGGTTGATGCGGTTGAAGCTCATTCTCAGTGGATGGGGTTTCTCCATTTGACTTTGGATTAGAGTCGCTATCTTGATGTTTCGCTTCATTGTGTACTGGTGGAAGGAGAGAGAGAATGCCTACTGGGATAAACTGTGAAGCCTCATCAAAGTCAGACCCTGAACATGAATCTGGGATATAATCCTCGTCTCGGTCGTCGTCCATTTCTTCATCAACATAGTCTACATTCTCTAGAATCTGCAATAAAAAGACCAAAATAACATTTCCTTCTTCAGTGGTAAAAAAATTAAAAGAACGCAATTAATATAACAATAATTAACCCATTGAAAAAAGCGACAATGGCTAAGATCAATGAAGGAAAAGTTCATGAAGACAGTGGACAACATGAAAGTGAAGAGACAGCAGTGTAAATATCTATTATGTGTTTTTATGAAAGAAGAAGGTAATATTTCTTATGCCTTAGGTTCAGTAATCAGCCATTTCTCGTTTGGGTGTATTTAACCGGATATACTGATCATGTATCCATCTAGAATGTGACTGCAAGGAAACAATAAATAAATAAACAACTTTAAAAAAAAGCATCTACAAAAACGGCCATTCTGTTACGCATCTCTTCGACAAGATCTACTTCAATAATTTCATGCACTTAAATTTACCAAACAAAACAAAAAAGAGAGAGAAAACGAAAAAAAAAACAAACAAAAAAAACACACACAGATGAAGAACAACATGAGCAAAACTAAACAACAACAAAAACATTTGTAAATACTAAGGGATTTTATTCTCTTATTACTGAATTCATTCCAATCAAAACCAATGAAGCGTGCACTATGCAATCTATTGCTTTGTTCTCTATGGAATGGATACACAAATGAAATCTAAAGCTACAATGAAAAGAGAATTGTTAAAGAAAACCCTCTCTCCACCTTGCTACTGTTTTTCGGGTGGTCTTCCTGAAAATAAATTCTTTCAGTCAACATCAGAAAACAAGCTATGACAACATTTGAAACAGAACTAGGCTACTTACCGCATAAACCGGACTCCCCTCTCTGTCCATCTTGTTTGATCGTGCCAAACTGGCGAACACAGAGAACATGTTTTCTACCGCATTAATCCGGTCGCTTTTTTAGAGGCCATACACTGCATGCGTGTATGCAGGCTGTGTGTTTCCGACACAGTTTACTAGAGACATCCGGTCGGACCATGTTTTCCAAGAAATTTGGTGACGTAGGGCAAGAAAGGGCGGGAAACACGAAAATGGCACTAAAACACTATCCGGTCGGCCGTTTAACGTCGGGTGACCGGATAACGTGGGTGTGTAACAATGAAAATGGCCGGATAACGTCGCAAAGACAAACGCACACCTACACACACACACACACACAAATAGTAAGTCTAAATAAATGCATTTGCACAATCGGAAAGATAGACCACACAATGTGCAACACAACCGTACTGGTACCGGTACTACACTAGGCACATCTTTTGACTCCCAAAGTGTGGCTGCCGAGGCCCCATACCTGGCACGCGTTACGCCACCGCCCCGCACTCCAGTATTATTATAAGCTCCTTGTAATTGGGTTAATTCAATAGGGGAATATTAATCTTAGGCCACTATATAGTTTTGCCCTTGACATACACTATCTTCCCTACCTATGCAAAGTGCCTAGGGAGGGAATATCTTCCCTACCTATGCACTTCCAAAATCATTATAAAACGGACCCGAGTCCGAAAATAGGCAACGGCATAACCTAAGGCCTACACGCTGCTCCGTTTACATACACGATGTCTTCTTCTTCTTCTACTTCTTCTTCCCATGTAGTTGATTCGTCTATTTAATCTGACGATTCCTCAACTGCACCATATGCGACTCGACGCCCCTGCTCTGAGGCTAAAACAGGCTAAAACAGCATATATTAAGACCATTTAAAATATATCGTTGTGTAATTTCTTTGTATATGTATATCTCTGGTTAAAAAATATCTCCTGGTACCTAGATTGTGCACAGAAATAGACCCACACTTTAAATACAATGGTAGCTGCAACGGATAATTATTTCATTGCCAAAAGCCGTTGCAGACGATATTTTTTGGACTTCTGCCGGGAGGTTGTTCCACATCCTGATGACACTAGGGTAAAAAGAGTAAAGATGGCTGTTGATCCGTGAGTTGGGGATGGTATATTTTATGTTATTCTTTCTGTTGCCTCTGGTGTTAATGGTGAGGTGGTTCAGTGGGATATCGGTATTTCCTTCCCTGCCCTTATAAAATAGTTTGACTTTGTTTTTTTGCTCTTCTTTCTTCTAGTGGTGTCCACTCGAGGTCTCTCATTATTGTATTGACACTACTGCTTCTAGCATAATCATTTGTCACAAAGCGAGCAGCTCTCCTCTGGACCCTTTCCAGTTGTTCTATATTTATTCGACAGTGGGGGTCCCAGACACTGCAGCCATACTCTAGGGAGGGCCTCACGAAGGTGTTATAGCATTTTTCTTTTACTTTCCTATCACAGTTAGAGATGTTTCTTTTCAGAAATGCTAGTATACTGTTTGCTTTGTTACATGTGCTATTAATGTGTTGGTTCCATGTAAGTTTTCTGTCCAATGTAATTCCTAAATATTTAGCCTCATCTGTTTCACTCAATTTCTCGCCATGTATAAAGTAGTCTGAGGTGATGTTGTGATGTTTATTTGAAATTCTCAGGACTTGGCATTTATTGGGGTGGAATTCCATACGCCAGTCCCTCTCCCATTCTTGTAGACTGTCCAAATCTTTCTGTAAAATTTCCGTATCTTCTTTTGAATTTATTGATCTATAGAGGAGGCTATCATCGGCGAACAGTCGTAATTTAGTGCCTGGAGAGATCTTACTCGGCATATCGTTAATGTAAAAACTAAAAATAGCAGGGGCCCATTACAGTACCCTGAGGTACTCCCGAGAGAACAGGTGCAGGATTGGATGACTTTCCGTCAACGACTACTATTTGTGTTCTGTTTTCTAAAAAAGACTTAATCCACTTCAAAGTACTGTTTCTAACTCCATAATGGTTTAGTTTAGTCAAAAGGCTAGCATGGTGCACTTTATCGAAGGCCTTACTGAAATCTAGTAAAATGGTGTCCGTCTGTCTGTTATTATTCAAGTTATTAACAAAATCGTTGCAAGTTGTGATCAGCTGGGACTCACACGACCTGTATTTTCTAAAACCATGCTGTACATGTGTTAAAACCGAGTGTCTCTCGAGATGCTTCATGATGCTGGTGTGCAAAATATGCTCTAAAAGCTTACAAGATATTGATGTCAGGGAGACTGGTCTATAATTTTCAGGACTAGCCTTATTTCCTTTCTTAAAAATGGGTACAACATTTGCTTTGTTCCAGTCTTCCGGTATTTTTCCTTGTTCGATTGAAGCTCTAAACAACAAAGTGTAAACGGGGCCAATTTCCTTGGCACAAAGTTTCAGTCTTCTTCTTCTTCTTTCGTTCACCAATCTAAATCTGCAGATTTGTTCTTTTAATAAAATCTACGGTTTTCTGCAGTTCTGGCAGAGCACCATAGAGTTTGATATTCAGGTCGGTGGGTTGGGGCCAATATGTTTCTCGCAGTGCTGAGAGGAGTGTGCAGTTCTGCAATATATGCTCCGTGTTTTGAGGAGACTGGCTGCACTCGCATATGGCAGATGTTCCTATTTTGAACTTGGTGAACATGTGGTGGTGGAGCCTATTGTGACCAGTTCTTAGTCTGAACAATAGTACTTGATCCTCTCTGTTCAGGAGATGATATTTATCCTGTTGGTTTATTTGCTGCCGTCTGTCGTTTTTGATGAGGTTTTTCTTCTCATAGTAGTTTAGGAGGCACTGTGGCTGCTCCAGGCCGGAGCCCTCCTTGGCCAGTTGGTCTGCCTTCTCATTGCCTGGGACTCCACAATGTGATGGTATCCACTGTAGGACTATCCTGCTTCTATTTCCAAGCTGTGTAAAACATTTCTTCAGGTCGTTAAGCTTGCCAGCTTGAAGGGCCTCAAGGACTGATCTTGCATCTGTGAGGAAGACGATGTTGCTGTCCTCTACTTGAAGCTCTGTGGCAGCTGTCATGAGGGCTTTGGCTTCTGATCCATAATTATTGCAGAAGGTTCCGGTTGGCATGCTAATTGTCGTTCTTGTTGAGTCTGGATACTCTATATACACTCCGGCACCTCCGTTTGTTACAGCATTCTCAGCAGAGCCATCTGTGTAGACTCGAATCCATGATTCGCTTGGATACTTGTCATCAAGTAGGCCGAGTACAGCAGTTCTTCTTTCTACTTCACTTTGTTCTCCCTTGTTGAAGACACCATCAACGTCTGTGTGTATCTGGACTTGGGTCTCTGTCTCCTCCGTCCAAGGGGTCTGTTCAGGTACAGATGTCAGGGGGTGGGCAATCTGGGGAAGGTGTGATAGCTGTCTTCTTATTCGCTTTGCCTTGTGAATAAAGCTCGTACGTTTCAGCCTTCCCCTTGCCAGGTCTCCTAGCTTCTCTTTCATTGGGTGATTCTCTATGCTGTTGAATTTCTCTGCCTGGATTGCCACCCTGGTTTCTCTTCGTTCTGCAAGTGTTGCTATCTGGGTGATCTTCTCCATCTCCACAATGGGTGTTGACTTCATTGCTCCTGTGATGATGCGCAAAGCCTGGTTCTGAACTTTGTTTAACATCTGAAGGGCTGAGTTGGACGCTGAACTCCAGGCTGTTGAACCATATTCGAGGTGAGGGCGAATCCCTTGCTGATACACATTCTTGAGAATTCTTTCTGTCGCTCCCCATGATGTGCCGCTCAGTTTCCTCAATATGGCTAGCTTTCTTCTAGCTTTTGTCTCTGCCCTCTCGATGTGATTCCTCCACGAGAGCCTGGTGTCGAATGTGACTCCTAGATAGGTTGGTGCTTTGTCTTCCTTGAGTGATGTCCCATTGAGCTTGATGGCTCCAGCAGTCTGTTTTGGAGACAGGGTGAAAAGAGTAGTGGACGACTTCTCTTCGTTGACTGTGACACACCACTTATTCGTCCATGCTAAGAGGATGTCAGTGGCTCTTTGTAGTCTTCTTGTGGCAACTGTGGCATGTTCTTCCGTACACCACATAACTAGGTCATCTGCATATAGAGCTGTACGTATTCCGCAGGGTAGTTCTTGAACTAGATCATTTATGAAGATCAGGAATAAGGTGGGTGATATTACTCCTCCCTGTGGCACACCGTGTCTCAGCAGTACCTTCTTGCTGTGACATCCATCCAGCTGGACTCTTGCTCTTCTGTTGTGTAGAAGGCTCTTGGTCCACTTGTACATGCAACCAGTCACTTTGTTGTCTCGCAGCTTCCTGAGTAGTCCATCTTTCCAGACTTTGTCAAAGGCCTTTCGAAGGTCGATCCACACTGCTAATACTTGTTTCTTGTCCTGGAAGGCATCTTCAATGTCCTGTGACAGATAGGTTGCTTGATCCTCTGTGGAATAACACTGACGGAACCCTGCTTGCTGATCAGCCAGTAGGTGGTTGCTTTCCAGGTACCACTTCATTCTGTGGTTGACGATCCGTTCCATGGTCTTGCAGAGGCAGCTTGTCAAGCTTATTGGTCGATAGTTTCTTGCTGTTCCTTTGTCCTTTCCATTTTTGGGTATTGGGACCATGATTGCTTCTCGCCAGATCTGTGGTACTTCTCCAGTTTTCCAGCTGACGTTGAAGATCTCTAGTAATTTATTCAGAGCTCCGGATCCGAGTTTCTTGATCATCTCATTTGGTATTCCATCTGCACCTGGTGACTTCCGCAGTTTTAGTTTGCTAATGGCAAGGTCTAGTTCTTGCCGTGTGATCTTTGTGTTCATGACTTCTGGCTGGTCTCCTTCGTTTCTCTCCGGGGCCTTGTCATTTCTTGCCTCCTTTAACTTGCTTGTACTTACCTCTATGTTACAGTCCTTAGCAAACACATCTGCAAAAACATTCGCTGCTGTTTTCTTGGTTAGGGTCTTGCCATTCTCTTGCAAAGTGACTCTGATGTTACTATCTGTTCCTTCATCATTTAGAGCTTTAACCAGGTTCCATAGTTTCCTGCCGTCTTTTTCAAAGTTGAGGGAGGCTGTTTTCTCTTTCCAGCTCTTGCGTCGTGCCTGGAGCTTTCCTCTTTGAAATCTTGCCTTAGCTTGCTGGAGGGCATTGTGTTGCTGTTGTCCTGGGTTGTTTTCAGCCTGTATTCGTGCCTTTTCTACTTCTTGGTGGAGTTCGTCAAGATCCTTGTTCCAGTATGGTTTGTAGTTCTTTCGTGCTCCACGAGGTATTGTTTCCTTGGCAGCTTGAAGAATAGATGAGTTGAACTCTTGCACAATGGTGTTGATGTTTTTCCCTGTTGAAATTATACTTGTGGCAAGCACGCTTGTTCTGTGTCTGAACATCATCCAATTGGCCTTCTTGTAGTTCCATCTGGCAAGGGTGCTGCTGTTCTTTATTAGCTCGTTTTCCACCATGATGAAAACAGGGCGATGGTCACTTCCTCCAAGTTGTTTCCCCACGGTCCTTTTGATCTTCCAGTCCAGGTCTGGTGTATAGAAGGCTATATCCGGTGTTGAGGTGGTATGCCAGCATCTTGAGTAAAATGTAGGTGGGTCTGTGGGCTGATTTATGAGAAGCAGTCCTAATTCATCCTGCCATGTTTCAACCTCCTCACCTCTCTTGTCCATGTGTTCATAGCCCCAGCTTTGGGAGTGGCTGTTGAAGTCTCCACATGCTATTAGCCTACCTCTAAAGGGAATTGTATCCAGGGACATGGATCGGTCGTTTGGGCAGTAATAATTGAGGATGTGGAATTCCGTCTGATCTGTCCTGATGTGTAGTAGATGATATTCTGCTCCCTCCATTAGCACTTGAATCTGGCTTGCTCTGATGTTGTTTCTCACCAAGGTTAGAATTCCTCCTTTTCTTCTGTCTGTCCGGTCGTTTCTAAAGCACTGGTATCCTCTTACCTTGAAAGCAACGTCTTTGCTGAGGTGGGTTTCTTGGATGCAGCAGATACTTACTTTCTCCTCAAAAAGGATGTTTTCTAGCTCTAACTTCTTGCTGTATCCATCTTTCTTGCTGTTGACTCCTTCAGCATTCCAGTGCATTATCTTTAAAGGTTGCTCCTTATCTTTGATGGTTTGGCCAGTAGCATTCCTCTCCTGCCCCCCGGCTCCCCGGGGCAGTCGAGAGGGACCTCCAGTAGCTTGGGTGGGCCCCTTCGAGGCTGGGGGGCCCGGCACTGCCGCTGCCTGGGGGGACTTCACAGGGCGAGCACCATGACGATAACTAACTGCAGACTTAGACATAATAGTGAAAAGGGTGCGTGGTATCTAGGTTAGGCGCCCTACTCTGGCCAGATACCGTCTTCAGCTTATTTTGCTAGAGCAGAGTTTGCTCATGCTCGGCGAGATGGCTCGGCCACATTTGTTTCACACCCCTGGTGGTGTTACTAAAGCCCCCTCACCGGCGGCAAGGAGTGACCTCGAGGGGGACAAAGTTTCAGTAATTTGGTGGTAATTCCATCAGGCCCTGTAGCTTTATTTTCATTAAGGTTTTCCAAAAGTTTCAGCACTCCATTTTCTGTAACAAATATTTCATCCATATCCGGCAGTTTGGCACCACTCAGCTCTCCCGGGTAGACACCCCCTGGGTCAGAAAAGACCTTACAAAATTGAGTATTTAAAATATTGGCTCTTTTTTGGGCATCTTGCTGTGGGTGTCCTCTCTCATCGTTCAGTGCCGCTACTCCAAAGTTTTCTTTGTTTTTACTTTTCACATATCTCCATAGTTTTTTTGCTGTTATCACTTGTATCACTTATCATGTCATGGACATAATTATTATGAGCTTTCCGGCATTCTTTCTGGGTCAACCTTTTGATTTCTAGATATTTTTTTTTTACTCGTTCGGAGTTGCACTGTTTCATTTTTTTTTAACCATTTATATTTTTTCCGGACTAATCGTTTCGTTAAAGTATTTATCCAGGGTTGATGAATTTTCGTGGATGACATTTTTGTTGTAACATTTTCCATGATCGTATTCAGGTTTAACTTGATACAGTCCCAAAGTTTGTTTACGTCTGTTTTTGAAGAGTGGTATTTCATGAAATAAACTGCCAAAAGTTGCTGCCTCTCTTTTCAGTATATTTTCGTCTGTCTGATTCCATAGGTAAATCTGTCGCCTAATAGGTCTTTTTATAAAGGGTTTCAGTTCTGAATCGATTTGAACTATGTCATGGTCCCCTAGGCCAGGGAGAATTTTGAGCTCTCTTGTAAGGTTAGGGAAATTAGTAAAGAATAGGTCTAACAGTGCATCTCCTCGAGTGGTTTCTTTTACTGCTTGCTCTAGGCCCATGTCCGCAATGCTATCTAAAAATAAGTCATTTATTTCTCTTAAATTTTGGCAATTCTTCACATTTCCTTCTTCCCAGTTTATGTCAGGCAAATTGAAGTCTCCTCCTATCCAGATGGTAGCCTTTTTGTTCTTTTGGTAGGCACTGAGAAGTTCATCACAGATGTTCTTACTAGTTTCCAGGTCACTACTAGGGGGTCGATAGACTGCACCCACGACGAGAGGAGGTTTACCCTTCACGCTAATCTTACAGAAGACAGTTTCTCCTACTTCCCTACTGGGTATTTTTTCACTGACTAAATTTTTCTTCACTGCTATCAAGACCCCACCTCCCCTTCTCTTCTTCCTATCATTTCTGTAGATTTCGTAATCATCGCTGATTGAAATTTCACTGGTTTTTATATTTTCATTTAGCCATGTTTCTGTTCCGATGATTACATCAGATTTAGTTTCATTCAAGAATGAGCTCAGTTCTTCTTTCTTGTTCCAAATGCTCTGAAAATTTATAACCTGGGTTCTAAACATAGTTTTCTCTTTGGCTGGCTCTTTTTTCTTGGATTTGGGGTGTGGAGTTGATGAACATTTTGGTTCAAAAATTGGTATTTCAGTGTTACTTTTATTCATATATAGCCTATTCATATCCAAATGTTGTAAGATATCAAAACTATTGTGGGATCTTGATCTACTTCTATCTAAGTTTAATTGAAAATCAGTGAACAAGCTGGAACTAAAATTTGGCATGCCACACTGGACACATTCCCATGCGGCACTGCTGTTGCCTAGTGCTTCATACATTACTGAGTTTATTCCCATACAGTCGATGTGATACCAGCAGTCACAACTATCACATGCAATGGCCCTCGTTTTCCAGGTACATTTTTTAAGGCAAACGGGGCAAGGGGGGGAATCTGGTCTTGGGTCCAGGGTTGAGCTCTACGTCACCCGACAATGACAGTAGTAAAAACATTACTAAAGAGATATTCATTTTATTTGAAGGACTAGTTAACTTAAATTTCGAACTGGTTCTAGATCTATTTCTCCTTTCCTGTCCGAGGACAGACCATGTAATGAGTCGCGGCCCGTCCTTTGATGGCCGCAAAGCGCCTTCTAACAAGCCCATTCAACCCGTGGTGTGTCTGGGCATTGATCTAGACGTCTGCGAATAAGAGTGGCAGACAGTCACTTTATTTACGTTGAGTTTAGCGAACACACAAGATCTAGGTCTAGATCTAGCTAGCTCTAGAGTCTAAATCTAAATTATACAAAAGATTTTACACAACTAATATATTTTTTAATGGTCTTAACATCTATGAAGGTTTTACCCTGCTTTTAGCCTCAGAGGAGCGACGTTGAGTCGCATATAGTAGTGCAGTTGGGGGAATCGTCTTATAGACTTAGACGTACCAACTATAAAAGAAGAAGAAAAAAAAATAATAATAATAAAACTGGTGTAATTACCTACCACTTACAGAGGTAAACCACCAATTCTTCTGTATTAGATCCATTGGACACCAGTGCGTGTTTGTTCGCATTGGTGCAACTGGGAACCACACAGTCTGTCAGTCACACACCACGGTTTGGTCAGTGATTTCATTCGATTCTTTCTAAAAAAATTTCACAATAACAACTTCCGGGTCATCAGCCGTGGTGGTAAACCACTAGATCTGGATCTAGATGCGTCAAAATTTGAAGAAATTATTATGGTCCAAGTGTGAACATGGACAAACTGTTGACATGGGAATTTGTTATTGTTGATATTGTTATCTAGACGTACTGCTTGTTTCTATGTAATCTACATTTCCCCCCCCCCCCACATTTTAATTTTGCTCCAAGCCCTGCTGCGACCCAACATATTTTCCGTGGGTTACCTTGGTCCACAGACAAGGTGCTCGCCTCTCAAGCAGAAGGTGCCGGGTTCGATCCCCAGATGGCACAGTCGTGTTGGATTTTTTTTAATTTTGGGGGATGGTGGGTAGGGGGGGGCGAATTCCTCTCCCTTAACCTAAGTTAGGCAGGATCGAGTACTTAGTTTTCTCGGATAAGGACGAGAAACTCGGATGGCTCATGTGCATGTTGCACAAGTAAAAGATAGGGCATACTTTGACAGTTGAAAGTGGAGATCTGTCAGTGACAGTGACAGTGCAGAGCGCATTGTTGGGAAGAATCTGATGAATCTGTATAGACTAATAAAAAAAAAATTAACCGTTATAGGACAGCAAGAAAGACTCTACAATGTTTCTACATGTAACACATACTGTACACATGTACCGATTTTCTAAATGTACATTGTATCCCTAGGGTTTCACTGCCCAGTAACAGCAAGGAGCTTATAAGCTCCTTGGTCCTGAGCCATTACAGTTTTACAGGGGAACATTTGTTATTTTGTTTGATTAAAAGTATCTCGTTTTTTCGGTCTTAATTTTTGAGGTTCACAGCTTTAAGCATTCATTTTCCTTGTTTTTTTTATTTTTCGTGTGTTTTTGTAGAAGGGATTTTTTTTTTTAAGGCCTGGCAGCTGCCATTGTTGGATCTGCATGCAATTTTCACAAGAAGCCTTGAAAACTCGATGAAATGTCACCATAAAACCCTCGAATCCTAATTCTGTATCAATAACGATTTTTGACAGTTTTGTGAAAATACTAGTGTTCTTTTGGGGGGGGGGGGGGGTGTCGTTGTACTTTGTCCGGGGAAACGAATACTTCATAGCACTTTACCCCCCCCCCTCCCCCTCCCCGACAAGATACTATGAAGTAAACGAAATGCTTCGTTGCAAACGTTCCCCCTAGAATAAATACATGTGTACACATTGAAGTAAATGTTTCCCCCGACCAAGTACTAGGTACCACAAGTGAAAAATTCAAAGGTTTTGAAAGCTGTTTTTGAATACTTTTTCAAAAAGAGCTTGCAAAACTATGAACAATAAAACTTATTTCAACAAAATCGGTCAATAAACAAAAAAGTTATGACGTTTCAAAGATTTTATTAACTTAGAAAAATTTTTTCCATGTCGTAATAGAACAAAATAGCAATTTCAACATCATTTTAAACAAATGTGAAAGAAAGATACAAGCAAATAATCATATTTTCTTACAGACATGGTTATAATGATTCAATACACAAAAGAATGTAGGCCTCCATGAGAAATTGAATTTGATACAGGACTGTATAAATCGGGAAAAATCACTTTGACAAATGAATTTTGTGAAAAAAGTTGAATCAACCCCCATTTTCGACATCCAGAAATAAAGAAAATTACTAATGAATGAAAGTGAAACTCGCAGCATGTCTTCAGTGTATTACAGATAACTGCTCAAATTTTTTTCACAGCATATAAATCGAAATTTAAAAAAAAATAAACCAGTAAACATGCCAGCGAAGCCAAATTTGCCGCTTTGCGGAGAAATCTTGCAAAAACACATTTTTGTACATAAAAAATTTACTATTGATAGTAGAAAGTTGAAACTTCACATGGTAATGTATTTTCACATGCTGAGTATGAAAATGAAGTCAAATTTACTGTATCTTGATAATGAAGCAAATTATAGGATTTTTATGGGGGTACAAGACCAAGAAAACAATATTTTGAGGCACAAAAAGGTAAAAAAACATGAAGTGTCTCAGTAAACAATATTCACAAAGCACAATATTGCATTACACAAATGTATGATGAAGTGTGAAAATGCATTTAACTGAAAGTAAAATGAATGAAGTGTTTCATATACAAAAGAATGGGGCAGTCTTTCTTTGGTTCTAAATTGCTCATAAGCACAAATTACATCATTTGTTATATCAGTGCTCATTTGTGTAGACCAAACTTCATGACTTCCTGAACCATTTAGGAGTTGATCTCTTGTCAGGCCAAGGTTGAGGAGAGCCGCGGGCAGGGGATGAAAGTCAATGGTCTCACTTAGGTTATTCCATGTGTGGCTATCCAACAAGCTCCTGATCCTGTGTTCAAGCTGACCTCTAGAGACATCGTGCCCTGGAAACAGCTTTATGAACCAGCAAAGTACCTATGGAAATAAATACATTGCATTAGATCTAAGTGAAATTGAATGACCAAAATACATGTATGTCATATTCAGACAAAGACAAAAAACAATGACACCACTGAGTCATCCACTCCATTCCAGTGAAGGGTCTGCATAATCTAACTTACAGGGATATAGGCCTATACCTTACCTTTATTTAATAACAAATTGTTTTAATTTAAGACGGAATCTTTTTTGGTCATAGTAAAAGGTCAAGCAGTTATATTGGCTTTCTTGTGTAGGTACCGGTATACTATACTAGTAATAAAATATAATACATGTAGGCATAGATATAAAAAATGAAATAATATAAATAATATTGTATTTGCTATTAAAATGATCAAACACCACAACAATTTTCTGTATCAAGTTATAGTTTTTTCATAACCTAAAAAGGTCAGACAAAAACACACACACACACACAAAAAGCCTTACCACTTCCCAGGTAGCGTTGCTGTCCTCTTTCAAGACATACAGCTGCAGCAGGACTCTTTTGGTTGGGACAGGGAATGTTGGAAGTGTTGGTCTTCTGCCTCTGCCATTTTTCAGGAAGTTGCTCTGCAAAATTTTGAAGTCAGGGTGTTCACCTGAAAAAAAAAAGGGGGGGGGGGGGGGGGAAGAGTCATTAGTGTCTTGTTCAAAGGCTAATTTTAATTCAAATATTTTCACAAAACAACAAGTGAACCATTGGGCCTGCAAAATAATTTGGATCACAGTTTATAAATTAATAAAAAAAACAGTACGGTGGGCCTTTAATTTAAGTGGCATAGATAACATATATTTTTAAGCCAAGTTATGGTCAAATATTTTGTTTGGCCAGGTTCTGTAATTAAGCAAATTTCTGTTATTTTCCTTGAGTATAAGTAGTCCTACTCTACAATTTGAATCTTAATATACACCATAACCCCCAACTTACTCCTTATTCTTAAAATACTTAAATTGCATATATTTAAAAAACTTAGCCAAACAAAATATTTGGCCAAAATATGTAAGTGAGTTTGGCCTCTCGCAACTCTAAGGTCCACACATCATAAAGGAATACCAATACTATGAATGACTAGATTCTATACATGATAATATTTGGATACCGGTAAGGCAGAAAATATATAAATGCAATAAAACTAATCTAGATCTAGATCTATGTTGGCCGTAACAAGGGTTGGCCATATTGGATTTTCTGTAGCACCGAAAAAAAAAACATCTCTGTTTATAGACACCAAGTCTTTTTGACAGCTTGTTTATTATGAATTGTATGTTAACTTATCAAGAAAACAACATTTTAATGATGCTGTGTATGTACATGACCGCAAAATTTTTTAATTCTTGATTGAAAATCTGAATCGAGCCCTTATCATTAGGCTGTTCCAGTAACCGAAGTTAGCCCCCCGGTACCAGTGACAAATCAAACAATTGGTCTTTAGAAATTATGTTAATTCATTAATTAATATGGATCAATTTAATGAAAAACTTACGTAGTTCATGAAATATATCTGTTCTGATGTTTTCTTTGTCCGTTCCATGTGTTTCAAAGCCCTCCATCTCCTTCAGCGGAAGACTCAAATTTTCTTCCGTTCCCATGTTCTCGGGGCCTCGCTAGGCTTGGAATAGAGCCTGTAGAGGGGGTGGTTTCTTTTCCTGTTCTCTTCGCCAGAGAGTTTTTCTCACGGATTATATGGATACTGTTGAAATCTACACTCCATGACCTTTCTTTTGATATGTTGCGAGCTGTCCTTCGATCATTATAAGGGTCCAAATTTCACCATCATTCTCTTCAATCGAGGATTTCGTGCATCCTCTCGCAACAAAGATAGCGAGGTGTGGTATCATATGAAAGCCAGTGATCTCCCCTTTCTAATGATGTGCAATTTGTATGGATTCGATTATCTCTGATTTAGAGAAACCCGATTTACCGCAACCGATGCCGGAATTTTGGTCTCTATTCTGGCTGCGCGCCGGGCTTTCCAGTCCATTCATGGGGGTCTTTCTCATTAAATAAAGATACATTTTTTTCATTGCCATCATCTAAAACTTGCATAATTCAAAAGATGAGACTCTTATGAACAATTCTATATAAATTTTCAAAAGGTTTATTCAGTAAAAACGTAAGTATCAGTAGTCAAGAGTGTTAGGTTTCGAGTATCGCTCCAGGCGACGGCAATATTCTACCGCCGGCGAGCGGGGACTTGTGGTACCTACAAGTACATGTCCTACAAACGGAATTGATGGAGTAAATAAATAAGGAAATGTACCGATATTTTACGCTGCAGCGCAATTACCCATAATTTCAGAGATTTAAACCAGAATAAGAGAGAAATACGAACGATAAAGGAAAGCCCATGTAACAATACTATTGACATGGTTGTTGTTTGTTATCTTCCTTTTCTCTTTCTCGTTCTCTCCCGTTTTCTTTCAGCCTCACTTCTTCTTCATTTGCTGTTCCAATTTACATTTTAAAATACATGTAGCTGTTTATTTCTGTTGCGGGGGTTGGGTCAAATTTATACAAATATTTTTTTGTTTGCTCGTTCCTTTTGTTGTTGTTGTTGTTGTTGTTGTTTTCATATTTTATTTGTTTATTTACATCTGTTTATTTGTTGCTTTTATCGTAATATTTACCTACAGTTCTTTTATATCTGTCTGGGTGTGTATGAATAAAATATGTGTGTGTATGTAAAGATAAAAAGGCAAACAGAATTAGATCGCTCGGAATGGTCAGTTCCTGTCGGGTGTCATAGATTTGGTCCTAATTGGACCAGAAAAGGTAGAAAATGTCATTGGTCGCATGGCCCCCAGGAACGACGATAAAATGATGTGAAGAGAAAAGCATGTTCTTTATGCCACTGGAAATTGGGAGATGGGGGGGGGGGGGGAGGGTTGTAAAGCTCATGCCATACTTCGGAAGTTGAGACTGTCGTGATCATCAGTGCCAGCAGTCTTTCTCTTCTTCAGGGGCAGATGCAACGTTTCGACGATGGGCTTTAGATTTGAAGCACTGAAGGTTGACCACAAAGATTGTGTGTTCCTTCGCCGAGCGCATTTTTTACTGTTCTTGGTCAGAACCATTTTGGAGTTTGGTTTGTCCGCTTCCGTGTGTCTTGCCTACAATTTCCATTCATGACTTTGTCTTCAACCGCGTATAATATGGTATGTGACGTTTGCAGTCGAAAAGCTCCTTTTGCTTTAGTTGTGTTTTCAAGGGTTTCCAGTATTCTCGAGATTTCAATTACATTTATCTGTTTTTCTCTGTTATCAGCATCTAGAGTGGCGAATGAAATTATTATGATATCTCGCTGCCATGGATCCTGACATCGTACAGATCAAATCGACAAGTATTTTTGAAAGCGAAGTGGATAGGTGCACCCCGGGGTGTACCTAGCGAAATATAGGCGTTTTAGGATAGGTGGACCCTGGACCAATGAAACACTGTCTTTCATCGCCAAGTTAGGCTAGGGTAAGAAAAACAAACATTCGAATGGCGGCATGGATCTATCTAGATCTACATGTTTAGTTGGACCTGAAAGGGGGGGGGGGGGGCGTGAGGGTCTAGCCAGTTTGTATCAATGGGCGGTAGTAAGATTGACTAATTAGGCGAAAAGGGGCTGGGGTAGCCATTGGCGATCGATGTACACACAAGTAGGCCTACATTGGCTGAGATCATACCTCCGTGGTGCAGCAGTTGAGTGAGTGGACTTGAATGCCAAGTTTCTGGTACCACCAGATAAGTATTCATGACTGGAATTTTTGGCTGAACTACAACAGAATTTTTCTTTTTGCAACATCACTCTTACGGAACACACCACTTTTAAGAACTACTATCCTAAAACATTTCACTACAGTGAACCCAAAATAGGGTCCATCTAGCGAAATATAGGCCTAGGCGTTTTAGGAAAGGTGGACCCCGGACCAATGAAAGCTGTCCGGGGTCCCCCTATCTTATACGGATAGGTAGACCCTGGGGTCCACTTATCCTCTACCTTTTGAAAGACATAACTTTCCATTTGGTATTCGAGCAGAAGATGTGACTTCCAGTGAAAATCTTCTTCTTCCTTTAGCCTCTTGATTCCTTGAGGAACGTAGGGCCGCAACAACACGCCTCCAATGCACGCGGTTCTGGCAGGTCCTCCTTAGCTCGGCCCATGCCATTCCGGCTGCCTTCACCTCAGCATCGATACTCCTGCGCCAAGTCTGTTTTGGTCGACCCACTTTCCACTTTCCTTGTGGGTTCCAGACCTGAGCCTGCTGGTGATGTTGGATTCGGGCTTTCGTAACGTGTGGCAGATCCATCCCCGGTGGAAATGCAACAGTGTAAAAATGAGGAGAGACTCATTCTTACTCTTAGCCGTGCCCCTGTAGGATGCTGGAATCAAAGAAATACTTGGCAGTGTAAATCAGACACTGATCAGGTCAGTGGGATCACTCACAAAATCTGAGTTTTTATACCCGTAAACAGGACGAATCCATTTCAGTCTTAACACATTTGATGAAGGGGTGCAATTTTCTGGTTTTGCTAATAAATCGCTGCTTACTGACACACCACCTCCAGACAATGGCAATAGTCCAGCTGCCTATTTTTGACACGTATCAGCTGAGAGGTTGAAACGTATGGCAATTTATTTTTGTATGAAGTTCGTGAAACCAAGGTCATCAACCATCGTTATTTCTTTTTATTGTGAATTACTGTCCAAAACAGTAAATACATGCAGGAGAGAGAGAGAGAGAGAGAGAGAGAGAGAGAGAGAGAGAGAGAGAGAGAGAGAGAGAGAGAGAGAGAGAGAGAGAGACACACACACACAGAGAAGAAAAGAGAGACGCAGGCAGACAGACAGACAGACAGACAGAAAGAGAGACAGACAGAAAGAGAGACAGACAGACAGACAGACAGACAGAAAGAGAGACAGACAGAAAGAGAGACAGACAGAAAGAGAGACAGACAGACACACAGAGAAGAAAAGAGAGACAGACAGACAGACAGACAGACAGACAGACAGACAGACAGACAGAGAGACAGACAGACAGACAGACAGACAGACAGACAGACAGACAGACAGACAGACAGACAGACAGAAAGAGAGACAGACAGACAGACAGACAGAAAGAGAGACAGACAGACAGACAGACAGACAGACAGACAGACAGACAGACAGAAAGAGAGAACTGTTGTGGAAGTAGTAAATTTATTTCTGGTGGTTGTTGTTGTTGTTATCGTTGTTTTGTCATTGCTGTCAAAGGAGAAAAGGGTAGTAAGAAACTACGTCTAAGAGTAAGAATGGTCACATCTTCGGTGCTGAAGTTCTGTTTTATTTTAAACAAGATTGACCTACCGGGCATTGCCCGGAATAAACAATGATGTGCTCCTTCTCTCTCTCTCTCTCTCTCTCTCTCATATAAAAGTAATAAACTACAGTCTTGCTTCAGAACTCATGCGCACCAGAACACTACGCACCAAACTGAACGCTTGAACTTTGGCAACTTTGCTAGATTTATAAAAATCGCGAAACGATATGGCGGAACGAAAAATATCGGGCGGTGAAAAAGAATGAAAACACGCTAGGAGAAATTAAATGAACTATATTTAGTTTTATTTTTAGAAATTCGTTGCAATACATGTATTTAATCTGCAGTCAGATATCGTAAAAACCTAGTAATACTCGTTCTGTCTGAGCACAGAAAATTTCACGATTTTACATCCAGCCGTTTTTATACCTATAGAGCACAAAGTTTCAAAGTCTTCACTTATTATAATAGATTTTTTGTTTTTCTGTTTGGGAACGATGAAATTAGCCACAGCATCAACACTGTCGAGACTGGTAGTCCTATTAACTGACAAACATAAAAGTATCGAACCTAACTACATGCAGTGGTACCTAATGGTTAATTTACAGATTTTAAAGGATTATTATTCGCTGGGCCTGAAATTCTTCACACTGTAGTTGTTACAAATTGTCGAAAATCTTCATTTTATTTTTTTTTGTAAAATAAAGGGGGGGGGGGGGACCTTTTACTAGGAAGCAAATACTTCGTCACACAGCCACACTCAGCAAATACGCAAGCAACTGATAAACGGTAAAAGATCTGAATTGGAGCTTAGGTCACGTTCCTGCGGGAAATAATCTTTTAAAATGTCCTCAGAGATCAATACCCCTCCGCCATCCCCACCCCACAACAACAACAACAACTCACACGCGCGCTCCACAGTCCTGACCAGTGCAACATTGAAAGGAGCCTAGTGTTTTTTGTTGTTTTGTTTGTCAAGTGCAGTGCCGTCACTTGGCATGTGGCAGATGTCCCTTATCTCATAAGGGAGCGCAGGTTTTTGGGCCATCTTCCTCTCGGAGGAGATTTTTTCCTGCGCAGTGCCAAGTAAGGCAGCAGTGGAAATAACTCTGGGAATTTTTTGTTTCCTACGAAAAATGTGCATGTGGGGTAAGGGCAGCGATCAATTAATTTCTCACTTTTTATATTGTATAAGTATGGATTGTTTCCCTTTTGGAGAGGGGGAGAGGGAGAGAGAGAGAGAGAGAGATTTTCTGTAACAATTTTTGGATTGGGCGCTACAGAAATGATCTTCATCATTTACTATGTCTTACTCCAGCTTTCAACCAAATCTCTCATTTCATCTCTCTTACTGAAATGAAACTAGAGCGTTTGGAGTATCAATACTACGATGTGATTCAAAGTTGCCACTGCTTTTCTCAGAGAAAGGTGTTTCAACCCCCATTGTCCCACCCTCCCACATTTTAAACTTACATCCTATCAGTCCCATATTGAACAAAAATGAAAAAAACAACAGACAAAAACCTGTGACTAAATTAGATAGTGTGCACACATATTAAGGGTGTAAACTGTTTATGACGGAGTAACAAAGCATAATTATGCCCACCAAATTGCACGATTAATCTGAAGAAAATAATTGAGCACACCTCAGTTGCTTGAACTGCAGAATGTACTAAACATAGCAAATTGAAACCAAAAGAAATTTTCACCCAACAAAATATGGATCTGTACAGGGTTAATGTCTACGGCTTGAGTAAAAAAAACAAAAAACACCCTTCCTTCTGAGATCCACAATCTCCGCTAGTTTTTTGTTGTTGTTGTTTTTTCAAATGTGTGAAGTAAGATAAGAATAGGTGACAGAATTATTGAATCAGGAATTCTTACACACATCATGCTCTATCCTACCTGATCACAGTGATCAGATGGGATATCTGAGCGTTATAATAGAGATATATCTCCACAGACTCTTCGATACAGGAACACCAATATTTTCTTGAAGAAACAACAATGTATGGATATACTAATGGAAACCAGACGAGAAAAAATAGTCCCAACACGCCCTCCCCTCCAAGTCCCCTCCCTCCCCTCTTAGATGACAAGAAGAGCCGTGTGATACAGCCTGGGGAGGAAATGCAAAGGAGCATGACAAGAACAAAATTAATAACTCTATTATCAAAAAAGATTGCTAAGTAAATAACAGAAAATACATGAACTTTGATGAGTTATTTATGCATTCATGCAAACAGAAACTGAAATCAGTTCTAAATGATTGCTCCCCACCATTTGTTCCATCAGATAGTCCGATTCCAAAGAAGTGGACGAATACTGTATTTAAAAACAAAACAGAGAGCGCTATAGACGATCTTTTGCGCCATCCCGAATTCGAAGCAGTGGTATTCCTGCTGTTGTTAGTTTTCCTTATGGATTGTTCTGGCAGTGTGTGTGTGTGTGTGTGAGTAATGTTCTTATATGCTGGTAATGTTGTGTGGGCACTGTGCGGGTGTGCAGTACGTGTTAAAGACCTGCCGGTCTTAGATATTTATTGTATTTACTGTTGTACTGTGACTGATGATGTGACAACAAATTTCCTGGCAACAAGATAATAAAGTTACAGCTTATCTTAACCATTTTTAAACACCCAATGACAATAAGATCTCTATGATTCTAAAACTTCAGGCCCCTCAGACAAAGAAACAAGTTCGTAGCCTGTTGGGCCTCCTTAGCTATTATAGGAAATTTATACCAAATTTTTCGTCACTCACGGCTCCATTATCGGACCTAACGAGAAAGAATTTTCCGAACAAAATAACTTGGACAACCGAGTGTGAAAATGCCCTTCGGACCATCCAGCGGTTGTTTTCCACACCCCCCCCCCCCCTCCTCATATTACCAGATATACAAAAGACGTTTGTTGTCTGTACTGATGCATCGGACCAGGGGTTGGGGGCTGTATTGCTCCAAGAGCGGGGGGGGGGGGGATCCTTGCGGCCATGCATGTACGCGAGCCGAAAGTTACTCGGTAGAGAACGGCGCTATGCAATCATCGAGCGAGAATGCCTGGCCATCATTTACGCCGTAAGCGCTTTCTCTCGTTATTTGTCGATGTCCGAATTTACAATTGAAACCGACCACCGGCCATTGTAGTTTCTAAGATCTAACAGAGCAAAAAACGCTCGACTGACTAGATGGAGCCTCGCGCTCCTGGAGTACAGGTTTGTCATTCGAGCCATCCCTGGAAATGAAAACTTACAGGCCGATGTTTTATCTCGTTTGGTTTAACTTATTTTTAAGAGTCTGTCTCATGTTGAGGGGGATAGTATTTTACCACCTCATTCAGAGACCGGGGGTGAGATCACACTATATTGTCCCACTATTTATGGACACTTGCCTCATGATTCCCGTGATTTCCTCTCCCCGCAGCGTCAACTTCCAGACAATGACCCGAATTACGGACAACCCTGACGCCCTTGTCTGCGGGTCAACGAGATGAAGTATGGCAAACCAAGCAACCAGTGCTACTGCTGCCAGCCAATGCAACCCTATTTTAAAATATTTCAATTGTGTGTGATGTTATATATACCATGTTGAGCCATTGCTTAAGCGTTCATACGCAACGGGTCAGTTTGGCCGTTTTTGGGAAGTATTGATTGTAACATGTTCATGTGAAATGACTTGTATTTGAGTGCTGTTTCAGAGCTGCATTATATGTCAAGCTTTTTTTTAGAAAGTTGTTCATCCTGAGGGAGCGTTTTTTGATTATAAATTTTTCCAGCTTTAATAATTCTAGTGTTACCCTACAGGGCACTTTGGCGTTGTCGGCTCGTGCCTTCACTTTCAGACTTTATGTCGTTAAAATTGTAAATTTTAACTGGGGTGGGGCATATGTCACGAGCCGCATGAGCTCTTTTTTCTGTTAGTCATGGGTTGGTTATTTTGGGAGAATATGAAACGCGTTTAGCTATTAATCGAGCCACGGATTTCGTGATGAGGGATGTGTGAGTGAAGTTTGTAAACATTAAGTTAACCCTTTGATTTTGGTGTGCGTGTGGGATTTTCTTGTTTACATAGTAGGATTGTAGAAGTTCTAGTGTAGGGTTTTGAGTTGTGTACATATCCTTTTGAGAAAGCAGTTAGGGTTAATTGAAAGACAAACTTGTGTTTGTCGTGGCTAGGTCCTTGATCGTCCAATCGGGAGGGAGACCCTTAGTAACCATCGGGGGGGGTATAAAAGCTAACACACGTACTAAGATCAGTGGATTCATATTTCGAGCATTTGGCGAAAGGACGAGTCACGGGGGCCTCCTACCTGAGTGGAGATGACAGACAGAAAGGTTCGCACTGTGAGAGACCTGGACAGTGACGAAGCCTCTGTGCACCAGGCTTAAATGTGCACACCGCTTGCATTGGACTCTCTCGCTCGCAAAACCATAGCGAGCGAGGAAATGGTGAGATCCCTCGTATGTGTTCGTGCCAAGGAAGTAGTGTAGGAATGGACGCCACGGACTCACCTTTTAAAATTTTAAAAAATTCAACCTTAAAAAAAATATATTAAAAAATTCAACCTTTATTAAAGCATAAACACATAAAATTCAAGCTTTTCCAAAAAAGTGTAGGAATGGACGCCATGGACTCAGCTTTTATAATTTTAAAAAATTCAACCTTAAAAAAAAAAAAAAAAAAAATTCACCCCCTATTAACACATAAAAATTCAAAAAAATAAAAAAAATTTCCCAGAGTCTTAGAACCAGCAAAGCTGCAATCCCTTTCTAGACCACCTTTTAAATCACATAAGCTTTTTCAAAAAAATAAACTCCCCTAAAACTCCCGAGGGTGAGATTCCTAGAGTTTGAGAATCCCTTCTGCAGAAAACGCGACTCTGCACAGCAATCTGCCGACAGGTTTTTCCACTTGCCGAAGCAGGAAGATAAATGAAGACTAACTACAATCCATTTGTCAAAACAGGAAGAAAATAATGAGGAAGATAAATGAATACTAGTGTTTCCCCAGCTAAAGCTCATTTTCTCTTTGTGCTTCGTTGAGGAAAGACTTAACATTTTCAGCGTGTGAATAACTGTGTTAAGACAGCGTATCAACCGACGACTTAGATCTAGAGAACTTTTGAAATATTCTACACAAAAAGATTCTTTCATTTTACCAGAGAGCTAGCTGAGACATAAGCTTTGTCATTTCTCTGGATTATTTCAAACCAAGAGGGTGTGATTTTAATTCACTGTAACAGTGTAAGAGAGCGTGTTTAAGAAACTGTTCAAACATGGCACAAGGAAATTCGTCTGGACGTTATCAGTGGTCTGATGAGGTGCTATCTGCAATTAACAAGCATCGCGGATATCATTTGAAAATGACCAGTTTTTTAAACGAGTTGGAAATACTAGGACCACCCACAAAGTTCCCACCGAAGCTTAGATCTAAATTGCGGGAATTAATCATGAAAAAGAAAGAAAAACTTGGAAGAACACCACAGGAGCTTCACGAGTATTTGAGTGACAATATTGTGGATCTTACAAAGAAAATAGACAGAGAAGTGTTTTTCTTTAATATTGAAGAAATAAACACTACAGAGCAAGCTTATGAAAAACTTAAAGAGGGATTTAAAAACATCAAACGTCAAAACGCTCAGACGTTGTTTTTTTTTTATTCAGTATGGAAACCTTCTTAACCATGTTTACACAATCTTTACAGCAGTGAAAAAAGAAGGAAAGATCACTGTTACATGGGGACAATGGCTTCAGCAGGAAATTAGTATTCATCCATCCTATGCTCGAAAATTGAGAGAAATGGCAAACATTCTTGGAGTATACCACAAGTTTGCTTCTCTTGGAATATCATTCACGGAAGTCTACGCGATGAAAAAGAAAATAACAGAAATGCTTGACTACAGCGAAGACATACGGAATTTTTGGCGGCAAAAACCATACTTTCCATCAACAGCAGAGCAAACATCAAGCCAAGACATAACCTAGAAAAAAAATAGGTCGCGCTCATACATGAGCGCCAAGCCGGGAATTCCTTACAGTCAACCTCGAATTAGGTCGCGCTCATACATGAGCACCAAGCCGAGATTTCCTCACAGATTGACTCACTTCCCTATTGATCCATACTTGTGTACCGCCCAAGTCATCAGCCTAACAACCGTGATCACAATATCCAAGATAAACATCTACATCATCAACCTAGCAACGGTACCCATGCATGGGGCTTGTTGTCAAGCAGCCATTACATCAACACAGTCGTAGCAACGGAGATCATGCATGATCCTTGTCGTCAAGCAGCCATTACATCAACATCACGTGTTAGCAACGGTGCCCATGTATGGGGCTTGTTGTCAAGCAGCCATTACATCAACACAGTCGTAGCAACGGTGCCCATGCATGGGGTTTGTTGTCAAGCAGCCATTACATCAACACAGTCTTAGTCTCAACAAGAAATCTAATTTTAGTAACGTTCACGCGTGAAGGCCAAGCTGAGACCTTTTCTATGCGCTCATACATGAGCACCAACTCGGGATTTCTTCATTTTGTGGGATTCTTATGACTTATTTTTGACATAATGTTTGTGAATATATGACATTTTCCAGACATCTTCTAATCACTCTCCTTTGTTTACGACTTGGTTACATTGTATCCAGTCAGTGATATGCCAGTTCCACCAGTTCGATAGAGACGTTTTAAATGTGTAAAATAATTTAGAAATATGATGAGTGTTTCTGTGAATATTCTTCATTTTCTTTCCTTTTAAAAATGGATATAACAAATCTTACTTGGAATGATAATTAACAAATAGAAAAAATAATCATTTGTTACCTAAAAGTATAAGAGGAATTATAGTAGGAAAAAGCGGGTGTGGAAAAACTAATCTATTATTGAATCTACTTTTAAAAGAAAACTGGCTTGATTACAACCAGTTATATGTTTTTGGAAAGTCTTTACTTCAACCTGAATACAAGATTGTAAAAACAGGTTTTGAACAGAATCTACCTAAGGATGTTTTATTTAAATTATTCAATCAAAAAGATATAAAAAAGAATATTTCTCCTTGTAAATTTTTAGAAGAATTTGAAAAAAAAAAATAATATATATCCGATTAATTGCCAATTTTACAAAAATACCGAAGATGTTCCAGATCCAAATGAGTTAAATTCAGAAAATAAGAATTTAATAATATTTGATGATATTTTACTGGAGAAACATAACAAATGTGAAGACTATTATTGCAGAGGAAGGCATAACAATGTTGACTGTTTCTACCTAGCTCAAAATTATTTTAAATTACCGAGACAAACAATAAGAGAAAACGCAAATTTTCTCTGTTTATTTAAACAAGACTTGAAAAATCTTCAACGTATTTATAATGACCATGTAAGTAATGATATGACACTAGAAGATTTTCAAAAACTCTGTAAAAAATGTTGGGAAAAACCTTACGGATTTCTGGTAATTGATAAGTATAATGGTAAATATAGATATAAATTTGATACATTTTACATACCTAAAAATGGATGAGCTGTTAAGAAAAATTGCTAAAAACACAATATCAAAATTTTCACAGCAAATTGTTGTTAGTAATAATAAAACCACTTTTACGACAGTGTTTATGCCGCCTTTAGAATTAGACAGGGATAAACATTATGAAATCGCCTTAGTTAATTTAGAAACTTACTATTCTTTCCCCAATGTCCATGAGGAAAACAATATGATAGAGTTTTATGATGGTTCAACATGGCAAAAAGTGTATATACTGTCACAAATCCCAGACTGGGAGATGTAATAAGTATGACAGGACAACAATCACGAACAACAAGTTTAACACTTAACAGAACAACCCATCAGACTCACACATTTATTAAACATAATTATACATATAATAGCGCAATTACATACATTATATTATTGAAATGCACTGCCGTACAACGGCCTTATTCTCACACACACTCTCCCTCGGATCCACAATCCGGTAGTTACTCCTAAAGGCACTTCGGCCTCAGCCTCTCCCCTCAGGGTCTTAATAGTACATTAATAATTTACTGGCACCGCAGTCTCTCAATATCCCCTTCCTATTGTCATACACCTTAGCATTCCCCTCGCACCTCAGCAGGGCAATAACACATTATTATTTCCATAGCCATCAACATGGCAACAACATAATATCAGTTCACTAGCCTATCAACATGGCAACAATATAGTCTCTCATTCACTCTCATATCTACGTCCCTGTCCGTGGCCTGACTGCCACGACTTTATGTGCCCCTACTGTCCTGCACTGACAGCCTCACTTCTGGCCTATGTGTGGCCTCCGGCCCTATGCTGGCCTATCCCCTGTGCTCATCGAGGTGGCTCTGCGGCCCGTCCCCGACACCTACAAGAATAACATTACATTGGTATAATACCCTACCATTTCTATTCACTCCACCTCTCCTTACAACCCCTGAAGCGTACACACACTAGTTCACCTTTCACTCACCACACATCTTACGGTAACACCCTTCCATCGGAGTACACACTACTCACTCGCGCTACAAATCCATGAACTCACTTTCATCTATCGCTCATGGCGCACATTGCTATATCCAATATCACGGACTTCCACATTCCTCACATATACTTATTCACATCATGGTAATAGACGAATATAATATAATACATCAATCATAATAATCAATCAACATTCTACATACCAGTCATAACTGGAAAGACTCTCACTAGTCTTCTCGACTGCTTCCCCTTATGTCCGCCCGATGGGCTTTTATTCACAGGTCCGATCCGTAGGACCTTCTAACTTGCAGTGATAGTAACACAGCCCTTTCGCCTCCTTCAGACCCCGCCCCCACTACTCACAACAGCACGCTTAACTTGCTGTCTACTGTGAGTCATTCTTACTCTACACCCGCTCTGTAGCAATCCCCTTAATTGCACTCACTCTACTCGTGACATCATCCCCCACCCCAAAAAAATTAATGCAATTAATTTCAAATCGCATCAAGATGACTGTCAACGAGTGAGCGTGAGCAATACCTACACTAAAAAAAACTGACCTAGCAGTTCCCCTAGTATATAAAATACCGAAATCAGGGGAAAATATGGGGATCAATATGGTCTGAAATATGCATATATGTGTCACCTCATGAATAGCTAACTAAACACAATATCTAATACAGAATCAAAAACCATTCAACCTATCAACCATTCTTCATATCATATATTTTATAATGTCAATATTTTAAAGTCGACTCATTCACAGAGATCCTGTCAATGTTCCTGTCCTTCGATGTATAAGCTCCTGAAATCTTCCCCTAGGCGCGACTAAGGTAGTCGGCGATATGATTGCTGGTTCCTGGAATTGGTTGAATAACGAAGGTGTACGGCTGTAAAGCCAATGCCCATCTAGACAAGCGTGGGCTGGACGAACGATTCTTCGACAAAAATGTCAGTGGCTTGTGGTCTGTCTGGATACAAAATTCTCGTCCCATGAGATAACGTCCTAGTTTCTGGACGGACCAGACAATGGCAAGACACTCACGCTCTATCACAGAATACTTTCTTTCTCTCTGCAATAACTTCCTACTGACATAACATACAGGATTGAGACATTCGTTCTTCTCCTGTAGAAGACAAGCGCCGACACCAGAGTCCGACGCATCCGTTCTGAGGATAAAATTAGATCGAAAATCGGGTAATATCAGAATGGGTGACGATGATAATGCTGTCACCAAATTATCAAATGATGTCTGACATTCAGACGTCCACTGGACCTTATCGGGTTGTCCCTTCTTAGTAAGGTCAGTAAGAGAAGATGACAAGGAGGAAAAATTTGGAATGAACTTTCTGTAATAATTTAAAATTCCCACTAAGCTTCTGACTTGTTTCTTTGTTTTAGGGATTTGCAACCCTACTAACTTGTCAATTTTTGTTACTTCAGGTCTCTGAACACCTCTACCCACAATATGTCCTAAGAATATTATCTCTGGACATGCCAAATCCATCTTTGCGGGTTTAGCAGTTAACCCAAAATGACGTAATCGTTGAAAAATTACTGTTAGTGTCTGAATATGATCAGACCATGTCGACGTATGGCATGCTATATCGTCAAAGAATGACACGACATTAGGTATGTCCTTCAACACTAATCTCATTAATCGTGCAAACGTCGCTGGCGCGTTTACCAACCCAAATGGCATGACCTTAAATTGGAATAATCCAATGGGCGTTTGGAACGCCGTGTATTGTTTAGACTCCTCAGTAAGCGGGATTTCCCAATACCCTTTCGTCAAATCTATCTTGGAAAACCACGTGGACCCGGCCAATGAAGCTATTAATTCCTCCTGGGACGGAATAGGCTCCCTATCGCCTACCGTAATAGTGTTCAATCTTCGAAAATCAATACAGAACCGCACCGATCCATCAAGTTTTTTCACGAGGACGATGGGTGATGAATACGGCGATGTTGATGGTTCTATCACATCTAACTTCAACATTGACTCAACTTCCTTTATGACTCTATCTCTCGAAGAAAAAGGCAACGGATACGGTCTAAGAAATACTGGCCTATCCGAAGTCAACTTTATTTGGTGCTGGATCACCGTAGTGCGACCCGGCAAATCCGTAACAACATCCGGAAATGACGCTAACAGGGTCTCAAGTTCCCTACTCCTTGAACTTGTAAGGTCAGGGTTAATTTTTACGTCCCTGTAACCTTGTGTCGGAGTTAACTCCGGCAATTGAATTTGTAACTCTTCCTGCGCCTCGGTGTCGCTTACGTCACAGTCCAACTGGTCTACGACCCCCGTACAAGCAATAGAGAAGACAGTCTCCTCTGGTCTTGTCTGTGCACACAGATACTGTGGTCTCTCATAAAATCTCTGTAGCATATTAACATGGAAAACCTTACTCGTTCCATCAATGTGGATAGCGTAATCTACCTTCGAAACAATTCGCTCAATAACATAAGGACCTTTCCATGTCATCAATAACTTATTATGGTCCGTAGGTAACAACAACAGAACCTTGTCTCCTGGCTTAAAAATTCTCAGTTTGGACCCTCTATCTTTATAGTCTTTTGCTCTTTTCGAAGCGATACTAGACGCTTCTTGTGCTATAGTGCGCGCTGAAGATAGTCTTTCTCTTAAATCAACAAGGTACTGAAACCTTTTTAAACGGTTCCGAAACCGTGGGGATCTTTTGACGAGGAGCCTGGGGTGAACGACCCTTATGCGTCGTCTTTTGGCACGCACTGCACGTCTTACAATATAACCGCACATCTCTGTATACTGACGGCCAATAAAAATCTTTCAGAACTCTCTCCTTGGTCCTAGCACTTCCCATATGACCCGCTAATGGAACATCATGGGCCAGACGCAATACTGTAGCAATTAACGACCGTGGCACGACGACCTGCTTTTGAACGGAAGCCACTGTGACGTACATACGGAACAGAATGCCCCCCTGGACAAAAAAAAAAGAAGATGACCCGTTCTTATATCTCCTCGTTTTCTCGGTTCGCGCTTCCCCAAAGCATGGGTTTAATGATGGGTCCTCCCTTTGTAATTTCGCCAAGCGCTCTGGCGTGATATCTAGGTTGACCGCTGGCGTAGCCAAAGGTCTAATCTTGTCTTTATCGGCTACCCGTCGGCGTGTTTCGACCGCGGCGCAAAAGTCAATACCTTTTGATTGCGACCATGCTTGCACGTTCTCATCGGACGGGGAACCCACCCGTGATACATTCCCAATGATGAGCTGGGCGCCTGGAAAACAACCAACGACTGCTTCGACTTCCCCGCTAAGGAAAGGTGTATCTATCATTATTCTTGCCATGGGTAATTTCTCAATGGCCCCCGAAAATTGGATGCACGGGACAGTCTCACCTGTAAGCTGTGAATCCCGAATGCAATCCCTATGCACTCCCACAACGGTAGATCCTGTATCTCGTAAAACCGAGACCGGTTCGTCCCCAACAAACCCCGGATAAACCCTAAGACCACCTCCTGTATGACATGAATTTATAACGGGGATCTTTCTCCCACAAGGTAAAACACCGGAAGATAATAACTTCTCACAACTGGGACACTTAGAATACTGTCCGCCTCCGTTGTCCGATGTAACACACGCAGCCGCATGATGAAATTTATTTGGGGAACATGGACTGGAGCTACTGTCCACGTTCGCCGCTATCCTACCTGCAGGGCAGTTCACGCTGATGTGATCTGCTCTTCCGCAGTTCCAACACTTCGCGGCCCTACACTCGCGCGAAAAGTGACCCACGCGTCCGCAAGTCCAACACTCCGCTCCCTGTGCTGCTCTAGGCCTGGGTCCCCGTGACCCTTCGCGACCGGAACTAGAGTCCCTATGCCGTCGGTCATCGGCAAAGGTCACAAGTCGGCCCCGGCCATTACCGCGACCTAGCCCTCCTGCTCGGTCAAACTTACCGGATCCATATGCCGGTGATTGGTGATAGCCCCTACGCTGCCCCTGGGCTTGCCCGCTATAGGCACCACGCTGACGCGACCTGTCCCTAAGTCCTGCCGGCGACCCCTCGACAACGGCGACGTACCCAGCATCTTGGACGTACGCCCTGGCGACTGGTTTGGACGGATGCGCCGTACGGTATGCCTCCGCCAACTTAGACGCCTCCTGCACCGTCGCGGGTTCGTTCTCTTTCAGGAAAGCCACCAGATCTTTGTGGCACGACGCGTACAGCTGGTCACGGATCATTAAGTCTTTCAGTTTAGCAAAATCCGTGCCCACATGCGCCAAGTCTACCCAGTTCGCGAAATACTCCGTTAGTCTCGCGACGAAGGCAGCAAAGTCCTCCCTGGTATCCGCACGTGCCCGCCTAAACTGCTCCCGGAAATATTCCTCGGTACGCGCAAATCGGCGAAGCAGCAAAGCCTTCAGCTTATCGTAGTCTTGCACGTCTTCGCGCTGTAGCTCTTTAAAGTAGGTTAACGCTCGCCCCTGCAATAGCGATGCCAGGTACGTGGCCCATAATTCCTTATTTTCCCCCCATTGCAATTGTGCGTTCAGTTCGAACCTGTAAAGGAAGGCGTCTATGTCGTCCTTCCGGTCGTCGAACGTAGGGAGCTTAATCCTAACACCACCCTTATTGTGTACCTGCCGCTCAACTGCTTCCGTTGGCGCATTCTTTTGGCTTTCCAACTCCGCGATTCTCATTCGCGTCTCTCTCTCCTGTTGGTTATCCCTAGCTTCTATCTCCCTTAACTTTAACTCCCTCTCCTGCTCCCGTTCCTTAGCCTCTCTTTCCTGTTGCTTAAACTCCCTTTCCTGTTCCTTATCCTTAGCCTCTCTTTCCTCTTCTCTCTGTCGCTCTTGAGCCTCTTTTTCTCGCTCTCTATCCTTAGCACGCTCATCGCGCAAATCCGCCTGCTGTTCTTTAATCCAGCCGCGTAGCTCTTCTCCCTCAAGGCCAAGTTCCTTACCCAACTTCATTAATTGTTGGAGTTCTGCCATTTCACAGATTTATGCTTATGGTATGTATTATAAAAACGGCTAACCTGTCGGTATGATCACTAACGACACGACCAGAGACCTGAGATCACACCAGATATAACAAAACCCAACTACAATTCAGAAACACCCCTAACTAAACATTCTACAGCCTACTCTCTCTAACTAATTGTATGTTTATAAAATGTCTAGCACTATCAAATAACAAACGAAAGGAAAAGATAAGAATGAGAAAATTCAGTAGAAGGACCACAAGTACGTCAAGGACAACGAACCAGACTAAGACAAAGGCCTAAAAAAGAAAATATAATGGAAACAAAATGCAACCTAAATACGCCGATTACACTACAAGGTACGAACAAGAACAGAGTCTGAAAAAAAAGAACGTATCTATAGATAGGTAGAAAGAGGGACAAGAGAATACGTCTTCCTGCGGAACAGAGAAGATATCGACGCTACAACTAAACAGTAACAAAGCCCTACAGAATGTTCACCGTGATGAACGAAGTTCCAAAGTTTACCACACCTTTTTAAAAGGATAAACTAAGTTCAACACAGCAAACCCGCGCCACCGCCCGTACAATCAATTACAACGAAAACAGCAAAAACAGGGAAAAAGACAGATTAAAGGAACAGCCCACAATCCAGGGCACAAAAATTTTGACTTTCACTTAACTTTCAGCCTTATGAGTTTAAGTCCTCGACCTAATCGGAGCTCTGGCTGCTTGTCTCCTCAGGCTGCACGCACACTCTGCAGAAATTCAAGTACACATTAATACATATTCATCAAAATACATGCATCAATACATATTATTATTCATAAACATACATAAATCATATCATCATGAAATTTCCATTCATCCCACGAACAAAGACAACAGCACGAATTCCTAGCACAACAGAAAAACAACTAAATATAACGAATACACAATGTCAAAATGACCACAGGTAAGCAGGACGAGCCCCCAGTGTCACAACGGACGAGCCCCCAGTGTCACAAATCCCAGACTGGGAGATGTAATAAGTATGACAGGACAACAATCACGAACAACAAGTTTAACACTTAACAGAACAACCCATCAGACTCACACATTTATTAAACATAATTATACATATAATAGCGCAATTACATACATTATATTATTGAAATGCACTGCCGTACAACGGCCTTATTCTCACACACACTCTCCCTCGGATCCACAATCCGGTAGTTACTCCTAAAGGCACTTCGGCCTCAGCCTCTCCCCTCAGGGTCTTAATAGTACATTAATAATTTACTGGCACCGCAGTCTCTCAATATCCCCTTCCTATTGTCATACACCTTAGCATTCCCCTCGCACCTCAGCAGGGCAATAACACATTATTATTTCCATAGCCATCAACATGGCAACAACATAATATCAGTTCACTAGCCTATCAACATGGCAACAATATAGTCTCTCATTCACTCTCATATCTACGTCCCTGTCCGTGGCCTGACTGCCACGACTTTATGTGCCCCTACTGTCCTGCACTGACAGCCTCACTTCTGGCCTATGTGTGGCCTCCGGCCCTATGCTGGCCTATCCCCTGTGCTCATCGAGGTGGCTCTGCGGCCCGTCCCCGACACCTACAAGAATAACATTACATTGGTATAATACCCTACCATTTCTATTCACTCCACCTCTCCTTACAACCCCTGAAGCGTACACACACTAGTTCACCTTTCACTCACCACACATCTTACGGTAACACCCTTCCATCGGAGTACACACTACTCACTCGCGCTACAAATCCATGAACTCACTTTCATCTATCGCTCATGGCGCACATTGCTATATCCAATATCACGGACTTCCACATTCCTCACATATACTTATTCACATCATGGTAATAGACGAATATAATATAATACATCAATCATAATAATCAATCAACATTCTACATACCAGTCATAACTGGAAAGACTCTCACTAGTCTTCTCGACTGCTTCCCCTTATGTCCGCCCGATGGGCTTTTATTCACAGGTCCGATCCGTAGGACCTTCTAACTTGCAGTGATAGTAACACAGCCCTTTCGCCTCCTTCAGACCCCGCCCCCACTACTCACAACAGCACGCTTAACTTGCTGTCTACTGTGAGTCATTCTTACTCTACACCCGCTCTGTAGCAATCCCCTTAATTGCACTCACTCCACTCGTGACATATACCAACAGGCGCTTATGAAATTAAAGCTTTAAACACTGCAATTCAAAGCCTGATTGGTGATGCTATAAAAATCGAACCAAATAATCAAACTTTAAAATCTGTTATTACAATCAAACAAGATTATAAAGTAAGTTTTAAAGAAAACAATACCTTAGCTGATTTATTAGGATTTCATCATGAAATATATGAATCGGGAACTCATGAATCTGAAAACATTGTAAACATTCTTAGCGTTAATAGTATTCTAGTTCATTTAAATATCATAAACGGAAGTATAGTTAATGGTACACCCGTTCCGGTTATTTATTCTTTTTTGCCAAATATATCTCCGGGATATAAAATAGTTGAAAAACCTAAAAATCTTGTTTTCCAGCCGATAGCTATGAAAACAATAAATAATTTAGAGGTTAAAATTACAGATCAAAATGATAAACCTTTAAATTTAAGAGGAGAAACTGTCGTCATAAGATTTCATATCAGAGAAATTTGATCAACCGAAGGTCACTCCGTTGATCGACAAAGTCGAATGTCTTTCTTGAAAAGAAATCATTTAAAATGGCACCTTCCAATTTCGATATTTTAAAGGCTGTTAAGAAATTAAAAATTCCTAATTTTAGAGGTGTGTTTTTAAGAACCGAATTAGCTGAAAAACCGAGAAGAAAAGAATGTGGAATACTGAACTTAGGTGATGGAACGAAAGGAGGAACTCATTGGTTCGCTTGGTATCATGACGATTCTCCGAATCCGAGCCTTGGCTTTGACGAAGACAATAAATTTTATTTTGACAGTTATGGAATTCAACCTCCTTTAGAAATAATCAAATATCTTAGAGAGAAAAAAGGAGATATTCAATATTCTACTAATCAAGTACAAGATCCTAACACAGTAATTTGTGGGCATTTTTGTTTGTATGTTTTAAAAGAATTATCAGAAGGAAAAAGTTTTCAAGAAATTATTAATAGTTTGTATTAAGAAAGCCTATATAAATTTTTTTCTTCAAAATGGTGGATAAGTTTGGCCTTATGCCCAGCGGTGACATTTCATCAACAACTATTATTCCATTTCATAGGTATGAAACCAATCTAGATGATTTAGAAAATGTAGAAGGTTTTAATGAAAATGGAAAGAAAGATGCTATATATTGTTTCAAATTAAATGAAGAAGGTTGTAGCATCTGTAGGCTACCCCTTTGCCCTCCCCCGTTTTTCTTGTTATGCTGGAGACTGAGCGTGTGTTCACGTTTTTTTTCATTTTATTGTTGACAACCGCCAGAGTGTACTGTACTCCGTGACCTGACCTTCTTTTTCTAGTGAGTAGTTTTTTTCCTCGGTCGCTTGTTGTCAGGTGTTTTGACTCGTTCAGTAAATATTAGTATGTTCCCGAATATTCGATAACGTTATGGAGACCGATGTTTACGCCAGATTTGGCCTTGATTGATGTAACCTGATGACGTAGTGATACGTGATTGGTTAGTTGTGCGAGGGCAAAGGTAACGTTTATTTCGGGAACTTTCTATAGAAATGTATATATATATGGACCTATGTGAGTGGTTGGTCGGTGAGTAAGTGAGTTTCCTTTTGTGTGGCGTAGATATTTAGTTTCGCTGGTGTCTTCCTAGTATTTTATTGTTCACTATTCAGTTATTAAACTTTAGTATTATTTAATCTATCGTCGGATCTCGTGTTTATTTATTCTACAGCTGTAATAGTTTCGTTTTCTAAAGGGTTGTAGTTAGATCAACTAACTCCCCCCTACTATAACGTGCTAGAACAACCTCAACAAGAGTCGACCAAGTTTGCCCCATTCGAGTTGCTGTATGGGAGAACTGTGAGAGGACCAATGCACATCTTACGACAACTATGGACCAAGGACGTAGAGGAGCCGGAAACGAAGACCAGTTACCAGTACGTCATGGAACTACGTGAGAGGCTGGAGGACACATGGAAGCTAGCGACGGAAGAACTCTCCAAGGCTCAAGGTAGACAGAAGACCTACTACGACCGGAAGGCGCGAGAGAGGAAGTTCCGAACCGGAGATGAAGTGTTGGTGCTACTGCCGACGAACACTAACAAGCTCCTAGTCCAATGGAAAGGACCGTATAAGGTAGTCTCAGTTGTCGGCGTCAACGACTATAGAGTCAAGATGGGTGCAAAAGAAAAGACCTTGCACGTCAACCTCCTCAAGAGATACATTCCAAGGACGTCAAAAGCAGCAGCAGTGGCAATGGAACCGAGACCTGTTGTGACCGAGATGTGTGGGATGGACAACAGTAGGAGAGATACCACGCCTGGACATGTCAACGCCATAAAGGACGGCGGCGGTGATAGTGCTGAGACTGTACTGGCAGAGGACGACCTGATGGACAAGAGTCAACCCGTGGAGTCAGCTGGCATGACAATCATCGAGGACTGCGACCTGGAAGGCGACAACGGTGGAACGACGGAGGACCTTGCCGACCTGGGAAGCTGGGACCAGAATGAAGGCTACAGAGATGTCCAGTATGGAACGCAACTGACGTCGGAACAACGGCAAGAACTCTGCGATGTGCTGAAGGATTACCAACACGTCTTCACAAATCTCCCTGGATGCTGCCAGTTGGGTGAACATCGCATCGACCTGACGACAGAAGTACCAGTTCGTCAACGACCATACCCGGTGCCCTACGCTATGCGCGACTCATTGAAGGAGGAGCTTAGCACCATGGAACGGCTGGGCATCATTCGAAGGAGCTCATCAACTTATGCTTCACCTGTTGTTGTCGTCAAGAAGAAGGACGGATCCAACCGAGTCTGCATCGACTACAGGAGGTTAAACAAGATCACAGTATTCGACCCTCATCCGACAGCAGCGCCATCAGAAGTGTTTCAGAGTCTCTCGAGAGGAAAATTATTCTCTCGGATTGACCTGAGCAAGGGATACTGGCAAGTGAAAGTTCGAGAGCAAGACATTCCCAAGACGGCGTTCGTCACCATGGGCGAACACTATGAATTCACTCGGATGCCTTTTGGGATGATGAATTCAGGAGCCACGCTGAACAGGATCGTAAAGCCATTGATCCGTGGAATGAACAATGTGACAGCATATGTGGACGACCTGCTGATTCATACAGAGACATTCGACGAGCATGTGAAGACTCTCAAAGACTTACTGCAGAGGATGGACCAAGCTGGATTGACTGCAAGACCATCCAAGTGTCTTATTGGAACGTCTGAAGTAGACTTTGTTGGACACTCAGTGGGAGAAGGTATGATTGGCCTGTTAGAAGAGAATGTATGTAAGGTACGAAACGCACCCAGACCCACCACTAAGAAGGAAGTGAAAGCATTCTTAGGATTAGTGGGATATTACCATGAATTTATTCCTAACTTTTCGGCGATTGCAGCACCGCTGTCTGATTTACTTAGAAAGGGTCAGCCCAATATAGTTCAGTGGGATGAAACGCAGGAGAAAGCGTACACCTCTTTGAAGAATGTCATTACCTCCAAACCCGTGTTATGTCTGCCAGATTTTTCCAAAGAGTTTGTCTTAGCAACTGATGCATCAGATCGCGGATTAGGCGCTAGTCTTATGCAGGAACACGAGGGAAAGTTATACCCTGTGGCATATGCTAGTCGTAAGCTATTGCCTCGTGAGACAAAATATTCGGTCTCAGAGCGCGAATGTTTAGCTATTGTTTGGGCTGTAAAAAAGTTTACTTTGTATTTGTATGGAAAGGAGTTTGTGCTCCAAACTGACCATCGGTCATTAGAGTTTTTGAACTCTGCCAAGTTTGACAGTCCAAAGTTATTACGATGGAGTTTATTTTTACAGTCTTATCGATTCAGGATTCACTACGTAAAAGGCAGAGAAAATGTCTGTGCCGATTTCCTGAGCAGGGTATTTTAAAGTAGTACACTATCAGTGAAATGCATTGTAACCCATACTTTTGCCTACTAGATGAATTTCTAGGACGGCAGTATTGTACTGTAATTGGGGACATAATTCATCTGTGACTGAATATTGAATTGATGGCTGATAGAGAGTCATGATGTGTTAGTCACATTTTGATTTTATGATATGTCATATTAGTTACCAATGGAACTTGGTGTAATTTTTGGAAAATGTAACCCAAATGGGGACTGCGAGCAAGCAGTGTTTGTGTTATATTGCATTGTTGTAACTTGTTTTGACCTAATATGATGAAGATAGACCCTGATCAGTGGTCGGTATGTATTGGTATTTTGCCATTGTACTTATGAGTTATACATTTTGGAGATAACTATGTTATGTACAACAAGTTATATGCTATGGTTCGTGCACGAAGCATTATGTAAACGATGGGCCATCGTTTCACCATATATGATTTGTAATAATATCATTGACCATTGTTTCACCACAGTGGTGGCGTTGTGTTATTTTGACTAGTAGGCCTACTGTTAATCATTGGGAAACAATGATGGTATTGTATTAGTCATTGTATTAGTAATGCAAAGGACACTGCATTGTATTGTATTTGTGATGACATTCGGGAAGGCACTGAAATTGTTATTAATTGTAATAGAATTAGCAACTACCATTGTGAGATTGGGAGTGCTGTAAGATTGTTATTCATGATATTGCAGACGCTGTATAATGTTTTGAGAGTTGAAAGATATTCAACTTAAATTGGGGAGTTGTGTAGCATCTGTAGGCTACCCCTTTGCCCTCCCCCGTTTTTCTTGTTATGCTGGAGACTGAGCGTGTGTTCACGTTTTTTTTCATTTTATTGTTGACAACCGCCAGAGTGTACTGTACTCCGTGACCTGACCTTCTTTTTCTAGTGAGTAATTTTTTTCCTCGGTCGCTTGTTGTCAGGTGTTTTGACTCGTTCAGTAAATATTAGTATGTTCCCGAATATTCGATAACGTTATGGAGACCGATGTTTACGCCAGATTTGGCCTTGATTGATGTAACCTGATGACGTAGTGATACGTGATTGGTTAGTTGTGCGAGGGCAAAGGTAACGTTTATTTCGGGAACTTTCTATAGAAATGTATATATATATGGACCTATGTGAGTGGTTGGTCGGTGAGTAAGTGAGTTTCCTTTTGTGTGGCGTAGATATTTAGTTTCGCTGGTGTCTTCCTAGTATTTTATTGTTCACTATTCAGTTATTAAACTTTAGTATTATTTAATCTATCGTCGGATCTCGTGTTTATTTATTCTACAGCTGTAATAGTTTCGTTTTCTAAAGGGTTGTAGTTAGATCAACTAACTCCCCCCTACTATAACGTGCTAGAACAACCTCAGCTGTTACAAAGGTATATGGCAGGTTTCACGCTTGTGGCCATAATAGGTCACCTGAAGTTTGCGCTGCCACAGAATGGACATAAGTGTGACAAAATGTTGTTCTGGGCTGTTTTTGGTTTGTGTTGGTTCCAAATAAACATGTCAACCATTTTAAGTCGCCGTTGTCCGAATTACTGATTTTATTTTATTTTTTTAAGGAGATCGTTCGTGACTTTTCGGATGCATACAACATCCCAGTTTTATGGTATCCCAAAGAAAAGTCATATATCTTATTGAAAATCGTTTGCAACCTCCCAAAAATGGGTTCTTTTGCAAGACAAATGCCGGGAAAAAAAGAAAATCGTTTACTGTTGTCAAACAGACGGTTGTAATGGAAATCTGCCTTTGTTTACTTCCTGTCTGGTGCGGGCAATTGGTTGATCCGAACTTTCACTTCTGTAAATTTGCTACGGAATTAGTTGTTTTTTGCAGTTCAGACCTAATTTTTACCTGGTCATTGAAAAAAAGCACGATTTTGCGTTGTGTAAACAAATTGGTCGGTTTTACAGAAAAAATTTAGTATTTTTGGTCTGCAGAATTCGCGCAACCCGCTATTTTTCCGACACATAGTACCGTACGATTTCATGTTTCGGCATTTTGTTGCTCTCGACTGCAGACGGCCAACACATCGTTTGTGCCCTGAGAAAACACTTCGCACCACAACATTTTGAATCCTCAGTTTGGATTCGATAGCTGTTGGGTAAGTTTGCATTTATAGTTATCATAAATATGTCCATCCGATACTGATCGCATTGTCACGATCGCTCTAGATCTAGTCAGCACCGGGTTTACCCACAAGCTCGTCCGTGCTTAAGAAATTGTCAAGATAAAATCGGAAATTCCCCAGTTTGCAGGTCTTAGTCTGTGAATGATCTTCATATTAGAATGAGTTTAGGTTTTATTTATGCCGACTATTTATGTTCTTCCTGACATTATTAGTTTTAGCTTTGTACATAAGATGCAGATCTAGGTTTTGAGATAAACTTTTGGTTTTTTGTTCTTTTTGAAATTGAAAACAAAGTAATAAAATCTGATTTTGGTTACTGGAGCATCCAGATTGTTTTTTTTTCTTTTAGAGAAAAATGTAGATCTAGATTAAATCTAGGTATAAGGGCAAGAGCACGCTTGCCGACTTCACTCTCATGTCTGTAACGAAAGTACAGCGTATATTATTTGGTTCAGAGCATGGCAAAGGGGTTGCAGATGGGGAATCCGGCGTCCTCGGCCAGGCCATGGACAGAGCTGTTAGGGGGGGGGGCGCTTAACTTTGGCAATGCTAAGGTGAGCCTGCTCTACTTTGAGCAAGGAAGATGGCATTCACAGGAGGACTTTCTTCCTTATTCCTCGAAATGAAATCAACAGAACAAGGCCTGAGAAGGAAATGGCTACAGACCCAGGGATAACAGGATTGATCTTTCTTTAAAGGATACCTTATTGTTATTGTCTTTGACATTAAGAAGGACGGGAGCCGGCAACAGTGAAAAGATAAGTAAAAGCTGTTTCTTATTTCTGCATTACCGCTTTGTCATTTCATTCTTTAATTCATTTTCGGTTTTTTCAATTTTGTTTTGTTTTTTTTGTTTCATTTGTTTCTTGTCTGACCTGGCGATGGATTTGATATGATCGGAAAGACTTAAATTTTCTCCCATTTTAATTCTTTTTGAATTTCTAGTGTGGTTTGTTTGTTTAATGGTCTTTTTGTGTTGTCTTTTTATGTTGCACTTGTTCCTTACAAGGGGGTTGCAAGATATAACTTGTTCTTTGTTTCGCCAAGTTTTGTAGCTTTAACACAGCTTTCAGATGGGGTGACTTTGGTTACTGGTACTTACTGCCACTTTTATCATTTCAGAAACAAGGAAAATGCATCAAATACAGAGTGTCAGCAGCTACATCATAAAGTCCAGATCCTTAGCATGGTTTTATTGTGCTTGCAGGTGTGAAAACTTCACATTGCCTATGAACAAGGCCCATGTGGGTGACTTTGCTGTGCACTAACTGAAGCAAATGTAAGTTGTTGGCATTACTGTTTAAAATTTCTAAATTTAACTTGGCAGCTTAATACACAACTTCAGTACTTGAACCACTATTATTTTATGCAAGGTGACTGTCTTTCTCTCTGTAAGAATATTGAACATCGTCATAAGCCTTCACGGGGTTTTCATCATAGGCCATTTTTTTCAGAAACAAGTTTAATACGAGCTTACCAAAGCTGTGATTTTTTGTTCCTTTTTTTTTCAATTTTTGCAGCACCAATCGAAGAAGAAAGTCATATTAATAACAGTGAAAACAAACAGATGATAGGTCAGCTGCAATTGATTTATTTTTTTTTATGTTTCTTTGTTTTTCTTTAGCCATACTATATGAATTTGAAATAGTGCCCTGTTGAAGGTGATATAATTATGCTGGCAAATGGTCTGAGGAAAGTCGACAAGTGTGGCCTCCCAGGAAAGTTCAAGCTATGGATTCTCCAGTTACTTCAAGCTTATCCCCAAACTTCTATGGCCACTGCTAGTCTATGAGATTCCACCCTCAACTGTTGAGGGGCTAAAGTCAAAGATAAATCGCTACACAAGAAAATGGCTCGGATTCCCTCCATGCTTAACCGATGTCACACTTGCATGCAAACAAGCAAAGCTAGTACAACCACTTAAATCCCTGAATGAGGAATACAAAGTAGGGAAGGCCTGCCTTCATCTAATGTTCACGGGTTCACAAGATGAAGTGGTAAGAAACACAGAACCTGAACTGAAAACAGATCGAAAGAGGAAAGTGAGAGAAGCAGTGGCAGCAGCAGAACACTCCCTGCAGATAAAGGAAATCATCGGAACCACTCAGTCGTATAGAAGAGGACTGGGCAAACATTCACATCCGCCGGTGTCTACAGCAGGACCCAAAGAAAAGCGAGACATGGTACTTTAAGAGATCAGATGCGAGGAAGACGAGAAAAGAGTTCGGAAAACAGTGCAATAAGGAGGGCAAGGTCAGGGGACAAACTGAGAGAGGGATTTGCAAAGAGCATATTCATGGAACGACATCTGGCACATGGCGCCTATGAAGCTGGCATTCAGTATTCGCGCTGCATGCGATGTCCTTCCCACAAAGACAAACCCCACTCACTGGAGCAAAGAGACCAGCGACGAATGTCCGCTGTGCAGTGGGAAACAGACATTGCAACACATTCTGTCTGAGTGCAAGGTCGCATTAGCTTGTGGAAGATACACCTGGCGACACAATCGTGTCCTTAAAATTCTGGCAACGACCATTGCATCAGAAGTAGAAAAGGCAAAGAAGAAGTCTGACAGACCCAAAACAAAGACATTCATCCAGGCATCCATCAATGTCCACATCAACATACATTTCCCTGCACCCGGGTTACTGGACGAAGCCAGTGACAGGAAAGTGGCAGCAGACTTGCAAGGATGGAATGACTATCCCGAGCTGGTAAGGACCTCCGATATGAGACCAGACATTGTACTAAGCTCAAAGGAAGCTCAGACATACGTCCTAATCGAGCTAACAGTCCCGTATGAAACAAACATGGAGGAGCAGCATGAATACAAAGTGGCCAAATACCAGGATCTTCTGAGGGATCTAAGGATTGCTGGAATGAAGTCAAGCATATTCGCCATGGAAGTAGGAGCAAGGGGATTTGTCGGTTCAACAATGTACTCTCTTCTGAAGGACCTCAGTCTAGGTGGCAGGAAATTTAGGAAATAGCCACAACAGCGGAAAATGCTTCCTGCTGGATTTGGTGTAAAAGAAATGAACACTAAATTCATATAGCCTAAAATTATACCATATAACCAGTGGCACTTTTGGCAAAATGGATAAGGCACCTGCACAGAAAAACAGAAACCAGAAAATCCAAAGAGAACCTGGCGACGAGAAAGAAAAAAAGGCGAGTGACGAACGCCGAGAGTCGCGAACTCGGTGTGGCCGGGGCTCTAGAAGATGTCAGGAACTCGGTGTGGCCGGGGGTTCTAGAAGATGTCAGGAACTCGGTGTGGCCGGGGGTTCTAGAAGATGTCAGGAACTCGGTGTGGCCGGGGGTTCTAGAAGATGTCAGGAACTCGGTGTGGCCGGGGGTTCTAGAAGATGTCAGGAAGTTAAAGGCCGAAACATCTAATGAAAGAATCCACTCTTCCTCTGAAGAGCGTCGTCTGCCTCGCTCCACCTAAGGAGTTTCTTACCACTCTTATTTTTCAAACAATGGTTAATTACGTTTATTCACTTTGTGCAATCCTAGTCTTTCATTTGTTAGAGAAAAACAGACTGTCTTACAATGCTTTCGTCAGGTGCATTTATAGACTGTGATTTGAAATTGTAACTATAATAATAATAACAATAATAATGATGATAATAATAATGATGATAATAATAACTTATTATTTCGTGATATTTTTTAGTTTAAGACATGTTGTCTTCAACAGGACGTTGTGGACTGACTGAAAAGGAGGAGAGCAACCTCAACCAAACAAATAGGGGAGAGATCTGGAAATACCTCAGAAATTAGCTTACTCTGATACCAGTCCTGTGAATGTTTGAGGTCTTTATTTTAGGAGGTTCGCTGCCCTTGGCATTTACACCTCACTTTACTTGTTTTATTATTTCTTGTGCTGGCGGGGGGGTGGGAGGGGGGGAGATGATATGGATAAATTTTAATCTATTAATTCAATTTTGCACGGGCAGCGGCCTTTCGGCCTGCTCTTTATGATTTCCAACTGCCAAGGTATCTGTAACAGGGCGACAGACCGGCAAGGTATAGCTAGCGTGGGAAGATAGTTAACGGAGGGGAGACAGAGTTATTGTAGGCCAGAGGGGGAAAGTAGCCGATGCAACTGAAGCGCTTTGACACCCGAAAAGGGTAGTGTTTACTTGACCGCCGTACTTGTCGATCAGATCACCTGGGAATTGCTTGGGGGGGTAGAGCTGTTTCAATAGTATTTGACGTGGAGTCGACGGGGGTGGCTATTAGGATAACTAATGCACACTCGGTGGGCGTCTTGGGACGCTACCTGACTGGGTATAAATCCCCGAACGCTCCTTCCAACTTCAGACCGCTGAGAGCACTCACCAGCTTCGTGCCGAAGAGGAGACCACAACCGCAACTGTAACTTTGTACTAGTCTTGTGAGTGGGGAAGGTCAGGGAACCCGCAAACATCCTTTGTCAGAGCGTGGTATCTTTGGTATCTTGTCGGCATTTGGGCTGTTGCTAAGTGGTAAGTTAATTGTACGATGTATGTGTATTTTACTTAATGTTCATGATTGTAGAACCTAAATCTAGTGGGTTTACTTTGGTATAACTACTGCCTCTGAGAGAGTCACGGAAACGCCGTTATATATATGTTACGAAACCTTATGGGATGGGGTCTGTTAGAGAGAGCGTTATTCTTCGTGGGGAACGTGTAAATATCATTAAAACTGTATTGAGCGTTTGTTCTATTGCCTATATGGGAGCCTATGGAGTATGGGGGCTGCAGCCTGACTTATAACAGTGTCAGCGGTTTACAGTATCAATGATGAATATCCGTCATGGAGTAAGTATGGAAGTCATGCCTTCCAGCAGTAGATTAGGAAGTTGCGATTGTTTTTCTACAGAGGAGGAAGAACAACACCTTCTTGGCTTCTCAACGTCTTGTACTTTGATTAACGACATCGAGGCTTCTTGGCTTCCCGACCTATTGGTACCTGCCGATACCTGTTGATCTAACTGCGCAGTCAAGCCAGGGTAGAGAGGAAGAACCAGTGCCCAGATAGCGCCATACACCCCTAAAGGAGAGGTTTCCTTATGCTGAATGTTCCCATGTGTTTTATAAAATGTGCTAGAAATTGAATATTACGAAGCCTTTTAATTAGCATGTACTGATTTGCATCAACTTCATTCCATCGAAATTCACATGAAATTGTATGACCTATGTTCCTATTATTATTGAATGAATTAATAATTATTGTATATATGTAAGCAATACAGATATCGTTTGTTATAACCTATAGAAGAGAGATAGTCGATTATTTAGTGTGTTTGTGCCGTGCCCATCACGGCTGGTGTCAGAAGAAAGTTAGTGAGAGAAAGTGGAAACATCACAGTATCTTTAACGTGCGCAACGTGCACACGGGCCCTCCGAATTTTTTCGTCCTTATCCGAGAAGACTAGGTACTCGATCCTACCCCCCAATAGGACCAGGGACTTGAAAATATGAGAAAAATCCAATTTCCAAGAACTACTCGATCCTACCCCCCAATAGGACCAGGGACTTGAAAATATGAGAAAAATCCACTTTCCAACATGCCTGCACTGCCCGGGTTTAGAACCCGGGACCCTTGGCATGGGAGGCGAGCACCTTGCCTCTAGACCACCTTGTCCTGTGAATGGATAATGTGTTTTAAACTGATTTCAAATAGTTGCTATTTAAAAATATTCTTCATGCCCTTCATACCCTGCATGCATCGTACTTGTAATGACTATGATTATAAGCATAATATGAATTAAAATTTACATGTTGATAGGGAGATAAATTGATGTTGCAATACACTAAAAGCATTGGACTCCTAATTTGAATACTTTTTTCTGTAAAATGTTCATCCATTAAAATGTATTAATGTGAACTGCTTAATTAACATTTATTCAGTTTTAAAGGTTCAGTTCCTATAAAATGATACTGGTAACTAACTTCCTCATAAGTATTTCATGTGTTGGCTTGTGTGTGTTATATTCAACATTAAAACCTATTTTCTGAGAGAATTTTTTTTATCTTTTCTTATCTTTTTCTCTTTCATAAGCATGTCCTGTACTAGTTGTTATGTTCCTATGTGTTGCTGATGTATTTATATGTGTTACCAGAGGGTTTTCCGTTCACTCTACAAATTCTGAATGTCCAAGGGCAGGTAACTTCAGAGCAATATTATGAAATATAGGTGAGTCTCAAGCTCAATTAATTATCATTTTTGGGATCCCCAAATGATTCCCTTCCAATCGGTATATAATACTCCATCATTGACTCTACATTATTTTTCAACATTTTTGGGATAGATGCAAACCACAAGCATGAAACCTGCCATATATGTTAGAAATGAAATTGTAGATTCACCACCTCCTAAATTTATAAGTGAAGTAAAAGATAAACCTGCGAATCTTATAAATGTTGATGGAAAACTTAAAGTTATACCAGCCAAACACGAATGGGATGTTGATATTCAATTAAGAAGTGATAAAGTATCAACTAAAGGAAATAACAAAATGTTACTAAAAGTTTACAACTCTGGTCGAATTATAGGAAGTTTGGTTCCACTGATTACAAAAACCGAAATAATCTTATTGAATTGACAACCGAAAAAGGAGACGATGATGTTAGTTTTAAAAATATTCTCATTTACAAAGAGTTTATGATCCATCGGATAAGGTTTACACAATTACCAGTAACTTTAGATGAAATAAATTATTTGTAAAAAAAATGGATAATCGACGAATTCGCAGATCTGCTAAAAATACGAAAATTACTCCGTTTAATAGCCATGCGGTTAACTTAGAAGATTTAAAAAATGTTGATGGTTTTTCATCTAGAGGAGAACTAAACGATTTATATTGTTTTCAATTAAAGAAAAATGGAATATATAGTAGAGCTGAATTTCCTAAAAAACCTGAATGGGATCTCGATATTAAACCAGTTAATGGTAAAAATAACTCATTATCATATAAAAATGATGGTTTAATGAAAGTAAACCTTATATTTCGAGATACAGATTATGAAAGAATTAATGGAAAAAGTTATTTTGTTTATAAAAAGTTGAGTGACAGAGAAAAAAAAAATGGTGCGATTTATCTTGAATTTGATAGTTCTCAAAATAAAAACCTTTTATTAAATAGCTTGGAAGGTTCAGTTTTAATTCTAGATTTGTTATTGAAAAATAAAGAAAGTAGATATGTTACAAGAGAAAAACCTTTACTTGGAAAGACATTTATACTGTCTCCTAGGATACCGATTGATAAATCTTATCTTAGTGGAATACGATTTAGTGTTGCACCTGTTACAGACGCTCAAATTAGATACTATTAAAATGGAAGACATTTTGGAAATTAAAGAAGATTTTAAAGTAAATGAAAGTATTGAAAAATATGAATACCATGAATACAATCCAATTTCCGGTACAAATTTAAACAGCGGAGGAGAAATTAGAATAAATATTGAATTGCAAGATATTTTTACTCATCCAAGTGAAAGCTATATAATAATTGAAGGTAGACTTACAAAAACAGATGGAACATTATATGCTGCTGATGATAAAATAACTTTATGTAATAATGGTATAATGTATTTGTTTAATTTTATAAAATATCAGTTATCAGGACAAGAAATTGAAAATTTCGTCCAGGACGAGAGACATAATTCATTGCGGATAAAAGATACTAACAACCAAATTAATAATAATGAAGGTTTTGATACGAGACAAAAGATATTGCTAAAATATCCTGATCCTAAATGAACATTTTCCTTTCTAATTCCTCTGAAACATATTTTCGGTTTCGCAGAGGATTATGATAAAATTCTTTATGGATTTACTCAACAACTTACTCTGTACAAAAGACCAGATTCAAATATTGCAATTTATAGTGATGATAAAGCTGCCGAAGGAAAAGTTACTCTTGATAAAATCTCATGGTATGTTCCACATGTTTTACCAGCAGATCAACAAAAGTTTGAATTATATAAAATTATTGAATCAAAAGCAAAATTAAATGTTGGTTATAGAAGTAGACAATGTGATTCTATAACAGTTCCTATAGGAACCCAGTTTTCATGGAGGTTATCTGTAAAAGCTTCTCCCGAAAAACTTAGATGGATCATAATAGCTTTTCAAACAAAAAGTAGATCTGATCAAAAAGAAAATGCAGCGATATTCAATAATCTGGATGTGAGAAATATTAATGTTCAGTTCACGGCTGTTAAGAGGCGGTATTCTAGTTGCCGAACCCAGTCGAGCGGCCTCCCCGCTATTTTTGGCCTGACCCGGTCGCGACCTCGTTAACTGGGTCAGTGACCTCGATTCAAGGGGGGGTTTCCCGGGTCGCGCTTGGCGCTTTTAACTGGCTGTTTTTTATCGGTAATCAAAGCAGTCTCACGCCAAAATAAGACCACAAGCCATACTTTCAAAAACACACAATAACTTTCCGGTGTATTGTAAGTGTATACAATAAATCATGAAAATGTATTGAACAGCGTAATAGAGATATACAGGCACGAACTTAAACAGAATTTTCACAAATTAGTACATTGTTAATAAATTTCAGATATGAAAATAAATATGATCGCCTCCATCTAAGGTGATGAAATCATCATATAACATGAGAAATAGGTTAAATTCCAAAACTCACTTGACCGCATCCGTACGAAAATATTCAGTCCCGAGTTATTTGAGTTTGAACAATCGTTTTTCGTTTTCCTCACTGTCGCATCAAGCTTGCAATTAACCCGCCAACACATACGTATCACAAATAATTAATAACAATGAAATAATAAATAGTACCGGTATCACAGATTAAGATTTTGTCTTCCTTCGTTTGACTGGTGGAGCACATGCTTGGAGTTCTGGGGAGGTTTGTAGATGTTGTGATTGGATGATGAGTTGAAGTTGATGTTTGTTTTTGATGGCTGCTGCCCGCCTTTCTAGCTTGGCCACAGAAGCGTGAATGAGCTCACCACCTTGCTCACCATGTAGTGCCAAACCAAACCCGTATTTCTGTATCCAGGGAAGGCAGTGCTTCTCTAGAAAATGTTGTTTAGGTATGACTTTGTTGGGGAAAGAACACCTGAACAATTCCATGTACCTAGCATATGCAAGTTTGAATGTGTGGAATGTTGTCAGGTGGCACAGGTTTTCCATGTGAAATTGGCGTATGCTTCGTTTATCTCATTAAATTTGTCCCGCAAGATGAAAGCCATGGTGAGTATGCTCTGTTTGTGTGTGTTTTCCTGCGTTTTCTTGATAATAAATAAAGTGATGTCTTTATAAACTTTAGCAGTGATGTATTTGTGGCAGTGGTTTCCGATGAATGAACGGCTATGGTATGACTGAGGTGTAATGTTGTGTTTGTCAAGAATGTTGTCTAGTTGTGAGCAGATGGGCCCTGACCTAGGACTGAGGGGTTCAAAATCAAGGTTGAGTAACTCTTCTTCTGAATCTGAGAGCTTCTCCTGAAAACGGCTTCTCTCTTCTTCACCATTAGTCAGAGTCACGCAACCTTGCAGGAACCGAATTTTTTCCTCGAGTTCCTCAGCCTTTGGCCAGTTGCTTCCATAAGATTTTACTGATGCAGACACACCTTTGCATTCATCTTCTGCTTGTAAGCCCAACTGCACATCGATTTCATGTGCAGCCTCTTCAAGCAGGCGATGGTGTTTCAGCACAATACCTAACAAAATATGAAGATATGGCGGAGCAGCATGACTTGGATCTACATCTAGCATTGGGAGGTGGAGACTATTGTGAAAACGGCGCACATGTTTCTTCAGCCCTAAGCCGACCTCTTTGAAAGGCTTATAGTCGTGTTTGATAGTGGCCAAAGAGCGGGATGGAGAGTCATGTGTTCGTAATTTCATCATGTGGGACTTTGGTGCTAGGCACCACAGACACGGGTATGTGCCTTGTGCACCAGAGAGTCCATATATTTTAGCCAGAAAGTCATAATCCCCAAAAAGGAATAAAACTATCTTCTTGCCCTGCCATACTAGTGCTGAAAGCTCTGCAAGTTGAGGTTGTAAGACAGACATACATGTTTCAAGGTTTTCATAGCTGTCTTTGATTTTTGCCATTGCAACTAGAAATGTGTTGTGCTTTGAATTGGCTTTTTGTGTGTTAGCTATTTGAAGGGTAAATTTTAAACTATCTTTGCCGTGGTCCCCCTCCCCCCCCCCCCCAAACTTAACCCAAATTTCATCCTCTGGGATAGTGGAGTCGTGCCACGTGAGTGTCCCATAAAATGTTGACTACGAAATCTGAAAGATTTGAAACTCTCCCGAATGCTGCGCGGTGTCTGTCCATCAGCATCAATAAAATCCTCCATCTCTGTGACAATGTCAGCTTTCAGATCTCCCATGGCTTTCCGTTGTTCCTGTTCATTTGGTAACATGAGGCCAGCTTCTTTAAGATACCGTCTTTGTTGACGTAACTGGCTCCATGTTAGATCTGTAGCTTCCTTCATTGCCATCACAGACTGGCTGCTCATTTGTGGTTTTAATTTAATGCCTGCCTTCTCACAAATATTTTTTCGTGCCGCTATTTTGACCTGTCTAAGTTCTGATGCATGTTGTGTGGTAACACTGTCTTGTGATGTGCCCGCTATGCTAGTCTTAATGGTAGAAAGTAAATGTGTGCGTTTTCTTTTGGTGGTTTCTTTTACTAGAGATGTTTCTTTATTTGTTTTTGTTAGTCTGGCTAATGTGATAGGTTGTCCTCCTGTCTTGCATTTGAAAACGTTTGTTTCTGAATTATTCAATTGTCTCCTAACAAAATGTGTGTGAAGTTTATGTTCTTCTTGTGTGAGTGGCCGAGATGGTGATAGTTCAAATGAATGAGAAAATAACTTGTCGTGTTTAAATGCTGGCGATGTGTTGCTGTCTTTCGTAAGCTTTGTAGGTTTGTGCGGCGTTGATGTAGCAATAGGGGGGCCGCTCAACTCCGCCTCATTAAGGCCACTGCTAGATGACGGCGTGTATTCTGTTGGTGCTGTTGTGTCCTCGCATGTTGTACTATAGGTTACTGATAGGTCGGGTGTGTCTTGTAATGTAGCTGATGTGGTTTCCATTATGTCGTGGTGGTTTGTGTCCTGTGCTGTATATGATGCAATAGTTTGTGTTGATGTTGTGTCCTCGCATGTTGAACTATGACAATGTGTCATCGATGAGGGGATTACGTCTTGTAGTGTAGTGACTGAACATGTTGCTGTTGTTGTGGAAATTGTTGCCTGGTGTCTGTCTGGATGTGTTTTGGAATCTGTTGAAACGTGTCTACTGCCCAAACCAGTCTCCAAGTAATGTGTGCATGATGCACAGTCTGCGGCCTTCATGTCTGGCTGAAATTCAGTCCATAAATGCGCGCTTTCCTGAGCCAACTTCCTGGCGTTAATGATAGTTCCTTTGAGAGAAAGGCGTTTAACATGTCTTATCTTGTCCACACACGAGAAACAAATGGTTGATGAATGAATGTTATTCAAGTCACCGGTGGTGGACACACCAAAAACAAGCAAAATGTCACTCTCAAAGTCCGTGCAGTTCTTTGCATTTCGCTTTTGCCGTTTTTGTTGTTTGGTTAGTTCTGTCACAAATCCCAGACTGGGAGATGTAATAGTTTATGACAGGACGACAATCACGAACAAACAAGTTAACACTTAACAAAACAACCCATCAGACTCACACATTTATTAAACATAATTATACATATAATAGCGCAAGTACATACATTATATTATTGAAACGACTGCCGTACAACGGCCTTATTCTCACACACACTCTCCCTCGGATCCACAATCCGGTAGTTACTCCTAAAGGCACTTCGGCCTCAGCCTCTCCCCTCAGGGTCTTAATAGCACATTAATAATTTACTGGCACCGCAGTCTCTCAATATCACCCTCCTATTGTCATACACCTTAATATTCCACTCGTATCTCCACAGGGCAATAACACTTTATCATTTCCATAGCCCATCCACATGGCAATAACATAGTATCAGTTCATTAGCCTCTCAACATGGCAATAATATAGTCTCTCATTCACTCTCATATCTACGTCCCTGTCCGTGGCCTGACTGCCACGACTTTATGTGCCTCTACTGTCCTGCACTGACAGCCTCACTTCTGGCCTAGGTGTGGCCTCCGGCCCTATGCTGGCCTATCCCCTGTGCTCATCGAGGTGGCTCTGCGGCCCGTCCCCGACACCTACAAGAATAACATTACATTGGTATAATACCCTACCATTTCTATTCACTCCACCTCTCCTTACAACCCATGAAGCGTACACACACTAGTTCACCTATCACTCTGTCACAAATCCCAGACTGGGAGATGTAATAGTTTATGACAGGACGACAATCACGAACAAACAAGTTTAACACTTAACAAAACAATCCATCAGACTCACACATTTATTAAACATAATTATACATATAATAGCGCAATTACATATATTATATTATTGAAATGACTACCGTACAACGGCCTTATTCTCACACACACTCTCCCTCGGATCCACAATCCGGTAGTTACTCCTAAAGGCACTTCGGCCTCAGCCTCTCCCCTCAGGGTCTTAATAGTACATTAATAAGTTACTGGCACCGCAGTCTCTCAATATCCCCTTCCTACTGTCATACACCTTAACACTCCCCTAGCACCTCCGCAGGGCAATAACACTATTATTTCCATAGCCATCAACATGGCAACAACATAATATCAGTTCACTAGCCTATCAACATGGCAACAACATAGTATCTCATTCACTCTCATATCTACGTCCCTGCCCGTGGCCTGACTGCCACGACTTTATGTGCCTCTACTGTCCTGCCCCGACAGCCTCACTTCTGGCCTATGTGTGGCCTCCGGCCCTATGCTGGCCTATCCCCTGTGCTCATCGAGGTGGCTCTGCGGCCCGTCCCCGACACCTACAAGAATAATATTACATTGGTATAATACCCTACCATTTCTATTCACTCCACCTCTCCTTACAATCCATGAAGCGTACACACACTAGTTCCCCTTTCACTCACCACACATCTTACGGTAACACACTTCCATCGGAGTACACACTACTCACTCGCGCTACAAATCCATGAACTCACTTTCATCTATCGCTCGTGGCGCACATTGCTATATCCAATATCACGGACTTCCACATTCCTCACATATACTTATTTACATCATGGTAATAGACGAATATAATATAATACATCAATCATAATAATCAATCAACGTTCTACATACCAGTCATAACTGGAAAGACTTTCTCCTAGTCTTCTCGACTGCTTCCTTTTATCTCTGCCCGATGGGCTATTATTCACAGATCCGCTCCCTAGGACCTTCTAACTTGCAGTGATAGTTATACAGCGCTTTCGCCTCCTTCAGACCCCGCACTCATGACATGCACGACTTTTCTTCCCTGTCTCCGTGCGTTAATTTTACTCTCCTCCTTTCCCCCCGTAATTATTAACTATCGCTCACTCCACTCGTGACATCATCCCCCACCCCAAAAAAATTAATGCAATTAATTTCAAATCGCATCAGGATGACTGTCACCGAGTGAGCGTGAGCAATACCTACACTAGAAAAATGACCTATCAGTTCCCCCAGTATATAAAATACCGAAATCAGGGAAAAATATGGGGATCCGTATGGCCTGCAATATGCATATATGTGTCACATCATGAATAGCTAACTAATCACAATACTTAATACAGAATCAAAAACCACTCAACCTATCAACCATTCTTCATATCATATTTATAATGTCAATATTTTAAAGTCGACTCATTCACACAGATCCCGTCAATGTTCCTGTCCTCCGATGTATAAGCTCCTGAACTCTTGCCCTAGGCTCGACTAAGGTAGTCGGCGATATGATTGCTGGTTCCTGGAATTGGTTGAATAACGAAGGTATACGGCTGCAAAGCCAATGCCCATCTAGACAAGCGTGGGCTGGACGAACGATTCTTCGACAAAAATGTCAGTGGCTTGTGGTCTGTCTGGATACAAAATTCTCGTCCCATGAGATAACGTCCTAGTTTCTGGACGGACCAGACAATGGCAAGACACTCACGCTCTATCACAGAATACTTTCTTTCTCTCTGCAATAACTTCCTACTGACATAACATACAGGATGGAGACATTCGTTCTTCTCCTGTAGAAGACAAGCGCCGACACCAGAGTCCGACGCATCCGTTCTGAGGATAAAATTAGATCGAAAATCGGGTAACATCAAAATGGGTGACGATGATAATGCTGTCACCAAATTATCAAATGATGTCTGACATTCAGACGTCCACTGGACCTTATCGGGTTGTCCCTTCTTAGTAAGGTCAGTAAGAGAAGATGACAAGGAGGAAAAATTTGGAATGAACTTTCTGTAATAATTTAAAATTCCCACTAAGCTTCTGACTTGTTTCTTTGTTTTTGGGATTTGCAACCCTACTAACTTGTCAATTTTTGTTACTTCAGGTCTCTGAACACCTCTACCCACGATATGTCCTAAGAATACTATCTCTGGACATGCCAAATCCATCTTTGCGGGTTTAGCAGTTAACCCAAACTGGCGTAATCGTTGAAAAATTACTGTTAGTGTCTGAATATGATCAGACCATGTCGACGTATGACATGCTATATCGTCAAAGAATGACACGACATTAGGTATGTCCTTCAACACTAGTCTCATTAATCGTGCAAACGTCGCTGGCGCGTTTACCAACCCAAATGGCATGACCTTAAATTGGAATAATCCAATGGGCGTTTGGAACGCCGTGTATTGTTTAGACTCCTCAGTAAGCGGGATTTCCCAATACCCTTTCGTCAAATCTATCTTGGAAAACCACGTGGACCCGGCCAATGAAGCTATTAGTTCCTCCTGAAACGGAATAGGCTCCCTATCGCCTACCGTAATAGTGTTCAATCTTCGAAAATCAATACAGAACCGCACCGACCCATCAAGTTTTTTCACGAGGACGATGGGTGATGAATACGGCGATGTTGATGGTTCTATCACATCTAACTTCAACATTGATTCCACTTCCTTTATGACTCTATCTCTCGAAGAAAAAGGCAACGGATACGGTCTAAGAAATACTGGCTTATCCGAAGTCAACTTTATTTGGTGCTGGATCACCGTAGTGCGACCCGGCAAATCCGTAACAACATCCGGAAATGACGCTAATAGGGTCTCAAGTTCCCTACTCCTTGAACTCGTAAGGTCAGGGTTAATTTTTACGTCCCTGTAACCTTGTGTCGGAGTTAACTCCGGCAATTGAATTTGTAACTCCTCCTGCGCCTCGGTGTCGCTTACGTCACAGTCCAACTGGTCTACGACCCCCGTACAAGCAGTAGAGAAGACAGTCTCCTCTGGTCTTGTCTGTGCACACAGATACTGTGGTCTCTCATAAAATCTCTGTAGCATGTTAACATGGAAAACCTTACTCGCTCCATCAATGTGGATAGCGTAATCTACCTTTGAAACAACTCGCTCAATAACATAAGGGCCTTTCCATGTCATCAATAACTTATTATGGTCCGTAGGTAACAACAACAGAACCTTGTCTCCTGGCTTAAAAATTCTCAGTTTGGAACCTCTATCTTTATAGTCTTTTGCTCTTTTCGAAGCGATACTAGACGCTTCTTCTGCTATAGTGCGCGCTGCAGATAGTCTTTCTCTTAAATCAACAAGGTACTGAAACACCGAAATCTGCTCATCGTCTCCCGATGATGGCGACGTCATCATGTCCCGAAGAACATCAGTTGGGCCCCTAGGACTACGACCGTACATCATTTCGAACGGCGAGAATCCCGTTGACTCCTGCCGTACCTCTCTGTACGCGAATAACACTGCAGGGATATGTCTATCCCAATCTTTAGGGCGATCAGCAGCTACCTTACGCAGCATCGACTTTAACGTCGAGTTCAATCTCTCGCACATGCCATTAGCCTGCGGATGATAAGGGGTGGTAGTGATGGGTTGTATGCTGAATAAGCGGAACAATTCCTTCATCATCTGCGACGTAAATTGCGCGCCCCTATCAGACAGAATTTGCTCTGGTATTCCTACCCTAGCGAAAATTGCAAACAACGCTTCCGCGACTGCCTCCGACGTTATGGTCCGCAGAGGAACCGCCTCTGGCCATCTCGTAGCATTACATATGACCGTTAAGAAAAATCGATTCCCCCTGTCGGTCGCTGGGTGAATGGGGCCAACAAGGTCTATCGAGACCTTTTTAAACGGTTCCGAGACCGTGGGGATCTTCTGAAGAGGAGCCTGGGGTGTACGACCCTTATGCGTCGTCTTTTGGCACGCACTGCACGTCTTACAATAGACTTGCACATCTCTGTGGATCGATGGCCAGTAAAAATTTTTAAGAACCCTTTCTTTGGTTCTAGCTATCCCCATATGACCCGCTAATGGGACATCATGTGCCAAGTGCAATACTGTTGCGATCAGCAACGCTGGCACAACGACCTGCTTTAAAATTGAGGACACCGTTACATACTTACGGAACAGAATGCCCGCCTGAACAATAAAGGAGGACGACCCGTTCTTATATCTCCTCGTTTTCTCGGTTCGCGCTTCCCCAAAGCATGGGTTTAATGATGGGTCCTCCCTTTGTAATCTCGCCAAGCGCTCCGGCGTGATGTCTAGGTTGACCGCTGGCGTAGCCAAAGGTCTAATCTTGTCTTTATCCGCTACCCGTCGGCGTGTTTCGACCGCGGCGCAAAAGTCAATACCTTTTGATTGCGACCATGCTTGCACGTTCTCATCGGAAGGGGAACCTACCCGGGATACATTCCCAATGATGAGCTGGGCGCCTGGAAAACAACCAACGACTGCCTCGACTTCCCCGCTAAGGAAAGGTGTATCTATCATTATTCTTGCCATGGGTAATTTCTCAATGGCCCCCGAAAATTGGATGCACGGGACAGTCTCACCTGTAAGCTGTGAATCCCGAATGCAGTCCCTATGCACTCCCACAACGGTAGATCCTGTATCTCGTAAAACCGAGACCGGTTCGTCCCCAACAAACCCCGGATAAACCCTAAGACCACCTCCTGTATGACATGAATTTATAACGGGGATCTTTCTCCCACAAGGTAAAACACCGGAAGATAATAACTTCTCACAACTGGGACACTTAGAATACTGTCCGCCTCCGTTGTCCGATGTAGCACACGCAGCCGCATGATGAAATTTATTTGGGGAACATGGACTGGAGCTACTGTCCACGTTCGCCGCTATCCTACCTGCAGGGCAGTTCACGCTGATGTGATCTGCTCTTCCGCAGTTCCAACACTTCGCGGCCCTACACTCGCGCGAAAAGTGACCCACGCGTCCGCAAGTCCAACACTCCGCTCCCTGTGCTGCCCTAGGCCTGGGTCCCCGTGACCCCTCGCGACCGGAACTAGAGTCCCTATGCCGTCGGTCATCGGCAAAGGTCACAACTCGCCCCCGGCCATTACCGCGACCTAGCCCTCCTGCTCGGTCAAACTTACCGGATCCATATGCCGGTGCTTGGTGATAGCCCCTATGCTGCCCCTGGGCTTGCCCACTATAGGCACCACGCTGACGCGACCTGTCCCCAAGTCCTGCCGGCGACCCCTCGACAACGGCGACGTACCCAGCATCTTGGACGTACGCCCTGGCGACTGGTTTGGACGGATGCGCCGTACGGTATGCCTCCGCCAACTTAGACGCCTCCTGCACCGTCGCGGGTTCGTTCTCTTTCAGGAAAGCCACCAGATCTTTGTGGCACGACGCGTACAGCTGGTCACGGATCATTAAGTCTTTCAGTTTAGCAAAATCCGTGCCCACATGCGCCAAGTCTACCCAGTTCGCGAAATACTCCGTCAGTCTCGCGACGAAGGCAGCAAAGTCCTCCCTGGTATCTGCACGTGCTCGCCTAAACTGCTCCCGGAAATATTCCTCGGTACGCGCAAATCGGCGAAGCAGCAAAGCCTTCAGCTTATCGTAATCTTGCACGTCTTCGCGCTGTAGCTCTTTAAAGTAGGTTAACGCTCGCCCCTGCAATAGAGACGCCAGGTACGTGGCCCATAATTCCTTATTTTCCCCCCATTGCAATTGTGCGTTCAGTTCGAACCTGTAAAGGAAGGCGTCTATGTCGTCCTTCCGGTCGTCGAACGTAGGGAGCTTAATCCTAACACCACCTTTATTGTGTACCTGCCGCTCAACTGCTTCTGTTGGCGCATTCTTTTTGATTTCCAACTCCGCGATTCTTATTCGCGCCTCTCTCTCATGCTGCTTATCTTCTAACTCCTTTAACTTAAACTCCCTTTCCTGCTCCTTATCCTGTCTCTCCTGTTGCTGAGCTTCTAACTCCTTTAACTTAAGCTCTCTTTCCTCTTCTCTCTGTCGCTCTTGAGCCTCTTTTTCTCGCTCTCTATCCTTAGCACGCTCATCGCGCATTTCTGCCTGCTGTTCTTTAATCCAGCCGCGTAGCTCTTCTCCCTCCAGGCCAAGTTCCTTACCCAACTTCATTAGTTGTTGGAGTTCCGCCATTTCACCGATTTATGGTTATGGTATCTATTCTAAGACGACCAACCTGTCGGTATGATCACTAACGATACGACCAGAGACCTGAGATCACAACAGATATAACAATACCCAATTGTCTCAAATACAATTCAGAAATTTACCTTTACAGCACAACTAATTCTATATCTATAAAATGTATAGCACTATTAATTATAAAAGAAAATAGAAACGACAAGAATGAAGAAATACAGTAGAAGGACCACAAGTACGTCAAGGACAACGAACCAGACTAGGACAAAGAACTAAAAAAGAAAATATAATGGAAAAAAGAATGCAACCTAACTACGCCGATTACACAACAAGGTACGAACAAGAACAGAGTCTGAAAAAAAAGAACGTATCTATAGATAGGTAGAAAGAGGGACAAGAGAATACGTCTTCCTGCGGAACAGAGAAGATATCGACGCTACAACTAAACAATATTACAGGTCCCTACAGAACTGTTCACTGTGATGAACGAAGTTCCAAAGTTTACCACACCTTTTTAAAAGGATAAACTAAGTTCAACACAGCAAACCCGCGCCACCGCCCGTATAATCAATTACAACGAAAACAGAAAAACAGCGGAAAAAGACAGAAGAAAAGACAGCCCTCAATCCAGGGTACAAAATTTCAGAATTTCACTTAACTTTCACCCTTGATCTAAATTTCTCCCGTTTTCTCGGAGCTCTGGCTGCTTGACCTCTACAGGCTGGCACGCACACACTCTGGAAAGTTTAAATACACATTAATACCTATTCATAGCAATACATGCATCAATACATATTATTATTCATAAACATACATAAATCATATCATCATGAAATTTCCATTCATCCCACGAACAAAGACAACAGCACGAATTCCTAGCACAACAGAAAAAGAACTAAATATAACGAATACACAATGTCAAAATGACCACAGGTAAACAGGACGAGCCCCCAGTGTCACAACGGACGAGCCCCCAATGTCACAACGGACGAGCCCCCAATGTCACAAATCCCAGACTGGGAGATGTAATAGTTTATGACAGGACGACAATCACGAACAAACAAGTTTAACACTTAACAAAACAATCCATCAGACTCACACATTTATTAAACATAATTATACATATAATAGCGCAATTACATATATTATATTATTGAAATGACTGCCGTACAACGGCCTTATTCTCACACACACTCTCCCTCGGATCCACAATCCGGTAGTTACTCCTAAAGGCACTTCGGCCTCAGCCTCTCCCCTCAGGGTCTTAATAGTACATTAATAAGTTACTGGCACCGCAGTCTCTCAATATCCCCTTCCTACTGTCATACACCTTAACACTCCCCTAGCACCTCCGCAGGGCAATAACACTATTATTTCCATAGCCATCAACATGGCAACAACATAATATCAGTTCACTAGCCTATCAACATGGCAACAACATAGTATCTCATTCACTCTCATATCTACGTCCCTGCCCGTGGCCTGACTGCCACGACTTTATGTGCCTCTACTGTCCTGCCCCGACAGCCTCACTTCTGGCCTATGTGTGGCCTCCGGCCCTATGCTGGCCTATCCCCTGTGCTCATCGAGGTGGCTCTGCGGCCCGTCCCCGACACCTACAAGAATAATATTACATTGGTATAATACCCTACCATTTCTATTCACTCCACCTCTCCTTACAATCCATGAAGCGTACACACACTAGTTCCCCTTTCACTCACCACACATCTTACGGTAACACACTTCCATCGGAGTACACACTACTCACTCGCGCTACAAATCCATGAACTCACTTTCATCTATCGCTCGTGGCGCACATTGCTATATCCAATATCACGGACTTCCACATTCCTCACATATACTTATTTACATCATGGTAATAGACGAATATAATATAATACATCAATCATAATAATCAATCAACGTTCTACATACCAGTCATAACTGGAAAGACTTTCTCCTAGTCTTCTCGACTGCTTCCTTTTATCTCTGCCCGATGGGCTATTATTCACAGATCCGCTCCCTAGGACCTTCTAACTTGCAGTGATAGTTATACAGCGCTTTCGCCTCCTTCAGACCCCGCACTCATGACATGCACGACTTTTCTTCCCTGTCTCCGTGCGTTAATTTTACTCTCCTCCTTTCCCCCCGTAATTATTAACTATCGCTCACTCCACTCGTGACACACTCACCACACATCTTACGGTAACACACCTCCATCGGAGTACACACTACTCACTCGCGCTACAAATCCATGAACTCACTTTCATCTATCGCTCATGGTACACATTGCTATATCCAATATCACGGACTTCCACATTCCTCACATATACTTATTTACATCATGGTAATAGACGAATATAATATAATACATCAATCATAATAATCAATCAACGTTCTACATACCAGTCATTACTGGAAAGACTCTCACTAGTCTTCTCGACTGCTTCCCTTTATGTCCGCCCGATGGGCTCTTATTCACAGGTCCGATCCGTAGGACCTTCTAACTTGCAGTGATAGTTATACATCGCTTTCGCCTCATTCAGACTTCCACACCACTCATACCCGCACGCTTTTCCCACTTGTCTGCATGAGTTATTTTTACTCTTCCCCTTTCACGTCTTTTCCTATCCGTCTGTCGTGAGCTCTTCTTATTCTACACCCGCTCTGTAGCAATCCCCTTAATTGCACTCACTCCACTCGTGACATCATCCCCCACCCCAAAAAAATTAATGCAATTAATTTCAAATCGCATCAAGATGACTGTCAACGAGTGAGCGTGAGCAAAACCTACACTAAAAAAATGATCTAGCAGTTCCCCTAGTATACAAAATACCGAAATCAGGGGGAAAATTATGGGGATCAATATGGCCTGCAATATGCATATATGTGTCACATCATGAATAGCTAACTAATCACAATACTTAATACAGAATCAAAAAACCACTCAACCTATCAACCATTCTTCATATCATATTTATAATGTCAATATTTTAAAGTCGACTTATTCACACAGATCCTGTCAATGTTCCTGTCCTCCGATGTATAAGCTCCCGAAATCTTGCCCTAGGCTCGACTAAGGTAGTCGGCGATATGATTGCTGGTTCCTGGAATTGGTTGAACAACGAAGGTATACGGCTGCAAAGCCAATGCCCATCTAGACAAGCGTGGGCTGGACGAACGATTCTTCGACAAAAATGTCAGTGGCTTGTGGTCTGTCTGGATACAAAATTCTCGTCCCATGAGATAACGTCCTAGTTTCTGGACGGACCAGACAATGGCAAGACACTCACGCTCTATCACAGAATACTTTCTTTCTCTCTGCAATAACTTCCTACTGACATAACATACAGGATGGAGACATTCGTTCTTCTCCTGTAGAAGACAAGCGCCGACACCAGAGTCCGACGCATCCGTTCTGAGGATAAAATTAGATCGAAAATCGGGTAATATCAGAATGGGTGACGATGATAATGCTGTCACCAAATTATCAAATGATGTCTGACATTCAGACGTCCACTGGACCTTATCGGGTTGTCCCTTCTTAGTAAGGTCAGTAAGAGAAGATGACAAGGAGGAAAAATTTGGAATGAACTTTCTGTAATAATTTAAAATTCCCACTAAGCTTCTGACTTGTTTCTTTGTTTTGGGGATTTGCAACCCTATTAACTTGTCAATTTTTGTTTCTTCAGGTCTCTGAACACCTCTACCCACGATATGTCCTAAGAATATTATCTCTGGACATGCCAAATCCATCTTTGCGGGTTTAGCAGTTAACCCAAAATGACGTAATCGTTTAAAAATTACTGTTAGTGTCTGAATATGATCAGACCATGTCGACGTATGGCATGCTATATCATCAAAGAATGACACGACATTAGGTATGTCCTTCAACACTAATCTCATTAATCGTGCAAACGTCGCTGGCGCGTTTACCAACCCAAATGGCATGACCTTAAATTGGAATAATCCAATGGGCGTTTGGAACGCCGTGTATTGTTTAGACTCCTCAGTAAGCGGGATTTCCCAATAACCTTTCGTCAAATCTATCTTGGAAAACCACGTGGACCCGGCCAATGAAGCTATTAATTCCTCCTGAAACGGAATAGGCTCCCTATCGCCTACCGTAATAGTGTTCAATCTTCGAAAATCAATACAGAACCGCACCGATCCATCAAGTTTTTTCACGAGGACGATGGGTGATGAATACGGCGATGTTGATGGTTCTATCACATCTAACTTCAACATTGACTCAACTTCCTTTATGACTCTATCTCTCGAAGAAAAAGGCAACGGATACGGTCTAAGAAATACTGGCTTATCCGAAGTCAACTTTATTTGGTGCTGGATCACCGTAGTGCGACCCGGCAAATCCGTAACAACATCCGGAAATGACGCTAACAGGGTCTCAAGTTCCCTACTCCTTGAACTCGTAAGGTCAGGGTTAATTTTTACGTCCCTGTAACCTTGTGTCGGAGTTAACTCCGGCAATTGAATTGGTAACTCTTCCTGCGCCTCGGTGTCGCTTACGTCACAGTCCAACTGGTCTACGACCCCCGTACAAGCAGTAGAGAAGACAGTCTCCTCTGGTCTTGTCTGTGCACACAGATACTGTGGCCTCTCATAAAATCTCTGTAGCATATTAACATGGAAAACCTTACTCGCTCCATCAATGTGGATAGCGTAATCTACCTTTGAAACAACTCGCTCAATAACATAAGGGCCTTTCCATGTCATCAATAACTTATTATGGTCCGTAGGTAACAACAATAGGACCTTGTCTCCTGGCTTAAAAATTCTCAGTTTGGACCCTCTATCTTTATAGTTCTTTGCTCTTGCTGAAGCGATACTAGACGCTTCTTCTGCTATAGTGCGCGCTGAAGATAATCTTTCTCTTAAATCAACAAGGTCTATCGAAACCTTTTTAACCGGTTCCGAACCCGTGGGGATCTTTTGAAGAGGAGCCTGGGGTGTACGACCCTTATGCGTCGTCTTTTGGCACGCACTGCACGTCTTACAATATAGCCGTACATCTCTGTATACTGACGGCCAATAAAAATCTTTCAGAACCCTTTGCTTGGTTCCCGCACTTCCCACATGATCCGCTAATGGAACATCATGGGCCAGACGCAATACTGTAGCAATTAACGACCGTGGCACGACGACCTGCTTTTGAACAGAAGCCACTGTGACGTACATACGGAACAGAATGCCCCCCTGGACAAAAAAAGAAGATGACCCGTTCTTATATCTCCTCGTTTTCTCGGTTCGCGCTTCCCCAAAACATGGGTTTAATGATGGGTCCTCCCTTTGTAATCTCGCCAAGCGCTCTGGCGTGATATCTAGGTTGACCGCTGGCGTCGCCAAAGGTCTAATCTTATCTTTATCCGCTACCCGTCGACGTGTTTCGACCGCGGCGCAAAAGTCAATACCTTTTGATTGCGACCATGCTTGCACGTTCTCATCGGAAGGGGAAACTACCCGTGATACATTCCCAATGATGAGCTGGGCGCCTGGAAAACAACCAACGACTGCTTCGACTTCCCCGCTAAGGAAAGGTGTATCTATCATTATTCTTGCCATGGGTAATTTCTCAATGGCCCCCGAAAATTGGATGCACGGGACAGTCTCACCTGTAAGCTGTGAATCCCGAATGCAGTCCCTATGCACTCCCACAACGGTAGATCCTGTATCTCGTAAAACCGAGACCGGTTCGTCCCCAACAAACCCCGGATAAGCCCTAAGACCACCTCCTGTATGACATGAATTTATAACGGGGATCTTTCTCCCACAAGGTAAAACACCGGAAGATAATAACTTCTCACAACTGGGACACTTAGAATACTGTCCGCCTCCGTTGTCCGATGTAACACACGCAGCCGCATGATGAAATTTATTAGGGCTACTGGAGCCACTGTCCACGTTCGCCGCTATCCTACCTGCAGGGCAATTCACACTAATGTGATCCGCTCTACCGCAGTTCCAACACTTCGCGGCCCTACACTCACGTGAAAAGTGACCCACGCGTCCGCAAGTCCAACACTCCGCTCCCTGTGCTGCCCTAGGCCTGGGTCCCCGTGACCCCTCGCGACCGGAACTAGAGTCCCTATGCCGTCGGTCATCGGCAAAGGTCACAACTCGCCCCCGGCCATTACCGCGACCTAGCCCTCCTGCTCGGTCAAACTTACCGGATCCATATGCCGGTGATTGGTGATAGACCCTACGCTGCCCCTGGGCTTGCCCGCTATAGGCACCACGCTGACGCGACCTGTCCCTAAGTCCTGCCGGCGACCCCTCGACAACGGCGACGTACCCAGCATCTTGGACGTACGCCCTGGCGACTGGTTTGGACGGATGCGCCGTACGGTATGCCTCCGCCAACTTCGACGCCTCCTGCACCGTCGCGGGTTCGTTCTCTTTCAGGAAAGCCACCAGATCTTTGTGGCACGACGCGTACAGCTGGTCACGGATCATTAGGTCTTTCAGTTTAGCGAAATCCGTGCCCACATGCGCCAAGTCTACCCAGTTCGCGAAATACTCCGTTAGTCTCGCGACGAAGGCAGCAAAGTCCTCCCTGGTATCTGCACGTGCTCGCCTAAACTGCTCCCGGAAATATTCCTCGGTACGCGCAAATCGGCGAAGCAGCAAAGCCTTCAGCTTATCGTAATCTTGCACGTCTTCGCGCTGTAGCTCTTTAAAGTAGGTTAACGCTCGCCCCTGCAATAGCGACGCCAGGTACGTGGCCCATAATTCCTTATTTTCCCCCCATTGCAATTGTGCGTTCAGTTCGAACCTGTAAAGGAAGGCGTCTATGTCGTCCTTCCGGTCGTCGAACGTAGGGAGCTTAATCCTAACGCCACCTTTATTGTGTACCTGCCGCTCAACCGTTTCCGTTGGGGTATTCCTCTTGAGTTCTAACTCCGCAATCTTTACTTGCGCCTCTATCTCCTTTAACCTTATCTCCTGCTCCCTTTCCTTAGCCTCTCTTTCCTGTTGCTGAGCCTTAGCCTCTCTTTCCTTTTCCTGAGCCTCTTTTTCCTGCTCTCTATCCTTAGCACGCTCATCGCGCATTTCTGCCTGCTGTTCTTTAATCCAGCCGCGTAGCTCTTCTCCCTCCAGGCCAAGTTCCTTACCCAACTTCATTAGTTGTTGGAGTTCCGCCATTTCACAGATTTATGGTTATGGTATCTATTATAAGACGACCAACCTGTCGGTATGATCACTAACGATACGACCAGAGACCTGAGATCACACCAGATATAACAATACCCAGTTGTCTCAAATACAATTCAGAAATTTACCTTTACAGCCCAACTAATTCTATATCTACAAAATGTATAGCACTATTAATTATAAAGGAAAAAAAGAAACGACAAGAATGAAGAAATACAGTAGAAGGACCACAAGTACGTCAAGGACAACAAACCAGACTAGGACAAAGCTTCTACAAAAAAAAACTATAATGGAAAAAAAAATGCAACCTACTACGCCGATTACACTACAAGGTACGAACAAGAACAGAGTCTGAAAAAAAAGAACGTATCTACAGAAAGGTAGAAGAGGGACAAGAGAAACGTCTTCCTAAAACAACGAGGAAGATAGAACGCTACAATCTAAACAAAAATACAGGTCCCTATAGAACTGTTCACTGTGGTGAACGAAGTTCCTAGATTAGCCCACCTCCCGAAGAGGACAAACTACGCTCACCACAGCAAACCCGCGCCACCGCCCGTATAATCTATAACGACAACAAAAACAGCAAAAACAGAGAAAAAGACAGATTAAAGGAACAGCCCCCGATCCAGGGTACAAAATTTCAGTTTCACTTAACTTCGAATTTTGAGTTTAACTCCTCCCCTTAATCGGAGCTCTGGCTGCTTGACCTCTACAGGCTGGCACACACACTCTGCAGAAATTTAAGTACACATTAATACATATTCATCAAAATACATGCATCAATACATATTATTATTCATAAACATACATAAATCATACCATCATGAAATTTCCATTCATCCCACGAACAAGGACAACAGCACAAATTCCTAGCACAACAGAAAAACAACTAGATATAACGAATACACAATGTCAAAATGACCACAGGTAAACAGGACGAGCCCCCAGTGTCACAAATCCCAGACTGGGAGATGTAATAGTTTATGACAGGACGACAATCACGAACAAACAAGTTAACACTTAACAAAACAACCCATCAGACTCACACATTTATTAAACATAATTATACATATAATAGCGCAAGTACATACATTATATTATTGAAACGACTGCCGTACAACGGCCTTATTCTCACACACACTCTCCCTCGGATCCACAATCCGGTAGTTACTCCTAAAGGCACTTCGGCCTCAGCCTCTCCCCTCAGGGTCTTAATAGCACATTAATAATTTACTGGCACCGCAGTCTCTCAATATCACCCTCCTATTGTCATACACCTTAATATTCCACTCGTATCTCCACAGGGCAATAACACTTTATCATTTCCATAGCCCATCCACATGGCAATAACATAGTATCAGTTCATTAGCCTCTCAACATGGCAATAATATAGTCTCTCATTCACTCTCATATCTACGTCCCTGTCCGTGGCCTGACTGCCACGACTTTATGTGCCTCTACTGTCCTGCACTGACAGCCTCACTTCTGGCCTAGGTGTGGCCTCCGGCCCTATGCTGGCCTATCCCCTGTGCTCATCGAGGTGGCTCTGCGGCCCGTCCCCGACACCTACAAGAATAACATTACATTGGTATAATACCCTACCATTTCTATTCACTCCACCTCTCCTTACAACCCATGAAGCGTACACACACTAGTTCACCTTTCACTCACCACACATCTTACGGTAACACACCTCCATCGGAGTACACACTACTCACTCGCGCTACAAATCCATGAACTCACTTTCATCTATCGCTCATGGTACACATTGCTATATCCAATATCACGGACTTCCACATTCCTCACATATACTTATTTACATCATGGTAATAGACGAATATAATATAATACATCAATCATAATAATCAATCAACGTTCTACATACCAGTCATTACTGGAAAGACTCTCACTAGTCTTCTCGACTGCTTCCCTTTATGTCCGCCCGATGGGCTCTTATTCACAGGTCCGATCCGTAGGACCTTCTAACTTGCAGTGATAGTTATACATCGCTTTCGCCTCATTCAGACTTCCACACCACTCATACCCGCACGCTTTTCCCACTTGTCTGCATGAGTTATTTTTACTCTTCCCCTTTCACGTCTTTTCCTATCCGTCTGTCGTGAGCTCTTCTTATTCTACACCCGCTCTGTAGCAATCCCCTTAATTGCACTCACTCCACTCGTGACAGTGTCCTCCCACCGCATGTCCTACACAGTTGATGGAGACCCTCAACATGTACACGTTCATCGTGGTGCTCCATTTTGCAATATTAATTATCAAACAAACTGCAAAAAATACACACCAAAAAAATGACACAAAACCACGACGATTAACTCGCACTTTTTAAAAAATCATAAAAAATCACACAGAATTTTCGTACACATCAAACTTGCACAGGTTAGAGATTAACCTTTGTGCTATCAAAACATAGATTTTATATTGAAATTAAAGGCGGCATGTGTAAGATATTGATGATCAAAGTGACTTATTGTTGAAAATTAAATTTCAATCTCTAAAAAACACACACTGCAAATATCCGTCGATAAGTTCCACAATTTTGTAATGTAAGGAGCAAAAATTATATCGTCTTGTCGGTAAAATCCTGACGTTTAAAATGAGATCTCGCATGGTGCTCTAGCATCATCAGATCGGAAGATATCACGTTGCAAAGGTATGCGAAAATTGATGGAATCGTATTACTCAGGCCTGGCCAGGGATCGGCATGCCGTCACGGATGTGCACACGGCTGACAGGTGATTTATGACCGCATCGCGGGAGGTCGGCGGGGGATTTCGGTCGGCAACTAGAATACACCGCTTTCGAGGCGATTTAAACAGCCGTGAGTTAAATTCTAGGCGTTATCCAGAATCTGATTATCAACTATCATTCCCTAAGTTTCAATTCTCTAGAGTATTTAATGATGCTGCATCATTTAAATCAAAATTTTATGATATAGATGAATTAGTTAGCAATCCAACTATTACCACTATTGATTATCAAACGCTTTATCCGTTATTTGTTTTCGATGTTTCAAAACAAAGTGAAAGGTTAAAAAATAGCATAACTGATATAATGGTTAAGGCTACATTTAATAAAAATGTTCCTGCAGATACCACAGCTTATGCTTTAGTTATTTCTGATAAAATAATTTCATTTCAATCTGATGGAAGGAATATGGCAGTTTAACACCATACAACCGCACTTAATGTTTCAAAAGCTTACCAACCTACACGTGAGTTCTTTTTTAAAGAGCTGGATCTTCGAATTTCTAACACAGAGAAGCCAGTTTGTGGATATAAACAACACATTTTCCAAATTACTCACAACAAACACAGGAGCGCCACAAGGCTGCGTGCTGTCACCTGCCTTGTATACATTGTATACAAATGATTTCACTGTGACACACAACAACGTTTACCTTCTTAAATTTGCCGACGACTCTGCTATTTTAGGCCTTTTACCTAACTCTGGCCACGAATATTCTAACATTGTACAATCCTTTCATTGTTGGTGTAATAACAACTATCTTCTACTGAATGTTAAGAAAACAAAAGAGCTTGTTTTTGACTTTAGGAAAAATAACAACGATCCTGTTTGCCCTCTTACTATCAACAATGAAGAGGTTGAAATTGTCACAGAGGCCAAATATCTTGGCATTACTATTGATTCATTGCTTAACTGGCATGCGCATGTAACATATGTATACAAGAAAGCCAACCAGCGCATGTATTTCCTCAGAAAGCTCCGCTTTTTAAAAGTTAGCAAAAGCATTCTGAAAATATTTTATACCATGGCTATTCAGAGCGTTTTGATGTATGGAGTTGTCTGTTGGGGAGGAAACATCTTACAAAAAGATAAAAATAAGATCAATAATTTAATTAAAAAAGCATCCAAAATTTGTATCTGTGATCTGCCATATTTTGATGAGCTGTACACTGGTGCTTGTATTAAAAAAGCTAATATTATTATAAATGACCCCCAACATCCCCTGAACAAGGAATATATAAGATCTGTAAGAAGTTTAAGGCTGTTGTCAAAGAAAACTAAAACTGAGCGCTACTTTAAATCGTTTATTCCATCATCAACTAGGATGTTACAATAATGTCGACATCTTGATCGTAATCTGTGCACAGTTGAATTATGTCCTGCGTGTCAGGTCAATGTGTTTTAGTTAGGGAAGCATATTGTGTGCACTGTTAATTTTGTTAATTTAGTTAATTTATCAGTGTGTGTGTATATATGTGTGTGTGCGCGCTATGTATCATACTTTCTGCTTCTGTAACTGTATTGTTATGTATTCAATGATCAAAACAAATTTCCTTGTACAAGGACGAATAAAATTTATCTTATCTTATCTTATCTTATCTTATCTTATCTTATGGAAGAGTTTTAATACCATCGCAGAGTTCTTACATTTGCGGATGATGCACTGTTACATACATCAGGCACAGAACGAAACGCCATGGTTGATGTTATGGGAGAAGCGTTGAAGGAGGTTGACTCATGGTGTGAAGAACACAATGTTGTGGTAAACCCTGCTAAAGCAGCAGCACTTTGGTGCTCACTAGACAATCACATCGTGCAGAAAAGCCTTGAACCAGTGAGAATGGGAGGTGAAGATGTCGAGCGTGTAACGGAACTTAAATACCTTGGAATAAAGTTTGACAGAACCCTCTGTTTTAAAGAGCACGTGAACCACATAGTGAAGCGCTGTGCAAGTGGACTGGCTGCAGTAAAGACAATGGCCGCCCTCGGATTAGAACAGCGCCAATTGCTTATTCTTTTCAAAGCCACAGTGCTATCAGTCATCGACTATGGTCTGGGCATCGTCACAATTTCCAAGACACAGTTGATGAAATTGGAAAAGATTCAAAACACTGGAATGAGAATCATCCTTGGATGCACCCGTGACACCCCGATAGCAGCAATGAGATACATCCTCGGGCTCCCCAGTATTGAACAAAGGCACACACTACCCCAGGTTAAGGCAATGTTTAGAGTGGCGCAAGACCAAAAACATCTGCTGCATGACCAGCTGAATGTCAGGAAAGGTAGTAGAATAAAGCGAGGCAGATCATGGTTGGCTGAAGCTGAGGCCACTGTACAAAGAGTGTGTGAACTTGACAATGTGCGAAGGGGTGAGGAGTATGTGAAAGTGGACGATAAGATGGCCGGCAAGTACACTAGAGTGGTCATCACCATGGGCCGAGAATGCCGTGAGAGGGCTGCATGTGCCGTTAATGCGGACGTGCTGGAACTGGTGCACGAGAACAGCAGGACAGGAGATGCGGTTGTCAGGGTTAGGACTAGAATTGTAGTGCTGGGTCACGGTTTGTTTATTTCAGGGTCTTGTTGATTTTAGCCAGTGCAAATGTCCTTGAACTATTCTCGTGGACAGTTTGTTTTTGTAACGCTTTTTCTTGGAGATGGAAAGAAAGTGGGGCGAGATGGAATGAATGGATGAGTTAACAGTGACGGTGCAATTCTCGACCCCGTGATTTTGATAAACTTTAACAGGGGTGAGAAAAGGGAGTGAGTAAATTCGTACATAAAACGTAGAGGGTTTAGAGACTTTAGGAAGGGTTTTGATATGTTAGCGGACCTTGTCTGTTACTATTAATAGAATCTATTAATAATACGAGCTGAGCTCGAAATGGATGCACCAATCAAATTTGGGCAGTTGGCTGGGGAATTGCATATGGCCGCGCGGTATATAAGTGGACCCATTACTATGTTTGATCACTCCATACAGAATTATCCTTCTGTGAAGGCAGTCGGCGTAGATTCAGCCTGAGAGAATCAGAAGATTGTTAAAGACATGTCTATGTCCTTGATAGACACTGGAATGAGACCACATGCTCATCAGAAATTATATACTGCTATTATCTCCAGCTCCCTGATTTCTGATCAGGGACCAATCGTAAGTTTCAGCCTACTGATTCGACGATGAACGTGAATCCGACCTTAATTTTCCAGTAGAAATGCTACCGAAGAATGCAAGACTACAATGTATTTTACTTGCAACTAGATCTAGCATGAGTGTCTGTTATACACATTTGTAAATTGAAATTGATGTGTCTGGATGAGGCTGGGGATTGCCAGCCCATCCTAGAGTAGATCTAGATCTAATGTAACTACGTCAGTTGTATTGACGAGTTATATCCTTTTTAAGCGGTAGGCACAGATAACTGAGTTAACATTGTCGTCTGAGACATTAGAATATTATTTATGAGATAGTAGGCAGACTATCTCTGAAAGATAGATAAGAATAATTAAATTGTGAGTGAGTCAGAATGATATAACCTTTTAGGAATCTAGAGGAGACTTCTAGTTATGTATTATTGAATTTTCATTTGATGCTGCTGATGTTGCCTTTTAATATGTAAGAGCTAGACGAAATTTGTTAGGAATTTAAAGTAATAAATTTGTGGCCCTGCAAGGTCCTTGATAAAACTTATTCGAATTGTTATTAGTATATGGGGCATGGTATGGAAGTGTAATTTCTAAAAACCTCTCGATATTATTAAATGCAGTCGAACACAATAATTCCATAATAACCCACACCGGAGGGGACTATCACCAGTCCACCCCCGTAACAGCGGTAGTGTATACAGATGGATCAGTCACTAGAGGAGAAAGATCTGGATGGGGTTACACGGTCAGCGTTGATGGCAGGACAGTGGCAGATGATGGGAGCTGCATATCAAGTCACAACATCTAGTATGAAAATGGAGGAGGTAGCCGCTGAATACGCACTTGCATGGTTACAGAGGAGCACCCACACATGTGCCGTCATTGTGACAGATTCCCAGAACATGCTCAGGAAAATAGAGACAGGATACCTCAAACCTGAATGGGTGCAGTATCTGCACGACAGTAAACTGAAAAGGCTGACTTGGATTTTCTCCCCTGGACACGCTGGAGTATCTGGAAATGAGAGAGCGGATAAGCTTGCTGATGAGGCCCCAATGCAAGGCTCTCTTAGTCTCGGGGAAAATGAAATTCTCGCAGCTTTGAGAGAAACAGCACCACAAGAAGACGGGGACACCATCGAACGTATAAAACTGTTTGGGCATCAGAGAGGCTGTGGAGTCAAGAGCCGGTTGTGTGGTAATGCAAGACGACTGTTCAATCAACATCTTACTGGAGTTGTTAGTGAGAAGACCTTGTCTGACATGGTGGCGCGGAGAGCTGAGCACGTATGGGTGTGTCCCGAGTGCGAGGAGGCTGGTTCTACACCAAAGTAACCAAAGTAAGTTTAATACCATCATCATGTATATATCGTTTATCATCATAAGGACTTAGAGCTTTCTTATTTACGACCGACCGACCGATACCTACCTACCTACGTACCTACCTACCTACGTACCTACCTACGTACCTACCTACCTATGTACCTACCCACCTACCTACCTACCTACCATCCATCCATCCATCTGCCTGTCAGTCTATCTGTCTAATGATACAATTCACAGGTTGACAACGCATTCTGTAAATTAATGCTTGGAAGGTTCTTTTATTGCAGCACTGAGCATTTTGCCTTGTATATAAATTACAAAATCATACATATTTATCTGAGCAACAATAAGGCAAATTTCAAACATCAGTGATTCAAATGAATACACTATATTTAAATCACGTAAAAGACTGTCACAAGTGGAGTGAGCGCGATTAAAAGGATTGCTGTAAAGTGGGTATAGGGTTGTAAGATTAACTCACGGGATAGTTGAGGCAGACAGTTAACTTGAAAGCGTGCAATGACACGAGAAAAGTGTTGGAGTTATTGAGGTAGCGTCTGGGTAATGAAAAGTCACTGCAAGCTCAGAAGTTCAAGAGAACAGACGTGTGAGAGGCAGTCGTGAATTTGATGTATTCCAGTGAAGACTGGAAGGTTGAATTATAAGGATTTGTAATTGTGATGATAAATCTACTATATTCTGATGATGATAATGATGCAAATAAGTTATATGAGAGGACTTAAGGAGTGTGCAAGTGATTCATTACTGTATAAATAGATGTGAACAATGAGCGAGATACGTATGTTAGGAGCATGGATTCTTAGCATAGTCGGAGTGCTGTGTAATACTGTGAGTGTGTGTTACAGTAGAGATGTGCGGCTGTGTAGTGTTTGCGTGAGTGTTGGCTGTGTGGTGGGTGAAAATTGGAATGTTGTGTGTACGCTTGATGGATCGTGATGAGTGGGGAGTGTATAGTAAGTACATAGTATTATAGAGATGTGATGTTATTCTTTATAGGTGCCGGGTACAGGCTGTAAGCTGTAGCGGCTGTAACTGAAGTGACGGGGTCGGGCTGTGATGCCACCGTCAGGACCTAGAGGACATAGACAGGGCTGGGGATGTACGCCAGTATCTGGGTGCTTCCGCCAAGGGTAACTGTGGCGTAAGGCCGACAGGCAGCACAGTAGCCGTGGCAGTCTGATTCGGGGAATCGAGGCTGGCCATATTTATGAGATATATGTATTAAGATATTGTACTGCAAGGTAGCGCAGACATGGATGTTAGGCTGAGGCCAAAATTTCATATTTTAAAGAAGTGAACATGGGTGCCAGCTTTTAAACAATGTGTTTCCTGCAAACCCACTTCCCAATTTTTTGTATTCCGGCAAGGTCTTCGGTGTACACGGAAACACCGCGGTCGACCCCCAAAGAGGAGCTAACACAATATGAAAAGCCACTAAAACCCTGTTTGTGCTTTTAAAACATTGTTTTATACTAATATTTTTTGTTTATTTAGATCTAATATTTAATAATCTTCCGGTGCGTGCGTGATGGCGGCGTTCTATCACTTTCACAACAAAACAAAACCGGAAACAGGAAGCGATGTGCCTACTGATTTCTCTGCGCATGCCTGATTATTACCGCGGACGTGGCCAAAAGAATAAAAAGAATGCCAAAAAATAAAAAATTACCCGACACGAAAAAAAAACGGTATATTCAGAAAACGATCGTTCCCGGCGAGATTCCGGCAGAGCGCGTTTGGGACAAACGAAATTCCGGATTGCCGGAAAAATCCGGCGATCTGGCACCCATGGAAGTGAATATACTGTCGTGGAACTGGAAGTGGAATGAATGATTGAGGGGAACGAGTACTGTATGGGATTTATTGGATTGTACTTATTAATGTTATAATAAATGTGTGAGCCTGCTTGACTGTTTGTTAATTGCTATACTTGTTTGTTTGTGATTGTTCGGCTGTCGTATTGAGGGCATCTCCCAATCTGGGATTTGTTACAAAGACTTTGCCACATGTAAAGAATTTGCAAGACCAGTGTAAGGCCATATTTTGCTAGTATGTTTGTCTCAATCTGGCATTAATTTTTTAGATATATTTTCTAACCAAACATTTTTTTTTTAACATATGGACATGCACATATACACACTGTACTTTCAGTATACCTTAGTTAATCAGGTACAGAATTAATGATAATTGGGAGACAGTCAAATCAGCCATACCTGAAGTCGCAGACATCGAGCAACGTAGTGTTAAAACAACAGACCTACAATTACAAACCAAATGAAACTTAAAGGGCGTACACCAATGCCATAAACTAAAGGCAAATTTCAAATATTATTAGAGAACAAAATACTTTACATGTCACAATATAATGTACCGCGGTTACAAAGTATTTTGTGCACACCTACAACTTTCCTTGTTCATAATAATGTGAAGTGATTATACTGGCTGTCTCATTGTCAGTATTTATATTGTAAACCTCCACTGGTGATATATAATCTGCCTCAACCTCAACATTTTATAGCCCCACCCCAAATTTCCATTATACACAGGCTGGTGTTAGTCCTTTCTTTTTAGGGGACGTTTAAATATAATCTTACACCTTTTTTGGGACTTTTTGACCCCCTCCCCCCCTTCTTAAACTTTTCTTACATTTGCTTCTCCCTCCCCCCCCCCCTTACACTTTTCTTACCGGAGCCAAACACCCCGCCCCCCCCCCCCTCCAAGGCGTAAGATTATATTTGAATATCCCCTTAAAAAGCAGTTTAACATCGAACAAATCAGAAACATGAACATAACAAAAGCTTCTTTGCAAATCGTGGACTTGTAAAACAACCGATTAAACAAAGCCTGCAACAAAAGCATCACAGTTGCAATGTGTATTCTTTTGGGGCATTGTAACAGCTGTGGCTGAGCTAAGACCGTACTACAAACATCTCACTCGTATGGTTTCTCTCTTGTGTGTGTTCTTTTGCAGCCAGGATAGACGAGCTAAACCTATACTACAAACGTCATACTTGCAAGGTTTCTCACTGGTATGCATTCTTTTGTGGGCACGTAAAGAACGTGAAGCAGCAAAACCTACACGCAAATGTCACACTTGTAGGGCTCCTCTATTGGTGTGTGTTCTTTTGTTGACTTTTAAATTATCTATTTGAACAAAACCTTTTTCCACATCACACTAGTAAGGTTTCTCCCTTATGAGTATTTTTTTTCTCAGCCTGTAAAGAACGAAAAGCAGCAAAGCCTACACAACAAGAATCACAATGGTAAGGCTTCTCTCATGTATGTATTGTTTTGTGGACTTTTAGGCTGCCCGTATGAACGTAGCCTTCACCTCAAACATCACACTTGTAAGTCTTCTGTCCTGTATGTTTCCTTTTGTAAACATTTAAATAGCCTGTACGAACAAAGCCTGCACCACAAACATCACACTTGTAAGGCTTCTCTCCTGTATGTTTCCTTTTGTGAACATTTAAATGGCCTCTACGAACAAAGCCTGCACCACAAACATCACACTTGTAAGGCTTCTCTCCTGATACATGGTTTCTTTTGTGAACATTTAAATGGCCTGTACGAACAAAGCCTGCACCACAAACATCACACTTAAAAGGCTTCTCTCTTGTGTGCATTTTTTTTGTGGCGTTTTAAATTACTTCCATTAGTAAAATCCTTTCCACAAACATCACACTTGTAAGGCTTCTCTTCTGTATGTATTCTTTTGTGCCTTTCTAAATATTTTGAAGAAGCAAAACCTTTTCCACAAACATCACACTTGTAAGGTTTCTCTCCTGTATGTGTTCTTTCGTGGACTTGTAAATATTTTGAAGAAGCCAAACCCTTTCCACAAACATCACACTTGTAAGGTTTCTCTCCTGTATGTATTCTTTTGTGGCTTTGTAACGTGCCTTTCAAAGCAAATCCAACAGCACAAACATCACACTTAAAAGGCTTCTCTCCTGTATGTATAGTTTTGTGGTATTGAAATTTACTTTTAAAATCAAACCCCTTTCCACAAACATCACACTTGTAGGGCTTCTCTATTGTATGTATTCTTTTGTGGGATTTTAAACCACTTCCACAAGCAAAACCTTTCCCACAAACATCACATTGAAAAGGCCTCTCTCCCGTGTGCATCGTTTTGTGGGTTTTTAACTTAAAACTACGAGCAAAACCCCTTCCACAAACATCACACTTAAAAGGCTTCTCAGCTGTATGTATATTTTTGTGGCTTTTTAAATAACATCCACTAGGAAAACCTTTCCCACAAACATCACACTTAAAAGGCTTCTCTCCTGTGTGTATACTTTTGTGGGTTTTTTAATTATTTGAATCAGCAAAACCAACACCACAAACATCACACTTGTAAGGTTTCTCTCCTGTATGTATTCTTTTGTGGACTTGTAAATAATTTGAAGAAGCCAAACCCTTTCCACAAACACCACACTTGTAAGGTTTCTCTCCTGTATGTATTCTTTTGTGGCGTTGTAACATACTTTTCAAAGCAAAACCATTTCCACAAACATCACACTTGTAAGGTTTCTCTCCTGTATGTATTCTTTTGTGGCATTGTAACCTACTTTTCAAAGCAAAACCATTTCCACAAACATCACACTTGTAAGGTTTCTCTCCTGTATGTATTCTTTTGTGGGATTTTAAATTACCTCCATGAGCAAAACCTTTTCCACAAACATCACACTTAAAAGGCTTCTCTGTTGTGTGCGTCCTTTTGTGGGTTTTTAAATAATCTGAAGAAGCAAAACCAACACCACAAACATCACACTTAAAAGGCTTGTCTCCTGTATGTATTCCTTTGTGGACTTGTAAATGACCTCCATGAGTAAAACCTTTTCCACAAACATCACAGTTAAAAGGCTTCTCTCCTATGTGCATCCTTTTGTGGGGTTTTAAATGACCTCCATGAGCAAAACCTTTTCCACAAACATCACACTTAAAAGGCTTCTCTCCTGTGTGTACTCTTTGGTGTTGTTGTAACTTACATCCATAAGCAAAACCCTTTCCACAAACATCACACTTGTAAGGTTTCTCTCCTGTATGTATTCTTTTGTGGGTTTTTAAATATTTTGAAGAAGCAAATCCAACAGCACAAACATCACATTCGAAAGGCATCTCTCTTGTATGTATTCTTTTGTGGCGTTGTAAAGTACTTTTCAAGGCAAAACCATTTCCACAAACATCACACTTGTAAGGTTTCTCTCCTGTATGTATTCTTTTGTGGGATTTTAAATGACCTCCATGATGATCACGTTCCTGCGCACTTTTTGAATCTGAATAGTTGTTGGCTGTAACAAAAGTATTGGAAAGCACTGGAGTACTGTCAAATTGTTTGATATCAGGTACGCTGGACACAATGCAATGCTGAAGAACCTGCTGTCCAGTGTATTGTCCAGTTAAATGGTTTTCTCCTGGGGCAGAGATAACACAGTTCACATTGTCAGTTTCCAATCTCTGAACTTCCATGCCACTTTTGCTTGAGATGGAATTAGATGTGTTCCTTTTCTTCCTATAGAAACTTTCATCTTCAGTAGTTTGTAAGTTATGTTGTTGCCTGGAGTATTCATAGTGATATTTACTGATATGTTTCAGCAAGCAGTTGTGTTCTAGGAAAGCCCGATGACACATGTCACAGGAAAAGGTCTCTGGGAAGACAAATAAGAGACTACTGAGAAATGCATTTCTTTTTCCATTGCAGCAAACTGAAAGACTATTGGCCTTATGTGGCCCGGTATATTCTGAATAAAACTGGTAAAAGAATTGAAATAAATGAAAAAATTGCACTTTTTGGAATAATACATGGGGACTTAAACTATAATGTAAATCAAAATACTATTGATGATATTAACACTATACTACTAATTGCTAAAATGTGTATCGGTAAAGTAAAATATGGCAAATCAATCTTAAATTTGCATTTGAGGCAGAAATGCAGGTAAGAGAAAAATATCTGAAGGTATGTCCGGATAAATAATCAGAGAATGAATGGATGATTGAAAAGTGTGCAGAATCTGTAAGTGAAGTAAGAGTAAAATGAAAGCAAATAAACTTTTTAAAAAAAGGGGGGGGGGGCAATGGCGAAAAGATGAAAATGCAAAAACTAGTATTCCAAAGTGCATGAAGTAAAGTAAAATTACGGCCATATACTGCTATTATTATTCGGTTATTGGCAATATATTATTATCATCTGATTATGATTTGCTGCATATGGTTGATAATAACCTATTTCTTTCTTTATTCTTATTTTTATCTCTGTTCATTTGTTCTTTCTTTTAATCTTTTCTATCTTACTTGCCATTGAGATTTTTATCCATTATATATTTATGATTTAATTATAGCTGTTTCTCACGCACACCATAATAATTTGTATATGATGCATCCACTCAGTTTTTTTTATTCTCTTGTTTTTATACCAGCTGTTGAAAATGAACTGTAAAAACCGTCAGCTGATAATGAATAGATAAAAAATGGTTCGAGAACAGCCGACAACACAGAATTCAGCAACTGACAGTTCTGGGACATAAAAGACCTCAATTGGGTCCGAGCCTCAGAATAGTCCTTATAAACAGCCAAATATATTTATTTACTTGACTATTTCAGGTCACATGCGTACTTTCATACTTGTGTATTTATTCATTTAACTAGCCACTTCAAACTAGACTTCACTACGTATTTATTTGCGAACTCACTTATATGAATACCTCTTTAAAGTAGTTCTTTTTTTTTAATCTCCCTTATTATACAAATACTAGTCCTATTTAGTGATATCCAATCACGGAGTCAAGCACGAAATGAATGCATTGCATTTGAATCTGAGCCCAAAAACAAACAAAAAAAGAAAAAAAAAAAAGAGACTACTGAGAGCTGATTCTCTGATCTGATCATTCATAAGTGTATTCTATTGTCACGAGCGAGTGAGCGAGGATCAGTAGTTACGAGAAGAAGGTTAGAATAAAGTTAACCCACGGGCCACGGGGTAATGAAAAGCGTGCATGTTGTGAATGGTGGGGGTCTGAATGAGGCGAGAGCGCTGTATTACTATCACTGCACACTAAGACGTCCGAGAGAACGGACGCAGGAGAAAGCCCAGAGGGCGAACATAAGGAGAGCAGTCGGAAGACTTGGGAGTAGTGTTGTTTCCAGTGATGACTGGTAGGTGAAACGATGATTGATAATAGTTATGATTGATGTATTATATTCTCCTATGACCATGATGTAAATAAGTATATGTGAGGAATGTGGAAGTCCTTGATGCTGTATATAGCAATGTGCGCCATGAGCGATAGATGAAAGTTGAGTTCATGGATTTGTAGCGAGAGTGAGTATTGTGTACTACGGTGGAGGTGTGTTATCGTAAGATGTTTGGTGAGTGAAATGTGAACTATTGTGTGCACGCTTCATGAGTTGTAAGGAGGGGTGAAGTGAATAGAAGTGGTATGGTATTATACCAATGTAATGTTATTCTCTCTTGTGTGTGTTCTTTTGCAGCCAGGATAGACGAGCTAAACCTATACTACAAACGTCATACTTGCAAGGTTTCTCACTGGTATGCATTCTTTTGTGGGCACGTAAAGAACGTGAAGCAGCAAAACCTACACGCAAATGTCACACTTGTAGGGCTCCTCTATTGGTGTGTGTTCTTTTGTTGACTTTTAAATTATCTATTTGAACAAAACCTTTTTCCACATCACACTAGTAAGGTTTCTCCCTTATGAGTATTTTTTTTCTCAGCCTGTAAAGAACGAAAAGCAGCAAAGCCTACACAACAAGAATCACAATGGTAAGGCTCCAGACTCCCTAAGCAAATCTTCTTCTCTGAGCTCTCCAATGGAACGAGGAATGTTGGGGCCCCAAAGAGACGTTACAAAGACACTCTCAAGCAATCACTGAAGGCCTTTGCCATTGATGTGAGTGAGTGGGAAAAGCTCTCGCTTGATCGTGCAAATTGGAGGGCGGCCCTTACCAGAGGCAGCAAAGCATGGGAAGCTGACAGAGTCCAGCAGGCTATCAAAAAAAGAGAACGGCGCAAGAAAAGCTCCAGTGGTACTGAACCAACGGAGCACTCTTGTCATTTATGCGGAAGGGTCTGCAGGGCAAAAATAGGACTTATCAGTCACATGAGAAGCCATAAGTCATGAAAGAACAGTCTTTCCATTCTGTCCTCTGTGTCCTTTAGTTCTCTTTATTGTCCATGTGTTGAAATTCTCAACAATTTCTGTTCTTTATTCCTCTGGTGTTGTTAAGGTCATCATCATACCTGATGGACGAACTATTATTATTATAATGTTATTCTTGTAGGTGCCGAGGTCGGGCCGAAGAGCGCCGCCTACGGTGAGCACAGGGGATAGGCCAGCATAGGGCCGAAGGCCACACATAGGCCAAGAGTGAAGCTGTCGGTACAGGACAGTAGAGGCACATGAAGTCGTGACAGTCTGGCCACAGACAGGGATGTATATATGATCGTGAATGTGCTATTGAAATGCTAATGTGCTATTGCCATGTTGATGTGATATTGAAATGCTAATGTGCTATTGCCATGTTGAGGTACTATTGGAATGCTAATGTGTTATGGCAATAGGAAGGTGCTATTGAAAGACTGCGGTGCCAGTGAAATATTGTGCTATTAAGACCCTGAGAGGAGAGGCTGAGGCCGAAGTGCCTTTAGAAAGTAACTACCGGGTTGTGGACCCGAGGAAGAGTGCATGTGGGAATAAGGCCGTTGGACGGTAGTTAAATTCAATAATATAATGTATGTAATTGCACTTTTATCTTTAGCTTTATGTATAATAAATGTGTGAGTCTGATGGGTTGTTCTGTTAAGTGTTATAATTGTTCGTTCGTGATTGTCGTCTTGTTATAACTATTACATCTCCCAGTCTGGGATTTGTGACATCTATCTTCTTTTTAAATTACAATCAGCTACAACTTTTACCAGATCTGGCCGACAATCACGTAACAAATTGTCAATGTGCCAAAGATTTGGAAGTGGCAAAATATTTACCAAATTTGATGAAAAAGAAAAACCTAGAGGAAGGGAAAACAAAAACAAAAATAGCTGAAATTGATCAAGTGAGGTGTATAGCCCTTGGCAAAGGGTTTTCAACATGTAATTGATGAAGTTTAAGAGTACAGTGCAATCCTGATATCTCGACATCAGTGGGACCGTCTGACTTGTGTCGAGTAAAGAGAAAGTTGAAATAGCAGATTAGTGGTGGAAGAGAAAAAAAAAAGGCGGGGGGGGGGGGGGAGAGATTACACATCGCCATAATGGGAAGTGTCCAATAAATAACGCAATTATGTCCCTTTTTCTTTTAATTATCGGCATATTGTCACCCGTTCCTCCAATATCACTGTTGTGCGGAGCAGTTGCGTGGGAAAGATTTACTGATATTGGAGAAATGCTGTAGCTATCACATGCGCAGTCCTTTACTGTTGTTGTTGTTTTTTTAACCTCGACCTGACTGTTTCTTTAGAAGTGATGATACCGATACACACACAGTACGGCAGTTAACCGAGAGATCTAGGTCAAGGCTAGTATCAACGGCGCACGAATGTTTTGTGGGGAAAAAATAATTACTCAGTCTGTAGTACTCTGTATCTTTGCTGCCGAACGCTTATGCAAGGCACTCCACACTCGCGTTACTGAAGCCAAGGGTCATCCTCTGTGTCCACACACACCCTCTCCTACCCCTCCCCGCCAGCACCGCAAACAGAAATAAAGAGATCTTATATGCGGGGAGTTGCGTGGGCATTTTTGGTAGCACAATAGTAGATCTAGTGCACTTGTTTTGCCGCGGTCGGGAGAAATGTGTCGATATAAGAGGAAAGAACGGATCAACACGTCGAGTTACGGGGAAATATTTAGTAGCATTAAAGAAGGAAGAGGTTGGGACTTAAAATTGTGTCGAGTTACCCAGAATGTCGAGAAAAGCCATGTCGAGATAAGTGGATCGGACTGTATTTTACTAGATCTGGACTCTATTTTACTATGACGAAGCCTTACCAAACCACAGATTCATCCCAAGTGGTGAAAACCTATGACAACAATAAGTGTGTATATTTAGCTTTTTTTTAGTACAGTATGTAGGCTTTGTTGCTTGATTGTATTACTATTTGTTACTGTTTGAAAAGCTTTAGCCATATGTTAATTGTTATATGTTTCAAAACTCTGCTTAGCTGAGAAACAGAGCGAGCTCTCCTCAGAACTCTCCTCAAAATTGGATTGCGTGACTTTTGATCCTGAGAACATTGAACAGAGCTGGACTGACCTAAAAACGACTGTACACTCTTGCGCCAGCAGCACAGTTGGTTTTCCTGTCCGCAAGCACCAGGACTGGTTCAATGATAATGATAATGAGATCAAAGTGCTCATCAAAGAAAAAAATAGTCTCATCCAAGCTCACTGCAGTGACCCCTCTTCCACAGCAAAAGCTGATGCACTGCGTGCATGTAAGGGTGTACTCCAGAAGAAGCTGAGGAAAATGAAAAATGACTGGCTTGAAGAGCGAGTAAGAGAAACTCAGAAATATGCCGACACAAACAACACTAGAAAGTTCTTTGAGAGCCTCCGAGCTGTGTTTGGACCATCCCGCTCTGGCACTACGCCACTTCTTGCGTCAGATGGTTCAACACGCATTGTTGAATTGAATGCCATAATTCAGCGTTGGGCAGAACATTTCGGAGGTGTGCTAAATCGGCCATCAAATATAAATACTGAGTCCATTGACCGCCTCCCTCAGACTCCTATTAATGCAGCTCTTGCCAAGCCATTCACAGCAAATGAGACCCGAACTGCCACAAATCAGATGTCCTTTAACAAATCACCAGGCGTGGATTCAATTCCTGCTGAGGTGTATGCCTTCGGTGGAGAAAAGCTTATTGAAAGGTTGACCGAGTTGTTCAATCATGTGTTGAAAGCAGGGAAGCTGCCACAGGACTTCAAAGATGCTTCAATCATCCATCTGTACAAAAACAAAGGGGACAGCCAAGTCTGTGACAACCATCGGGGAATCTCTCTACTTTCAATTGCTGGCAAAATATTGGCAAGAATGCTTCTGAATCGCCTTCTTGATCACCTCTCGTCAAATGACTTGCTTCCCGAGAGCCAATGTGGCTTTCGTAAAGAGAGGGGAACGGCGGATATGATTTTTGCTGCCAGACAGATTCAGGAAAAATGCATGGAACAAAATAAAGCGCTGTATATCACATTTGTTGACCTCACAAAAGCATTTGACACAGTGTGTCGTGAAGGCCTCTGGAAAATCTTGGCGAAGTTTGGGTGTCCACCCGAATTCATCACAATAGTGCGCCAGTTTCATGATGGCATGCAAGCTGCAGTCAAAAGCAACGGCAGTTTTTCAGAGCCCTTTGCTGTCACAAATGGGGTAAAACAGGGTTGTGTCTTAGCCCCAACTCTGTTCAGCATCATGTTCTCTGCAATGCTACAAGAAGCCTTTAGCTCTCCTCCTCAAGGGGTAAGCATCAAGTACCGAACTGATGGCAGTCTATTCAACCTCAGGAGACTTCAGGCAAAAACCAAAACCAAAAGCACTCAAGTCTGTGACCTACTATTTGCTGATGATTGTGCACTTCTGGCACACGATGAGGATAGCATGCAAAACTGTGTTGATAAGTTCTCTAGTGCCTGTGACAACTTTGGCCTCACAATAAGCACAAAGAAGACGGAAGTGCTCCATCAGCCTACTCCAGACGACAAGTATCCTGTGACCCCAAATATCAAAGTCCATGACAGTCTTCTGAAGGTGTCGGAGAACTTCACCTATCTTGGCAGTACACTGTCTTCCGCGGCTCGTGTTGATACTGAAATTCTCTCAAGAATCAGCAAAGCCAGCTCTGCATTTGGCAGGCTTCGAAAGAGAGTGTGGGATGTTGCCGGCATTCGCACAGACACTAAGCTGAAAGTGTACAATGCTGTGGTCCTTCCCACCCTACTCTATGGGGCTGAAACCTGGACAGTGTACCAATCGCATGCCAGAAAGCTAAATCACTTTCATCTGGCCTGCCTTAGAAAGATCCTAAGGATCAAATGGCAGGATAAAATTCCAGACACTGAGGTCCTCAATTGTGCCAAGGAATTGAGCATCTTCTGCCATCTGAAAAAAATTCAGCTACGTTGGGCAGGACATGTTGTCAGAATGCCCGACTCCAGACTCCCTAAGCAAATCTTCTTCTCTGAGCTCTCCAATGGAACGAGGAATGTTGGGGCCCCAAAGAGACGTTACAAAGACACTCTCAAGCAATCACTGAAGGCCTTTGCCATTGATGTGAGTGAGTGGGAAAAGCTCTCGCTTGATCGTGCAAATTGGAGGGCGGCCCTTACCAGAGGCAGCAAAGCATGGGAAGCTGACAGAGTCCAGCAGGCTATCAAAAAAAGAGAACGGCGCAAGAAAAGGCCCAGTGGTACTGAACCAACGGAGCACTCTTGTCATTTATGCGGAAGGGTCTGCAGGGCAAAAATAGGACTTATCAGTCACATGAGAAGCCATAAGTCATGAAAGAACAGTCTTTCCATTCTGTCCTCTGTGTCCTTTAGTTCTCTTTATTGTCCATGTGTTGAAATTCTCAACTGTTACGAGTTGGAAGAGGGGTGTGCCCTCGAGTGTTACGTTGGGGATTACTAAATTATAAATTTAGGTGTTCGACTGCATTTAAATCGAGAGGTTTTAGAAATTACTCTGCCATACCATGCCACATACACTAATAACAATTTCGAGTAAGTTATATCAAGGACCTTGTAGGGCCACAAATTTATTACCTAAAAGTCCTAACAATTTCGTCTATCTTACATATCAAAAGACAACATCAGCAGCATCAAATGAAAATACTAAAATACATAACTATAAATCTCCTCTAGAGTCTTAAGAGATTTGAGACTCTATATCATTCTGATTCATTCACAGTTTACTTAGTAATTATTTATCTTCAGAAATATAGACTGCCTACTACTTCACAAATAATATACTTATGTCTCAGACGACAATATTAACTCATTTAACTGCTTATAAAGGATCAAACCGTCAAGACACACTGACGTAGTTAAGATAGATCTAGATCTGTTCTAGGATGGGCTGGCAATCCCCAGCCTCATCCAGACACATCAATTACAATTTACAAATGTGTATATCAGTCACTCGTTCTAGATCTTAATTGCAAGTAAAACTTTATGGTCTTGCATTCCCTTGGTCGCACTTCTACTGGAAAGTTAGGGTCAGATTCACATCATCTCGAATCATTTTGATGGACTTACGATTGGTTCCCTGAAACGATTTCAGGGAACTGGAGAAAAGAGCTGTGGGTTATTTTCATTGTCTATCCAGGACATAGACATGACGTTAACAGTCTTATGGTTCCCTCTGGCTGAACCTTAGCCGACACCTTCGCAGAATAGGATACGCTGCATGGAGTGAGGTAGCATAAACATGTCACCGCTTATCTTCTGCAAATCACGTGACTGCTCAAATTTGATTGGTGCATCCACTTCGAGCTCCGCTCGCAGCGCCAATAGATTCTATTAATAGTAACAGACAAAGTCAGACTTAGGATGTCAAAACCTTTCGCAAAGTCTCTACACCCTAAACGTTTTATGTACGAATTTCCTCACTCCTTATTCGCCCCGTCTTTCCCTGTTAAAGTACACCCAAACCACGGGGTCGAAAACTGCATCGTCACTGTTAATTTATCCATTCGTTCTATCCTGACCCACTTTCTTTCCATCTCTAAGAAAAGCGTTACAAAAACAAACTGTCCACGGGAATAGTTCAAGGACGTTTGCACTGGCTAAAATCAATGATGCCATGTAATAAACAATGCGTGACCTAGCACGGCAATTCAAATCCTAACCCTGACATATCCCCCACCCCAGTGAAAATTTTAAGAAAAATTTACACGATAAGATCCAAGAATCCCAAAGTTATTGTGGTAGGGGCTTAAGTAGTACTGTAGAAAGATGAGCCTTAAGCTTGAGAAGAAAAATCTGACTAAGAACGTGCATATTGGATGGACAAACAGCATACAATAATTAATGCCACGTTCTATAGAATTTATTCTATTTAAACATTCTTACTGCACACAATCAAAATTCTCAGTCAGAAACATCTATAATAATAATGAGTATATCACTGTATACTGCTGGATTAAAGTATAACTATTATGAAATAATGAAGCCTTACTGAAGAAATAGGCTTATAATTATTTAGTCGACACACACAATTGCTGCTTATATACACATTCACACACAATATATTGTTAATTAAAATACTGTGGTATCCAATGGCAGCAGTAGCTCTGGTAGCTTGGTTTGCCATGTCTTCATCTCATTGACCCGCTGACAAGGGCGTCAGGTTTGCCAGAAGTTCAGGTCACAGTCAGGAATGACGCTGGTGGAAAGAGGATATTCACAAAAAAAAAGGATTGTAAAAATGGTTCATAACGTAATGAACAAGATAAATGTGAATCCATCCACCGTCTAGAATTGAGGGGGACAAGCACTATCCAACCCCAATACAAGACACAACAATCTTTAATAGGAATTTAAATGAGACGTGACAAAATATCAGCTTGGGAATTGTCACCGCCCGGGATAGACCGGATAACAAAGCGGTATTCCTGGAGTGCAAGACTCCACCTCGTTAATCGAGCATTTTTAGCCCTGTTAGTCTTTAAGAATAACAACGGACGATGGTCCGTTTCAATTATAAATTCAGACATGAGTAGATATCTCGAAAATGCGTTTACAGCAAAAATGATAGCGAGGCACTCTCGCTCGATAATTGCATAGCGGCATTCCCTATCCAGCAACTTGCGGCTGGCGTATAGACATGGCCGCAAAGTATCGTCTCGTTCCTGTAATAACACAGCTCCCAATCCCTTGTCCGACGCATCAGTGCGGACAATAAATATTTGGTTTATGTCTGGTAGTATGAGAATGGGGGAAGTGGAAAACAATTGTTGAACGGTACGAAGTGTATCAGCACATTCGGTTGTCCATTTCACTTTATTAGGAAAATTCTTTCTTGTGAGGTCTGACAACGGAGCTGTAAGCGAAGAAAAATTTGGAATGAATTTCCTATAATAGTTAAGAAAGCCCAATAAACTACGAACTTCTTTCTTAGTTCGAGGAGGTTGGAGCTTTAAGATGGTAGTTATCTTCTTGTCATCAGGAGTCTGAACGCCGTGGGCAATTGTATGGCCCAGAATATTAATTTCATTGTAGCCTAAAAATACCTTACTGGGTTTCGCCGTAAGGCCAGCTCGACGAAGAGCAATAAAAACTTGTCGTAGGGCTGCGAGGTGGCCCGACCAATCGGTTTCATAAATACAAATGTCGTCAAAATACGACAATACGGAATTCATACCCTGGAGCAATATTGTCATCATACGGGCGAAAGTAGCAGGGGCTGTAACTAACCCGAAAGGCATATAGCGCCACTGCATAAGACCCAACGGGGTCTGAAAGGCGGTATATTGCTTGCTATTCTCATCAAGCGGAATTTGCCAATAACCTTTGGAAAGATCAATTTTAGAAAAAATCGTTGCCCTCGCTAACTGAGCAAAAAGATTCTCCTGGTTGGGAATCGGTTCAGCGTCATATATCGTAACCTCATTAAGTTTACGATAATCAATACAAAAACGCACGGTATCATCTTTTTTTTTCACTAAGACGATGGGTGAGTTATATGGGCTCGTCGATCGCTCTATCACTCCCAGGTGAAACATGTTACGTACCTCGGTTATTATAGTCTCTTGTGCGTGCAGCGGACGCGGGTATGGTTTAACAAAGACGGGTATATCCGTCTTTAATCTTATAACATGCTGTACCAAAGAAGTATTACCTGGTAGATCAGTAAAGACAGTAGTAAACTCGTTAAGCAAATCTCTTAAATCTTGCCTTTGCGATTCAGATAAATCTGGATTTATATTCACATCCGAAGTGTTTTCAGAAGATCGAAGTGCGGGTATTGAATTCTCTATCTTAATAGGATCATCATCGTCAACTGAAACCAAGGCCGCATTGGCCTGTGCAACCACATTTCGGCGATTATTCTGTCGATTATCATCGTCGGACAGGTATTGCTTTAACATATTTATATGGAAGACTTTGTCCTGTCCTCGAATCTTGATAAGATAATTTACTCGAGAAAGTCTCTTTAGAACTTTGAAAGGTCCCTTCCATGTAAGAAGGAGTTTATTTTTCGTTTCCGGAAGGAGAACAAGAGTTTGGTCTCCGACGGTCAAGGTTCGCAATCGGCTGCCTTGATCACGATATTGTTTATAATGGCTAGCATGCGCAGCTGAAGATTTTTGTGCGAGCTGACATGCGTTAAGAATTCGCTGACGCAAGTCCACAACGTATTGATATGCAGACCGCGTATCGTTGTCGTCCGTGTCTGATCCAGCGAATAAATCATGGAGTATGGCCATTGGACCACGCGGCTTACGACCATACAATAATTCGAAGGGAGAAAAACCCGTCGATGCGTTCGGTAGTTCTCGGTATGCAAAAAGAATAGCGGGGAGTTGTCGATCCCAATCACTCGGTTTGTCGGCGGAAACTCGTGCAAGCATACTTTTCATGGTAGCATTCCAACGTTCACAGCAGCCATTAGACTGTGGGTGGTATGGAGATGTCAATCTTTGTTTAATCCCGACCAACTCCAAGACTTTCTTAAAAAGCTCAGAGGTAAACTGTGGACCTCTGTCCGATAAAATTTCAACTGGAAACCCAAGACGCGAAAAAATAGTAATAAGAGCTTCAGCGACATGATCAGCTGAAATGTCTTTTAGCGGAATGGCCTCTGGCCAACGGGTTGCGTAGTCAATGACAGAAAGTATAAAACGATGTCCTCTGTCTGACTTGTGTAGAGGACCAACTATATCTACGGCAACGCGCTCAAATGGTCTGGAGACCATAGGCATCTCCTGCAGAGGAGCTCTCGATGCTCTTCCTTTAGGGGTACGTCTCTGACATACGTCACATGTTGATACGAACCGGTTTACATCTGCGTAAATACTGGGCCAAAAAAATTGGGATAGTATTCGAGACTTAGTTCTGGCCTTTCCCTGGTGACCCGCCAAGGAAGTGTCATGCGCGAGACGAATAATGTCGCGACGAAAAGATCTCGGTACCACAAGTTGCATAACGGTTTCTCGCTTATTCTGAAAATTACGATATAATAAGTCATCTTTAATAAGAAACTTAGAGGTATCCGGTGCGGTAGGATCAACCTTAGCAAACAAATGTTTCAATGTGGGATCTGAATGTTGCTCATCATGAAATGCACTAGACGTTATGTTCACTTCAATAGTAGGATTACTCAATGGACTGTCTGCTCGTCGACTCGATTGTAGGCGTGTTGTCGCACAAGCAACACTCTCATCCTCAGTCCAAATTTCCAAGTTACCGATAGGAAACTTATTTACTTGAGGTACATTCCCTATGATTACATCAGCCACTGGATTAGGCAGTACACATGCAGTAACAATACCTGTGAGAAAAGGTGTATCAATATAAACTTCTGCAAGACGGAATCGCTCTACAGATCCGCCAAAAGTAATACAAGTTACCTCTTTATCCAAAAATTGTGTTGGACGGACTAGTGACTGTCGAACGCCGATAGTCGTGCATCCGGAGTCACGTAGAACAGAAGCGCGAATCGCGTTCACGCGGCCCTGGTAAAATGTTAATTCACCCAGTTCATGTAGGGCGGACATGACTGGAATAGTCTTTGATTGCGATGACGATTTATTAGTATAACCAACATCTGTATAGGGTGTAGATTGTACAGAGCAGGCATTTGCCGCTCCCATTTTTACGGTACAAAATCTTCGCATGTGGCCGAACTGATTACACTTGAAGCACATAATACGGTGTGAGTCGTGTCCACGATAAGGCCGATCCTGCGGTCTATTATAATTATGATTATCATCAAAATACACTCGTCGAGGCGGTCTCTGAGGCCGGTTATATTGTTGGCCTGTGTAGTTGCCACGATAATATGGGCGAGGCTCGTAAAAAGAATAAGTCTGATATCCTCGACGCGGGGATACATTACCTTCATTCGGAAAATCCCTCTGTTTAACAAAAGGCGGCTCTGATTTCTTTAACGTTAGCTCACGCTTCCTCTCCTTCTGTTTCTCTCTTTCTTTTTCTCTCTCTCTTGCTGCTAGCCAATGCTCAAGATCTCGGTCTTGTTCTACTTGTTGTTCGCACCACGAGGCGCGTTCTTCCTCTGGTATGCCGAGAACTTTGGCATATGCCAGGTATTTAAAAAACTCGGCCATGATATGTTAAAGTCTGTAAAGTTAGTAAATATTTACCCAATGTTACGGTATATCGCGGTATCAATATCTTATATGAACAGTTATTGACTGTTAATATTAACTCAGTGTCTTATGTTAGCACTGCTTCGCGAAAAGAACGTTCTATCTCTCTCTCTCAAAATTACAGGCAGTATCACTTAAACTGCAAACACTTTATCTCTCTCTGAAAATTACAGGCAGTATCACTTAAACTGCAAACACTTTATCTCTCTCTGAAAATTACAGGCAGTATCACTTAAACTGCAAAAACTTTATCTCTCTCTCTCTCAATATAAATTCTAGTAAGGCAGTGCCGTCTATCCGTTGCTCCCACTGCAATAAAATACTATATATCGCCTTTACTGCGATAAATTAATGTCTTGAGTGATCACTCTCAAAATTTTACGTCTCTCTCAACGCAAGAATCAGTGTCCTCTGTTATCACTGTCAAAACGAATCGCTCTCTCAATGCGATGAATCAAAAATATATCTCTCTCTCAACACGACAAATTTGAAATATCTCTGTGTTCTCAAAACACTCTCAAAATTCTCTCTCTTCTCAAAATGCGCACACGCAGTGTCTTCTGTTACCACTGCAAAATTATTCTCTCTCACATATGTCAATACCAGATTACAATTCAACGTGGTTTTAGCACGTGAAACACCTCAGGCATATATTCTAAACATATCAATGTTATTATAGTAGTTTAAAGTTTATAAGCAAAAAAAAATACAATAAACAGGACGTATACTGACAAGTAAAACGAACGATAACAGACCCTACAAGTCCTAACTTATATTACAGATAGTTCAAGAAGAAAACAGGAGAGACATCTTCCTAAAGAAATGTGAGGAAGTAAGAAACGCCACAATCTATACGAATAATGGATCCCTAATAGAACTATTCACAGAGAAGCAAATCCCCCCGAGTTATCTAAGTGGCATGGCGTTATCTAAGGTTCTTTAAGGGTCCCTCTCCAGTGTTACGAGTTGGAAGAGGGGTGTGCCCTCGAGTGTTACGTTGGGGATTACTAAATTATAAATTTAGGTGTTCGACTGCATTTAAATCGAGAGGTTTTAGAAATTACTCTGCCATACCATGCCACATACACTAATAACAATTTCGAGTAAGTTATATCAAGGACCTTGTAGGGCCACAAATTTATTACCTAAAAGTCCTAACAATTTCGTCTATCTTACATATCAAAAGACAACATCAGCAGCATCAAATGAAAATACTAAAATACATAACTATAAATCTCCTCTAGAGTCTTAAGAGATTTGAGACTCTATATCATTCTGATTCATTCACAGTTTACTTAGTAATTATTTATCTTCAGAAATATAGACTGCCTACTACTTCACAAATAATATACTTATGTCTCAGACGACAATATTAACTCATTTAACTGCTTATAAAGGATCAAACCGTCAAGACACACTGACGTAGTTAAGATAGATCTAGATCTGTTCTAGGATGGGCTGGCAATCCCCAGCCTCATCCAGACACATCAATTACAATTTACAAATGTGTATATCAGTCACTCGTTCTAGATCTTAATTGCAAGTAAAACTTTATGGTCTTGCATTCCCTTGGTCGCACTTCTACTGGAAAGTTAGGGTCAGATTCACATCATCTCGAATCATTTTGATGGACTTACGATTGGTTCCCTGAAACGATTTCAGGGAACTGGAGAAAAGAGCTGTGGGTTATTTTCATTGTCTATCCAGGACATAGACATGACGTTAACAGTCTTATGGTTCCCTCTGGCTGAACCTTAGCCGACACCTTCGCAGAATAGGATACGCTGCATGGAGTGAGGTAGCATAAACATGTCACCGCTTATCTTCTGCAAATCACGTGACTGCTCAAATTTGATTGGTGCATCCACTTCGAGCTCCGCTCGCAGCGCCAATAGATTCTATTAATAGTAACAGACAAAGTCAGACTTAGGATGTCAAAACCTTTCGCAAAGTCTCTACACCCTAAACGTTTTATGTACGAATTTCCTCACTCCTTATTCGCCCCGTCTTTCCCTGTTAAAGTACACCCAAACCACGGGGTCGAAAACTGCATCGTCACTGTTAATTTATCCATTCGTTCTATCCTGACCCACTTTCTTTCCATCTCTAAGAAAAGCGTTACAAAAACAAACTGTCCACGGGAATAGTTCAAGGACGTTTGCACTGGCTAAAATCAATGATGCCATGTAATAAACAATGCGTGACCTAGCACGGCAATTCAAATCCTAACCCTGACATCAACAATTTCTGTTCTTTATTCCTCTGGTGTTGTTAAGGTCATCATCATACCTGATGGACGAACTATTATTATTATTATTATTAATTTGGTTTAATTTATTAAACAGATATTTGTGACTATTTTGAAATATTTCACCTACTGAGTTGTTCAGTCACGAAGTTTCTGCTGATTTCAAACATGTTGTTGCTGGTATTGTGAAAGGGGGAAGTAATGGTGGTGAGACAACAATGATGATGATAAAAGATGATGATATTGTGATGATGATCATGGTGGTGGGACATGCTGATGAAGAGCAGCTCACAAAAATAAGGCAAAATGCCAGCCTGAGGATGAGAAAGAGTTGGGGGGGGGGGGGGACCAGAGAAAAGAAGAAAATGGGGAGAAGGATTAAGACTAGATATCTAAATCTAGATCTAGAGGGGAGTATATCCGTTTGATCCCCATACCTAAAATTACGTCACAACATCGAATGTATAATCGATTAGTATAGATAGATTCTTAAGTCAATTTTGACAACTTTGTAACTCTGATTAATAGTGTACGGCTACTGAAAAAGAAACAAGACAAGTTCAAAAATTGGATGCGACAACTTAATCCATCCCTAGTCCGCCATCTTGTTTGTAGAGGCTGTATAGGGAGGACTTCCGAATGCGTTCCCTAGCTCGACAAGTGCATAGGCATCAATTGTCAGATTGATGTGTAACGACGTGAGGGTCTAGTCAGTTTGTATCACCGAGGCCATAGGCCGATGTTCGTCTGGGCAGTAGTCAGATTGACATATCAGGGAAAGCCGCCGGGGTAGCTATGCATTGTTTTTGGGAAGGTCATCCGCCCGTCCGCGCCAGTCAAGAAAACACACTAAAGAGGGGACTTTTGAGCGGGTTTAAAAAAAGGTTGGGTTTAGTATTTGTATGGGACAAAGAAAGAAAGAAAGAAAGAAAGAAGAGTTGGTTTAGGTGGCTGGTATTTGTTGTATGTATGTATCTTTCTTCTTTTTTATCTCGCTGCCAGTTCATCTCGATTTCACTGCTTTAGAAACATCTGAAAGAGAACACATACATAGTAATCATAAATCATGACGATACTGGGATCCGCACCCATACCCTTTCGCTCCTGAATCACACGTCTTAACCATTTCGCCACGCAGGTGAGTTAACAGATTGCCGGTAAAAATTTACTTATACTCACAGTCAGTACCCTTGACCTAAATTACGGAAAGTTACCAACCTTGTTAATTTGCATAGTTTTAAAAAATTATGAATCGGCTTCGTAGCGAAACAATCCGATTTCAGCTGCTCGGAGATTGCATGATTTGAGCTAATGAGGGCCTACTTAAGTGTACGTCGATCGCCAGTGGCTACCCCAGCCCCTTTTCGCCCGATTGGTCAGTCTGACTACCGCCCATTGACACAAACTGACTAGACCCTCACGCCCCCAGGTCCATCTGACCATTCCATGTGTTGTGAGTTTAAATTCCTGGCGCTTTTTCGGTTGTTCCCACCCCTCGACCTTAGTTAACGGAAGGACTTCCGAATGCGTTCCATAGTCCGAGTGAAAACAATACATAGCTACCCCGGCGGCTTTCCCTGATATGTCAATCTGACTATTGCCCAGACAAACATCGGCCTACGGCCTCGATGATACAAACTGACTAGACCCTCACGTCGTTACATATCAATCTGACAATCGACTAATATTAGTAATACTAATAGCCTAGGTAAGTTGGGGTGGGAACAACCGAAAAAGCGACAAATTCCTCAACACCATATCAAGTTTTGTTTCAGCAAACCTTCGCCAGTCGCGCTTTTGGTAAATTCTGTGATTGTGACCTCTCCCCAGCAAGTTTCAAATTGGCAGCTGTTTTCGGATTTTGTCTCACTTCAGACTTTCTTCTGGGATTGTACAGTTTTTCTTGGCCAGTGTGTTACAAATGTTATTGTGAATATGAAATGATAATTGGTCATAAGGTCTGGAACAATGTGTAACCGTGAGCTTTACTTAATAGCGGTGAAAATTATGGCGCGGACGGGCGGAAGACCTCCCTGTTTTTGTTCTTCTTGGGGTATGGGGATCAAACGGATATACTTCCGACTGCACGACCAGCAACTTGTGACTGCACCACCAGCATCTTGTGACTGCACCACCAGCAGGTGACCGCACAGACATGCATTTGATGCTTACACATGAAAAGTATTCTGACCAGCACAGATTAACTGAGAGAGAATTTTAAGTGTTCACTGTCAAGCCCAAAGTCTAGTGGTTAAATTGATCCAGTCAGAAGCTCGCTGGGCTTTGTTTACTTCTGGGCATTTACCATTTCCTGACTCGTGAGACGTGACCGCACCTAGAGTCTAGATCTAGTGCATTGACCATAGATCTAGATCTAGGGTCTAAATCTAAATAAAACTGGTGTAATTACCTACCACTTACAACGTCAGAACAATGCGCCCAGGCTTGCAACAGCAAGATCTCACTGATATTGACTCCATCAGGAAATCCCAAATTATTGATCGAGAACTTCAGCTACTAAACATTGACATCGCTGCCCTTCAAGAAACTCGACTTCCCGACTCCGGGTCAGTCAAAGAAGAAAACTACACCTTCTTCTGGCAGGGCCTTAGCAGCGAACGGCCGAGAAGCCACGGCGTGGGCTTCGCCATAAAAAATTCCCTTATCAATTCGATCGCAACTCCAATTGGAGTGTCAGAACGCATCATGACACTCAGACTGAACACCCGGTCTGGTTTTACCAACATTATCTGTGTCTATGCCCCAACACTTACCTCCTCTGACGAAACCAAAGACATTTTCTACGAGGCATTGCAGAGAACTCTCCACAACATCCCTCTCACCGAAGGCCTGCTAATTCTGGGTGACTTTAACGCTCGAGTGGGAGCAGATCACTCCGCATGGCCAAAGTGCATTGGGCACTTCGGCATTGGCAACATCAACGAAAACGGGCAGCGCCTTCTGGAGCTATGCTCCGTAAACTCATTATGTGTTACAAACACGTACTTTGACCTTAAGAGATGCCAAAGAACATCATGGCGCCATCCCAGGTCTGGCCATTGGCATCAATTAGATCTTATTCTCTCAAGGAGGAAGAGTTTAGGCTGTATAAAAATAACTCGTTCCCTCCACAGTGCTGACTGTGACACCGACCATGCACTGGTAGTCAGCAAAATCAAAATTTCGGCCAAGAAAATATACAGATCAAAAGCCCCTTCAATCCCTAAGATCAATGTAACAGCAATCAAAGATGAATCAAATAGAAAGTCATTTAAAAAGTTATTTGCTGAAAGCATGGATAATGTCACCCAATGTGACTCAGTAGATGAAACATGGAACACTCTCAGTTCAAAAATTCATGACTGTGCCATCAAGTCTTTTGGACAGCATAAAGTTTCAAACAACGACTGGGTAGCCCAGAACAGCGAAATTCTCCTACCTCTCATTGAGCAAAAGAAATCTGCTTTCAATGAGTATAACAAAAATTGCAATCAGAGTACAAAAACTTGTTTGAAAAATGCAAAAGCTAAACTTCAGCTGGAGGTAAGACGTTGCGCCAACAAATACTGGACAGACTTGTGTAACAGCATACAAGAGGCAAATGAAAAGGGAGATATGAAAACCGCCTTTAGTCAGATGAAAGTAGCTCCTGGGCCAATCATCACCAAAAGCGCCCCACTTAAGTCTGTACATGGTGAACCCATCACAGATAAAAATGAACAACTGAATAGGTGGGTAGAGCATTACTCTCTGTTGTATTCAACTGAGAAAAATATCCCACCAGATTTTGAGGAACACCTCCAAAAACTGCCAATAATGGCCGAACTTGACGCTGAACCTTCCTTAGTCGAGCTTTCCAATGCAATCGACCACTTGTCTGCTGGAAAAGCCACAGGAAGTGACAACATTCCTGCAGAGGTATTAAAAGACCTAAAAGGCCCACTATTACCACACCTGTATAATCTGTTACTGCAGTGTTGGAAAGAAGGCGTGATACCACATGATATGAGAGACGCCAAAATTGTCACACTTTACAAGAACAAAGGAGACAAAGGCGACTGCAACAACTATCGAGGCATATCCCTCCTCAGCATTACAGGAAAGGCTTTTGCTCGCGTCATCCTCTGCCGCCTTCAACAACTGGCGGAAAAAGTCTTACCAGAAACACAAGGTGGCTTTCGAAGCAAACGATCAACTATTGACATGATATTTGCACTTCGGCAAATCCAAGAAAAATGTAAAGAACAAAACAGGCCGCTTATAACATGCTTTGTGGACCTAACAAAGGCTTTCGACACCGTAAGCCGATCTGGCCTGTATGCAGTCCTTAAATCCATAGGCTGTCCACCAACATTGCTAAAACTTATTGCATCCTTCCACACTGACATGAGGGCATGTGTCAACTTTGAGGGCTGCACATCCAATCCATTTGCTGTAAACAGCGGTGTGAAGCAGGGATGTGTTCTTGCTCCTACCTTATTTGGTATATATTTTGCAGCCCTACTCAAGAATGCCTTTGGTCAATGTTCAGGTGGAGTACTTATTAACACCAGAGTGGACGGCTCCATTTTTAATGTTGCCAGACTAAAAGCAAAATCTCCTACAGAGCATATTATGTTACAAGAGCTCCTCTTCGCAGATGATGCTGCAATCGTGGCCCACGATGAAACCACGCTCCAGGCTCTCATCAATAGCCTTGCCAAAGCCTGTGACAAATTCATGCTAAAGATCAGTGTCTCAAAAACTGTAGTTTTGACACAAGGCTTGAGAAACCCCAACCCAATCATGCTGAATGGCTCTCCTCTGGAGCAAGTGGGAAAATTCTGCTACCTAGGCTCAACCATCAATGGTAGCACAGACATAACAACTGAAATAAATGCCAGAATAGGAAAGGCGGCCACAGCTTTTGGCAAACTCTCAAAAAGGGTGTGGAACAATAGCAAGCTGACCATCAAAACAAAGGTACTCGTGTACCAAACTTGCGTCCTAAGCACCCTGCTGTATGGCTCAGAGACATGGACCACCTACTCCAAACATGAAAGATCCCTCAACTCCTTCCACCTGCGCTGCCTACGCAAAATTCTCAAGATCAAGTGGCAAGACAGGATCTCAAATATCGAAGTTCTGAGCCGAGCCAACATTCCATCAACTCAGGCTCTCCTAGGCAAAAAAAAGACTGCGGTGGCTTGGACATCTCCACCGTATGGAAAGTGATCGCATCCCCAGACAAATTCTCTACGGAGAACTCGCTACTGGCAACCGACCCAGAGGTAGGCCACATCTGCGATTCAAAGACACTTGCAAGGTCACGATGAAAGCATTCAACATCGACCCCAATGAATGGGAGAACCTTGCAAATGATCGAAGCAGATGGAGACAAAAATTGCGCAGTGGCACGCTCGCAATAGACTTCAAGGCAAAAGAAACATACCTGACAAAACGACAGAGGCGGAATGAAAACACTCGCCAAAGTGAACCCAAAAGACTGACCTGCAATCACTGCCATCGCACTCTCGGGTCAAACATTGGTAGAATAAGCCACGAGAGAAGCTGTCAGTCAAAGCGAAAGTGAATATTCTAGCTGCTAAGACCGTCTGTAAAGACGCAAAAGGCCATACACAGAGTTGAACCACCAATTCTTCTGTATTAGATCTATTGGACACCAGTGCGTGTTTGTTCGCATCTGTGCAACTGGAATCACACCACGGTTTGGTCGGTGATTTCATTCGATTCTTTCGTACCAAATAATAACTTCCGGTCATCAGCCGTGGTGGTACACCACTAGATCTAGATCTAGATGCGTCAAAATTTGAAGAAATTATTATGGTCCAAGTGTGAACATGGACCAACTGTTTGACACGGGAATTTGTTATTGTTGATATTGTTATCTAGACGTTCTGTTTGTTTATATGTGTTAGCAGACGGCGATGGGTTGGTGGGGACAAAAATAAAATAACTCTGCTATATATATAGGGACAGTAAACGTATTATCGTTTATTTTCGAGAACAATAAAAAAAAAGGAACAGAAAAGGAAAACCAACAGACAACCAAGAAAACCAAGAAAACCAACAAAACCAATAAAACCAAGAAAACCAAGAAAACCAATAAAACCAAGAAAACCAAGAAAACCAACAAAACCAATAAAACCAAGAAAACCAAGAAAACCAACAAAACCAATAAAACCAAGAAAACCAAGAAAACCAACAAAACCAAGAAAACCAAGAAAACCAACAAAACCAAGAAAACCAAGAAAACCAATAAAACCAAGAAAACCAAGAAAACCAACAAAACCAAGAAAACCAAGAAAACCAAGAAAACCAACAAAACCAATAAAACCAAGAAAACCAAGAAAACCAATAAAACCAAGAAAACCAAGAAAACCAATAAAACCAAGAAAACCAAGAAAACCAAGAAAACCAACAAAACCAACAAAACCAAGAAAACCAACAAAACCAATAAAACCAAGAAAACCAAGAAAACCAAGAAAACCAAGAAAACCAACAAAACCAATAAAACCAAGAAAACCAAGAAAACCAAGAAAACCAAGAAAACCAAGAAAACCAACACAGCGGCTCAGGCTGTAGAGACAAGAGAATAAATCATCATAAACACGTTATAATATTATATACAGCATGAACACATTGTATACAGAAACTAATGAACACCCAGAGCTTAATAAGAATAAAAATGACAAATAGCAAGGGAACGTAACCCAGCAGTAGTTTCCCCGGCATCCTAAACAAGTATCAGGAAGCCCTTTAGGCCTACAGCCCGATGACAAATTCCAACCGCGTCCTATCCCGAGGCAATGTGCACAGGGAACTGCCCCTAAAAGCATATTATATTACTGATTAGATTTAATTCATAAGAGTAAATTTTTGCGAGAGCAGTGAGTAATTTTTAGAAACGTAATTATTGTACGAGCCAGCATAACTTGGCCTTGAGCTGGTCTCGTAAACTATTTGTTTTGAGCAGTTTTTTCCCTGATAGATAGACAGAAGGTGGGGAAGGATAGAGGGGCAGCGTAGGTGTGCATGACTGAGCACTTGTTGTATCTCGTGTTTTGAACTAGGGGTAGTAAAGAGGGAAGGGGTGAGTAGGAATTAAATGTTATTGAGACGTCTGTTGACGTACAGAAAAACCGTGATCCAGAGTAAAAGCTCGGGGTTTTGAACATGTTAAGAATTTATTGCTATAAAATTTATATTATATTGTATTGAAGTAATTCGACCTTTGATGTCGACCCAAGGTCGTTGCGTAGGGCTGTTACTTAAAATAACTCAGTTCGGCAGCTGAGCTAGAAGTGGTTGCACCAATCACAATCCAGGAATTAGACGGTAAGCTGCAGATGCAGTCCAGTATTTAAGGCCATACAGAACTTAGTTCTGGGCCACATGTAGAAAATCCATTTACGAGGTGGACGGCGATAGTCCTCAGCCAGATGAGGGACATGGAGACGCAGTTGAGCAGTCCATTGTGAGGGGCCTAATTTAAAGCTCCAGAGCCTAAGCTACTTGGTTTGATATAAACCCACAGCGTTTACATCCAGCGCTCTCACTCCCAGTGAGAGCCGCATGGTGAGAGTCTATACTAATTTGTAATGATGAAAGTGAACCGTTCTACTTACTTTTGAAGACAGTTTCAGAGCTACCGCCAGACAACGCATGGTTGTACAAGCATTCTCCATGGCGTGTCTAGAGGAAATGTCCACATCATAACATGTCTCATTGAATTAATAGAATTTAAACTGTTATATCCGTCGCCACGTGCGCGGATTCTATTTGCCATATAACTCATATGACCTGCAAGTAGTTAGATTGAACTCGTTAGTCTTTATAAAAGCTGTAGTTCCATTAGTTAGATTCAGTTGCCTTTGAATTGATATATATATTTATAATTATATTTGTTACATTAATTCCAGTAATTAAACTGCTCTACAGTTCTGCTAAAATTGAAAGCAATTGATTTATTTAGTTTCTAGAGTGCAAGTATTTATTTTTGTGTGTTCGTCGATTGTGGGAGCGGACCTCGAAAGAGTGTCAGTCGAAATATCCCCATGTAACCCACATCGCGACAGCCCGATGACAAATTCCAACCGCGTCCTATCCCGAGGCAATGTGCACAGGGAACTGCCCCTAAAAGCATATTATATTACTGATTAGATTATTAACCAAAACACAGGGACTGTTCTAAAGTAATACTTAACAGGCCCCATGGCAATTAAGCATGACCCAGTCTATGGATTATGTAGCCAATATTATTTATAAGCATTACTATTTTACGTGGACCACACAAGGATGATCACCATATATAATTTATAAGTCCACCTGAGAAGGTGTCGTCTGAATCCTCTTTTTCATATAAACAGCTAGGCTGGTGACCATATAAGAATCTATAAGCCCATCGTTAATCATCAAAATCAATACAAGGTTCCAGAACTAGAATATCATCAATAAATGCAAGAATTTACTCAGATTGTAAGAAAATACACCGAAGTATCTATGATCATGTGGAGGCCCATAGATCTCAAGCCAGAGGCATTGGATCCGAACTCCAACATGACTCATGTATGTATTATAAGCTGGATACCCCAACACCATGGCAACAAGCCATTGCCACGTGGTCGATATAGCTAAATCCAACAGCTTGATCATAATTACTGTAAAAGCATACATAAAAACCTACAAACACATGTGCATAAATAACTGTAAATTAATATATATATATACATGTACATACAGCCCTCGCCCGTGCAGATGCGGGGCCCTCTTGCAGAAGAGGGACAGCAAAGAATACATCTGACGTGATACTGCGTGTCGTAAGAGGCGACTAAAGGTGCAAAGGTCCTGGTCTCCCGAGAAGAGCCAGTTGGCGGTGGGCCAACTACCCACCCTGTAAAAATAAACCAGTTACAGAAACACAAGCAAATACTTTAAATCAGTCTTTTATCTTGGGAGAAGGGGGAGCATCTGCACCTGTAGATTCAATGAAGGACAATGGACAAAGCCGAAAGGACTCCACTGGCCTGACTGCTCCTTCATCAAACAAGTCACTCCGGATTGCGTCGTGGAATGTCCGCTCCATGTATGAAGCAGGAAAGAGTGCCCAGGTTACAATGGAGATGAGGCGATACAGACTGCACATACTTGGAGTTAGCGAGACCCGCTGGATACAGTCCGGACTGAAACAACTTAATTCTGGGGAAAAGATTTTGTATTCTGGAAGGGAGGACAAAAAGCATACAGAAGGAGTAGCGATCATCTTGAGCAAGCACGCCCAGAGGTCACTGAGGGGATGGGAACCCTACGGAAGGAGAATTATATTGGCATCATTTACTACAAAGAACAAGAACATCAACATGAACATTGTGCAGATATACGCCCCAACAAATGAAGCAACCGATGAGGACAAGGACGATTTCTACAACCAGCTTCAGGAAATAGTTGACACATTGCCAAGAAAAGATGTGAACATTATAATGGGAGACGCCAATGCCAAGATAGGACAGGACAATACAGGGTATGAGGACATTATGGGGTGCAATGGTTTGGGACAAATGAATGAGAATGGAGAGCGGTTTGCAAGTTTCTGCGCATTTAACAGCTATGTGATTGGAGGTTCAGTATTCCCACACAAGAGGATCCATAAGGCCACTTGGATTTCACCGGATGGAGTAACTGAAAACCAGATTGACCACTTTTGCATCACCCGACGATTCAGACGCTCACTGGAGGATGTCATAGTACAGAGAGGAGCTGATGTTGGATCTGACCATCACATGCTGCTGGCAAGACTCAAACTCTGCCTCAAGAAACAAGGTACCAGAGCAGGAACAAAGAGGAGAAAGTTTCAAGTGAGCCTTCTGGATGGAGACAAGAAGGAAGAGTTCCAGCTGACACTGAGGAATAGATTCAAACCCCTTGTTGACCTCGAAGAGACAGTAGATTTGGAGACTCACTGGGCTAAGATAAAAGGAGTATTTACATCGACATGCCAGGATGTTCTTGGGGAAAAGAAAGTGGAACACAAGGAATGGATCAGTCAAAAATCACTGGACTTGATAAGGATAAGAAGAGACCTAAAAGAACAGGTAAATGCAAGTCGTACAAGAAGCTCAAGAGTTGGTAACCAGGAAGAGTACCGAGCATCAGCTAAAGAGGTCAAAAAATCAATTAAAAAAGACAAAGAGGAGTTCATAGGAATGTTAGCAGAGAAAGCAGAGAAGGCAGCAACAGGAGGACACATGAGGATCCTCTACCAGACTACAAAGACTCTTGCTGGAAAATATGGAAAACCTGAAGTTCCTGTCAAGGATTACAACAGGAAGGCTATTTTTGGAAAGGAAGCTCAGGCAAAAAGATGGATAGAACATTTTAACAGCCTCTTGAACAGACCTCCACCAAGCAACCCACCCGACATTCTACCCGCAAGAAATGATTTACCGATCAGTTGCGACCCTCCGACTAAAGCAGAGATTAATGGTGCCATAAAGCAGTTAAATCGAGGCAAGGCAGCTGGACCAGATCAGATCCCACCAGAGGCGCTGAAGGCAGATGCTGCTGGGGCTGCAGAGGGTCTGCACTCGCTATTCTCGAGGATTTGGATCGGAGGCAAGTTTCCAAAGGACTGGAAGGAAGGACACCTCGTGAAGCTTCCAAAAAAAGGGGACCTCAGCAATTGTAGTAACTACAGAGGAATCACACTTCTCTCCATCCCAGGAAAGGTTTTCAACCGGATTATTCTCAAGCGAATACAGAATGCAACAGACCCAAAACTTCGTGAGGAGCAAGCTGGTTTCAGGAGTAATCGATCAACCACCGACCAGATCGCCACGCTGAGAATCATAGTAGAGCAGTCGCTAGAGTGGAACTCCCAACTGATAGTGAACTTCCTTGACTACGAGAAGGCCTTTGATAGCATCGATAGAGAAACACTGTGGAGAATATTGAGACATTATGGAATCCCAGAGAAGATGGTGAACCTTATCAAGAGCATGTACGAGGGGACAATTTGCAGAGTCGTACACGATGGCGAGCTTACTGACAGCTTTGATATCAAGACTGGTGTTAGGCAGGGTTGTTTGCTGTCCCCATTTCTGTTTGTCCTGGTGATTGATTGGCTTATGAAAGAAACCACCAGTGGAGGAAGAAATGGCATACAATGGACCCCATGGACACAGCTGGACGATCTAGATTTTGCAGATGACTTGGCACTATTGTCGCACACACACGACCAGATGCAAGCAAAGACTACAGCTCTAAACACAATTTCAGAATCTATTGGATTGAGGATACATCCTGCGAAGTCGAAGGTCCTAAAAATTGTTGCACCCCCAAGCGCACAAGTCAGAGTAGGAGATCAACCACTGGAAGATGTAGAGTCCTTCTGCTATCTTGGTAGTATCATTGACAATAAGGGAGGAACAGAGGCAGAAGTCAAAGCACGAATTGGAAAGGCACAGGCAGCTTTTACGTCCTTAAGCAAGATTTGGAGAACCAAGGATATATCTCTAAAAACAAAGCTGAGGATATTCAACTCGAACGTGAAGTCAGTCCTGTTGTATGGATGTGAGACTTGGAATGCATCTCAGGCCTGCATAAAGAGAATCCAAGTTTTCATCAACAGATGTTTGAGGAAGCTACTTAAGATCAGATGGACAGACAAGGTCAGCAATGAAATTGTATGGAAAAGAACAAGACAGAGCCCAGTCAGAGAGGAAATTGGTAGGAGGCGATGGAGATGGATCGGCCACACTCTCAGGAGGCCAGGAAACAGCATCACGAAGAAGGTATTGGATTGGAATCCCCAGGGCAAGAGATCAAGAGGAAGGCCGCGCGGAACGTGGAGAAGAGCCAGAGAAAATGATGTGCAACGAAGCGGAAAGACTTGGAATAATGTAAAGAGACTGGCCCATGATAGAGAGGGATGGAAAGTGTTTGTTGGTGGCCTATACCCTGATCCAGGGTGAGAAAGGCAATGATGATGATGACATACAGCCCTACAGCGCAGAACCAAACCATACAAAGCAATTAAGGTGGCTAAGCCCGCTTGATAGCCTACAGCAATCGATAAATAATAATCGAAGCACGGGCCTTACAGGTACCAAACAAGGTGGACGACCATCCCACCCTAGAGGTTACGTAGAATCTAGGTAGCTAGTACATGGCCAAACCCAATGATGATGCCAAGCAGACCAGAGCTGCAGCTTAACCTAAACAAAGGGGTAGTAGTCACGTGGATCTAGTGACTAGATCAAGGCGGGTCCAAGGGTATGAACAGTGTCCAGAATATATTAAATGGGAACACATCATACAGTAATGAAAGCTTATTTATGGGGACTCCAATCCAATAGTATTGCACAGTATGGACCTAGGCTTAAAGCTGGCTAAATTAGGCAATTACTATGTACCAGGCAACTGGACAATCACTTTGGTATGACGATAGTTTGAAATGCATTTTATAAAAGAGCGCGTGGCACGACACGTGCACGCAAGCAGATACAGCTGATAAAACCTGCACAGAACAGCATTGTAGCTTAACTGGACTGGAAGGAATGCATGGCACTAAAATAAAGCTAGGCCTGGCTAAGAATACTAAATTGAAACGCATTATTAATGGTAAATATACGCGTACACACAATAGGCCTTTACCGGAATTACACGATACTTCCACTCTGTGATCAGTGCACAAGGTCACAAAATAATTTAGTACAGCATCTACACATGAGACATTAAAACAATATCTCAACTTAAACTACAACAATGAAATGCACATAAAATTACTAAGTACTACCTATAGAATCCTTATGCTTACCCAATATGTGAAATGGAACTTTAACTACTAGCTTTCAATATTGTCTGTGCCCCTCGCCGTCAGATATGAAAATGACTAAGTGGTCAGACTGGACAAACTTATATTCGCGCCAGTGGTCAGCTGACCCGCGGAGGGAATGCATCGCCCAAACAAAGAAGGGACCAATGCCAGCGTGGGCATAGTCCACGTGCAGCGTCTCTGTTTGGGACTGACAAAGGGATAGTACAAAGCCCAGGTGTAGACTAACCTAACAAAGAAATTTAGATGTAATTTACATATTACCACGTTGCCAATATAATTAGGTCAGCGCATGAGAGAAATAAGATGGGGTGGACAATAAGACAAACATAGCACTATGGCTATAAATTCCCCCTGCTAAATTACTCAGTCCCATGAGTAATCAGAACATCACCAGTCAGTCTCACAGAGTGCCCTTAAAGCCTTGCATTGCCCCAGAAAACGGTTAGGCATAACTAGGGGTACAATAATCTGTAACTGACTAAATAACAATTACAAATCATGACACATGAAGTGGCCTTAAGCCCAAGGAAAAAGCAAATGTCATTACAACTAAATGCAAGCCTTGCATTACATATGCCAAAAAAAATTGTCCCAACAGCATTACCCAAATGCCTACACATAGTTCTCATACAGCAGGATAGTAACAGGAAATAAAAGCCAACAGTAGCATAATTCACATCAATAGGCCCCCCTGCTTAAATCTATCATAACCTGAGTAATAATAGGAAAAGACAATGCTGCACAAACAAAATAGTACTAAATTCCATACTCAATGTCAACAAAAACTTGATCTGTAGGGTGTGTCACGAGCGAGTGAGCGAGGATCAGTAGTTACGAGGAGAGGGTTAGAATAAAGTTAACCCACGGCCACGGGGTAAGGGAAAGCGTGCATGTTGTGAGTGGTGTGGGTCTGAATGAGGCGAGAGCGCTGTATTACTATAACTGCACACTAAGGCGTCCTAAAGAGCGGACGCAGGAGAAAGCCCCAGAGGGCGAACATAAGGAGAGCAGTCGGAAGACTTGGGAGTAGTGTTTTTTCCAGTGATGACTGGTAGGTGAAACGATGATTGATAATTATGATGATTGGTGTATTATGATGATTGATGTATTATATTCGTCTATGACCATGATGTAAATAAGTATATGTGAGGAATGTGGAAGTCCTTGATGCTGTATATAGCAATGTGCGCCATGAGCGATAGATGGAAGTTAGCTTCATGGATTTGTAGCGAGAGTGAGTAGGGTGTAATACGGTGGATGTTTGGTGAGTGAAATGTGAACTATTGTGTGTATGCTTCATGAGATGTAAGGAGGGGTGAAGTGAATAGAAGTGGTATGGTATTATACCCAATGTAATGTTATTCTTGTAGGTGCCGAGGTCGGGCCGAAGAGCGCCGCCTACGGTGAGCACAGGGGATAGGCCAGCATAGGGCCGGAGGCCACACATAGGCCAAGAGTGAAGCTGTCGGTGCAGGACAGTAGAGGCACATGAAGTCGTGGCAGTCTGGCCACAGACAGGGACGTATATCTTTATATATGATCGTGAATGTGCTATTGAAATGATAATGTACTATTGCCATGTTGATGTGCTATTAAGATGTACTACTGTGACATGGATGTATTACGGTGCGAATGAGAGGCTCATGTGAATTGAAATATTAACGTGCTATGGTCACGTGAGGTGTTATAGGAGGCTAAGGTGTATTGCCATAGGGAGGCGCTAGTGAGAGACTGTGGTGTGAAAGAATATTAGTGTGTCATTAAGACCTGAGTGGAGAGGCGGAGGCCGAAGGGTCTTTAGAAGTAATTACCGGGCCGTGGACCCGAGGAAGTGTGCTTACGGGAGAAGGCAGTGGACGGCAGTTTAATTAAGTAATATAATGTATGTCATTGCATTTTTATCTTTATTGTATGTTTAATAAATGTGTGAGTCTGATGGGTTGTTCTGTTAAGTGTATACTTGTTCGTTCGTGATTGTTGTCCTGTTATAAATATTGCATCTCCCAGTCTGGGATTTGTGACACTGGGGGCTCGTCCTGTTACCTGTAGTCATTTTGACATTGTGTATTCGTCATATCTAGTTGTTTTTCTGTTGTGCTAGGAATTCGTGCTGTTGTCTTTTGTTCGTGGAATGAATGGAAATTTCATGATATGATTTATGTATATTTATGAATATGTATTGATCCATGTATTGCTATGAATAGTTACTAATGTGTAATTAAATTTTCAGAGAGACAGGGTGTGTGCCAGCCTGAGAAGTCAAGCAGCCAGAGCTCCGGCAGTTGTAAAAGTCGAGAAAACAAAAAGTCAAAGTGAAAGTTAAGTAAAAGTCAAAATTTTTGTGCCCTGGATTGAGGGCTGTCGTTTCATCTGTCTTTTTCCCTGTTTTTGCTGTTTTTGTTGTCGTCATAGATTATACGGGCGGTGGCGCGGGTTTGCCGTGGTGAACTTGGTTTGTCCTCTTCGGAAGGTGGGCTAAACTTGGAACCACGTTCATCACAGTGAACAGTTCTATAGGGACCTGTATATTTGTTTAGATTGTGGCGTTCCATCTTCCTCGTTGTTTTAGGAAGACGTTTCTCTTGTTCCCTTGTCTTACCTATCTGTAGATACGTTCTTTTTTTTCAGACTCTGTTCTTGTTCGTACCTTGTAGTGTAATCGGTGTAGTTAGATTGCATTTTTTTTCCCATTATAGTTTTTTTTAGAAGCTTTGTCCTGGTCTGGTTCGTTGTCTTTGATGTCCTTGTCGTCCTTCTTCTGAATTTCCTTTCTTGTCTTTTCTATTCTCTTTTGTTATTTAATAGTGCAATACATTTTATAAACATAGAATTAGTTAGAGAGAGTATGCTGTAGAATGTTCAGTAGGTAAATTTCTGAATTGCATTTGAGACAAGTGGGTGTGGTTATATCTGGTGTGATCTCAGGTCTCTGGTCGTGTCGTTAGTGATCATACCGACAGGTGTGGTTATATCTGGTGTGATCTCAGGTCTCTGGTCGTGTCGTTAGTGATCATACCGACAGGTTAGTCTTTTTCATAATACATACCATAACCATAAATCTGTGAAATGGCAGAGCTCCAGCAACTAATGAAGTTGGGTAGCGAACTTGGCCTGGAGGGAGTGGAGCTGCGTAGCTGGATTAAAGAGCAGCAGGCGGAGTTGCGCGATGAGCGTGCTAAGGAGAGAGACGCTAAAGAAAGGGAGAGAGAGGCTAAAGATAAGGAGCAGGAAAGGGAGATAAAGGAGATAGACGCGCAAGTAAAGATTGCGGAATTAGAAAGCAAGAAGAATGCGCCAACGGAAACAGTTGAGCGACAGGGACAAAATAAAGGTGGTGTTAGGATTAAGCTGCCGACGTTCGACGACCGGAAGGACGACATAGACGCCTTCCTTTACAGGTTCGAACTAAATGCACAACTGCAATGGGGGAAGAATAAGGAATTATGGTCCACGTACCTGGCGTCTCTATTGCAGGGTCGAGCGTTGACCTATTTTAAAGAGTTACAGCGCGAAGACGTACATGATTACGATAAGCTGAAGGCTTTGCTGCTTCGCCGATTTGCACGTACGGAGGAATATTTCCGGGAGCAGTTTAGGCTAGCACGTGCGGATACCAGGGAGGACTTTGCTGCCTTCGTCGCGAGACTAACAGAGTATTTCACGAACTGGTTGGACTTGTCGCATATTGGCACAGATTTTGGTAAATTAAAGGACCTAATGATCCGGGACCAGCTATACGCGTCGTGCCATAAGGATCTAGTGGCTTTTCTTAAGGAAAACGAACCCGCGACGGTGCAGGAGGCGTCTAAGTTGGCGGAAGCATACCGTACGGCACATCCATCCAAACCAGTAGCGAGGGCGTACGTACAGGACGCTGGTTACGTCGCCGTTGTTGAGGGGTCGCCGACAGGACATAAAGACAGGTCGCGTCAGCGTGGGGCCTATAATGGGCAAGCCCAGGGGCAACGTAGGGGATATCACCAATCACCTGCATATGGATCCGGTAAGTTTGACCGAGCAGGAGGGCTAGGTCGCGGTAATGGCCGGGGGCGATTTGTGACCTTTGCCGATGACCGTCGGCATAGGGACTTTAGTTCCGGTCGCGATGGGTCACGGGGACCCGGGTCTAGGGGAGCACAGGGAGCGGAATGTTGGACTTGCGGACGCGTAGGTCATTTTTCACGCGATTGTAGGGCCGCGAAGTGTTGGAACTGCGGAAGAGCAGATCACATCAGCGTGAATTGCCCTGCAGGTAGGATAGCGGCGAACGTGGATGACAATCGCAGTGGCTCCAGTCCATGTTCCCCTAATAAATTTCATCATGCGGCCGCGTGTGTTACATCGGACAACGGAGGCGGACAGTATTCTAAGTGTCCCAGTTGTGAGAAGTTATTATCTTCCGGTGTTTTACCTTGTGGGAGAAAGATCCCCGTTATAAATTCATGTCATACAGGAGGTGGTCTTAGGGTTTATCCGGGGTTTGTTGGGGACGAACCGGTCTCGGTTTTGCGAGATACAGGATCTACCGTTGTGGGAGTGCATAGGGACTGCATTCGGGATTCGCAGCTTACGGGTGAAACTGTCCCATGCATACAATTTTCAGGGGCCATTGAGAAATTACCCATGGCAAAGATAGTGATAGATACGCCTTTCCTTAGCGGGGAAGTCGAAGCAGTCGTTGGTTGTTTTCCAGGCGCCCAGCTCATCATTGGTAATGTGTCTCGGGTAGTTTCCCCTTCCGAGGAGAATGTGCAGGCATGGTCACAGTCTAAAGGTATTGACTTTTGTGCTGCAGTCGAGACACGTCGACAGGTAGGTGATAGGTGTAAGATTAGACCTTTGGCAACGCCAGCGGTCAACCTAGATATCGCGCCAGAGCGCTTGGCGGGATTGCAGAAGGAGGATCCATCATTAAGCCCATGTTTTGGGGAAGCGCGAGCGGAGAAAACGAGGAAATATAAGAACGGTTCATCTTCCTTTGTTATTCAGGCGGGCATTCTGTTCCGTAAGTATGTTACGGTGGCTTCCGTTCAGAAGCAGGTAGTTGTGCCAGCATCGTTGGTTGCGACAGTATTGCGTCTGTCCCATGATGTTCCATTAGCGGGTCATATGGGAAGTGTTGGAACCAAGGAGAGAGTTCTGAAGAATTTTTATTGGCCGTCAATATACAGAGATGTCGGGCTGTATTGTAAGACGTGCAGTGCGTGCCAAAAGACGATAAGGCAGAGATTATCTGCAGCGCGCACTATGGCAGAAGAATATTCTAATTCCGCGTCAGAAAGACCAGAAAACTATAAAGATAGAGGGTCCAAACTTCCAATTTTTAAGCCAGGAGACAAGGTTCTATTGTTATTGCCTACGGATAATAATAAGTTATTGATGACATGGAAAGGTCATTATGTTATTGACCGAGTTGTTTCAAAGGTAGATTACGCTATTCAGATTGATGGAGTAGTTAAGGTTTTCCATGTTGATATGCTGCAAAGATTTTATGAGAGACCAGAGTATCTGTGTGCTCAAACGAAACCAGTGGAGCGTGTCATACGTCGTCATGGTCTGAACATATTCAGACACTGACAGTAATTTTTAAACGATTGCGTCATTTTGGGTTAACTGCTGAACCCGCAAAGATGGATTTGGCATGTCCAGAGATATTATTCTTAGGACATATCGTCGGTAGAGGTGTTCAGAGACCTGAAACAACAAAAATTGACAAATTAGTAGGGTTGCAAATCCCTAAAACAAAGAAACAAGTCAGAAGCTTAGTGGGAATTTCGAATTATTACAGAAAGTTCATTCCAAATTTTTCCTCCTTGTCATATTCTCTTACTGACCTTACTAAGAAGGGACAACCCGATAAGGTCCAGTGGACGTCTGAATGTCAGACGGCATTTGATAATTTGGTGACAGCATTATCATCGTCACCCATTCTGATATTACCCGATTTTCGATCTAATTTTATCCTCAGAACGGATGCGTCGGACTCTGGTGTCGGCGCTTGTCTTCTACAGGAGAAGAACGAATGTTTACATCCTGTATGTTATGTCAGTAGGAAGTTATTGCAGAGAGAAAGAAAGTATTCTGTGATAGAGCGGGAGTGTCTTGCCATTGTGTGGTCCGTCCAGAAATTAGGACGTTATCTCATGGGACGAGAATTCTGTATCCAGACAGACCACAAGCCGCTAACGTTTTTGTCGAAGAATCGTTCGTCCAGCCCACGCTTGTCTAGATGGGCATTGGCTTTGCAGCCGTATACCTTCGTTATTCAACCAATTCCAGGAACCAGCAATCATATCGCCGACTACCTTAGTCGAGCCTAGGGGAAAAGTTCAGGAGCTTATACATCGGAGGACAGGAACATTGACAGGATCTGTGTGAGCGAGTCGTCGACCTTAAAATATTGACATTATAAATCTGATATGAAGAATGGTTGATAGGTTGAGTGGTTGTGATGCTGTATTAGGTATTGTGTTTAGTTAGCTATTGATGATGTGATACATATATGCATAGTGCAGGGCATATTGACCCCCATATTTTTCCCTAATTCCGGTATTTTATGTGCTAGTGGCATTGCTAGGTCATTTATATGTAAGTATTGCTCACGCTCACTCGTTGACAGTCATCTTGATGCGATTTGAAATTAATTGCATTAATTTTTTTGGGGTGAGGGATGATGTCACGAGCGAGTGAGCGAGGATCAGTAGTTACGAGAAGAGGGTTAGAATAAAGTTAACCCACGGCCACGGGGTAAGGGAAAGCGTGCATGTTGTGAGTGGTGTGGGTCTGAATGAGGCGAGAGCGCTGTATTACTATCACTGCACACTAAGACGTCCTAAAGAGCGTGTCACAAATCCCAGACTGGGAAATGTAATAATTATAACAGGAAAACAATCACGAACGAACACGTATAACACTTAACAGAACAACCCATCAGACTCACACATTTATTATACATAATTATACAGATAATAGCGCAATTACATACATTATATTATATTAATTAAGTTGCTGCCGTCCCACGGCCTTATTCCCACATGCACTCTTCCTCGGGTCCACAACCCGGTAGTTACTTTCTAAAGACACTTCGGCCTCAGCCTCTCCCCTCAGGGTCTTAATAGCACATTAATATTTCACTAGCCCATCAACATGGCAATAGTACATTATCAATTCAATAGCCCATCATCATGGCAATAGTACATTATCAATTCAATAGCCCATCAACATGGCACTAGTACATTATCATTTCATTAGTACATTCACACTCAAAGATATATCCCTGTCTGTGGCCAGACTGCCACGACTCATGTGCGTCTACAGTCCTGCACCGACAGCTCACTCTCTCGGCCTATGTGTGGCCTTCGGCCCTATGCTGGCCTATCCTCTGTGCTCACTGACGCGGCTCTTCGGCCCGTCCCCGACACCTACAAGAATAACATTACATTGGTATAATAATCCCATACCACTTCTATTCACTTCACCCCTCTTTACATCTCATGAAGCGTACACACAATAGTTCACATTTCACTCACCACATCTTACGGTAACACACCTCCACCGTAGTACACAATACTTACTCGCGCTACAAATCCATGAACTCCACTTTCATCTATCGCTCATGGCGCACATTGCTATATACAGTATCAAGGACTTCCACATTCCTCACATATACTTATTTACATCATGGTCATAGACGAATATAATACATCAATTATAATTATCAATCAACGTTCCACCTACCAGTCATCACTGGAAAAACACTCTCATTAGTCTTCCGACTGCTCCCCTCTGTTCGCCCGCTTTGCTCTTACTAGCGTCCGTTCTCTTTGGACTATCTCTGTGCAGTGAACTGGCAAACACACTGATCTCACCCCGTTTAATCCTTACTCACCCCCTTTCACGTTTTTCCCTACTTGTCTGCCGTGAGCCCTTCTTACTATACACCCGCTCTGTAGCAATCCCCTTAATTGCACTCACTCCACTCGTGACAGAGCGGACGCAGGAGAAAGCCCCAGAGGGCGAACATAAGGAGAGCAGTCGGAAGACTTGGGAGTAGTGTTTTTTCCAGTGATGACTGGTAGGTGAAACGATGATTGATAATTATGATGATTGATGTATTATGATGATTGATGTATTATATTCGTCTATGACCATGATGTAAATAAGTATATGTGAGGAATGTGGAAGTCCTTGATGCTGTATATAGCAATGTGCGCCATGAGCGATAGATGGAAGTTAGCTTCATGGATTTGTAGCGAGAGTGAGTAGGGTGTAATACGGTGGATGTTTGGTGAGTGAAATGTGAACTATTGTGTGTATGCTTCATGAGATGTAAGGAGGGGTGAAGTGAATAGAAGTGGTATGGTATTATACCCAATGTAATGTTATTCTTGTAGGTGCCGAGGTCGGGCCGAAGAGCGCCGCCTACGGTGAGCACAGGGGATAGGCCAGCATAGGGCCGGAGGCCACACATAGGCCAAGAGTGAAGCTGTCGGTGCAGGACAGTAGAGGCACATGAAGTCGTGGCAGTCTGGCCACAGACAGGGACGTATATCTTTATATATGATCGTGAATGTGCTATTGAAATGATAATGTACTATTGCCATGTTGATGTGCTATTAAGATGTACTACTGTGACATGGATGTATTACGGTGCGAATGAGAGGCTCATGTGAATTGAAATATTAACGTGCTATGGTCACGTGAGGTGTTATAGGAGGCTAAGGTGTATTGCCATAGGGAGGCGCTAGTGAGAGACTGTGGTGTGAAAGAATATTAGTGTGTCATTAAGACCTGAGTGGAGAGGCGGAGGCCGAAGGGTCTTTAGAAGTAATTACCGGGCTGTGGACCCGAGGAAGTGTGCTTACGGGAGAAGGCAGTGGACGGCAGTTTAATTAAGTAATATAATGTATGTCATTGCATTTTTATCTTTATTGTATGTTTAATAAATGTGTGAGTCTGATGGGTTGTTCTGTTAAGTGTATACTTGTTCGTTCGTGATTGTTGTCCTGTTATAAATATTGCATCTCCCAGTCTGGGATTTGTGACAGGGTGCATCTTCTCCAGTCCTGGTGACCTACTGGGACTTAAAATAAAATTACACTTCGAGCATCTACGCACTCATAATTGTAACAGCTGAGGTTGTTCTAGCACGTTATAGTAGGGGGCAGTTAGTTGATCTAACTACAACACTTTAGAAAACGAAACTATTACAGCTGTAAAATAAATAAACACGAGATCCGACGATCAATTAAATAATACTCAAGTTTAATAACTGTATCTTAACAATAAAATACTAGGAAGGTACCAACGAACAAGTAAATATCCTACGCCACAGAGAAGAAAAACTCACCTACTCACCGACCAACCACTTACATGGGTCCATATAATATATAGGTATTTCTGTAGAAAATTCCCGAAATTAATCTGACCTCTGTGTCACGAGCGAGTGAGCGAGGATCAGTAGTTACGAGAAGAGGGTTAGAATAAAGTTAACCCACGGGCCACGGGGTAAGGAAAAGCGTGCATGTGTGAGTGGGGGGTGGTCTGAATGAGGCGAGAGCGCTGTATTACTATCACTGCAAGTTAGAAGGTCCGAGAGAACGGATGCAGGAGAAGCCCAGAGGGCGAACATAAGGAGAGCAGTCGGAAGACTTGGGAGATTGTTGTGTTTTCCAGTGATGACTGGTAGGTGAAACGATGATTGATAATAGTTATGATTGATGTATTATATTCGTCTATGGCCATGATGTAAATAAATATATGTGAGGAATGTGGAAGTCCTTGATGCTGTATATAGCAATGTGCGCCATGAGCGATAGATGAAAGTTGAGTTCATGGATTTGTAGCGAGAGTGAGTATTGTGTACTACGGTGGAGGTGTGTTATCGTAAGATGTTTGGTGAGTGAAATGTGAACTATTGTGTGTACGCTTCATGAGTTGTAAGGAGGGGTGAAGTGAATAGAAGTGGTATGGTATTATACCAATGTAATGTTATTCTAGTAGGTGCCGAGGTCGGGCCGAAGAGCGCCGCCTACGGTGAGCACAGGGGATAGGCCAGCAGAGGGCCTGAGGCCACACATAGGCCAGGAATGAAGCTGTCGGTGCAGGACAGTAGAGGCACATGAGTCGTGGCAGTCTGGCCACAGAAAGGGATGTAGATATGATTGTGAATGTGCTATTGAAATGCTAATGTGCTATTGCCATGTGATGTGCTATTGAAATGCTAATGTGCTATTGCCATGTTGATGTGCTAGTGGAAGGCTAATGTGTTATGGCAATAGGAAGGGGTTAGTGAGAGACTGCGGTGCCAGTGAAATAGTAAGGTGCTATTAAGACCCTGAGAGGAGAGGCTGAGGCCGAAGTGTCTGTAGAAAGTAACTACCGGGTTGTGGACCCGAGGAAGAGTGAATGTGGGAATAAGGCCGTTGGACGGCAGTTTAGAGTAATGATTAGAGTAATATAATGTATGTAACTGCACTATAGCTTTATATTTATGTATAATAAATGTGTGAGTCTGATGGATTGTTCTGTTAAGTGTTATACGTGTTCGTTCGTGATTGTTGTCCTGTTATAATATTATTACATCTCCCAGTCTGGGATTTGTGACACTGGCGGCTCGTCCGTTGTGACACTGGGGGCTCGTCCTGTTCACCTGTGGTCATTTTGACATTTTGTATTCGTCATATCTAGTTGTCTTTCTGTTGTGCTAGGAATTCGTGCTGTCTTTTGTTCGTGGGATGAATGGAAATTTCATGATGGTATAATTTGGGTATATTTATGAATATGTATTGATGCATGTATTACTATGAAATAGTTACTAATATGTAATTAAATTTTCACAGAGTGTGTGTGGCAGCCTGAGGAGGCAAGCAGCCAGAGCTCCGGCAGTCGAGAAGTAAAGTTAAGTAAAGTCAAAAATTTTGTGCCCTGGATTGAGGGCTGTCTGTTCATCTGTCCTTTCCTCTGTTTTTTCTGTTTTCGTTGTAATTGATTATACGGGCGGTGGCGCGGGTTTGCTGTGGTGAACTTAGTTTATCCTTTTAAAAAAAAAGGTGTGGGAAACTTGGAACTTCGTCCATCACAGTGAACAGTTCTATAGGGACCTGTACATTTGTTTAGATTGTGGCGTTCTATCTTCCTCGTTGTTTTAGGAAGACGTTTCTCTTGTCTCCTCTCTAATCTATCTGTAGATACGTTCTTTTTTTCAGACTCTGTTCTTGTTCGTACCTTGTAGTGTAATCGGCGTAGTTAGGTTGCATTTTTTTTCCCATTATAGTTTTTTTTTAGAAGCATTTGTCTTAGTCTAGTTCGTTGTCCTTGGTGTCCTTGTGGTCCTTCTACTGAATTTCTTCATTCTTGTCTTTTCTATTCTCTTTAGTTATTTCATAGTGCTATACATTTGAGGTGTGTTTCTAAATTGCATTGGGAAATAGTGCTTGTTATTGTAGTGGCATAATTTCAGGTCTCGGGATACGTCGGTTATAGTAAGTACATAGACACTTAGTGTATTTCAAATTGTATCATAATAAATCCGTGAAATGGCGGAGCTCCAGCAGCTAATGAAATTAGGTACGGAACTTGGCCTTGAGGGCGTGGAGCTGCGTAGCTGGATTAAAGAGCAGCAGGCGGAGTTGCGCGATGAGCGTGCTAAAGATAGAGAGCGAGAAAAAGAGGCTCAGGAGCAGGAAAGGGAGTTTAAGTTAAAGGAGATAGAAGCTAGGGATAAAGAGCATGAGAGAGAAGCTAGGGATAAGGAACAGGAGAGAGAGGCGCGAATAAGAATCGCGGAATTGGAACTCAAGAAGAATGCGCCAACAGAAACAGTTGAGCGGCAGGGACAAAATAAAGGTGGTGTTCGGATTAAGCTCCCTACGTTCGACGACCGGAAGGACGACATAGACGCCTTCCTTTACAGGTTCGAACTGAACGCGCAACTGCAATGGGGGGAGAATAAACAATTATGGTCCACGTACCTGGCTTCCTTGCTGCAGGGTCGAGCGTTAACCTACTTTAAAGAGCTACAGCGCGAAGACGTACATGATTACGATAAGCTGAAGTCTTTGCTGCTTCGCCGATTTGCACGTACGGAGGAATATTTCCGGGAGCAGTTTAGGCGAGCACGTGCGGATACCAGGGAGGACTTTGCTGCCTTCGTCACGAGACTAACAGAATATTTCACGAACTGGGTGGACTTGGCGCATGTGGGCGCGGATTTTAATAAATTAAAAGACCTAATGATCCGTGACCAGCTGTACGCGTCGTGCCATAAAGATCTAGTGGCTTTTCTGAAAGAAAACGAACCCGCGACGGTGCAGGAGGCGTCTAAGTTGGCGGAAGCATACCGTACGGCACATCCATCCAAACCAGTAGCGAGGGCGTACGTACAGGATGCTGGTTACGTCGCCGTTGTTGAGGGGTCGCCGACAGGACATAAAGACAGGTCGCGTCAGCGTGGGGCCTATAATGGGCAAGCCCAGGGGCAACGTAGGGGGTATCACCAATCACCTGCATATGGATCCGGTAAGTTTGACCGAGCAGGAGGGCTAGGTCGCGGTAGCGGCCGAGGGCGATTTGTGACCTTTGCCGATGATCGACGGCATAGGAACTTTAGTTCCGGTCGCGAGGGGTCACGGGGACCCAGGTCTAGTGGAGCACAGGGAGCGGAATGTTGGACTTGCGGATGCGTAGGTCATTTTTCACGCGATTGTAGGGCCGCGAAGTGTTGGAACTGCGGAAGAGCAGATCACATCAGCGTGAATTGCCCTGCAGGTAGGATAGCGGCGAACGTGGATGACAATCGCAGTGGCTCCAGTCCATGTTCCCCTAATAAATTTCATCATGCGGCCGCGTGTGTTACACCGGACAACGGAGGCGGACAGTATTCTAAGTGTCCCAGTTGTGAGAAGTTATTATCTTCCGGTGTTTTACCTTGTGGGAGAAAGATCCCCGTTATAAATTCATGTCATACAGGAGGTGGTCTTAGGGTTTATCCGGGGTTTGTTGGGGACGAACCGGTCTCGGTTTTACGAGATACAGGATCTACCGTTGTGGGAGTGCATAGGGACTGCATTAGGGATTCGCAGCTTACGGGTGAGACTGTCCCATGCATACAATTTTCAGGGGCCATTGAGAAATTACCCATGGCAAAGATAGTGATAGATACGCCTTTCCTTAGCGGGGAAGTCGAAGCAGTCGTTGGTTGTTTTCCAGGCGCCCAGCTCACCATTGGTAATGTGTCTCGGGTAGTTTCCCCTTCCGAGGAGAATGTGCAGGCATGGTCACAATCAAAAGGTATTGACTTTTGTGCCGCAGTCGAGACGCGTCGACAGGTAGGTGATAGGAGAAATATTAGACCTTTGGCAACGCCAGCGGTCAACCTGGATATCACACCCGAGCGCTTGGCGAGATTGCAGAAGGAGGACCCATCATTGAGCCCAGGTTTTGGGGAAGCGCGAGCAGAGAAAACGAGGAAATATAAGAACGGTTCATCTTCCTTTTTTGTCAAGGCAGGCATTCTGTTCCGGAAGTATGTCACGGAGGCTTCCATTCAAAAGCAGGTCGTCGTGCCACGGTCGTTAATTGCAACAGTATTGCGTCTGGCCCATGATGTTCCATTGGCGGGTCATATGCGAAGTGCTGGAACCAAAGAAAGAGTTCTGAAGAATTTTTATTGGCCGTCGATACATAGAGATGTACGGCGGTATTGTAAGACGTGCAGTGCGTGCCAGAAGACGATAAGGCAGAGAGTATTTTCAGCGCGCACTTTGATGGAAGAAGCTCCTAGCACCGCTTCAAAAAGAGAAAAAGCCTATAAAGATAAGGGATCCAAACTGAGAATTTTTAAGCCAGGAGACAAGGTCCTATTGTTATTACCTACGGACCATAATAAGTTATTGATGACATGGAAAGGTCCTTATGTTATTGACCGAGTTGTTTCAAAGGTAGATTACGCTATCCACATTGATGGATCAGTCAAGGTTTTCCATGTTGATATGCTGCAAAGATTTTATGACAGACCAGAGTATCTGTGTGCTCAGACCAAACCAGTGGAGCGTGTCATGCGTCGTCATGGTCTGAACATATTCAGACACTAACAGTAAATTTTAAACGATTGCGTCATTTTGGGTTGACTGCTAAACCCACAAAGATGGATTTGGCATCTCCAGAGATAGTATTCTTAAGGCATATTGTGGGTAGAGGTGTTCAGAGACCTGAAGTAACAAAGATTGACAAATTAGTAGGGTTGCAAATCCCTAAAACAAAGAAACAAGTCAGAAGCTTAGTGGGAATTTTGAATTATTACAGGAAGTTCATTCCAAATTTTTCCTCCTTGTCATCTTCTCTTACTGACCTTACTAAGAAGGGACAACCCGATAAGGTCCAGTGGACGTCTGAATGTCAGACAGCATTTGATAATTTGGTGACAGCATTATCATCGTCACCCATTCTGATATTACCCGATTTTCGATCTAATTTTATCCTCAGAACGGATGCGTCGGACTCTGGTGTCGGCGCTTGTCTTCTACAGGAGAAGAACGAATGTTTACATCCTGTATGTTATGTCAGTGGGAAGTTATTGCAGAGAGAAAGAAAGTATTCTGTGATAGAGCGGGAGTGTCTTGCCATTGTGTGGTCCGTCCAGAAATTAGGACGTTATCTCATGGGACGAGAATTCTGTATCCAGACAGACCACAAGCCACTAACGTTTTTGTCGAAGAATCGTTCGTCCAGCCCACGCTTGTCTAGATGGGCATTGGCTTTGCAGCCGTATACCTTCGTTATTCAACCAATTCCAGGAACCAGCAATCATATCGCCGACTACCTTAGTCGAGCCTAGGGGAAGAGTGTCATGATTCGGATATTGTTAAAACTCACGCTGAGAGTGAGTTGTTGTTGTTTACCAGGGCCATGAGAAATTGGCTGGTGGCCTTGAACGGTCCTCGCCAAATTATAGTTGGTGAGTAAATAAATGTAGAGTTAAACTGCTAGAGTCACGCTTGTCGGCTTTAATGTTCGTGATTAATAAGTAATGGAGTAGGGGTGAAACAAGGTGGGGACAGTTGACATTGTTAAGTATGACTAGACAAGTTTTGCACGTTAACTGGCTGGTAGAATAGTGCAGACGTATTACTACAGTTAAAATGGTGGGAGGTTTCGACCTATGAGATAGCTGAACTAATTGGGCCAGCGGACTAGCACGCTGGGTAGTTGGTTAGTATATAACATCGTGTAACGTTCAGATTTAGTGAATACAGACGAGAGAAGCATCGTTTCGTGAAGTATCTCCGGTTGGCCAGTACCTGAACTGTGTGGTCTGAAGACTAAGAAGTCCTTGCTAACGGACTGACTGAGCTCTAGAAAGAAAGGTCTGAGTGGGCTGACCTTTGAAAGCCCACGCTGCGCTATTTTGATGTTCGCGCCTCCCAGTAGGCGTGAGCAATGGTAATATATCTTAATTATTCAAGTATAATAGAGATCGGAGATAGAGAGAGAACTACAGCCTCATAGGAAGACTAAGGAAACCCCAGCTGGCACTCGACCACGAGTGTCCTGTATGATAGATCTATTGCCATAGTATGATTGGAATAATATAGCACATTGTTGATGAATTGAATAGTGATTGTGCATAAAATATAGTCTTTTGGCAACTGCTTAAATTACCTACAAGCCGAAGAGTGCTTCTGTAGGCTTTGAACGTACTGGGCTCTCCTAACATTTAAGCCCATATGATTTATGGAGAGTTTGCCTGGCGACTGGCCAGTGGCGACTCAACTGTCACTTTAAATTGATATCCAGTTTCGTATAATATACCTATTTACTATTGATTGCAGTACCTCCATAGTTACATGAATATCATTGGTTAAGTTATTAATTAGAGTTTTGGTTTGAATATATACCTCTATTGTCTTTTGTTTTGTTATTAATATTTATGTAAACTATGGCCTGACCGGCCTGACATATATACGCTCTAGTTATTTAGTACTTTTCTTGTGTGGTTGTGTCCGAGTGTGAGTTAGCTGCCTCTCGTGCAGTCGTAACATCCCCAAGAACCTAACTCTGCTCGTGACATCTGGAGGGGACCCCACTGACATCTGAAGAGGACCCGTCACCTTCTGACATCTAGAGAACACTACTATCATCGGAAGAGGACCCCGTCAACAGCTGCAGGTCTACCACTCTAAGACTCCACTGTTATTTATGTAATTTTTGTAGTTTATAGTTTTGTATACTGCTGATTTTTGTTTTTGTTTCTCCCCTACATGTCTGGCATGTCCTCTCGTCATTGATCCTGGGACCACTACGAGGGGACTGACAGCTAGCATCAGGAAAAGACAAGACCAGCGCTGTGGACCAAAGGAAAGAGCCAGTCCATTTTGCCCAGTTAAGTGAACCATCTGTATTTGTCTTCGTTTGAGGGGTTCCTCGTTCCAGCTCCCCTACTTTTGACAGGCATTATTTTTTTCTTTTGTGTTAGATTAGATAGGCGGGAGGTTGGAAGGGATCGAGACTTAGCATACCTCTTTTTGCCAGACTAGCAGATCTAGATGGCGTTTAAAACGGATAGGAGATTTGCTTTGCCTTGAATAGTTCTGTAGGGACCTGTTATTCGTATAGATTGTTAGCGTTCTATCTTCCTCGTACTTTTAGGAAGACGTCTCTCTTGTGCTTTTCTTACCTTTTTGTAGATAGTTTCAGGTTAGTCGGGTCTGTTGTCGTTCGTGCTTTCTGTTAGTCTAGCGTCTTATTGTAATTTATCGTTCGTTCTGTTACTCTTGCGTCTTGTTTGTAATGTATTACCTTTTTATATATTCGTTATATAGTATTTATCTTTCTTGGTTACACTTTTTTATATTTTTTTTTGATTACATACTTCCATTCATTCACGTGTTTTGACACGTTGAGCGGTTTTTAGAGGTAACTTGGCTTGGTGAGAGGGAAAAGTTTTTAAGAATTAACCCTCCTGTGCTGTAGAGTGACAACACTGTTTAAGTGACAACTATTATTGAATTGTTGGAATCCGTGCAGTGAGTACACTGCCAGTTCTTGCTAATTATTAATTTATACCGATCTCGTCTTTAAATTGACGGGCTCCCGAGAGGACAGTATTAGACTGTTTAGGGAGGTGACCTTTTTTTTGTGTAGTGATGAATAGTGAGTATTGGTTTTATTGTCGGCTGATGCCGCCGCCCGAAGGAGCAATAAATTGTCTCAGGGGAAGAGTCTGTATCAGTGTCGAGGTGATATCAATATAAGAGCTATGTGAATTATATATATTGAGGATACTTTTTTTTAGTCGTCTGCGTATGACGTCGACCCGAGTAGAGCAATAATGAGATTGCCTCGTGGGATGGATGATATTGGTATTTTTCGATTATTTGAGAGATGTTTGGCAGTGGTAACGTAGTACACTGCGTATTCGTGTTTTGAGAGATATTTTGCAGTGGTAACAGAGGACACTGCGTGTCCGCGTTTTGAGATATTTTGCAGTGGTAACAGAGGACACTGCGTGTTCGCGTTTTGAGATATTTTGCAGTGGTAACAGAGGACACTGCGTGGTCGCGTTTTAAGAAGTTTTGGAGAAGTGTGTTGTTGTTTTTTATACAACCGATTATGACTATGGTTTTCCGCGTTTCGTGGACCATCTAACGTAATACCGATGATGATTGTGACTATCCATGTGGCCAGTGGATGAGTTACCTAAGAACATACCCGATATGGATATTGAATTGAACCGATTATGACTATATTACCGAGATGACTGTGACACTTGACGTGTGCATGGCTTGCGTACGGAAACGGCGCATTAAATTAACTGCTATCGCCTCGTGGCATCTCATCTATACCGGATTGGATGTTGGAAAGATTTAATTGTAATGTTATTTGAGATCTAGATTAGTGTTAAATGCGAGAAGCGCTAGGTAATTCTTAAATCAAGAGAAGCGCTACATGAAATTTGAACGAGAACATCAGATTAATTTATCTTAAGGACGCTTCTGTTAGTGTTAATTAAGCTTAACTATGCCGAAATTTCTAGTTGTGATAGACCAGAATTTTTGTTCTCCTATTTAGGTCTGTCATATGTATTGGCGTTGGATGGGATTGACACCTCATTCAGAGACCGAGGGATGGTATCACATATTGTTCACCCATTGTGAACACTTTTCACCTACCCCTGTGCTTTCCTTTGTTCCAACAGCTATTTTACTGACGTCGACCCGTATTTTGGCCACACCAGACGTTGTTGCCCAGGGTCGAGGACGAGAAGATCATGGCAGACCAGGAGTCCAGATCCACTAATGCCATCGATGCTACTATAGTTATCTTTTCTTGAGTATTATTCATTGTATGTATGCATTCCTGATGACATTCGCACAGGATCAGTGTTGTACTCTAAAATTTTAGAGTTATGATTGTTAATGTCTACGTATTTAGAGGTACGATTTAATGCTCAGAGAGATATATACTTTTGGACGGAGCCTTAAGATTTTCATGAAGTTTTGTCCATCAATGATACCCGTCCTGTAGGTTTTTTTTGACTTTAGTACTAGTCTTAGTTATTACCTAGTATTCTTAGTTAAGTTAACCTTTCGAGCAATTTCTCGACTCATGCCTTCCCCTTACGATAATCATTTATATCGTTAAAATTGCAAATTTTAACTGGGGTGGGGGATATGTCATGATTCGGATATTGTTAAAACTCACGCTGAGAGTGAGTTGTTGTTGTTTACCAGGGCCATGAGAAATTGGCTGGTGGCCTTGAACGGTCCTCGCCAAATTATAGTTGGTGAGTAAATAAATGTAGAGTTAAACTGCTAGAGTCACGCTTGTCGGCTTTAATGTTCGTGATTAATAAGTAATGGAGTAGGGGTGAAACAAGGTGGGGACAGTTGACATTGTTAAGTATGACTAGACAAGTTTTGCACGTTAACTGGCTGGTAGAATAGTGCAGACGTATTACTACAGTTAAAATGGTGGGAGGTTTCGACCTATGAGATAGCTGAACTAATTGGGCCAGCGGACTAGCACGCTGGGTAGTTGGTTAGTATATAACATCGTGTAACGTTCAGATTTAGTGAATACAGACGAGAGAAGCATCGTTTCGTGAAGTATCTCCGGTTGGCCAGTACCTGAACTGTGTGGTCTGAAGACTAAGAAGTCCTTGCTAACGGACTGACTGAGCTCTAGAAAGAAAGGTCTGAGTGGGCTGACCTTTGAAAGCCCACGCTGCGCTATTTTGATGTTCGCGCCTCCCAGTAGGCGTGAGCAATGGTAATATATCTTAATTATTCAAGTATAATAGAGATCGGAGATAGAGAGAGAACTACAGCCTCATAGGAAGACTAAGGAAACCCCAGCTGGCACTCGACCACGAGTGTCCTGTATGATAGATCTATTGCCATAGTATGATTGGAATAATATAGCACATTGTTGATGAATTGAATAGTGATTGTGCATAAAATATAGTCTTTTGGCAACTGCTTAAATTACCTACAAGCCGAAGAGTGCTTCTGTAGGCTTTGAACGTACTGGGCTCTCCTAACATTTAAGCCCATATGATTTATGGAGAGTTTGCCTGGCGACTGGCCAGTGGCGACTCAACTGTCACTTTAAATTGATATCCAGTTTCGTATAATATACCTATTTACTATTGATTGCAGTACCTCCATAGTTACATGAATATCATTGGTTAAGTTATTAATTAGAGTTTTGGTTTGAATATATACCTCTATTGTCTTTTGTTTTGTTATTAATATTTATGTAAACTATGGCCTGACCGGCCTGACATATATACGCTCTAGTTATTTAGTACTTTTCTTGTGTGGTTGTGTCCGAGTGTGAGTTAGCTGCCTCTCGTGCAGTCGTAACATCCCCAAGACCCTAACTCTGCTCGTGACAAAGAGTTCAGGAGCTTATACATCGGATGACAGGAACATTGACAGGATCTGTGTGAGCGAGTCGTCGACTTTAAAATATTGACATTATAAATCTGATATGAAGAATGGTTGATATGTTGATTGGTTTTGATTCTGTATTAGGTATTGTGTTTAGTTAGCTATTGAGGATGTGATACATATATGCATAGTGCAGGGCGTATTGATCCCCATATTTTCCCCTGAGTCCGGTATTTTATGTGCTAGGGGCATGGGTAGGTCATTTATATGTAAGTATTGCTCACGCTCACTCGATGACAGTCATCTTGATGCGATTTGAAATTAATTGCATTAATTTTTTTGGGGTGAGGGATGATGTCACGAGCGAGTGAGCGAGGATCAGTAGTTACGAGAAGAGGGTTAGAATAAAGTTAACCCACGGGCCACAGGGTAAGGAAAAGCGTGCATGTGTGAGTGGGGGATGGTCTGAATGAGGCGAGAGCGCTGTATTACTATCACTGCAAGTTAGAAGGTCCGAGAGAACGGACGCAGGAGAAGCCCAGAGGGCGAACATAAGGAGAGCAGTCGGAAGACTTGGGAGATTGTTGTGTTTTCCAGTGATGACTGGTAGGTGAAACGATGATTGATAATAGTTATGATTGATGTATTATATTCGTCTATGGCCATGATGTAAATAAGTATATGTGAGGAATGTGGAAGTCCTTGATGCTGTATATAGCAATGTGCGCCATGAGCGATAGATGAAAGTTGAGTTCATGGATTTGTAGCGAGAGTGAGTATTGTGTACTACGGTGGAGGTGTGTTATCGTAAGATGTTTGGTGAGTGAAATGTGAACTATTGTGTGTACGCTTCATGAGTTGTAAGGAGGGGTGAAGTGAATAGAAGTGGTATGGTATTATACCAATGTAATGTTATTCTAGTAGGTGCCGAGGTCGGGCCGAAGAGCGCCGCCTACGGTGAGCACAGGGGATAGGCCAGCAGAGGGCCTGAGGCCACACATAGGCCAGGAATGAAGCTGTCGGTGCAGGACAGTAGAGGCACATGAGTCGTGGCAGTCTGGCCACAGAAAGGGATGTAGATATGATTGTGAATGTGCTATTGAAATGCTAATGTGCTATTGCCATGTGATGTGCTATTGAAATGCTAATGTGCTATTGCCATGTTGATGTGCTAGTGGAAGGCTAATGTGTTATGGCAATAGGAAGGGGTTAGTGAGAGACTGCGGTGCCAGTGAAATAGTAAGGTGCTATTAAGACCCTGAGAGGAGAGGCTGAGGCCGAAGTGTCTTTAGAAAGTAACTACCGGGTTGTGGACCCGAGGAAGAGTGAATGTGGGAATAAGGCCGTTGGACGGCAGTTTAGAGTAATGATTAGAGTAATATAATGTATGTAACTGCACTATAGCTTTATATTTATGTATAATAAATGTGTGAGTCTGATGGATTGTTCTGTTAAGTGTTATACGTGTTCGTTCGTGATTGTTGTCCTGTTATAATATTATTACATCTCCCAGTCTGGGATTTGTGACACTCTGCCCTCGCCCGAAATACACAAACTAACCAATCACGTATCAATACGTCACCAGGTTACATCATTCAAGGCCAAATCTGGGGGTAAAGAGCTATATCCACAACGTTATCGAACGTTCGGGAACATACTAATATTTACGATCACCCAACAACTACTCACTAGGAAGGGAGGGTAAGGTCACGGAGTACACTCTGGCGAACGTCAACAATTAAAGAAAAAAAGAAGTGAACACATGCTCAGTCACCAGTATAACAAGAAAAACGGGGGAGGGCAAGGATTAGCTTGCAGATGCTACAATAATAATAACCAAGTCACTCTCCGCTTGAAGGAACCAAGGTGCCTAAATCATTCAGTCCTTGTGGCCCACCTAGAATATAACCGAACACGGAGATTCTCGCCTTCATAATAATAATAATAATTAAGTCAGTGTTCATCTGTGTGATTATCGGGAGACACTAAGAAGGCTAATCTGGTACTGTCCAATAAAGTCTGTCATAATAGCACTAAAGCAGATAAGAGAACACAGACTGTCACATATCGAGCCTGTCCGGCCTCAGGCGGAGACGGGACGAGCGCCTAGGGGTGGGGGCGGCATCATTTAGGATGAGACTGGGGGTAGGGGCAGCGTCATCAGGAACATTCGCCTGGGTAACAGCAGCATTCGCAACATCCCTATGAAGCTCAGGACCGTGAGAGGCAGGTGGAATCACCTGGGTGGCCTCATACAGCGTGTATCGATTGGCATTCGTAGAACGGTCTGGGGGTTCAGAAGGGCGAGACGCACTAGCCGATGGTGACGCATGGGTGGGTGGAGGCGGAGGCAGGTATCTTCGGAGGTTGCTGCCGTGCAGGTGGTACCTTCTCATGTCAGGGTACTCAATGGTGAAACACCCACTGCCGTTGTCTGGCACACCGACCACAGTTGCCGGAGTGTTGCCGTATCTGTCGACAAGTTTGTGTCGGCCCAGCGGGTGTTGTTTAACGAGGACAGCGTCCCCTGTCTCCAGCCATCTTACCGAGTGAAGAGCCTATCCAACAAAACAAGCCAGAATTGTGATCTAAAGGAGCTCTTCCTAAATCATAGGTGCCACGCAGGAAATATGAAAAAGGAGGAACTTTTTTTCGACTCGCCGGGGGGAGGGGTTGGAGGTGTTGCCCCCCTTCCCCTATTTAGATTTTTTTTTTTAATCAAGCATAAATAACTCAATTTGGCGGTACCTAAAGTGCTATTTTCATGGGTGCCAGCAACGGAGCCTTCTGAAACCTGAAAATCACTTTGACCAAATCAGCCAAACCTGAAGTCGCTGGCACCGGGCAATGCAGTGATAAAACAACAGACCTACGAACTAAATGACATTTAAAGCACATACACCAATGCCACATAAAGGCAAATTTCAAATAGAGAACAAAACACTTTACATGACACGATGATGTACCACACTTGCTGAGTATTTCATGTACACCTACAACTTTCTTTGTTCATAATATAATGTGTGGCTGCAGCAGCTTTTGTCCTACAAGATGAATAACATTTCGTAGAACAGTTAATCTGTATAAGGAAAAATTTCTCCAATAAATTTGTAGAACCTATCACAAACATCCAACAGACAAAACATGGCTTTTGTGCCTGTTTATTATTAATATTATATTCATGTACATGTATGTATATTGTGTCCCTTGAGCCAATAAAATTGATCCTGTTATCTCCCTTTCAATTCATCGCCGTTATGCAGATGCTGAGTTTTCCTTTGTACGGAAGTAGAAACGTCAACGGAAGCGTCAAAAACCCATCAAGAGAAATAGGACTACATATCTTCCTAATGGAGTTTTGACGTTTTCGTTTCCGTACCCATGAAAACACGATTTTAGCAGTATGCTGTTGCTTCACTCACACTGCTTACGGCCCCCGTGGTTATAATAGAAGAGCCAGGCTTAAAAGTCTCACTCACGCTTGATAAGTACCGTTTATTGGACTGAATAGGTTGAAATCCGGCTATGCCCGATGATATTGACGCCAGAGAACTAGAAGAATCTGAGGCGGGCCCCTTCAGGCCTTTGTAAACTAAACCAACCGTCGTCGGGTTGGTCTTGTACAATGATTATTAGCCCAGTAGCCGTACAACGTGTATCAGTACAGATCTAGTGGTCATGCTCGACCTTGACCTAGATTCTAGATTTTTATGTAACGTCGACCCGAGAAGAACAATAATGAGATTGCCTCGTGGGATGGATGATATTGGTATTTTTCGATTATTTGAGAGATGTTTGGCAGTGGTAACGTAGTACACTGCGTATTCGTGTTTTGAGAGGTGTTTGGCAGTGGTAACGTAGTACACTGCGGGTTCGCGTTTTGCGATTTTTTTTTTTTTGCAGTGGTAACAGGGGACACTGCGTGGTCACGTTTTAAGAAGTTGTGGAGAAGTGTGGAGTTTTTTATACAACCGATTATGACTATGGTTTTCCGCGTTTCGTGGACCATCTAACATAATACATGACTATATACCGAGATGACTGTGACACTTGGCGTGTGCATGGCTTGCGTACGGAAACGGCGCATTAAATTAACTGCTATCGCCTAGTGGCACCTCATCTATCCCGGATTGGATATAATTAGAAATAGGTTAAAGTATAATGTTATTTAATTGAGATCTAGATTATTGTTGAATGCGAGAAGCGCTATATAATTCTTAAATCAAAACGAGCGCTACGCCGATTTTGAAAGAGTACGTCAGGCTATTTATCTTGTCGACGTTTATTTCAGCTTAACTATGGCGAAATTTGTAATTGATAAACCAGAATATGTTGCTATTTTATATAGAGACTGTTAAACATTGAGGTTGAGCATTTTTCACCTTATTCGGAGACCGTGGATGGTTTCACATTATTTGTCCTACAAGTTATGGGCATACTTTCTCAAAATTTATGTGATTCCTTTATCCACTAGCGTCCATTCTGACCAAGACCTGAGTTCCAGACAACCTTGACGCCTTTGTCTGCGGGTCAATGAGATGAGGAAATGGCAAACCAAGGGACCAACCTACTGCTGCCAGGATACCATTACGTTAGATTAACCATTGTTTGTACATGTTATATACATGTATGTCATAATTACGCTCAGTGAAGCTATGAGCTAGATGCTCAATATTTTAAGTCTTTACAGTATGTCTTTGTGAAATAGGTTATGACTTTAATTGTAACGATGTTGTTACATTACATATATTACACTATGCAGTATTACCACATATATTATAGAACGTCGCATATGTCCTTCAGACTGCACGTTCTCAGCAATTTTTTTCATGACTTTCAGTTAACGCTATAGTTTTTCTATATGGCTTCCAAATGTATTCTGACTTAATGACTTTAGTACAGATTGTGTCGTTCAAACCCTAAGTTTTCACTGGGGTGGGGGATGTGTCAAGAGCAGATTTAATTCATAAATGTTTATACTGAGTAAATTTTTGTGAGAGCAGTAATTTTTAGAAACGTAATTATTGTACGAGCCAGCATAACTTGGCCTTGAGCTGGTCTCGTAAACAATTTGTTTTGAACAGTTTTTTTCCCTGATAGATAGACAGAAGGTGGGGAAGGATAGATGGACAGCGTAGGTGTGCGTGACTGAGCACTTTTTATATCTCGTGTTTTGAATTATGGTTAGTAGAGAGGGAAGGGGTGAGTAGGAATTAAATTTCATTGAGACGTCTGTTGACGTGCAGAAATCCTTGATCCAGAGTAAAAGCTCGGGGTTTTGAACATGTTAAGAATTATTGTTTAGAAAAAGCACATTTTATTGTCTTGAGTGATTCGACCTTTGATGTCGACTCAAGGTCGTTGCGTAGGGCTGTTACTTAAAATAACTCAGTTCGGCAGCTGAGCTAGAATTGGTTGCACCAATCACAATCCAGGAATTAGACGGTAAGCTGCAGATGCAGTCCAGTATTTAAGGCCATACAGAACTTAGTTCTGGGCCACATGTAGACAATCCATCTACGGGGTGGACGGCGAGCTCTCAGCCAGATGAGAAGACATAGAAACGCAGCGATTGAGCTGATATAATATACAGTAATGGAGCATTGTCAGAAATCTACGCTCCTGAGCCCAAGCCTACTTGTTTGAGCATTAAACCCACAGCGCTAATATCAACAGCCCTCACATTGTCGTGAGGGCCGAATGGTGAGCTAAAGATGTTAATTCCATGCTGAATTTACAGCCAGCTACACATGTAGACTGTTGACCAGTACTGCCAGACCACACAATTCCCGCGACCACGTGTGAACCACACCAGGGCGCGCCTGGCAGAGATGGAATATAAATGTTTTAATATGTAGAAAGAGAGATAGCAGAACTTTAAACCTTACAGGATCCGTCGCCCTCGTGCGCGGATTCCTTTGAATGTAAATTTATTGTGACTTAGATATTAACTTCATATTACATTGCCTTAAATACTTCATAGTTGCTCCTCAGCTTAGTTGAGCATTTTCATTTGCTATTGTATTCATTATCTATTGTATATTTTATCTTTGAATTTGTTAGATATATATAAACTTTGCAGTCTGCTAAGCAATTTGGTTTATTTAGTTTTTAGAGTGAAAGTTGTTTATTTGTTGTTTTTTTTTTGTGCTCGTGTGATTAGGAAGCGGACCTCTTGAGCTGTATTCCCCAAAATCCCGATCCGCGACAAGTGCAACACATGATAGGCTACGTTCATTCATACTCATACGACACGCGGAACAAGCGGGTCTTGACCGGACACAGTACAGAGTCTTGTGACCCTGTGACCCTTCGCTCACTTTCAAGTTCGCGTTATTGTCAGCGCGATGAAGAGCTGCTGATGCACATGGGGCGCTTGATCTAAAACGGCGAATCAGGCAGAACACGATGGTAGCACTATGTTGACGATGCGCCCTGAGACGCGGGGTATGCTAAAAATAGGCGCAAATTAGGCCGATATCTCGAACTCGCACGCTTGCACGAATTTTTTGGTGTTTTTTCAATTCTTCACATCACGAAACCGGAGAAAAAAATTGGGAGAAAAAGCGAAACCCGAAATCCGGTATATACCCGAGGTCTGGCACCCATGTATTTTATTAATGTAGCGGCGAAAGTTGGAAAAAATTCAAATAGCGGAAAACCGCTATATAGCGGAAAAGTGGCACCTATGCTAAATAAATTAAAAACCACAAAACCAAAAATCCATCTTTGAATATGATTCTGATCTTATTCGCAGTCTGCGGATAAGCATAGCCATATAATATATGTAGGTCTAATTTGATAATGTCCAATGGTATCAAATAGGCATGTAGACCCCAGTGTAATAAATAGTACTAGTGCAATACACTGGGCCTATTGACCAAAAGGCAAGAATTTGAAAAAGATTATGGCCGGACCGCACATCGCAAAGTTAGTCTGGAAGTTCTTTTTAGTAGTTGCTCTTACTCAGTTACTGCTCCATTATTTTTATAACTAGAGATCTACAAAAACGACACTTGTTTCTTGTTGACCACCAGGAGCAACAAGTGCCAATATTTAGGTCAAGCTCTAAGTCTAAGTGACAACAATCCCTCATTTATGAACATTTTTGCTACATCTATTGCTCTTGAACTTTGCTACTACAGATCTATAGATCTGGGGCCCAGAGTCATCATCAATTTCACTTAGAACTATTCTCTAAATTAATATTTATAACAGAGCACAAGAGAACGTGCATTGTTTCTTGACTTTGCAGTCAGTCCTGAGTTCTGTGCTAATTAACTGAAAAGGGTGATCAAAATGCAAAACAAACCAAAGTAATTAAAGAACAGGTAGATTTGGATCTAGATCTATATCTAAATCTAAATCTACACTATAGGCAGACCGTGACTCACCTTGAATTTTTATATGTAGATCTAGACTAGATCTAGGCCTACCCCTTTCACTCTCAGAATGTCAATTTTTGTAAACTCGTGAGCGTGTGGACATTATTTTCCCACTTCAAATTTGCCTCTGCTCAGCTGTGACCTAATGTTAATGCTTCCACTTCAGGGGCACAAAATTTCATCGTTGGCTGATCGGTGTTTTTTTTTACACATCATACTTTCATTCTAATAATATTATAATGATTGCTGCTATTTTTGTAATTACTGTCGTTCGTTATGTCATTATTTTTTATTTCTGTAAAGTATTATTGGCTTTGGAAATTTTAGTAAAACCATGGAAATACATGCATTCAGAACAACTGCTTTGAAACAAAAACATTTAGCGTTCCATAAGCCAAAATTTCTTTTATCAAACTAAGTTGTCAGTGATTGAATTAGAATTTACTATTATAACCCATCTGCCCCCCCCCTCACCCTTTCCCTCCACTCTACACACTCTCCTCTCTCTCTCTCTCTCTCCTTCAACCCCCCTCGCTTGTTTGCAGAACGAAGAAGTTCCAATAATTATCAAAGTCGTTAACTAGTAGAAAAACTAACATTTTAAACACAAAACTAATACAGTGTCTCTACCGTGACAACAAAAGTACGAAAACAAAACATGAACAGTTTTTGTCGGTGCTTTCATTTTAATGCGGAAAAAATAAATAAATAAATAGATAAATAATATTTGTAAACAAAGCTAGAAAATATGAAATAAAACAAAATTACACACGAATTCAATGCCAAGAGATCATTCATAGTTGCCAATGTTGCCTGAGTCCAGGATAATGGGAATGTATCCATGGTAGACCAGCTAGCCCAGCCAGCAATCTCATGGAAATCCAATACGTAAGATTGACGTCAATTTAGCACATCGGACGGATATTGTTCACACGTATATTATATCCGCAGATTACAACATCGCATCCACGTTGGTTTGATGTATGAAACCCCTCCGTACGACGATCCCATCAATCATACGGAAATCTGCTTCGAACGGACGTTGTGATGTTGGCTGGTTGGGAGGTCTGTGAGGGATAGATGTGTTTAGGCTCCAGTGACCCATTACCTCAATTTTTCAAACTTGGATCCTATCAACTCCTATTTATATATAATTAATTCTGCACTATCTATGGGAAAACATCTGGGATCTGACAAATCAAATTAAATAGCCTGATCTCGTCTAGAGGACATAATTGTTTAAGAATAAAATCAAAGACTATCCGCCTACCAAATTACAAGATATATAGGTCTATGTTTATGCACTTGGATATGTACATGAATTTTTGGTACCAGGTCTTTCTCTCACTGGGCGAAAAGTGAAGTTTGAATTATTACATTAACATTAAGTGGTACAGTGTAATCGATTTCAACAATGTTTACAGTACTCATTTTGAGCACAAACTCTTCACTGAGATAAGAATATTCATGTACATATCATTATCCCATGGCAAATTATTCCACAGCTACCCCCCCCCCCCCCAGACTGGGAGATGCAATAATATTGACAGGACAACAATCACGAACGAACAAGGATAACACTTAACAGAACAACCCATCAGACTCACACATTTATTAAACATAAGATACAGATAGAATTGCAATGACATACATTATATTACTTAATTAAACTGCCGTCCACGGCCTTCTCCCGTAAGCACACTTCCTCGGGTCCACAACCCGGTAATTACTTCTAAAGACCCTTCGGCCTCAGCCTCTCCACTCAGGTCTTAATGACACACTAATATTCTTTCACACCACAGTCTCTCAACAGCGCCTCCCTATGGCAATAACACCTTAGTCTCCTATAGCACCTCACGTGGCCGTAGCACGTTAATGATTCAATTCACATGAGTCTCTCATTCGCACAGTAATACATCCATGTCACAGTAGTACATCTTAATAGCACATTACAATCATATATAAATATACATCCCTGTCTGTGGCCAGACTGCCACGACTCATGTGCTGCGACTGTCCTACACGACAGCGTCACTCCTGGCCTATATGTAGCCCTCGGCCCTATACTGGCCTATCCCCTGTGCTCACCGCAGGCGGCTCTTCGGCCCGACCCCGGCACCTACAAAAATAACATTATATTGGTATAATACCATACCATTTCTAATCACTTCACCCCTCATTACAACTCATGAAGCATACACACAATAGTTCACATTTCACTCACCAACATCTTACGGTAACACACCTCCACCGTCTTACACCCTACTCACTCTCGCTACAAATCCATGAAGCTAACTTCCATCTATCGCTCATGGCGCACATTGCTATATACAGTATCAAGGACTTCCACATTCCTCACATATACTTATTTACACCATGGTCATAGACGAATATAATACATCAATCATTACTATTATCAATCATCGTTCCACCTACCAGTCATCACTGGAAAAAACACTACTCCCAAGTCTTCCGTCTGCTCTCCTTATGTTCGCCCTCTGGGGCTTTCTCCTGCGTCCGTTCCCTAGGACGTCTTAGTGTGCAGTGATAGTAATACAGCGCTCTCGCCTCATTCAGACCCCCCCCCCCCACTCACAACATGCACGCTTTTCATTACCCCGTGGCCCGTGGGTTAACTTTACTCTACCCCCTTCTCGTAACTACTGATCCCTGCTCACTCGCTCGTGACAACCAACACTACGAAAATCTTATACAAATCTACATCGGATTGACACAGGGATTCTGACAGGGAAATTTTTGAAGATTTTGAAAACATGCTTAGTACAGTGGACCATCATGTTTAACGACACTGCTAATAACGAGAACTTTGCCTATAGCGAGAACATTTTAAATCCCCGTTTTTTCTACTATATATAAGTTATATATTAAAATACTTGAATAACAGCAATCGATAATCAGAACCCTTGTTATAGCGAGATAATTAATTCTGAGTGCATACGGCAAATTGTGGGAGCGGCCGCAGTACAGCGTATAGCGAGTCAAACATGTATTGTTCTTTGTCTGTTACTGCACGCCCATCCGTCTAGTCACCTCTCACTCAGGCCGACAATGCTTTGTTTCCTTACTGACCACGTGTCATGACAGCGCCTTACATTACCCCTCTCACAATCAATAAATTTACCTTTGCCCGCCTGCCCACCCGTCCAATTATGTCTTGCGTAGGCCTAGCAAGCGTTGTCTACTTGCTGACCATGTGCCGTGACAGCACTGTACACCATCACCCCCGCAGTCAATAAATTTATGCCCGCCCACCCGTCCAATCATGTCTTGCGTAGGCCTAGCAAGCGTTGTCTACTTCCACCGCCCACGCACACAATATATTTACGCCTGCCCGGCCGTCCAATCATCTCTTAAGATCTTGCTTATAACAAAGAAGCTTTGTTTTCTTACTGACCGCACACTATGCCACCACTGACCCACGCAACCAAAAACAATACCGGTAGTGATTTGCGCGGATCAAAGACCGTGCACATCACAAGTAGTGACCAGAGAGTGCACTTGTCTGACGAAGCTACACGGTTGTAGCCTTCATGGCCAGCCCCACAGTTTGTCCCAGTGAGTGATGAGTCATCACTTTGAACTGGCTGCGCGTAATGTGCCGTCACAGCAAGTGGTCAATGTTGAGAGAAAGCATACTTATTACTAGGCCTACGCAAGAGATGGCCAGGTAATTGATCGCCGCGCGTCTACACCGAGCTTCCTGACCACATGCCTACACTCGTCACAAACATGCGACCAATCTACATGTATTACTCGTCTGCCTCTAACTTTTGGAGCTGTCTCTCTCGTAATTTGATCGAAACATGGCTACCGTCAGCACATAAAGATGAAACAAAACAAACAAACAAACAAAAAAGTACTGAGATCAAGGCCGAGATCTGCCGCAGGGATGTAAATCTTTCGTTCCGTCAGTTTGATATAACAGTAAATTATGAAGGCCTACGTTGATCGACAGAACATGCCAACAAGAGAGGTAACCATTATTTTTCATGGTTACCTCCCTTGTTAGCATGTCCTGCACATAGTGGGGGTATTTGCCTTGCCTTGCCTTGCCTTTTTGACGCTTTCCTGGAATAGCGAGACCTTTGGTATAACGAGACATTTTTGATGGAACATGACCTCTCGTTATAACAAAGTTCCACTGTACTCTACAATGTCGGTATTAAAATGCTATACTCTTTCGTTGACGAAATATTGTAAAAACCACAAAAAAACTAGAAGGGCTGTAGTTAATGTCAAAATTGGGCAAAAAGAAAAAGTTGTACATGTATGTGGCAAAGCCCCGCGTAAGAAAAAATACTCAAACGATACAATGCAAAATAAAAGAGAAGACAGAAAATCTTCAATATTTCGGCTGTCGCCTTTGTCAAGTAAAAAAGAGAAAAAACAACAGAAAAAAAATGGAACAGAGAAAACAATGGAACAATAAAAGATTTCGATAGGAAATATAAAATTATATAGAATCGAAACAGAATAATATGTGTACTTATCTGCGAGTTCTTGCTTGGTCAGCAGCACAAAAGCACGTCCGTCTGCCAATTGCATTTAATTTGCAAGCTTAAGAAATCATCATGATGAAGACATCCGTCCTGCTCACAAACTTTTCAGACGTGAAATTTGTAATAGCAGTAGAAGATTTGATGGTAGTATATTGGTGGTGGCTCATGAGAGGACTCATGAAGATTAAGTTGGAGGTCATGAGATATCCAAATAAAATTGTTTTTACTGGACAAGAAAAATAACATGATGAGATAAGGGGGATAAATCATAATATTCTTTAGTGTAGACCAGGTGTTAATTATGGAAAAACTACAACGCTGGCTGAATCGAATCAGTACTTGCCAATACACGTATTGTAATATCCTTCATAAAAAATGTTATTTAATGTTCTCTGTATACATTGCGAAGACTGCAACATGGAATATGAAAGATATTGTCCTGTTCAGAGAGCCCCTGTGCTCGTGTAAAGAATCGTGTAAATGACCCTACACAGTGCCATCCTGGCCTCAACTTAGCAGGCGTAGCCTGTGTGGTATCAGGTTACACTCACCACAATGGATGGGAGACGGTCTCCTCGTAATGGGATTTCATTCCGCTGTAGTGCACACTGGGCTGAGATTTTCCTCCATTGACTACCATAAACAGTAGACTTATCATCGAAATCCAACAAAATACATATTGAAAAAGTAGTTAGGAAATTAACGTAAAAAAAGTAAGTTTTGAGAAAAACGCATTTGAAAATTTGCAAAGGTTTTTTGGCTGAAAAAGTGTCTGAATGTTTACCAAATGTCTCAATACATTCCTGCCTGGTAAGCAGGTCCACCCTCCTCTGCTTCCTTCTCCTGGCGTACTTTTTCTCGGGCTGCTGCCAAAAACATTTTTTCGTTTCATTGTGTCTAATGAACTGGCAATTATAGCGTATTTTCTTCGATTGGAAGCGATTGTGATCATATTTTAGTAATTTTACTTGACTTTCTCCCATGAAAGTCTTGTTGGTGTTTTTTTCTATGGAAAAAGGCTTATCTAGGTCAAATGAGTATCAAAAACGTATAGAAATGGCTGAATCTTCCGAAAATGGGCAAAAGCAAGAATCGATGTTTTGAGCCCAAAACTCGATTTTAGGACCCGCCCCTCTTATCTTTCTCCTTGCCAAGTTGCACAGTTGTACCATTCGAGATAACTAAATGACAGGCACATACATCGCAGCTAGATCACTTTACTACAGTACTGAAGAACATCGATCTATTGCACTAATCAGTCAAACTTTAAAAAGGGTTTACAGAGAAAAATACAGTCATTATGATAATAAACCTGTATATACTATTATGTAAAATGATACATCGGATGATTTCACCACGGAATATCAAATTCTCTTGCACTAATTGCATAACTTTTACATTTTACACACACTGTCCATATGTCCGCCTGTCTCTCTATCTCTCCATGTGTATAAATAAATAAAATTTTAATAGATATAGAGAGTCTCACAACATCACATTTACTAATAAGCCTCATATAAAATGAAGCGCATAGTATAGGTATTGTATTGTAATGGGTTATGTTCTCTTATGTTAAGGCTAATTGATTATTTATTTTGTTTACTCTTTATAAACGTATGTACTGCAGCCAAGGCAATTTTCCTTTCTAAGGATAATAAAGTCATTCTTCCTTATCTTATTTTGATAAAATATCAGCTGAGATCAGTCCATCAAATACAATTATTGACGGGCATAGTCCATTTCTGCACTCATTTAAACGGCCAGATCTGGAGAAATGTCTGGCCATGATTGTACATGTCCCATATAGTCTGCGATTTGAATGTAACATATTTCTTGTTTGGTACTCTATAGCATTTATTGTTTGATGAAGTTTCCCCCCCCCCCCCCCGCTCACCATGAAAACCAAGCCCGACCTTGAACATTTTCATCCAGGAAAGACGGTGGTCTTCAAGAATATGAAATTTAGGATTATAATATCAATTTTCACTCTGCGGTAAATAGCTACAAGTGTTCCTAATGGCAAATTCGGGTAATGCTATCATCTCATCAGAGACAGGATTGCTGTTCGATATCAAGGAGTCAACATGAAAATATATATTAATAAGTTTAGTGTGTTGAAGATTTCGGCAGTGGAAGAAACTTTCTCATAGATGTCTCTTTTTTGTGTACACTGTGCCGTTTTGTAGAGGATTTGTGCAGTGAAATCCTGGTGAAATTGTGATTTCAAGTATTTTTTACAATATAGGTGGGGGAGAAAGAACAAAAGATAATAAATCAAGCTATGATGCAACTTCACATTTTTTTAATGTCACAAAAAAAAATTTTACCCCATGAATGAACAAAAAATGCTTTCTGACATAACTGTAACTATCCTGTAGTCAGAGGAACCACTCAAATGCTTTGAATTTAGCCACTGAGACAAGCTACATGTATTGTGATTAATGTGACAGCCCTTTAAACCCCTATAAACACCCAACCGTGAACGGTACAAATTAAAACTTTGTATCACCTGAAAGAGCAAAAGCTGCTTAATGCAACCATGCTACATGTATTGTTTTGTCTGGGGAAATTCTTAAAAGTTGTTTTAATCAGCCCTTTAAGACAAAGGACATAAAGTTTTGTTCACCTTTCTTTACAGGTGTGCAAGGAAAAAACGCAAAGTTAAGATACCCACCCTTTGTTAGCTTGAATAAAGCTGACATCCACAAAAAGGTGAAATAATACTCTGTATCTTTGTGATGCTTTTTTTATCAGTAGCTTAATCCATAAGCTTTAAATTAACAATTTAATGGTGAAGAGATTAATATAATAATAAGACTAATCCTGGATTTGCTACCTGTGCTTTGGCCGCTTGGTGATCATTGAACCATGACGGTGCCGGTTACCTACCTACCTGCGTACCTACCTACCTACGTACCTACCTACTGTCACGAGCCGCGTGAGCTCTTTTTTCTGTTAGTCATGGGTTCGGTTTATTTTGGGGAGAATATGAAACGCGTTTAGCTATTAATCGAGCCACGGATTTCGTGATGAGGGATGTGTGAGTGAAGTTTGTAAACATTAAGTTAACCCTTTGATTTTGGTGTGCGTGTGGGATTTTCTTGTTTACATAGTGGGATTGTAGAAGTTTTAGTGTAGGGTTTTGAGTTGTGTCCATGTCCTTTTGAGAAAGCAGTTAGGGTTAACTGAAAGACAGACTTGTGTTTGTCGTGGCTAGGGCCTTGATCGTCCAATCGGGAGGGAGACCCTTAGTAACCATCGGGGGGTATAAAAGCTAACACACGTACTAAGATCAGTGGATTCATATTTCGAGCATTTGGCGAAAAGACGAGTCACGGGGGCCTCCTACCTGAGTGGAGATGACAGACAAAAGAAAGATTCGCGCTGTGAAGAGACTAGACAGTGACGACACCTCTGTGCACCAGGCTTAAGTGTGCACGCCGCTTACATTGGACTCTCTCGCTCGCAAAACTATCGCGAGCGAGGAAATGGTGAGAGATCCCTCGTGTGTGTTTGTGCCAGGAATTGTGACAGTTTTTTCCGTCACCCCATTGTGACGAAGAGAAGGACATTGAATATACTTTTTACTAGATGTGTAATGAGCTGTTAGATTGTGTTTGAGATTGAACTATGTTCATTTCCTAGATGTATACTTCTTAGTGCGGAGCAGCATAGATATTTTGTGAAGCGTATTACTGTGAAAAGTATTAATGAGTGCTGCTACACTTAGGAGTCAGTCAATTATCTGATTAGGTGCTATTACTGATTGTATGAAAGCGAGATCGGCCAACTTGAATTTGTTTACACCGGTATCCTTTAGGAACCGTAGTCCTGGATAGGCGCACTTCAAGAGTGCATAGTACTAGACTTGTCGATATCCTATTTTAGATAGACTTGCTAGAATTTCAGTAGTGGATGACATTTATGTAATATCTATGACTGTGATTACCGTAAATTATGCAGTCGAATGTTGTGTGATCATTACATGGCCCGTCAGGCCTGAACATAAGTAATCCTGTGTTGCTTAGTTATTGTGGTATGAGTGTTTCGGGTGCGAGTCTACTACATCCACCAACCCCCTCGTTGACATCTGGAGGGGACCTACAATAACGCAATTATCCCCAAAATCCCACTTCTGACACCGACCTACCTACCTACCATCCATCCATCCATCCATCCATCTGTCAGTCTATCTGTCTAATGATACAATTCATAGGTTGACAACGCATTCTGTAAATTAATGCTTGGAAGGTTCTTTTATTGCAGCACTGAGCATTTAGCCTTGTATACAAAATCATACATATATTTATCTGAGCAACAATAAGGCAAATTTCAAACATCAGTGATTCAAATACAGTATTTAAATCATGTAAAAGACATTGCCACATGTAAAGAATTTGCAAGATCAATCTAAGGCCATATTTTGCTAATATGTTTGTCTCAATCTGGCATTAATTTTTTAGATATATTTTCTACTAACCAAACATTTTTTTTTTTTAACATACGGACATGCACATACACATTGTACTTTCAGTAGACCTTAGTTAATCAGGTACAGAATTAATAATAATTGGGAGACAGTCAAATCAGCCAAACCTGAAGCCGCAGGCATCGAGCAACGTAGTGTTAAAACAATAGACCTACAATTACAAACCAAATGAAACTTAAAGGGCGTACACCAATGCCATAAACTAAAGGCAAATTTCAAATATTATTAGAGAACAAAACACTTTACATGTCATAATATAATGTACCGCGGTTACAAAGTATTTTGTGCACACCTACAACTTTCCTTGTTCATATATAATGTGAAGTGGTTATACTGGCTGTCTCATTGTCGGTATTTATATTGTAAACCTCCACTGGTGATATATAATCTGCCTCAACCTCAACATTTTATAGCCCCACCCCAAACTTCCATTATACACAGGCTGGTGTTAGTCCTTTCTTTTTAAGGGACGTTTAAATATAATGTTACATTTTTTTTGGGACTTTTTGACCCCCTCCCCCCCCTTCTTACACTTTTCTTACATTTTCTCCCCCCCCCCCTTCTTACACTTTTCTTACATTTTCTCCCCCCCCCCCTTTCTTACACTTTTCTTACATTTTCTCCCCCCCCCCTTTCTTACACTTTTCTTACATTTTCTCAACCCCCCCCCTTCTTACACTTTTCTTACATTTTCTCCCCCTCCCCCCCTTTCTTACACTTTTCTGACATTTTCTCCCCCCCCCCCCTTCTTACACTTTTCTTACATTTTCTCCCCCCCCCCTCCTTCTTACACTTTTCTTACATTTTCTCCCCCCCCCCCCTTCTTACACTTTTCTTACATTTTCTCCCCCCCCCCCTTTCTTACACTTTTCTTACATTTTCTCCCCCCCCCCCTTCTTACACTTTTCTTACACTTTCTCCCCCCCCCCTTCTTACACTTTTCTTACATTTTCTCCCCCCCCCCTTCTTACACTTTTCTTACGTTTTCTCCCCCCCCCCCCTTCTTACACTTTTCTTACATTTTCTTCCCCCCCCCCTTCTTACACTTTTCTTACATTTTCTCCCCCCCCCTTCTTACACTTTTCTTACATTTTCTCCCCCTCCCCCCCTTCTTACACTTTTCTTACATTTTCTCCCCCCCCCTCTTACACTTTTCTTACATTTTCTCCCCCTCCCCCCCTTCTTACACTTTTCTTACATTTTCTCCCCCCCCCCCTTCTTACACTTTTCTTACATTTTCTCCCCCCCCCCCTTCTTACACTTTTCTTACATTTTCTCCCCCTCCCCCCTTCTTACACTTTTCTTACATTTTCTCCCCCCCCCCCTTCTTACACTTTTCTTACATTTTCTCCCCCCCCCCCTACTTACACTTTTCTTACATTTTCTCCCCCTCCCCCCTTCTTACACTTTTCTTACATTTTCTCCCCCCCCCCTTCTTACACTTTTCTTACATTTTCTCCCCCCCCCCCTTCTTACACTTTTCTTACATTTTCTCCCCCCCCCCCCCGTTCTTACACTTTTCTTACATTTTCTCCCCCTCCCCCCCCCCTCTTACACTTTTCTTACCGGAGCCAAACACCCCCCCCCCTCCGAGGTGTAAGATTATATTTGAATATCCCCTTAAAAAGCAGTTTAACATCGAACAAATCAGAAACATGAACATATATAACAAAAGCTTCTTTTCAAACCGTGGACTTGTAAAACACCCGACTAAACAAAGCCTGCAACAAAAGCATCACAATTGTCATGAGTCAAGTGTTATTAAATCTCACGCAGGGCCATGAGAAATTGGCTGGTGGCCTTGAACGGACCTCGCGTGTTATTGTTTGTGAGTGAAGAATTGCAGAGTTAAAAAACTATTAGATTCACGCTTGTCGTTTTAATGATCGTGATTAGAAGGAATAGAGTAGGGGTGAGACAAGGTGGGGATAGTTGACATTGTTAAGTATGACTAGACAAGTTTTGCACGTTAACTGGCTGGTAGAATAGTGCAGACTATATTCCTACATTCAAAATGGTGGGATGTTTCGGCCAATGAGATTGCTGAACTAATTTGGCCAGCGGACTAGCCTTGCCAGGTAGTTGGATAGTATAAAACATCGTGTAACGTTGAAATTCATTGAATACAGACAAGAGAAGCATCGTTTCGTGAAGTATCTCCGGTTGGCCAGTACCTGAACTGTGTGGTCTGAAGACTAAAAGTCCTTTGCCATCGGACTGACTGAGTGTCATGATTCGGATGTTGTTAGATCTCACGCAGAGCGTGAGTGGTTTTTACCAGGGCCATGAGAAATTGGCTGGTGGCCTTGAACGGTCCTCGCGAATTATAGTTGGTGAGTAAATAAATGTAAAGTTAAACTGTTAGATTCACGCTTGTCGGTTTTAATGTTCGTGATTAATAAGTAATGGAGTAGGGGTGAAACAAGGTGGGGATAGTTGACATTGTTGAGTATGACTAGACAAGTTTTTGCACGTTAACTGGCTGGTAGAATAGTGCAGACGTATTGCTACAATTAAAATGGTGGGAGGTTTCGGCCAATGAGATTGCTGAACCAATTGGGCCAGCGGACTAGCACTGCTGGGTAGTTGGATAGTATAAAACATCGTGTAACGTTCAGATTCATTGAATACAGACGAGCAGAAGCATCGTGTCGTGAAGTATCTCCGGTTGGCCAGTACCTGAACTGTGTGATTTGAAGACTAGAAGTCCTTGCTAATCGGACTGACTGAGCTCTAGAAAGAAAGGTCTGAGTGGGCTGACCTTTAAAAGCCCACGCTGCGCTCTTTTGATGTTCGCGCCTTCCAGTAGGCGTGACCAACGGTAATATATCTTATTTGTTTAAGCATAATAGAAGATCAGAGATAGAGAGAGAACCACAGCCTCATAGGAAGTCTAAGGAAACCCCAGCTGGCACTCGACGACGAGTGGCCCGTATTATAGATCTATCTCCATAGTATGATTGAAGTAATATAGCACATTGTTGATGAATTGAATAGTGATTGTGCATATAATAGTCTTTTGCAACTGCTTAATTACCTACAAGCCGAAGTGTGCTTCTGTAGGCTTTGAACGTACTGGGCTCTCCTAACATTCAAGCCCATATGATTTAGGGAGAGTTTGCCTGGCGACTGGCCAGTGGCGACTCAACTGTCACTTTAGATTGATATCTAGTTTCGTATAATATACCCATTTGCTATTGATTGCAGTACATCCAATAAGGAACCATAGTTACATGAATATCATAGATTAAGTTAGTAATTAGAATTTATTGCTTTGAATATACCTCTATTGTCTTTTGTTTTGTTTATTAATATTTAAATAATAAGATGGCCTGACCGGCCTGACATAGATATACGCTCTAGTTATTTGATACTTTTCTTGTGTGGTTGTGTCCGAGTGTGAGTTAGCTGCCTCTCGTGCAGCCATAACATCCCCAAGACCCTAACTCTGCTCGTGACACTGAGTAGAAAGAAAGGTTTGGGTGGACTGACCTTTTAAGAGTCCACGCTGCGCTCTGCTGATGTTCGCGCCTACCAGTTAGGCGTGACCAAAGATAACTGATCTCATTTGACTAATTATGATAGAAGTTCAGGGATAGAGAGAAAACCCACAGCCGCATAGGAAGTCAAAGAAAACCACAGCTTGCACTCGACGAACGAGTGTTCTGTATTGTAAAGCTATTTCCAAATACGATTGAAGAAATATGGCACCTTGTTGATGAAATGAATAGTGACTGAGTGATTGCGTATATAATACTTTTACAAGCTGCTTAAATACCTACAAGCCAATTTGTGCTTCTGTAGGCTTTGAATGTACTGGGCTGTTCTAGCCTTCAGTGTACCTTGAGAATCTGTATTATTGCTGGAGAGTTTGCTTGGCGTCTGGCCAGTGGCGACTCAACTGTTAGTTTAGATTAATATCTTATTTCTTATAATATACCCATTTGGCTATTAATTGCATTACCTTTGATAGAGAACTTAGTTATGAATATGATAGGTTAAGTTTAGTAATTGGAATTTTTGCTTTGAATATACCTCTATTGTCTTTTGTTTAGTATATATATTAATATTATGTAATAATATGGCCCGGCCGGCCTGACATACATCCAATCTAGTTATTTAATACTTTCTTGTGTGTTTGTGTCCGAGTGTGGGTTAACTGCCTCTCGTGCAGTCGTTAGATCCCCAAGACCATAACTCTGCTCGTGACAACAATTGTAATCTGTACTCTTTTGGGGCATTGCAACAGCTGTGGCTAAGCTAAGACCGTACGTACAACAAACATCTCACTCGTATGGTTTCTCTCTTGTGTGTGTTCTTTTGCTGCCAGGATAGACGAGCTAAACCTATGCTAAAAACGTCATAATTGCAAGGTTTCTCACTGGTATGCATTCTTTTGTGGGCACGTAAAGAACGTGAAGCAGCAAAACCTACACGCAAATGTCACACTTGTAGGGCTCCTCTATTGGTGTGTGTTCTTTTGTTGACTTTTAAATTATCTATTTGAACAAAACCTTTTTCCACATCACACTCGTAAGGTTTCTCTCTTATGAGTATTTTTTTTCTCAGCCTGTAAAGAACGAAAAGCAGCAAAGCCCACACAACAAGAATCACAATGGTAAGGCTTCTCTCATGTATGTATTGTTTTGTGGACTTTTAGGTCGCCCGGATGAACGTAGCCTTCACCTCAAACATCACACTTGTACGGCTTCTCTCCTCTGTATGTTTCCTTTTGTGAACATTTAAATGGCCTCTACGAACAAAGCCTTCACCTCAAATATCACACTTGTATGGCTTCTCTCCTGATACATGTTTTCTTTTGTGAACATTTACATGGCCTGTACGAACAAAGCCTGCACCACAAACATCACACTTAAAAGGCTTCTCTCTTGTGTACATTTTTTTTGTGGCGTTTTAAATTACTTCCATTAGTAAAATCCTTTCCACAAACATCACACTTGTAAGGCTTCTCTTCTGTATGTATTCTTTTGTGCCTTTCTAAATATTTTGAAGAAGCAAAACCTTTTCCACAAACATCACACTTGTAAGGTTTCTCTCCTGTATGTGTTCTTTTGTGGACTTGTAAATAATTTAAAGAAGCCAAACCCTTTCCACAAACATCACACTTGTAAGGTTTCTCTCCTGTATGTATTCTTTTGTGGCGTTGTAACATACTTTTCAAAGCAAATCCAACAGCACAAACATCACACTTAAAAGGTTTCTCTCCTGTATGCATAGTTTTGTGGTATTGAAATGTACTTTTAAAATCAAAACCCTTTCCACAAACATCACACTTGTAGGGCTTCTCTATTGTATGTATTCTTTTGTGGGATTTTAAACCACTTCCACAAGCAAAACCTTTCATACAAACATCACATTGAAAAGGCCTCTGTCCCGTGTGAATCGTTTTGTGGGTTTTTAACTTAAAACTACAAGCAAAACTCCTTCCACAAACATCACACTTAAAAGGCTTCTCTGCTGTATGTATATTTTTGTGGGTTTTTAAATAACATCCACTAGGAAAACCTTTTCCACAAACATCACACTTAAAAGGCTTCTCTCCTGTGGGTATACTTTTGTGGGTTTTTAAATTATTTGAATAAGCAAAACCAACACCACAAACATCACACTTGTAAGGTTTCTCTCCTGTATATATTCTTTTGTGGACTTGTAAATAATTTGAAGAAGCCAAACCCTTTCCACAAACATCACACTTGTAAGGTTTCTCTCCTGTATGTATTCTTTTGTGGCGTTGTAACATACTTTTTAAAGCAAAACCCTTTCCACAAACATCACACTTGTAAGGTTTCTCTCCTGTATGTATTCTTTTGTGGACTTGTAAATAATTTGAAGAAGCCAAACCCTTTCCACAAACATCACACTTGTAAGGTTTCTCTCCTGTATGTATTCTTTTGTGGCGTTGTAACATACTTTTCAAAGCAAAACCATTTCCACAAACATCACACTTGTAAGGTTTCTCTCCTGTATGTATTCTTTTGTGGGATCTTAAATTACCTCCACGAGCAAAACCTTTTCCACAAACATCATACTTAAAAGGCTTCTCTGTTGTGTGCATCCTTTTTTGGGTTTTTAAATAACTTGAAGAGGCAAAACCAACACCACAAACATCACACTTAAAAGGCTTCTCTCCTGTGTGCATCATTTTGTGGGTTTTTAAATTAGCTCCATGAGTAAAACCTTTTCCACAAACATCACAGTTAAAAGGCTTCTCTCCTGTGTGCATCCTTTTGTGGGTTTTTAAATTACATCCACGAGCAAAACCTTTTCCACAAACATCACAGTTAAAAGGCTTCTCTCCTGTGTGCATCCTTTTGTGGGGTTTTAAATGACCTCCATGAGCAAAACCTTTTTCCGCAAACATCACACTTAAAAGGCTTCTCTCCTGTGTGAATCATTTTGTGGGTTTTTAAATGACCTCCACGAGCAAAACCTTTTCCGCAAAGATCACACTTAAAAGGCTTCTCTCCTGTATGTATTCTTTGGTGGCGTTGTAAAGCACTTGGAAAAGCAAAACCAACAGCACAAACATCACACTCGAAATTCATCTCTCTTGTATGTACCCGTTTGTGGCGTCGTAAAGTACTTGTAGAAGCAAAGACTCTACCACAAATATTACATTTGTAAGGCTTCTCTCCTGTATGTGTTCTTTTGTAGGCTTGTAATTTACTACTACTTGAAAAGCATTTACCCCGAACATCACATTTGTTAGACTTCTCTCCTGTATATATTCTTTTGTGGCTTTTTAAAGTACTTGCTTGAACAAGGTCTACACACTTGTAAGATTTCTCTTCTGTCTGTATTGTTTTGTGCATTTTTAAAAGTCTTAATTGAGGAAAGGCCATCCCACAAACATCCCACTCATAAAGTTTCTCTCCTGTGCCTTCCATTTTTTCCCCTTACAGTTGTGGGTGATCACGTTCCTGTCCACTTTTTGAATCTGAATAGTTGTTGGCTGTGACAAAAGTATTAGAAAGCACTGGATTACTGTCAAATTGTTTGATATCAGGTATGCTGGACACAATGCAATGCTGAAGAACCTGCTGTCCAGTGTACTGTCCAGTTAAATGGTTTTCTCCTGGGGCAGAGATAACACAGTTCACATTGTCAGTTTCCAATCTCTCAACTTCCATGCCACTTTTGCTTAAGATGGAATTAGATGTGTTGCTTTTCTTCCTATAGAAACTTTCATCTTCAGTAGTTTGTAAGTTATGTTGTTGCCTGGAGTATTCATAGTGATATTTACTGATATGTTTCAGCAAGCAGTTGTGTTCTAGGAAAGCCCGATGACACATGTCACAGGAAAAGGTCTCTGGGAAGACAAATAAGAGACTAATGAGAGCTGATTCTCTGATCATTCATAAGGGAAAACAGTCAAACATTTTAATTAATCCACATGCTTCACATGCATTCCTATATATGTTTCTATTTCATATTGCAATTGTTTTGTTCTCACTATTATTGTATTCTAGCTTCCTTTTAAATTACAATCAACTACAACTTTTACCAGATCTAGCAGATAATCACGTAACAAATTGTCAATGTACCAACGATTTTGGAAGTGGCAAAATATTTACCAAATTTGATGAAAAAGAAAAACCTAGAGGAAGGGAAAGCAAAAAAAAATAAATAGCTGAAATTGATCAAGTGAGGTGTATAGCCCTTGGCAAAGGGTTTTCAACATGTAATTGATGAAAACTAGTTTAACCCTAGTCCTGCGGGAGGCCACTATATTGGCCTCCCCGCGAGACACGGGAGGCCATAATTTTGTCCGACACGCTTAACCGCGGGTCCTGCAGGAGGGCACATTTTTATATAGCAACGATGCGCCTCGCGCTTTGTTTATTCGGTTGCCGAGGCTGTCGTTGTTGTTGTTTTTTCACGTTTTTTTCCACACAATTTTCGCGTGTTTATCTATCCTGTCACCCCTACTATAGCTAACAAAACGGTATCGTCCGGTTACGTTTATTACGATGCAACTATTCGTCATACTCGTGTAATAGTACTGACGGTCTGAAGTTTGAAGTGTGTTCAGACACATTATGTATGAAAAATGATCCACAAATGCAACAATCAAAAGGCTTAATTGCTTATCTTCTGGTCCTTGTTTTGGAAGGACTGATAGCTTCTATTCTTAATCATTGAATTTTATAATAATAATAATAATAATAATAATAATAGTTCGTCCATCAGGTATGATGATGACCTTAACAACACCAGAGGAATAAAGAACAGAAATTCTTGAGAATTTCAACACATGGACAATAAAGAGAACTAAAGGACACAGAGGACAGAATGGAAAGACTGTTCTTTCATGACTTATGGCTTCTCATGTGACTGATAAGTCCTATTTTTGCCCTGCAGACCCTTCCGCATAAATGACAAGAGTGCTCCGTTGGTTCAGTACCACTGAGCCTTTTCTTGCGCCGTTCTCTTTTTTTTTGATAGCCTGCTGGACTCTGTCAGCTTCCCATGCTTTGCTGCCTCTGGTAAGGGCCGCCCTCCAATTTGCACGATCAAGCGAGAGCTTTTCCCACTCACTCACATCATTGGCAAAGGCCTTCAGTGATTGCTTGAGAGTGTCTTTGTAACGTCTCTTTGGGGCCCCAACATTCCTCGTTCCATTGGAGAGCTCAGAGAAGAAGATTTGCTTAGGGAGTCTGGAGTCGGGCATTCTGACAACATGTCCTGCCCAACGTAGCTGAATTTTTTTCAGGTGGCAGAAGATGCTCAATTCCTTGGCACGATTGAGGACCTCAGTGTCTGGAATTTTATCCTGCCACCTGAACTATCACCAACCGTCACACTGCACCATGGCTTACTCTTCAGATCAAGCAAGCGAAACAACAACGGCGCCAGGCTGAAAGAAAATGGAGGAAGTCTGGACTGACAGTACATCGGGAGATCTTTGTTGCTGAAAACAACTCTGTCAAGACGCTAATCAACACCACAAAGAAAAGCTATTACAGCACAAAAATAAATGACTGTACAACAACCAAAGCATTATTTTCTGTGAGAAAAGAGCTCTGCGGGATCTCTAAAGAGAAGATACTACCAAAAAACATTCCGCCAGAAGAGATCCCTGATAAGTTTTGTTCATACTTTGTAAACAAAATTAGCAATATAAGAGACCAACTTAACATGAACACAGATGAATCAAAACCTGAATTCAAACTTTTTACTGGGACTGTTTTTAGTCAGTTTGAAAGTGTTGATGTTCAAACCGTGAAATCTATTATTATGTCCCCAGCCTCTAAAACATCTGTACTAGATCCTATTCCAACTGATATCATGAAGCACCATATTGATGATCTGGCTGAAATCATAACAGCAATAGTAAATGAATCTTTAACACAGGGCTTAGTGCCATCATGCTTCAAATCTGCAGCTGTCATTCCCTTATTAAAGAAACCCAATCTAGACCAAAATGAAATGAGTAATTACAGACCTGTGTCAACCCTACCTTTCTTATCCAAGATTTTGGAAAAAATAGTGCTTATTCAACTGAAATCGCACCTCTCACTAAACAATTTGATCGAGCCATTTCAATCGGCCTATAGAGAAAACCATAGCACTGAGACAGCACTATTAAGAATCATGACCGATTTGTTAATTGCTGCAGATGAAGGCATGGTATCAGTTCTTTCCCTGTTAGACTTATCAGCCGCTTTCGATACCATAGATCATGAAATTTTATTACAACGTTTATCTATCACTTTTGGTCTCTCTGGCACTGTCCTTGATTGGTTTAGCTCGTATGTTCTTGGTCGCTCTCAGTTTGTCCTAATAGGTGAACAAAGATCTAAGGAACAACTATTACAATATGGAGTCCCCCAGGGATCTGTTTTAGGTCCTGTTTTGTATATTATGTATACTCAGCCACTAGGTGTCATTCTTAGAGAAAATCAGATGAACTATCACATGTATGCTGATGATTGCCAATTGTATAAGTCACAAGTACCATCATCATTTCCATCTTTACTTAGTGACACAAAAATCTGTATTGATAATGTCAAATCGTGGATGAACATAAATAAACTGAAAATGAATGATAGTAAAACAGAAATTATTCCATGCGGAAGAAGCAATAACATAAAATTGTTAGATAAGAATCACATCTTCATTGGCAATGACAAGGTGGAATTTTCGCATAAGGCCAAAAATCTAGGCGTCTATTTAGACAGCTGTCTGAGTATGGAATTTCAAATTAACAACCTGTGCAAAATCCTTAATTTTGAAATGAGGAAAATTGGTCAGATAAGATCATATCTAGACACCAATGGAGCCAAAAAACTTGTGTCTGCCTTTATTTTATCAAGGCTTGATTATTGTAATTCGCTTCTGGCTGGCCTATCAGATGAAAAAATAAATAAACTACAACGTATACAGAACAATGCTGCCAGATTAGTACTAAAGAAAGCAAAGCGAGATCATGTGACCCCTCTCTTGAGAGAACTCCATTGGCTGCCCATTAAAGCACGCATAGATTACAAACTAGCTATTTTATGCCATCATTGCTTATTTAATCAAAACTTCCCACCCTATCTCTCTGAATTTATTACTCCATATAGACCTACAAGGACATTACGATCAGAGAGTGCCAGTTACATCACAACGCCACGAGCTTCTTTTAAACACTATGGTGAGCGTGCGTTTTCTTCTTCTGGACCCACCTTGTGGAATTCTCTTCCAGTAAATTTACGGGAAACAGCATCACTTAAGCTGTTTAAACAGAATCTGAAAGCGCACCTCTTTGAAAGTTATTTGTAGATTGTGAGATGGACTTGTGCAGAGTGAATGGGCGTGAGAATGATGATTTTAACAGGTCAGTGTAAAGCGCCTAGGGCTCTTCAATGGGGATTGGCGCTATATAAATGTACTTATATTATTATTATATTATTATTATTATTTGATCCTTAGGATCTTTCTAAGGCAGGCCAGATGAAAGTGATTTAGCTTTCTGGCATGCGATTGGTACACTGTCCAGGTTTCAGCCCCATAGAGTAGGGTGGGAAGGACCACAGCATTGTACACTTTCAGCTTAGTGTCTGTGCGAATGCCGGCGACATCCCATACTCTCTTTCGAAGCCTGCCAAATGCAGAGCTGGCTTTGCTGATTCTTGAGAGAATTTCAGTATCAACACGAGCCGCGGAAGACAGTGTACTGCCAAGATAGGTGAAGTTCTCCGACACCTTCAGAAGACTGTCATGGACTTTGATATTTGGGGTCGCAGGATACTTGTCGTCTGGAGTAGGCTGATGGAGCAATTCCGTCTTCTTTGTGCTTATTGTGAGGCCAAAGTTGTCACAGGCACTAGAGAACTTATGAACACAGTTTTGCATGCTATCCTCATCGTGTGCCAGAAGTGCACAATCATCAGCAAATAGTAGGCCACAGACTTGAGTACTTTTGGTTTTGGTTTTTGCCTGAAGTCTCCTGAGGTTGAATAGACTGCCATCAGTTCGGTACTTGATGCTTACCCCTTGAGGAGGAGAGCTAAAGGCTTCTTGTAGCATTGCAGAGAACATGATGCTGAACAGAGTTGGGGCTAAGACACAACCCTGTTTTACCCCATTTGTGACAGCAAAGGGCTCTGAAACACTGCCGTTGCTTTTGACTGCAGCTTGCATGCCATCATGAAACTGGCGCACTATTGTGATGAATTCGGGTGGACACCCAAACTTCGCCAAGATTTTCCAGAGGCCTTCACGACACACTGTGTCAAATGCTTTTGTGAGGTCAACAAATGTGATATACAGCGCTTTATTTTGTTCCATGCATTTTTCCTGAATCTGTCTGGCAGCAAAAATCATATCCGCCGTTCCCCTCTCTTTACGAAAGCCACATTGGCTCTCGGGAAGCAAGTCATTTGACGAGAGGTGATCAAGAAGGCGATTCAGAAGCATTCTTGCCAATATTTTGCCAGCAATTGAAAGTAGAGAGATTCCCCGATGGTTGTCACAGACTTGGTTGTCCCCTTTGTTTTTGTACAGATGGATGATTGAAGCATCTTTGAAGTCCTGTGGCAGCTTCCCTGCTTTCAACATATGACTGAACAACTCGGTCAACCTTTCAATAAGCTTTTCTCCACCGAAGGCATACACCTCAGCAGGAATTGAATCCACGCCTGGTGATTTGTTAAAGGACATCTGATTTGTGGCAGTTCGGGTCTCATTTGCTGTGAATGGCTCGGCAAGAGCTGCATTAATAGGAGTCTGAGGGAGGCGGTCAATGGACTCAGTATTTATATTTGATGGCCGATTTAGCACACCTCCGAAATGTTATGCCCAACGCTGAATTATGGCATTCAATTCAACAATGCGTGTTGAACCATCTGACGCAAGAAGTGGCGTAGTGCCAGAGCGGGATGGTCCAAACACAGCTCGGAGGCTCTCAAAGAACTTTCTAGTGTTGTTTGTGTCGGCATATTTCTGAGTTTCTCTTACTCGCTCTTCAAGCCAGTCATTTTTCATTTTCCTCAGCTTCTTCTGGAGTACACCCTTATATGCACGCAGTGCATCAGCTTTTGCTGTGGAAGAGGGGTCACTGCAGTGAGCTTGGATGAGACTATGTTTTTCTTTGATGAGCACTTTGATTTCATTATCATTATCATTGAACCAGTCCTGGTGCTTGCGGACAGGAAAACCAACTGTGCTGCTGGCGCAAGAGTGTACAGTCGTACTTAGGTCAGTCCAGCTCTGTTCAATGTTCTCAGGGTCAAAAGTCACGCAATCCAATTTTGAGGAGAGTTCTGATGAGAGCTCGCTCTGTTTCTCAGCTGAGCAGAGTTTTGAAACATTTAGGCGTTTAGGTGGCGCTTTCCCTTGAGGGCGTCTATTGCGCCTCAATGTTAGTCTGAGCTTGCAAACAATGAGTCTGTGGTCAGTTCCACACTCGGCACCACACATCGCCTTTGTTACAAGAACATCCTTTCTGTCAGTCTTCCTCACAATGACATAGTCTATGAGATGCCAATGCTTTGAGCGGGGATGCATCCATGACGTTCTGTTTCTCACGGGGAGACTAAAATTTGTGTTGGTAATGAACAGGCCAAATTCAGCGCACAAAGTAAGTAAGCGCAACCCATTGTTATTGCATGAACCAACTCCATGAGGGCCCAAAACATTTGGCCACGCTGAGATTTCGGAGCCAACCCTAGCATTGAAGTCCCCCAAGAGAATCAGCTTATCAGCTGCCGGGACAGAGCATATGACAGATTCTAGATCAGAATAGAACTTGTCTTTGGCTTCATCTGGGTTTGTCATAGTGGGCGCATATGCGCTAATGAGGGTGGCTGACTGGCTTTTCCCAACTGGGATCCTGAGTGTCATTAGCCTGTCATTTATTTCAATTGGCATGGACTGCAAGTTTCTGACAATGTCATTTTTAATTGCAAACCCAACACCATGCTGTCTCGGTTCGACTGCACCCTTGCCTTTCCAGAAGAAGGTGTATCCACCACTGAGCTCTTTGAGTTGGCCACTATCAGGGAGTCTGGTCTCACTGAGTGCCACTATGTCCAGGTTGTACCTGCTGAGCTCAATGGCAATAAGTGCAGTGCGTCTTTCCGGGTTGTTTGAGTTGTCCTGTAGTGTGCGTATATTCCAGGCTCCTAGCCTGAGTAAGCTGAATTTCTTTTTGTTTCGACCGCAAAAAGGGATCCCCACTGGTCGCGGTATACCAGTCAGGGTGATGTGAAGTGGGCTTTCTTTGGGGCACCTTTTCTAGCCCCTTCCTCAGTTGAGGTGAGCAGTGCTATCCTTAAGTAAGGCTGCTCAGCTACTGTGGGTGCTGCCTCCCCACGCCTCCACTTCAATCGACGATGAAGCGACCATAGCCCACAGCCACCAACGTGTAGGTCTGTGCTAACAGCTTCCAGTCTATCCAAACCTGCTGCCACCGCACTCGCCCATCGCCGTTGGAATTTTGAGAGGAAAGAAGACGAGACAAAGATGAAAGAAGATGAGGTGAGTGTTAAGACTGGCGCAAAGAATTTGTTTTTAGTGAGAAAGAGCTGCGCAAACATCAGACTCACTCTCTCGCCTGGACACAACTTATCCAAGTGGCAAGACAGGGTCAAGACGACTGGAAATGTATCCAGGTGCAGGAGGATGCCAGAGGGACAGTCATATTGCCTGACCGGCTGCCTGTAGGCTACTCCACAGCCTCGCAGTCCCAACTGACTAGGGTGAAAGACCCAAACCAAAGAACACCAATACTGGTGGATGCTCTGTGTCACGATATCCAGGCCAGAGTGACGGTATATTGCCATCTGCCCTATCGACGAATTTTATACAATATTTAAAATAACTGTACTTACTACTTTTTTCACTTCCTGACTCAGGTTCCACTTTTCTTTTCACAGTCTGTCCTGTAGGACTGTTACTAGTGTTAGCCCTGCGGTATGTATGACATTTCAGGGTGTTGGGACTTTTCATCAGGGCCAAGTTTATTTCTGCCTCCTTCTCTTCTTTAAGCTCTTCACACACAGCCCTCAGTTTGACAGCTAAGCATTCACTTGTTCTAGTTAATAATTCAATCTTTTCATCACCGTTTAAGTCATGGCTGTCTTCATAACTACTATCACTGACAAACAAATTATTAGACTGTTCTTTCTTCACACCTGCAACTTCTGATATCCTATCCTTTCTGTCAGTCCCATTTTCAAGTGTAACATTTGTCACATAGTCTTCATTTTTCACACATTTCCATACAGAGAAACAATTAGAACCTGATCCTTTAGATGACAAAGTTGCTTGCATATCACCATGAGAAAGGTGCATAGATTCAATCGTTATGTCTTTATGATCTAAAAATTCAGTTTTAGTATATTGATCTGAAATGGCACCATTCACACATTGGCAACTCCCACTGTCGTGATCACATGGTTCTTCCTTTATATTACTCAGCAAATCAAATGTTTCTCGTTCTTGTGTAATCTCAACATCCTGTGTTAAATTTTCCATTATTGATCTTTGTGACATCTTACCATGATCCCCTGTCAAAAACCAAGGTCACTTTCTTACTCTGTTTTAACGTCAGTATAATCTTATAATAATGAGAGCAGGGGGTAAACTGTATGTGACGCCTATGCATTTCATGGCCATTCAAGCTAGACACTTGAAAGTTTGCATACTACCGTTTTTGATACTGCCGAGTTGCATGGCTTGCTTAGTTTTTGCGTTTGACCACGTCTTATATTTTTTTTGAAAACTGTGAAACGCCTTAGCGTTTAAACCCGGACTAAATTCCTGGTGTAGTTTTTATGATTGTTAGAGTGTTGCGTATCGGTGTAGCAATCAATACTCAGTATCGAAGGCTGTCATTTTGCGCAAACTTGACGTCTAAGCATTTATTTTCATGGCCTTTAAGCGAGACACTCACAATTTTGGTATATCTAGGCCTAGGCCTACTGTTTTTTATCCTGTCGAGCTGCATGGATGCCGTAATGTATGTTTATATAATTGTTATGGATGGCGACTCCTCAACCTCTTTACTGGGCGCGAGCAAAACCGATACACAGTATCGAATATGCCATTTCCTTTGAGCGTGGCCTGTTTGAAAGTAAACAAGACATGTGCTCAGCTTGATGCTGACAATGTTACACAGGCAATGTTGTGTATCCCCTGAAGGGGAGGTCCTCCGCCCGTCCGCGCCAGTCAAGAAAAAAACTAAAGAGGGGACTTTTGAGCGGGCTTATCAAATGGCTGGGTTTAGTATTTGTATGGGACAAAGAAAGAAGAAAGAAAGAACGGAAGCGCGGGTTAGGGGAGGTCATCATCATATATTAATTATGTTTGTTTACTTTTTGGTAAGTGGCGCGGACGGGGGGAAGACCTTCCCCCTCAAGTTTTGCGACCATGATTGTCCGGTAAGCTAATAGTTAAAAAAACTCAGCATTTGTCTAACGTGTCTTTGCCGTCTCTCAATCTCTTTTGTTTTGTTTGCCACTCACCGTTCGGAGAACGGGTGCATTTACTAGTAATATATAAATCTCTATCCCCCTGTGGTGCAATGTGCATGCAGACAGTCCAATCCCAAAAGTTTCAGAATCTTTGCATTGAATTTCAGGCTTCACATCCACTGTCCATCTTGTGATGTTTTCTCCAGAGTACAAAATAATAATATTATAAATTGGGCTCAGGATCAGTAACTGGAAGAAAAGAAAATTGGTATTAACACATGAGGTCTGCATTTGATGTCGCTAGAAAAACCAGGATGTTTCATCGATATCTTCTCAAGAACACATTTAACATTTTATGCAGATCATCTATTTTACTGATTTTCCATCCTTGTTGATCTTTGTGAATACTTACTTATCACACAAGAAGAGACATCTGCATAGCTGCCAATTTTCAAAAACCCCAAAAATAGACTTGTTATATTGGAACCCCCCCCAACCTCCCCCCCCCCCCCACCCCCTCATTGAAAAATCATCATTTCCTCACTTTGTCACATTATGGAACATTATTCTCTTTACATAGGCCTAGTAATATAGGTCTAATGTAATACAACATTAGATTTTAAGAAGCAGAAAACAAACATTCTACTTCAAATGCTAATAATACTTGTATGTATTGTTATCGCCACTGTTTCTGTTTCTAAAGAAAGAACTGACTAATATTGCTCTGGCAATACTGAACAATGTCAGACTTGCCTCCATGTGACTGTGAAAGTGGTGGAATTGGAAATCACCACAACGTGACTTATGACTCACAATGCATTTATTGGACAAGTTCGGTGACAAAGGAATTCCTCAGAATATTTTGCACTCAATGACTACTCACGGCTTAATGACTCATGAGCTGGATAGAAAATACTTCTGATCAAAAATAAAATAAATCTATCTATTATCGCAAATCATGTTTTATTGTTAGGCATAAAATATGACAGATGTAATCGATCTAGAACTGAATCCAGTTCACAAGCGATGTCCATAATATTGTTCTTACAGATTTAGAATTTTTCTATTGTTTTACCAGCTCACGGGCTCTAGATTTCGACTTCTAAAGTCGCTGAAACACGTGTGTAACGCCTTAGTCTAGTTTATCCATGAGAGCCAATTACGTTCAAAGATTCTAAAAGACTGCCGACCGGGATCTACCGAGTTTGAAAGTTACTCAAAAGATGTCAAAATTTATCAGTTTTCACTGTCATTATAGAAAATCGACAGATTGACGCAGAAGTAAGAAACACATCATTGTGTTGGTTATTCAAAGGCCTATCCACAGAAGGATAAAAGAAATGGTTATTTTCAAAATCAACAGCCATATTGAAGCTTAATTTAGGAGAAAAAAATGCGTAATTTCGCAAATTTTAAAACTCCATACAAACATAAAATCGACATACACATACAACAAATGACTTTCCGTAGCCCAGGCAAAAATATACCAAAATAAAGGTTAGTTATTCAATGTAATCCAAATATCAGTAAATTGTAATTTTGAGTCTGTGTGATCAGATCCATCTTGAAACGATATATGGGTGTTACTCAGCTCCCGCAGATTAGCGATTTTGGCCGTTAAAATGTCCGATAGTGACTTCTTTGGGCTCATAATATTAAAGTTATAACAGCAATGTCATGGAATTGAAAAATAACGTTTGAAAGAGGTATTATTTTCAATGATATTATTGGTATGTGGCATTTTAAGTTATTTTATTTTGGTGCTGAACTGCAGAGGAATAAGAACGACCCAATTTGATTGCGGCAGTGCCGATAACCACCGTGATTTTTGCAAAAGGGAACAATGCAATAATCTGGCATTTTGGAGAGAAAACTACAGTTTATTATGCGCAGCCGTCACTTCATGGAGCATCAGTATAGGGCAAATCAACCGGTCACTTCCGGGATCGGCTGCTGTTTGTTTACCTCCAGTTACTGCGCGCCCCCTATCGGATTAAGGGGAAATAATTTCAGCAAAATGAGCCATTCATTCTCCACAAATTACACGGGAGAGGAGAAACAAAAATTTTGAAACCATTTCAAGCTAATAATATTTGCTTCTTGCCAGTGCAGTATTGTCCACGCACATTTTTTTTTTGTTTCTTTTTCAATTTTGGTGAATAAAGAAATCGATTTATACACCCCCCCCCCCCCAAAGTTCGGTAAGCCTATGGACTTTTATGTTATAATCCATGCTGCCGCACCACAAGGTCGGTTTCCGTCTTGACCTTATCTGCTTGGTGTGGGCGGTGGAGCAGCGAGCCTTTGTCACTGTTTTCCTTTGCGCTCGGTCTAGGCCGTTCGTCTGTCTCGTCTTTGCTGACTCGGCGACTGATTCGAATGATTTTGATTCATGATAACCTCCTTAGTCTAGAAGTGAATTTTCAAAAGGCTTCATTTTAAGGAGTTCGTGGTCATCGTAAATCTAAAAGCAACCACCGGTTTTGTACGATAGTATATAGGTCCCCGATCATATTCCAGGTGGAGGTCACTTCATTTGGGGGTGCAAGGTCACACAAGGGGTCAAACACTACTACATTTTGAAAGTTACTCAAAAGATGCCAAAAAACAAAGTACATTACATATACAAATGTCATTGTCGTTATTTTAAAATTGTAATTTACACATATTTTTAAAAAACGTATTTTAATTGATTTATATAGTGAAAAAGTGAAGGTTTTTTCATCTTTTCTTGAAAGTTAAAAAATATCGGTACTGAGCCCTTTATGATGAGTATTTTTTTTACCTAAAACGCCTGGTTTTGTCTAAGGTTGCTTAACTCAGCATAAATAAGTATTAGTTTGACATTTAAAGAGTATATTAGGGTTAATTTAATATAAGAACATACCATATTACCTGTATATACCATATGGTAGTCAACGCAGAAATATTGCTTGAACTCAGAGTTTCTGATCTTTCCCACTGACAAGTCTGTCACACTTCATCCGTTATTGTGTATAACTACTCTCATCATAAACAGTACTATGGTTCAGGTAAGCATGGACATACACGTATAAGAGATCAAATGATCTAAACAATATAGGTATATATACACACTCGAGCCAAAAAGTTAAGCAACCTTCACTAACAAGATTTGTATTTCTTTAAATCAAGAATAATTTCATTACTAAATGGCATGTGCCTATTGCTTGACCTCTTAACTGTACACCTGAATAAACAAAACGCTATTCACTTGCAAAGCGTGCTGTGAGTAGATCTCACAATGACACATGTTGTAATTCAAAAAAACTAAAGTTTTGAAAACGGGTCTCTCATTGATTGTAAAAGCAACAAAACATGGCTAGACGGCGCAAGAGTGATGCCGAGAGGTGGCAGATTGTAGGGGCTGTTGCTGCAGGTGAATCTTACACCTCCATCGCTGCCAGACTGGGCATCACCAAGGGGGAGATCAGCCGCCTTGTGGTCAAACACAGAGTGACGGGCGACGTCAAGGACCGACCGAGACTAGGGCGCCCTAAAGTTACAAACGTCAGGGAGGACAGGGCTATTGCTCAATATGCTGTACGGAACAGATTTGTGGCTGCAGGACTGATTAGGGACCGCCTACAAGGCGTCATTGGTCGAGTATCCAGGCAGACAATCAACAACCGTCTGCTGGCTGCCCGGCTTCCCTCCCGCCGTCCACGCAAGAAGCCTGAACTGACTCCGCAACACCGCCAACATCGGCTGCGATATGCCAGAGATCATGTTAACTGGAATGTGAGGCGTCTCCGGCGACTAATGTGGACGAACGAGAAGCGATTTTGCCTCTACAAAAATGATGGCCGGGACGGGGTCCGACGCAGACGTGGAGAGGCATTTCAGGAGGATTGCCTCAGGCTGGTGCCAGCACAAGGTCGGTGGTCCATCATGGTGTGGGCAGGCTTCACCTACAACCACAAGATCGACCTGGTTGTCATCCAGGGCACCATGACAGCCGCTAAGTACAGAGATAACGTCCTGCGTGACGTCATTCTCCCCTTCCAGCGAGCACACCCAGAAGAGAATTTCATTCTTGTTGATGACAATGCACCCGTTCATCGTGCAAGAGTCGTAACAGCATACAAACTGGCCAATGACATCACCACTATTGACTGGCCAGCTCGATCGCCTGACTTGAACGTCATCGAGCACACCTGGGACATGCTGCAGAGTGCTGTCAGGGCTCGGGAGCCAGCACCAAACACCTTAGCAGAGCTGGCTGATGCTGTCCGCGAGGAATGGACAAGGCTGGACCAGAACAAGCTGCGGCGGCTGGTGCGCAGCGTCCCCAACCGCTGCCGTGAGGTGATTCAGGCCAGGGGAGGGAGTACCCACTACTGAGGCCTGCTGTCGCAGTGGTATGCTTTCTCGTGAATTTGATCAAAAAGACAATTGATCAAACTTTCTGTCATCACACACATTTTGCCTTGGTTGTTTGTTTTGTTACAGTACAACTGTTTGATTTCAAACTTTATTTTGTGAACTCTTGCCATTCAATTATTGACTTTTTTGTTTTTGTATAAAAGAAAATTTTGTTTAAGTCATTAAGCCCCATTTTTGGGGTGGGTAAAATGAAATTGAATGTGATTTCAGACTTACATAACAATAAATTGATTCCAATGAACGTGTTTGAATTAATTGAAAAATAAAGTTGTCGGTTCTGAGCATAACCCAGGGTTGCTTAACTTTTTGGCTCGAGTGTATGTCAAATGTGATGACAGTGTTTCTTTGCCCTAATCTTTCCACCACTGCCTTGCGCTGCCATGCCACATAGCCGTCCACACAGTGTCATATTCTATTGCTGGTTCTGGTATTATCGGCATGTATCCAATGGTCGTAACGTTATGATTTGTCGTTGAAGTTTATGCGTTAAAAGCATAGAAGTAGGAAGTACATAGAAGGGTAAGCACGGGGATCCGGTATTCGTCAATGCGGGGGCCGCCATCTTGGTGCCAGTGTAGGGCAAGTGGGTGATCCCACTTGGTCAAATTGTGTCAGCAATGTTTCTTCTGCATTTGTGAAACTAGATATAAGCTCTCCTTCAATGCAGTCATTTTCAGCTTCTCTTGCTATCACATCCAAAGCTATAACTGCGGAGCTGTCTGGAACGGAAAGGAAAACCAGCATCGACTGCCTTTGGTCTAGAGGCCTTACAAAATTGATGCCACTTTTGTAATGGTCTGGCAGCTTTTTCTTCAAACTGTGCGTTGTTAATGGGGTTTCTTGACCTTTTTTCCTTAGACGATGGTTCAAACGAGAAAGAAGACCTGTAAGGTGTAAATTACATGCCCATCTTCAAACCCGATATCTATTTCTTCAACTAAAATATCAAGAAAGGCGCCGTCTATGTTTCCTCATTATTTGTTCCGCTTAAACCAGTCTGCAGGCTATCAGACCAAGTCCCGCGCGCTGTTCTACACCTTAATACTTCATTCCCTTCGGCAGAAGTTCTAATTTTGTGTTCAACATTCAGTGTCAAGACTTGGTGGAGTGGTTGGTTATGCTTCGTCCTCACTTGGCAGAAAATACATTTCCCCCAATCCACCTTCGGAACCGTTGTTCTGGAAATGGGCGTGGTGAAGGAAGTGGACGATGTTGCATCTGATGGTTTTTCAAGAGATTGCTCTCTTATCTGCCCCTTTTCTAGCTTCTTTCTCAGTCTTTCTTTGTTCGTTTTGCTGCAAAATGCAGCATAGCACGATTTTGAATGCCACATTGGTTGTTTTGTTGGCAAAGTCGTGTATGTCGTGTTCAAGTCTTTCGAGGGTTTCTCCATAATATGTGTCCTTACAAAGGACTCGTTGGTGAAAAGCTGATTGCACCCGTGGAATACCCTCTGTAGTTCAAGACACAAGAATCTTGTCTCTTACTTGACAAAACAAGCATGCAGTCCACCCTTATTGTTTTAGAAGGGTATTTTCTTTTCAGTGACAAAGTAGTTACAGGAGCTGGACCCTCTTCTTCCATTCTGCAATGGTTTCAGGCCGATGTCTTCAATCTATAAATAATAATGCTAATAACTGCGATTCATTGACGACTTGCAAAAGACAGGAATTTTCTTTATACCTCTTATCAACCCCTTCTTAATTTGTTTTTCTGCCCCCCCCCCCCCCCCCCCCCCCGATCATTGCTGTTTCCTTTCCAATTCGGGTATGCAGGTTTCCATAGTTTTGCCCGTCTACAATCACGAAAAACTATCTCCGAAATAACGAATGCGCGCATATTTATTTTTTTTTAATCTGAGGGCATGCGGTGTTTTGAACTTTAAGAAGAGTTCAGGAAACATATTATTTGCCTTTTATGAAACACAAAAATATGTAATTTCTTTTAACGATTTTAAAAACCCAGATCTTATGCTCAAAGCGTTTTCTCCTATTCGCTGTTTCGCCATATTACGCCGGGCGGTGAGATATATTTGAAATGCTGACACGTCATCCGTCGTCGTTCTGACTTCTCCGACAAGTATGGAACTCGACAAGGACCAGAATTATTTCTGCCTTGGGGGTATCTTTTATGCGCCCCCGCCAAGCCCTGCGCCCCTATGAAAAGTGACCTCCACCCCAGGGGTGTTCTAAAACCACTAAGGAACATATTCCACATGGTGGTTGCTTTTAGATTTGAGATGACCACGAAGACATAAAGAAATATAAGAGAACATCCGGACTACCTGCCGTTGGCTGACTCAAATCATGATTCGCTCCTGCCGCCACTGGCTCGCCGATAATTAATTCTAATATCAAGATTCAAATCAAATGAACTAAATTTAGATCAATAATAATTCCACACATTTAGTGATGACGTAATACACTATCTTCCTTACCTATGCACTTCCAAAAATAAAACGGACCTGAGTCCGAAAATAGGCAACCCAAAATCAAAGGCCTACACGCTGCTCTGTTTACATACACGATGTCTCAAATAATGAGTCGCGGCCCGTCCTTTGATGGCCGCCAGCGCCTTCTAACAATCCCATTCAACCCGTAGTGTGTCTGGGCATTGATCTAGATCTTGACGTCTGCGAATAAGAGTGGCAGACACTTTGTTTACGAAATACAATGTATCATAAAAACCACAGAAAAACTGTGGGGTCGCAGCAGGGCTAGACTATAAGCAAAGTCAAAATTGGGCAAGAAGAAAAGGTTGTATATTGCAAAACCATGCTTTGTATTGTTTGGGTTTTACAGCCAACTACGCTTGAGTTGATGTCGCCGGGGGATAAAAAAAAAAGATCAACACATCCGTTGTTCAACTCATCCATCGCCGGCCCGATGTCAAGGGATGTAACCAATATTAACTTTACATTGGGGGGGGGGGGGGTTTCCGTGAAACGCATTCAAACTGAAAGCAATGGTCGGTCAGTGCACTACAGTTTCTAATCTTTGTTTGCCACTCATATTACCCATAGACATAAAATCATAAACTAGACGGCAGGGTGCAATACATGTACATGAATTTGGGATACCCTCTAACGCCTGAGAGTATTAAAATCTCCAGCCGACGCTACTGGTCAAGCCCGCTGACCAGATCAGTGACCTCACTCACGGGGGGGAATCTTATCTGGGTCGCATTGGCCCTGCCGACTTACACTGCCGCTGTGCACGTGGTTTTTATGTGGTCGGTAAAACATCCGCTGCTGTGCCTTATTCAGGGCTGGGAATGGGCAGTAGCAAAAAAAGAGGAAACAGTAGTGCGGCCGGGGTCCAGGGGCCGCCGCAGGCCCCGGTGGGGTCCAGGGGCAAAGCCCCGGTGGGGGGTGCAGTTTCGCCCCCCCGCCGCCAAATGGTTTTTTGTTATTTTATACTGTGAAAACTGCCTCTTCTGAAACAAAATTCCATGATTTGAGACTGATAACTGAGAACAAAGTTCATATAAATACATGAAACTTGAAATTAGCACACAAAAATTCACATACATACATCTAAAGAAAACATTTACTGGGGCACATCTGACACTTTAGTTGGGTGGTCTTTGTCAACTTCATATGATGCGTTCAAAACAAGGCAGTAGTGGTGAACCGATATCCATACATAGTACTCGATGTCTTAATACAGGTGTCAGAATCGGATCAACGACTTTTTAAACATGCTCGAGCATTGAATTTTGTGTAAGGAGAGAGTGAACAATTCAAATTGTTCATTCATAACAATGTTTATTCCGTATCTTCACCATCACGCGTCTACTCTCTCTCTCTGTCTAAGATCGATACATTGAAAAAGTATAATAATAATAGTTCGTCCATCAGGTATGATGATGACCTTAACAACACCAGAGGAATAAAGAACAGACATTGTTGAGAATTTCAACACATGGACAATAAAGAGAACTAAAGGACACAGAGGACAGAATGGAAAGACTGTTCTTTCATGACTTATGACTTCTCATGTGACTGATAAGTCCTATTTTTGCCCTGCAGACCCTTCCGCATAAATGACAAGAGTGCTCCGTTGGTTCAGTACCACTGGGCCTTTTCTTGCGCCGTTCTCTTTTTTTTTGATAGCCTGCTGGACTCTGTCAGCTTCCCATGCTTTACTGCCTCTGGTAAGGGCCGCCCTCCAATTTGAACGATCAAGCGAGAGCTTTTCCCACTTACTCACATCAATGGCAAAGGCCTTCAGTGATTGCTTGAGAGTGTCTTTGTAACGTCTCTTTGGGGCCCCAACATTCCTCGTTCCATTGGAGAGCTCAGAGAGGAAGATTTGCTTAGGGAGTCTGGAGTTGGGCATTCTGACAACATGTCCTGCCCATTGAAAAAGTACGATGCCAAAAATACCATTATTGGCCCAGCACTGCTAGGCCATCCGGCTCGTTACGGTTGTCGGTTTGGCTTTTTGATTTCGCAAACGCATCGGGTTTGGCCTGCCTTGTGTCTCTTTTATTAGGCCAGATAACATTGTGCGGTTGGCCGTTTGGCTCTTCTTCGTACATAGTGTCACGAGTGGAGTGAGTGCAATTAAGGGGATTGCTACAGAGCGGGTGTAGAGTAAGAAGGGCTCACGGCAGACGGGTAGGAAAAGACGTGAAAGGAGGAGAGTAAAATTAACGCACGTAGACAAGTGGGAAAGGCGTGCATGTTATGAGTGGTGGGGGTCTGAATGAGGCGAAAGCGCTGTATTACTATCACTGCAAGTTAGAAGGTCCTACTGAACGGACGCTAGTAAGAGCCCAGCGGGCGAACACAAAGGGAGCAGTCGGGAGACTAGTGAGAGAGTTTTTTCCAGTGATGACTGGTGTCGGGGACGGGCCGCAGAGCCACCTCGATGAGCACAGGGGATAGGCCAGCATAGGGCCGGAGGCCACACATAGGCCAGAAGTGAGGCTGTCGGTGCAGGACAGTAGAGGCACATAAAGTCGTGGCAGTCAGGCCACGGACAGGGACGTAGATATGAGCGTGAATGTGATATTGTATTATTGCCATGTTGATGGGCTAGTGAACTGATATTGTATTATTGCCATGTTGATGGGCTATTGAAATGATAAAGTGTTAGGGCCCTGCGGAGGTGCTAGTGGAATGCGAAGGTGATATTGAGAGACTGCGGTGCCAGTGAATTATTAATGTGCTATTAAGACCCTGAGGGGAGAGGCTGAGGCCGAAGTGCCTTTAGGAGTAACTACCGGGTTGTGGATCCGAGGAAGAGTGTATGTGAGAATAAGGCCGTTGTACGGCAGTTAATTCCAATAATATAATATATGTAATTGCGCTATTATATGTATAATTATGTTTAATAAATGTGTGAGTCTGATGGATTGTTCTGTTAAGTGTTAAACTTGTTTGTTCGTGATTGTTGTCCTGTCATAAACTATTACATCTCCCAGTCTGGGATTTGTGACACATAGTTTGGCTTCTTCTCGTAATCGGCAGCTGGCATGCTTCGTACTTTTGCTCGTTCGATGATTTTTTCTTTAATTTTTTTAAAAATATAATTTATTAACACGAAATAAAAAACCGAGGAGCTGAAAAACCATTTCCGCGGAATTCCGCGGACAATTCCCAGCCCTGCTTATTACAGTTTATAATGAATTAACTAACAAACCATTTGTCTGTAAGTCTCAACCAATGATCTGACTTAGATACTGACACTGACAGCTGTAATTTTCTTCAAAACGAAGCATTACCCCCCCCCCCCCTCAGCGCTAAACAATGGTTTATCCAGATTAGCAGTATTAATGAACCAACGTCGGCATTTGGGCCAAAGGTCATTGCAGAGCTTGTTTCTGATTGGGTCTTAGAGACAGACAACTCTAGATGATAGGCCTAGTCAGCTTAGGAGAAAATGAGATGATAATAATTGCAAATGTGTTGAACAACAATTCACATGCCGATGCTAAGCCTTTTGAATGATAGTATAGGGAGAGCCCTTGAAACTGAAAGCTTAGTCTTTGTGATTCCCACCAGTGGTTCACTGGCGTGGGCTGCCAGTCAATACACCATCACGCCGCTGGCTTGACCACAGGCCTCTAGACCTGCTCTGGCCTTGGGAGTAGCCTATCAGCGTTCCCTTGCTTTTGGTGTTGGGTGGTGGTATTTTTGAAGTATGCATGGGAGAAGGACTGAGAGGGAGGGGCATTGTCCATGGCACCGTTTGTAAATCGTATGCACTCACGTGGACTCACTACCTGGGTGACTGTGCATGAAAACAAAGAGAGACCTTACAGCCTATCAGCGCGCTGTAGTGTACACATTATTGCGTCGCCAACGGGGGAGTGTCGGTGACGGATAGTTGAGGTGTCAACTCAATTTCATTGGTCGGACAATCGAGTTCAACTCATCCGTTTGGGTTTCAACAATTGGAATAAGAGATGGGACAGAAAATCAAAGTCAACACAAGCATCGCGACGCTTGAGTTGAAGTCAACACAACCGTTTTATTTTAATATAAAATACGAAGTGCTTATTCGCAGATGGGGGGTTTCCTGAATTTGTGATGTCTACTATGGGAAAGTTCTCCTATATTCTGCAGTCTGCGAATGCGCAATGGCTAGCATCCACGGTTATCAGAGACTATGGGTCCGGTCCTGGGTTCAAACCCACGGAGCAGCATATTTTCTTTTTTAACCTAGGATTGCTCATCGTTAGGAAAAACAATTTTTTTTTCAAAGGATTTTACAAAAGTGATGTCGTGGGGAAATTGATCAATGTTACAAGCTAGATCTAGTGTGCTCCAGATTACTTTATTCCTGTTCATTTTACTTATTTCTGTTCACTCAACGGGACAGAAATAAAAATGTAAAATCAAATTTTAAACATGTAAATGATTTCTTTTAGTCAGTGCGAATTGAACAGCTCATCTCTCTCCACGGTAACCTGGATCTATTTGTCATGTTTTATTTTATTACACTTTTTGTTTCCATGGAAGTTTAATTCATTTTTATTTGTTCTGTCTGACTTTCTCTGTGATTTCCCACCCGACAAAATTCGCTATTAATAATAATTCATGTAAAAAAAATTGTAAAAAAGTATCTTAAAAATCCTAGCCACAATTGATGATCAAGGGGGGGGGGGGGGGGGGGGCAGTAAAAAAATTCACCCCAAAAAAAAACGTCAGATCTTGCGGAGCCTCGAATCCCCCCCCCCCTCTCCTCCCCCTCACTTGGCAGGCGAGTTTAGTTCTGATAGGTTTTGGAATAGAAAAAAAGGAATGTGGGGCAGAGGACGAACTCTTCTGGCTTTCCGATTTCCCCGGCGACATGCTGTTTGTTTACTCTGGTCCGTTTTCTGAATGAGAAGTGATGCGCTTTGTTTGTTTTGGTCATGTGATTGAGATGGACGCTCGGGTGGCCGGCCCTGGCCTCTCACTCGTCGAGCGAAGGAATTGTTCGTTTCAGATTTTCAATGTGTGTATGTGAAGTTAATCTGATCTTTCTAGACTTTTATCACTCGCTAAAATTCAGAGGGCTTTGGTTCTCGCCTGCTGGTTATGGTGCTTGGGCGATTTTGTATTCCGTAGACAGCTCTCACCGTCAAAAATGTTTTTGTGAAAGTTTCATGGATAGCTCAATTGAACGCTATTTTACGCCGAGGAGGTTGTCAGGTGACGCATAAGGAGCTCTTCCTAAATAAAAATCACAAACAGAAAATCCATCTGCGAATAAGATTCTGATCTTATTCGCAGACGTCTGCGAATAAGCGTGGCCTATAAAATATGATGCAACGGTGCCGGTTCCACCACAAAATATCAACTCAAGAGAAGTTCAACTCATGCGAGTTCAACTCAAGTGAAGTCCACTGTATTTCTCACGCGAGGTTTTGCAACATACAACCTTTTTCGTTTTGCCCAATTTTGATTTTGCTTATTCACTTTGTTTACGTTGAGTTTAGCGAACACACAACAGAGAGTCTACATCTATAGTCAATGCACTAGGTGCGGTCAAAATTTGTTTTTCCACACAGTTTCATTTACCAGTGTTTTTGTGACTAATCCACGTTTCGTGACGTTCTTATCAAGACATCACAACACCACATAGAATATGACTGCTGTCTAAGCTTGTATTTTGCCTTGGATAATTTTCCCAAATTTTATGTCCCCACAACTTCATTCTTGAGTTCAAAGATAAATATGTGACCCTACAGTTTTCTCCATTTAGTGGTCTGGTGTAAGCTCACAGGAAGTGCTCTGGACACTCTACTTTGGGTGGATTTCATTAAAAATATGTTTTCTGGGTATTATGAGCGTGATTATGCACATATGGCGCTGACTGCACTGACATGCATTCATTTGACACCCTGCATGAGGTGCAGTCACTGGTAATTGCAGTGTGACGTCAGTGTTGTGTTTGCATCCATTGAGATCACTAGCAGCATTATTACTTATTATTAATATGATTACATTATAAAAAAGAGTTTAAAAAAGAGCCACAGCACACCAGCTAATAGTAAACAACTGAATTGAATGAGAAACAATGAATAACATTATGGTAAAATCTAAAATACATAGGCTAGTGTCACAATCACGTGCGTGAAGATGGTCACGACCACGTGTGTGATGAGTACCTAACTTATTTACCTTTCAAACCCAGCTAACAAGCCAAGCAAGCAGACCAGCGATCAACGGACACATGGAGTGAGATTTAAATTAAACGATATTTAATTATAAATGCATGACAAAACTTATGTCAAAACATTCAACTCATGATAATCACATACATAATCACAAAAACAGAGATATTTCAAATTTACTCTTAGGGATCATGGCTATTCTCTATTCCCCGTTTCACATCTAGATCTAACCCCTCTGTCCATAAACTTAATTACGTATACTTAATAGTCTCTGTCAACAGCTGCCCTCCTCGTTGATGCAGTTTCACGTCTCCAGAGTTCACACGATCCTTTCTAGATCTCTAACTTCGACGATAAAAGGGGAAACAGACGCCCCTGGCTTCTCACAAATAAGAACACACAGTTCACACCCGCCATCGTAGATTACTAGCTCCTTGACGGGTTCTCATCATCCCGTCCTCAGGACTCTTCAACTTCTGCAAACACACCGCACACCGACGGTTCACACCCGCCATCGTAAATCACGAGCTCCTGAAGGGTTCCCATCCTATCATCAGGACTCCTCAACTTCTGGTCCCCATGGCACGACCTTCCACTTGTCGCCCGGACCGATAAATTCTTCTTATTGGGAAATAAATGTGAACATCATGGATCCCTCACACACCTAACACTTCTGGTCCCCACTAGCACGACCTTCCACTTGTCGCCCGGACCGATAAATTCTGCGTCTTCCTTTAGGAATGAATAACTTGGGAACCACGTGTGTCGAGCTTCTCCTCTACTTATACTCCCGAGGCCTTTGCACACGCGACTAGTTTAAAGCGAGTCGTGTGTATCTATTCACGCTCGTCAACAATGTTAAAAACCGTGTTTTCCCCTGCTAAGCTCACCCCCCTAGACTCGTGGCGCACAAGGCCACCGACCTTCCTCGTGATAGTAATCTTTCATGCTAGTCAACAACTTAAAAACTCCCCTTCTCCCCTACTAAGTTTACCCCCTCTATACTCGTGGCGTACAAGGTCATCAACCTTAATCGTGACACTAGATCTATATTTCAAGGCATTTTGCAACTTGATCAAAGAATAAGTCAGTAAATTCAGCATGAGGACAAGAAATAGTGGGAAGACAGGGAATTGGAAAAGAGTTGGATGGGAAGGTTGATTATCAGGTCTATTTTGATATTGATCGCACCGAGAGCATGCACTGATGGCACTTACATGCAGGTGACTGCATGAGCCATGACCAGCAACTTGTGACTGCACCACCAGCAGGTGACCGCACAGACATGCAGTTGATGCTTACACATGAAAAGTGTTCTGACCAGCACAGATTAACTGAGAGAGAATTTTAAGTGTTCACTGACAAGCCCAAAGTTCAGTGGTTAAATTGAACCAGTCAGAAGCTTGCTGGACTTTGTTTACTTCTGGGCATTTACCATTTCCTGGCTCGTAAACCACTAGATCTAGATCTAGATGCGTCAAAATTTGAAGAAATTATTATGGTCCAAGTGTGAACATGGACAAACTGTTTGACACGGGAATTTGTTATTGTTGATATTGTTATCTAGACGTTCTGTTTGTTTCTATGTGTTAGCAGACGGCGATGGGTTGGTGGGGACAAAAACAAAATAAGTCTGCTATATATATAGGGGCCGTAAACGTATTATCGTTTATTTTCGAGCACAATAAAAAAAAAAAGGAACAGAAAAGGAAAACCAACAGACAACCAAGAAAACCAATACAACCAACAAAACCAACACAGCGGCTCAGGCTGTAGAGACAAGAGAATAAATCATCATAAACACGTCATAATATTATATACAGCATGAACACATTGTATACAGAAACTAATGAACATCCAAGGCTTAATAAGAATAAGAATGACAAATAGCAAGGGAACGTAACCCAGCAGTAGTTTCCCCGGCATCCTAAACAAGTATCAGGAAGCCCTTTACAGCCCGATGACAAATTCCAACCGCGTCCTATCCCGAGGCAATGTGCACAGGGAACTGCCCCTAAAAGCATATATTACTGATTAGATTATTAACCAAAACACAGGGACTGTTCTAAAGTAATACTTAACAGGCTCCATGGCAATTAAGCATGACCCAGTCTATGGATTATGTAGCCAATATTATTTATAAGCATTACTATTTTATGTGGACCACACAAGGATGATCACCATATATAATTCATAAGTCCACCTGAGAAGGTGTCGTCTGAATCCTCTTTTTCATAAGAATCTATAAGCCCATCGTTAATCATCAAAATCAATACAAGGTTCCAGGACTAGAATATCATCAATAAATGCAAGAATTTATTCAGATTGTAAGAAAATACGCCGAAGTATCTATGATCATGTGGAGGCCCATAGATCTCAAGCCAGAGGCATTGGATCCGAACTCCAACATGACTAATGTATGTCAATATAGGCGAGCAGGAGCTCGGGGGGGGGGGGGGCAGAGCACTAAGATAACAGTTTAAGAGAAAATAAGTATTAGGCGGACCAATTTTGTAGTGCCCAGTTAGTGCTCAGGAAAGCAAAGCGGGAGTGAAAGAAGGAAGAAAGAAAAATGATCAAGATGGGACTAGAACTCTGCTGTCACGAGCGAGTGAGCGAGAGTTAATAATTGCGAGGAAGGGGACTTGAAGCGTGCCTGTGTGAGTGAGTTGAGGTTTAGATGAGGCAAAATCTGAGTAGTCAGATCACTGCAAGTTAAGAAGTCCAAGGGGACAGACGTGAAGAAAGCAGTCGGGAGATTGTGTGTTTTCCAGTGATGACTGGTAGGTTGAACTATGATTGATAATTATGATGATTGATGTACTATATTCTCCTATGACCATGATGTAAATAAGTTATATGTGAGGAATGTGAAAGTCATTGATTACTGTGTATAGAGATGTGCGCAATGAGCGATAGATGTAAGTTAGGATCATGGATTCGTAGCGAGTCTGAGTACTGTGTAATACGGTGGAGGTGTGTTACCGTAGAGAGAGTGCAGATGTGTGGTGAGTGAAATGTGGACTGTTGTGTGTACGCTTGATGGTTCGTAATGAGTGGTGAAGTGGATAGTAATTGTATGGTGTTATAGAAATGTAATGTTATTCTTATAGGTGCCGGGGCGGGCCGTGAGGCTACCCGTGGTGGAGAGACTGGTGCAGGGGATAGGCCAGCATAAGGAGATGCTTGGGTTGGGCAGAAGGCTACCCACAGGCCAGCCTGAGTGAAGCTGTCGCGCAGGACAGCGAGAGCACATTAGTCGTGGCAGTCTGGCCACAGACAGGGACGTTATGTATTAAGATATTAATGTGCTATTAAGATATTAATGTGCTATTAAGATATTGAGGGGAGATTGAGATACTGAGATTAGGTTGAGCAGGAGCCAGTAAGATAGGCCCGCAAGTAGTACATACATTGAGGTGAGGCTGAGGCCGGAGTATATTTTAGAAAGTTATTGTCGGGTGGTGGACCCAGAGATCAAATGAATGTTGGGAATGATGACCATTGGATGGTATTTAAATTGAATAATGTACTGTATGTAATTGCACGTATATCTTTATTTTTATGTATAATAAATGTGTGAGTCTGTTTGGTTGTTCTGTTAAGTGTTATACTTGTTCGTTAGTGATTGTTGTCCTGTCATAATCATTACATCTCCCAGTCTGGGATTTGTGACAGTGGGGGCTCGTCCAGTTTACCTGTGGTCATTTTGACATTGTGTATTCGTCATATCTAGTTGTATTTCTGTTGTGGTAGGAATTTGTGCTGTTGTCTTTTGTTCGTTGGATGTAGGGGAAGTTGATGATATGATTTATGTATAATTATGAATATGGTTGATGCATGTATTGCTATAAATATGTACTAATGTGTACTTAAATTTTCAGAGAGACAGTGTGTGTGCCAGCCTGAGGAGGCAAGCAGCCAGAGCTCCGGCATAGGGAAGGGTAAGTAAAAGTCAAAATTTTTGTGCCCTGGATTGTGGGCTGTTTCTTTAATCTGTCTTTTTCTCTGTTTTTGCTGTTTTTGTTGTAATAGATTATACGGGCGGTGGAGTGGGTTTGCTGTGTTGAACTTAGTTTATCCTTTTAAAAAGGTGTGGTAAACTTTGGAACTTCGTTCATCACAGTGAACAGTTCTTTAGGGCTTTCTATTTGTTTAGTTGTAGCGTCGATATCTTCTCTGTTCTGCAGGAAGACGTATTCTCTTGTCCCCCTTGTCTCACCTATCTGTAGATACGTTCTTTTTTTCAGGCTCTGTTCTTGTTCGTACCTTGTAGTGTAATCGGCGTAGTTAGATTGCATTTTTTTTTCCATTTTTTAAAAAATTCTTTGTCCTAGTCTGGTTCGTTGTCCTTGATGTCCTTGTGGTCCTTCTTCTGAATTTCCTCATTCTTGTCTTTTCTTTTCTCTTTTGTTACTTAATAGTGCTATACGTTTTATGAACATAGAATTAGTTAGAGAATATGCTATAGAATCTGCTCCAATTGTTCATGCCTTGACGTGGAGGAGTGGCTTGCGTGTCCCAGTGATCCCAGGAGCTAAGCCAGCGGAGGCCTCGTGCCCCTGATAGCTTTAAGCAAGCTGGACAGGTCATGTGGGAAGGACTAGACAAGATTGAACAGACCGGCCCTCCAGGTTCGGGGGTTGGGCGTAGGGCTAACAACCCTACCCTGAAATCCTTGTTGGGGTGACCTTACTTGGAGAAACAAAAATCGTTACGGAAACAGCAACATGGAAAAACCAACGTTCTGGATGCGATGGACCTTCTGAGTACCTCGCGACTCGTATGAATGCAAGTAGTGAAAGCCGAAAGGAAACTGCTAGCAGGATGTAGGAGGAACTGAACACCGCCAAAACCAAGACCAGGATTGGATACTGGAATGTTAGAACAATGTATGAATCGGGTAAGTTAGCACAAGTAACATCAGAGATGAGGCGCTACAACCTACACATCCTGGGTGTAAGTGAGAGCAGATGGACTGGATCTGGAAGGATCAAAACATCCACTGGAGAAACCGTTCTCTACTCTGGAAGAGAGGATGACCAACATCATGAAGGAGTAGCCATCATCCTAAAGAAAGGACTGGACAAATGCTTGTTGGAGTGGAAACCAGTCAATAGCAGACTGATGAGGATGAGGATGAAAGGACGACACACAAACATCACTGTCATCCAATGTTATGCACCAACCAACGAAAACGACAACACAGACAAAGACGACTTTTATGAACAACTCCAGGGGGAAATGGACATGACGCCACGGCATGATCTCATCATTGTCATGGGAGACCTCAATGCTAAGGTAGGTAAAGATGATATAAATTATGAAAGAGTAATGGGAAAACATGGAACTGGAACAAGGAATGACAATGGAGAAAGGCTTGTGGATTTTTGTGCCTTGAACAACTTAGTCATCGGAGGGACCCTTTTCACACACAGAGAAATTCACAAACTCACATGGAATTCTCCAAATGGAAGAGACAAGAACCAAATAGACCATTTGATGATCAACGGAATGTGGAGACGATCCCTTCTAGATGTGAAAGTGAAAAGAGGAGCTGACGTAGCCAGCGACCACCATCTAGTGGCAGCACTTATCAAAATTAAACTGAACAAGACCGGAATCAAGACATCAAAGCAAAGACACCTTAATATTCAGAAACTGAGAGATGCAAGTGTTAGAAATGCCTTCAACATACAAGTCAAGAACCGATTCCAGGCTCTACGAGAGTCTGATAAGAACAACCCTAAAGAAAGAGGAATCGATTCAGAGTGGAAAAGAGTAACTACAGTGTACACAGAGAGCAGTGTAGCCTGCCTTGGATTTAATGAGAAAGGGAAAAGCAAGGAGTGGATCCAACAAAGAACATGGGATATGATCGAGGAGAGGAAAGTCATGAAAAAGAAACTCCTACAAGTGAAATCGGAAAGGCTGAAAGAGAGGTACCAACATAGCTACACAGAGTTAAATAAGAAAGTGAAGAGACTAGTAAAGAAAGATAAACGAGAAGCCATGGAACAGCTAGCGGCAGATGCGGAGGAGGCAGCAGCAAGAGGAGAACAGGGTAAGCTCCACAAGATCACTAAGCGCATTTGTGGCAAGTACAGTGGAAGACCAAGTGTTCCAATCAAAGACAAGAATGGGAAACTACTGACTACAGAACGAGAACAGGATACACGCTGGACAGAGCACTTTCAGGAATTACTAAACCGGCCACCACCTGAAGATAGAATAATAATACAAGATGCTGCTGAAGACCTTGACATCAACATAGATCCACCAAAGAAAGAAGAGATAGTGGCAGCAATAAAGAGCCTAAAAAACAGCAAAGCCCCCGGAAAAGATAACTTGACTGCAGAACTGTTCAAAGCAGATCCGGATCAGCCAGCCACCATCCTTCAGCCACTGTTCACAGCTATCTGGGAAGCAGAAGCAGTACCAAAGAGCTGGAATGAAGGCAGAATAGTGAAAATACCCAAGAAAGGAGCACTCAGCGATTGCAACAACTGGCGTGGTATCACTCTCCTTTCTATACCCAGCAAAATCCTTGCCAAGATCATTGTGCAACGTATGTCAGATGCTGTGGACAAGACACTGAGAAAGGAACAGGCCGGATTCCGAAAGGGGAAAGGATGCATTGACCAGATCTTCACACTCCGAAACATCATAGAACAGTGTTCAGAATGGCAAAGGCAGCTCTATGTGAACTTCGTTGACTTCGAAAAGGCTTTCGACAGCATCCACAGAGAGAGTATATGGCGCATTCTTCGGCACTATGGGATTCCCAGCAAGCTTGTTGAACTCATCAAAAGCTTTTACAAGAACTTCAGTTGCAGTGTCGGAAACAGTGATGCATCCTTTGAAGTGAAAACTGGTGTACGGCAAGGATGTGTGATGTCAACAATTTTGTTTAACCTCGTAATCGACTGGATTATGCGGAAAACTACAGAGGATGCACCAAGAGGCATCAGATGGACACTCTTCGACAACCTAGAGGATTTGGACTTTGCGGATGACCTTGCGCTATTGTCACATAGTCACCAACACATGCAAGATAAGACGCAGAGACTACATAATTTTGGATGCAAAGTAGGCCTTCGGATTAGCCAGAAGAAGACAGAGATTATGATCCTAAATGTAGACACTCCAGCACCAGTGCAAGTAGATGACAAGAACCTCACCACGACGGACAAATTTAAATACCTTGGTAGCATTATCAGACCAGAGGGTGGCACAAAGGAGGACATCCAAAGTAGGCTGGGAAATGCAAGGGCTGTCTTTCAAAGTATGAGCAACATCTGGAAATCGACACAATACGGCATCAACACCAAGATCAGACTGTACCAAAGCTGTGTCCTATCCACACTCCTGTATGGATCAGAGTGTTGGCGAATGACAGAAGGTGACCTCGCCAAGTTGTCTTCCTTCCACACCACATGTCTTCGTAGGATTCTCCGCATCTTTTGGCCAAACAAGATTTCTAATCAGGAAGTACTAAGGCGATGCAAGCAAGAAGAAATAGCCAACATCATCACGAAGAGACGATGGAGATGGCTTGGACACGTGCTGCGAAAGGAAGCAAATTCTATAACCAAAACAGCACTTCAGTGGACACCGGAGGGACGGCGCAAGCGAGGCAGACCCAAGGCAACCTGGCGGAGAACAATCGAGGCAGAGATGAAATCCTTCAATCACTCATGGGGAACTCTCGCAAAGATGGCCCAGGACAGACAGGGCTGGAGATCCTTTGTTGCTGCCCTAAGCACCAGTGGGTGCAACAGGAAATAGTAGTAGTAGTAATGCTATAGAATGTTCAGTTAGGTATGTTCTGAATTGCATTTGAAAATAGTGGGTGTTATTCTGGTGGCATAATTTCAGGTATCGGGTCGGGTCGTTTATAATAGGTACACCGACAGTTATTATATTTCAAAGTGTAGAATTATAAATCCGTGAAGTGGCGGAGCTCCAGCAACTAATGAAGTTGGGTAACGAACTTGGCCTGGAGGGAGAAGAGCTGCGCAGCTGGATTAAAGATCAGCAGGCGGAGTTACGCTATGACCGTGCTAAAGAAAGAGAGGCTAAAGTAAAGGAGCAGGAAAGGGAGCAGGAATTAAAGTTAAAGGAGATAGAAGCTAGGGATAAGGAACAGGAGAGAGAGGCGCGAGTAAGAATCGCGGAATTGGAAATCAAGAAGAATGCGCCAACAGAAACAATTGAGCGGCAGGGACAAAATCTAACTAAAAGTGGTGTTCGGATTAAGCTGCCTACGTTCGACGACCAGAAGGACGATATAGACGCCTTCCTTTACAGGTTCGAACTAAATGCACAACTGCAATGGGGGGGAGAATAAGAAATTATGGTCCACGTACCTGGCATCTCTATTGCAGGGTCGAGCGTTGACCTATTTTAAAGAGTTGCAGCGCGAAGACGTGCATAATTACGATAAACTGAAGTCCTTGCTACTTCGCCGATTTGCGCGTACGGAGGAATATTTCCGGGAGAAGTTTAGGCGAGCACGTGCGGATACTAGGGAGGACTTTGCGGCCTTCGTCGCCAGATTGACGGAGTATTTTACGAACTGGTTGGACGTCGCATATTGGCACAGATTTTGCGAAATTGAAGGACCTAATGATCCGTGACCAGCTATACGCGTCGTGCCATAAAGATTTAGTGGCTTTTCTTAAAGAAAACGAACCCGCGACGGTGCAGGGGGCGTCAAAGTTGGCGGAAGCATACCGTACGGCACATCCGTCCAAACCAGTGGCGAGGGCGTACGTGCAGGATGCTGGTTACGTAGCCGTTGTTGAGGGGTCGCCGACAGGACATAGTAGAGACAGGTCGCGTCAGCGTGGTGGCTTTAATGGGCAAGCCCAGGTCCCACGTAGGGGTTATTGCCAATCACCTGCATATGTGGCCGTTAAGTTTGACCGAGCAGGAGGCCGAGGTCGCGGTAATGGCCGAGGGCGTTTCGTAACCTTTGCCGATGATCGACGGCAGAGGGACTTTAGTTCCGGTCGCGATGGGTCATGGGGACCCAGGTCTTGCGGAGCACAGGGAGCCGAGTGTTGGACTTGCGGACACGTAGGTCATTTTTCACGGGAGTGTAGGACCGCGAAATGTTGGAACTGCGGAAGAGCAGATCACATTAGCGTCAATTGTCCTGCGGGTAGGATAGCGGCGAACGGGGATGGCAATCATAGTAGCTCCACTCAATGTTCCCCTAGTAAGTTTCACCATGCAGCTGCGTGTATTACATTGGACAACGGAGGCGGACAGTATTCTAAGTGTCCCAATTGTGAGAAATTATTATCTTCCGGTGTTTTACCTTGTGGGAGAAAAATCCCCGTTATTAATTCATGTCATACAGGGGGTGGTCTTAGGGTTTATCCGGGGTTTGTTGGGGACGAACCGGTCTCGGTTTTGCGTGATACAGGATCTACCGTTGTAGGAGTGCATAGAGACTGCATTCACAAGTCACAGCTTACAGGTGAGACTGTCCCATGCATTCAATTTTCAGGGGCCATTGAGAAATTACCTATGGCAAAGATAGTGATTGATACACCTTTTCTTAGCGGGGAAGTCGAAGCAGTCGTTGGGTTTTTCACAGGCGCCCAGCTCATCATTGGTAATGTATCTCGGGTAGTTTCCCCTTCTAAAGAGCATGTACAGGCATGGTCACAGTCTAAAGGTATTAACTTTTGTGCCGCAGTCGAGACGCGTCGGCAGGTAGCTGATAAGGGTAAAATTAGACCTTTGGCGACGCCAGCGGTCAACCTAGATATCACACCAGAGCGCTTGGCGAAATTACAAAAAGAGGATCCATCATTGAGTCCATGTTTTGGGGAGGCGCGAACAGAGAAAACGAGGAAGTACAAGAACGGTTCATCTTCCTTTCTTATCCAGGGGGGCATTCTGTTCCGTAAGTACGTCACAGTGGCTTCCGTTCTAAAGCAGGTCGTTGTGCCAGCGTTGCTAATTGCAACAGTATTGCGTTTGGCCCATGATGTCCCATTAAGATAAGATAAGACAAGATAAGATAAGATAAATTTTATTCGTCCTTGTACAAGGAAATTTGTTTTGATCATTGAATACATAACAATACAGTTACAGAAGCAGAAAGTATGATATATAGCGCGCACACACACATATGTACACACACACTGATAAATTAACAAAATTAACAGTGCACACAATATGCTTCCCTAACTAAAACACATTGACCTGACACGCAGGACACAATTCAACTGTGCACAGACTACGATCAAGATGACGACATTATTGTAACATCCTAGTTGATGATGGAATAAACGATTTAAAGTAGCGCCCAGTTTTAGTTTTCTTTGACAACAGCCTTAAACTTCTTACAGATCTTATATATTCTTTGTTCAGGGGATGTTGGGGGTCATTTATAATAATATTAGCTTTTTTAATACAAGTACCAGTGTACAGCTCATCAAAATATGGCAGATCACAAATACAAATTTTGGATGCTTTTTTAATTAAAATATTGATCTTATTTTTATCTTTTTGTAAGATGTTTCCTCCCCAACAGACAACTCCATACATCAAAACGCTCTGAATAGCTAGAACCAAAGAAAGAGTTCTCAAGAATTTTTATTGGCCATCAATCCACAGAGATGTACGGTTGTGTTGTAAGACGTGCAGTGCGTGCCAAAAGACGACACACAAGGGTCGTACACCCCAGGCTCCCCTTCAAAATATCCCCACCGTTTCGGAGCCTTTTAAGAAGGTTTCGATTGACCTTGTTGGCCCCATTCACCCAGCTACTGATAGGGGGAATTGATTTTTTTTAAAGGTCATTTGTAATGCTACGAGATGGCCAGAGGCGGTTCCTCTTCGTACCATAACGTCAGAGGCAGTCGCGGAAGCGTTGTTTGGAATCTTCGCTAGAGTGGGAATACCGGAACAGATTTTGTCTGATAGGGGCGCACAATTTACATCGGATATGATGCGGGAATTGTTTCGTTTATTTAGCATACAGCCCATCACTACCACCCCATATCACCCGCAGGCTAATGGCATGTGCGAGAGACTGAACTCGACGCTAAAGTCGATGTTGCGGAAAGTAGCTGCTGATCGCCCTAAAGATTGGGATAGATATATCCCTGCAGTATTATTTGCGTGTAGGGAGGTACGTCAGGAGTCAACAGGATTCTCTCCGTTTGAGATGTTGTATGGTCGTAGTCCTAGGGGTCCAGCCGATGTTCTTCGGGACATGATGACGTCGCCATCATCGGGAGACGATAAGCAAATTTCAGTGTTTCAGTACCTTGTTGATTTAAGAGAGAGATTATCTTCAGCGCGCACTATTGCGAAGGAAGCTTCTAGTATCGCTCCAAAAAGAGCAAAAAACTATAAAGATAGAGGGTCCAAACTGCGAATTTTTAAGCCAGGAGACAAGGTTTTGTTGTTATTGCCTACGGATCATAATAAGTTATTAATGACATGGAAAGGTCCGTATACTATTGAGCGAGTCGTTTCGAAGGTAGTTTATGCTATTCAGATTGATGGATCTGTTAAGGTTTTCCATGTTAATATGCTGCAGAGATTTCATGAGAGACCAGAGTATCTGTGTTCTCAGACGGAACCAGAGGAGAGTGTCTCGCTGAGGAATCTAAACAATACACGGCTTTTCAAACGCCCATAGGATGGTTTCAGTTTAAGGTCATGCCATTTGGGTTGGTAAACGCGCCAGCTACGTTTGCAAGATTAATTAGACTGGTATTGAAGGACATACCTAATGTCGTGTCATTCTTTGACGATATAGCGTGTCATACGTCGTCGTGGTCTGAACATATTCAGACACTAACAGTAATTTTTAAACGATTGCGTCATTTTGGGTTAACTGCTAAACCCGCAAAGATGTATTTGGCATGTCCAGAAATAGTATTCTTAGGACATCTCGTGGGTAGAGGTATTCAGAGACCTGAAGTAACAAAAATTGAGAAATTAGTAGGGTTGCAAATCCCTAAGACAAAGAAACAAGTGAGAAGCTTAGTGGGAATTTTAAATTATTACAGGAAGTTCATTCCGAACTTTTCCTCTTTGTCATCTCCTCTTACTGACCTTACTAAGAAGGGACAGCCGATAAGGTCCAGTGGACGTCTGATTGTCAGACAGCATTTGATAAATTGGTGACAGCATTATCATCGTCACCCATTCTGATATTGCCAGATTTTCGATCTAAATTTATCCTCAGAACAGACGCATCGGACTCTGGTATCGGCGCTTGTCTTCTACAGGAGAAGAACGAATGTTTCCATCCTGTGTGCTATGTCAGTCGTAAATTATTGCAGAGAGAAAGAAGATATTCTGTAATAGAGAGGGAGTGTCTTGCCATTGTGTGGTCCGTCCAGAAATTAGGACGTTATCGGATGGGACGAGAATTCTACATCCAGACAGACCACAAGCCACTAACGTTTTTATCTAAGAATCGTTCGTCTAGCCCTCGCTTATCTAGATGGGCATTGGCTTTACAGCCGTATACGTTCGTCATTCAACCGATTCCAGGAACCAGCAATCATATCGCCGACTACCTTAGTCGAGCCTAGGTGGAGATTTCAGTGGCTTACACATCGGAGGACAGGAACATTCGACTCACAGACAGAACAACGAAGAATCGCAAATTGTGCACGATTGAAAACGTATGTCATTGAAAATTGGGAACCATATGAACATTGACAGTGATCTGTGGGAATGATTCGTCGATCTTAAAACATTGACATTATAAATATTATATGAAGAATGGTTGATAGGTTGAGTGATTTTGATTCTGTATTAGGTATTGTGTTTTAGGTAGGTATTGATGATGTGATATCCCTATATATATGCATAGTGCCGGGCAAATTGATCGCCATGTTTTCCCCTGATTTCGGTATCATATGGGCTTTGGGAATGAGTAGTTCATTTTTACGTAAATATCGCTCACGCTCGCTCGTTGACAATTATCTTGATGCGATTTGGAAATTAATTGCATTAATTTTTTGGGGGTGGGGGATGATGTCACGAGCGAGTGAGCGAGAGTTAATAAGTGCGAGGAAGGGGACTTGAAGCGTGCCTGTGTGAGTGAGTTGAGGTTTAGATGAGGCAAAATCTGAGTAGTCAGATCACTGCAAGTTAAGAAGTCCAAGGGGACAGACGTGAAGAAAGCAGTCGGGAGATTGTGTGTTTTCCAGTGATGACTGGTAGGTTGAACTATGATTGATAATTATGATGATTGATGTACTATATTCTCCTATGACCATGATGTAAATAAGTTATATGTGAGGAATGTGAAAGTCATTGATTACTGTGTATAGAGATGTGCGCAATGAGCGATAGATGTAAGTTAGGATCATGGATTCGTAGCGAGTCTGAGTACTGTGTAATACGGTGGAGGTGTGTTACCGTAGAGAGAGTGCAGATGTGTGGTGAGTGAAATGTGGACTGTTGTGTGTACGCTTGATGGTTCGTAATGAGTGGTAAAGTGGATAGTAATTGTATGGTGTTATAGAGATGTAATGTTATTCTTATAGGTGCCGGGGCGGGCCGTGAGGCTACCCGTGGTGGAGAGACTGGTGCAGGGGATAGGCCAGCATAAGGAGATGCTTGGGTTGGGCAGAAGGCTACCCACAGGCCAGCCTGAGTGAAGCTGTCGCGCAGGACAGCGAGAGCACATTAGTCGTGGCAGTCTGGCCACAGACAGGGACGTTATGTATTAAGATATTAATGTGTTATTAAGATATTAATGTGCTATTAAGATATTGAGGGGAGATTGAGATACTGAGATTAGGTTGAGCAGGAGCCAGTAAGATAGGCCCGCAAGTAGTACATACATTGAGGTGAGGCTGAGGCCGGAGTATATTTTAGAAAGTTATTGTCGGGTGGTGGACCCAGAGATCGAATGAATGTTGGGAATGATGACCATTGGATGGTATTTAAATTGAATAATGTACTGTATGTAATTGCACGTATATCTTTATTTTTATGTATAATAAATGTGTGAGTCTGTTTGGTTGTTCTGTTAAGTGTTATACTTGTTCGTTCGTGATTGTTGTCCTGTCATAATCATTACATCTCCCAGTCTGGGATTTGTGACATCTGCTACGGCACCCGTCGCCTTGCCAAGAAGAAAACAGATCGCTTAACCGTCCGGCCACTCCGTCTCTCAAAAAGAGACGATCGTGGCCGAACTGTTTCACGGTGTCTCTTGCTGACTTGAGTATTCGTTCGCTGGGACCCAACCCACTTGCGTCACCCCTCCCCTCCCCGTTCTCTCTTTTTCACCCGCCTGCCATTGAACAATACGAACATCTAGGACAACGAATACGAGATGTATGCCGCCGACTTTTATCAAACAGAAGTCAATATAGGTGAGCAGGAGCTAGATGCTTGCAGATGCTACAATAATAATAACCAGGTCACTCTCCGCTTGAAGGAACCAAGGTGCCTAAATCATTCAGTCCTTGTGGCCTACCTAGAATATAACTGAACACGGAGATTCTCGCCTTCATAATAATGATAATAATTAAGTCAGTGTTCATCTGTGTGATTATCGGGAGACACTAAGAAGGCTAATCTGGTACTGTCCAATAAAGTCTGCCGAGCGCCTAGGGGTGGGGGCGGCATCATTTAGGATGAGACTGGGGGTAGGGGCAGCGTCATCAGGAACATTCGCCTGGGTAACAGCAGCGTCCGCAACATCCCTATGAAGCTCAGGACCGTGAGAGGCAGGTGGAATCATCTGGGTGGCCTCATACAGCGTGTGTCGATTGGCATTCGTAGAACGGTCTGGGGGTTCAGAAGGGCGAGACGCACTAGCCGATGGTGACGCATGGGTGGGTGGAGGCGGAGGCAGGTATCTTCGGAGGTTGCTGCCGTGCAGGTGGTACCTGTCACGAGTGGAGTGAGTGCAATTAAGGGGATTGCTACAGAGCGGGTGTAGAGTAAGAAGGGCTCACGGCAGACGGGTAGAAAAAGACGTGAAAGGAGCAGAGTAAAATTAACGCACGTAGACAAGTGGGAAAGGCGTGCATGTTATGAGTGGTGGGGGTCTGAATGAGGCGAAAGCGCTGTATTACTATCACTGCAAGTTAGAAGGTCCTACTGAACGGACGCTAGTAAGAGCCCAGCGGTCGAACACAAAGGGAGCAGTCGGGGGACTAGTGAGAGAGTTTTTTCCAGTGATGTCTGGTAGGTAGAACGTTGATTGATAATTATGATTGATGTATTGTATTATATTTGTTACGAGTTGGGTATTAAGGAATTATGGGGTTACGACTGCATTTAAATATCGAGAGGTATTTAGGAATTACTCGTTCATACCATGCCACATACTAATAACAATCTGAATGGTTTTATAACAGACCTGCAGGGCCACAAATTTATTTACTTATTATTCCCTAACAATTTCGTCTAGCTCTTACATACTAAAAGACAACATCAGCAGCATCAAATGAAAATTCAATAATATGTCACTAGAAGTCTCCTCTAGATTCCTAAAAGATTATATCATTCTGTCTCACTCACAATTTAAGTATTACTTATCTATTTCTCAGAGATAGTCTGCCTACTATCTAACAAATAATATTCTAATGTCTCAGACGACAATGTTACCTCAGTTATTCGTGCCTACCGCTTATAATGAATCAAACTCGTCAATACAAACTGACGTAGTTAAGTTAGATCTAGATCTGCTCTAAGATGGGCTGGCAATCCCCAGCCTCATCCAGACACATCAATTTCAATTTACAAATGTGTATGCCAGACATTCATGCTAGATCTAGTAGCAAGTTAAAATACATCGTAGTCTTGCATTCTTCGGTAGCACTCCTACTGGAAAAATTAAGGTCAGCTTCACGTTCATTGTTGAATCAACAGGCAGACACTTACACTTGGTCCCTGATCAGAAATCAGGGAACCGTAGATAACAGCAGTGGGTAATTCTCACAAGGAGCATATGGTCTCATTTCAGTGTCTATAAGGACATAGACATGAATATTACAGTCTTCTGATTCTTCTGGCAGAATCCCGCCGACCGCCTGCACAGATGGATATTTCTGCATGGAGTGTCAAACGTAGGAATGGCTGCGCTTATATACTGTGCGGCCGGCTGCAAATTAACATGTCAAAACCCTTCCTAAAGTCTCTAAACCCTCTACGTTTTATGTACGAATTTACTATCTCCCTTTACTCACCCCTTCTCTTCCCCTGTTAGAGTTCATCAAAATCACGGGGTCGAGAATTGCACCGTCACTGCTAACTTAGCCATTTATTCTATCTTGCCCCACTTTCTTTCCATCTCTAAGAAAAAGCGTTACAAAACAAACTGTTCACGAAAACAGTTCAAGGACATTTCCGCTGGCTATAATCAACGAAACCGTGAAAAAAAAACAAGTCGTGACCCAGCACGACAACTATAAGATTAACCTTGACAATATTCGTCTATTACCATGATGTAAATAAGTATATGTGAGGAATGTGGAAGTCCTTGATATTGGATATAGCAATGTGCGCCATGAGCGATAGATGGAAGTGAGTTCATGGATTTGTAGCGCGAGTGAGTAGTGTGTACTCCGATGGAGGTGTGTTACCGTAAGATGTGTGGGGAGTGAAATGTGAACTAGTGTGTGTACGCTTCATGGGTTGTAAGGAGAGGTGGAGTGAATAGAAATGGTAGGGTATTATACCAATGTAATGTTATTCTTGTAGGTGTCGGGGACGGGCCGCAGAGCCACCTCGATGAGCACAGGGGATAGGCCAGCATAGGGCCGGAGGCCACACATAGGCCAGAAGTGAGGCTGTCAGTGCAGGACAGTAGAGGCACATAACGTCGTGGCAGTCAGGCCACGGACAGGGACATAGATATGAGCGTGAATGTGATAATGTAATATTGCCATGTTGATGGGCTATGGAAATGATAATGTGTTATTGCCCTGCGGAGATGCGAGTGGAATACTAAGGTGTATGACAATAGGAAGGTGATATTGAGAGACGGCAGTGCCAGCGAAGTATTAATGTGCTATTAAGACCCTGAGGGGAGAGGCTGAGGCCGAAGTGCCTTTAGGCGTAACTACCGGGTTGTGGATCCGAGGAAGAGTGTATGTGAGAATAAGGCCGTTGTACGGCAGTTACGTCCAATAATATAATGTATGTAATTGCGCTATTATATGTATAATTATGTTTAATAAATGTGTGAGTCTGATGGATTGTTCTGTTAAGTGTTAAACTTGTTGTTCGTGATTGTTGTCCTGTCATAAACTATTACATCTCCCAGTCTGGGATTTGTGACATTGGGGGCTCGTCCGGGATGACTCGTCCATTTTCGTAATATTTAGTTGTAGTAGTTAGTAGGGATTTCTCAGTGGGCATTTGTTACTTTAGTTTTTGTCCACGTAATGCTTATCTTGTGGTAGGAATTTGTGTTGTCTTTGTTCGTGGGATGAATGGAAATTTCATGATGATATGATTTATGTATATTGATGAATATGTATTGATGCATGTATTGCTATAAATATGTACTAATGTGTACTTAAACTTTCAGAGAGACAGTGTGTGTGCGTGCAGCCTGAGGAGACAAGCAGCCAGAGCTCCGATTAAGGGGAGGAGTTAAACTCAAAATTCAAAGTTAAGTGAAACTGAAATTTTGTACCCTGGATTGAGGGCTGTCTGTTCTTCTGTCTTTTTCCGCTGTTTTTCTGTTTTCGTTGTAATTGATTATACGGGCGGTGGCGCGGGTTTGCTGTGTTGAACCTAGTTTATCCTTTTGAAAAAAAGGTGAGGGAAACTTGAAACTTCGTTCATCACAGTGAACAGTTCTATAGGGACCTGTATTTTTGTTTAGATTGTGCCGTTCCATCTTCCTCGTTGTTTTAGGAAGACGTCTCTCTTGTCCCTCTCTTACCTATCTATAGATACGTTCTTTTTTTTCAGACTCTGTTCTTGTTCGTACCTTGTAGTGTAATCGGCGTAGTTAGGTTGCATTTTTTTTTTCTCCCATTATAGTTTTTTTTGTAGAAGCTTTGTCCTAGTCTGGTTCGTTGTCCTTGACGTACTTGTGGTCCTTCTACTGAATTTCCTTATTCTTTTCTTTTCTACTCTTTTTTATTATTAATAGTGCTATACATTTAATGAATATAGAATTAGTTAGGAAGTAGGTAAATTTCTGAATTGTATTTGAGACAATTGGGTATTGTTATATCTGGTGTGATCTCAGGTCTCTGGTCGTGTCGTTAGTGATCATACCGACAGGTTAGCCGTTTTCATAATACATACCATAACCATAAATCTGTGAAATGGCGGAACTCCAACAATTAATGAAGTTGGGTAAGGAACTTGGCCTTGAGGGAGAAGAGCTACGCGGCTGGATTAAAGAACAGCAGGCAGAATTGCGCGATGAGCGTGCTAAAGATAGAGAGAGAGAAAAAGAGGCTCAGCAGCAGGAAAGAGAGGCTAAGGCTCAGGAGCAGGAGAGGGAGTTAAAGTTAAAGGAGATAGAGGCGCAAGTAAAGATCGCAGAGTTGGAAATCAAAAAGAATGCGCCAACAGAAACAGTTGAGCGGCAGGTACACAATAAAGGTGGTGTTCGGATTAAGCTCCCTACGTTCGACGACCGGAAGGACGACATAGACGCCTTCCTTTACAGGTTCGAACTGAACGCACAATTGCAATGGGGGGAAAATAAGGAATTATGGTCCATGTACCTGGCGTCTCTGTTGCAGGGGCGAGCGTTGACCTACTTTAAAGAGCTACAGCGCGAAGACGTGCAAGATTACGATAAGCTGAAGGCTTTGCTGCTTCGCCGATTTGCGCGTACCGAGGAATATTTCCGGGAGCAGTTTAGGCGAGCACGTGCGGATACCAAGGAGGACTTTGCTGCCTTCGTCGCGAGACTAACAGAATATTTCGCGAATTGGATAGACTTGGCGCATGTGGGCACGGATTTTGCTAAACTGAAAGACCTAATGATCCGTGACCAGCTGTACGCGTCGTGCCATAAGGATCTGGTGGCTTTCCTGAAAGAAAACGAACCCGCGACGGTGCAGGAGGCGTCTAAGTTGGCGGAGGCATACCGTACGGCACATCCGTCCAAACCAGTCGCCAGGGCGTACGTCCAAGATGCTGGGTACGTCGCCGTTGTTGAAGGGTCGCCGGCAGGACTTAGGGACAGGTCGCGTCAGCGTGGTGCCTATAGTGGGCAAGCCCAGGGGCAGCGTAGGGGCTATCACCAATCACCTGCATATGGATCCGGTAAGTTTGACCGAGCAGGAGGGCTAGGTCGCGGTAATGGCCGGGGGCGATTTGTGACCTTTGCCGATGACCGACGGCATAGGGACTTTAGTTCCGGTCGCGATGGGTCACGGGGACCCAGGCCTAGTGCAGCACAGGGAGCGGAGTGTTGGACTTGCGGACGCGTGGGTCACTTTTCACGCGAGTGTAGGGCCGCGAAGTGTTGGAACTGCGGAAGAGCAGATCACATCAGTGTGAATTGCCCTGCAGGTAGGATAGCGGCGAACGTGGACAGTGGCTCCAGTCCATGTTCCCCTAATAAATTTCATCATGCGGCTGCGTGTGTTACATCGGACAACGGAGGCGGACAGTATTCTAAGTGTCCCAGTTGTGAGAAGTTATTATCTTCCGGTGTTTTACCTTGTGGGAGAAAGATCCCCGTTATAAATTCATGTCATACAGGAGGTGGTCTTAGGGTTTATCCGGGGTTTGTTGGGGACGAACCGGTCTCGGTTTTACGAGATACAGGATCTACCGTTGTGGGAGTGCATAGGGACTGCATTCGGGATTCACAGCTTACAGGTGAGACTGTCCCGTGCATCCAATTTTCAGGGGCCATAGAGAAATTACCCATGGCAAGAATAATGATAGATACGCCTTTCCTTAGCGGGGAAGTCGAAGCAGTCGTTGGTTGTTTTCCAGGCGCCCAGCTCATCATTGGGAATGTATCACGGGTAGTTTCCCCTTCCGAGGAGAATGTGCAGGCATGGTCGCAATCAAAAGGTATTGACTTTTGTGCCGCAGTCGAGACACGTCGACAGGTAGGTGATAAGGGTAAAGTTAGACCTTTGGCAACGCCAGCGGTCAACCTAGATATCACGCCAGAGCGCTTGGCGAGATTACAAAGGGAGGATCCATCATTAAGCCCATGTTTTGGGGAAGCGCGAACCGAGAAAACCAGGAAATATAAGAACGGGTCATCGTCTTTTTTTTGTCCAGGCGGGCATTCTGTTCCGGAAGTATGTAACGGTGGCCTCCATTTTAAAGCAGGTCGTGGTGCCAGCGTTGCTGATCGCAACAGTATTGCATTTGGCACATGATGTCCCATTAGCGGGTCATATGGGGATAGCTAGAACCAAAGAAAGGGTTCTTAAAATTTTTTACTGGCCATCGATCCACAGAGATGTACAAGTCTATTGTAAGACGTGCAGTGCGTGCCAAAAGACGACGCATAAGGGGCGTACACCCCAGGCTCCTCTTCAGAAGATCCCCACGGTCTCGGAACCGTTTAAAAAGGTCTCGATAGACCTTGTTGGCCCCATTCACCCAGCGACCGATAGGGGGAATCGATTTTTCTTAACGGTCATATGTAAGGCTACGAGATGGCCAGAGGCGGTTCCTCTGGGGACCATAACGTCTGAGGCAGTCGCGGAAGCGTTGTTTGCAATTTTCGCTAGGGTAGGAATACCAGAGCAAATTCTGTCTGATAGGGGCGCGCAATTTACGTCGGAGATGATGAAGGAATTGTTCCGCTTATTCAGCATACAACCCATCACTACCACCCCTTATCATCCGCAGGCTAATGGCATGTGCGAGAGATTGAACTCAACGTTAAAGTCGATGCTGCGTAAGGTAGCTGCTGATCGCCCTAAAGATTGGGATAGATATATCCCTGCAGTGTTATTCGCGTACAGAGAGGTACGGCAGGAGTCAACGGGATTCTCGCCGTTTGAAATGATGTACGGTCGTAGTCCTAGGGGTCCAACTGATGTTCTTCGGGACATGATGACGTCGCCATCATCGTGAGACGATGAGCAGATTTCGGTGTTTCAGTACCTTATTGATTTAAGAGAAAGATTATCTTCAGCGCGCACTATGGCGGAAGAAGCTTCTGGTATCGCTTCGAAAAGAGCAAAAGACTATAAAGATAGAGGTTCCAAACTGAGAATTTTTAAGCCAGGAGACAAGGTCCTATTGTTGTTACCTACGGACCATAATAAGTTATTGATGACATGGAAAGGCCCCTATGTTATTGAGCGAGTTGTTTCAAAGGTAGATTACGCTATCCACATTGATGGAACGAGTAAGGTTTTCCATGTTAATATGCTACAGAGATTTTATGAGAGACCACAGTATCTGTGTGCACAGACAAAACCAGAGGAGAGTGTCTTCTCTATTGCTTGTACGGGGGTCGTAGACCAGTTGGACTGTGACGTAAGCGACACCGAGGCGCAGGAAGAATTACAAATTCAATTGCCGGAGTTAACTCCGACACAAGGTTACAGGGACGTAAAAATTAGCCCTGACCTTACGAGTTCAAGGAATAGGGAACTTAAGACCCTGTTAGCCTCATTCCCGGATGTTATTACGGATTTGCCGGGTCGCACTACAGTGATCCAGCACCAAATAAAGTTGACTTCGGATAAGCCAGTATTTCTTAGACCTTATCCGCTGCCTTTTTCTTCGAGAGATAGAGTCATAAAGGAAGTTGAGTCAATGTTGAAGTTAGATGTGATAGAACCATCAACATCGCCGTATTCATCACCCATCGTCCTCGTGAAAAAACTTGATGGATCGGTGCGGTTCTGTATTGATTTTCGAAGATTGAACACTATTACGGTAGGCGATAGGGAGCCTATCCCATTTCAAGAGGAACTAATAGCTTCATTGGCTGGATCCACGTGGTTTTCCAAGATAGATTTAACGAAGGGTTATTGGGAAATCCCTCTTACTGAGGAGTCTAAACAATATACGGCGTTCCAAACGCCCATTGGATTATTCCAATTTAAGGTCATGCCATTTGGGTTGGTAAACGCGCCAGCGACGTTTGCACGATTAATGAGACTAGTGTTGAAGGACATACCTAATGTCGTGTCATTCTTTGACGATATAGCATGTCATACGTCGACATGGTCTGATCATATTCAGACACTAACAGTAATTTTTCAACGATTACGTCATTTTGGGTTAACTGCTAAACCCGCAAAGATGGATTTGGCATGTCCAGAGATAATATTCTTAGGACATATTGTGGGTAGAGGTGTTCAGAGACCTGAAGTAACAAAAATTGACAAGTTAGTAGGGTTGCAAATCCCTAAAACAAAGAAACAAGTCAGAAGCTTAGTGGGAATTTTAAATTATTACAGGAAGTTCATTCCAAATTTTTCCTCCTTGTCATCTTCTCTTACTGACCTTACTAAGAAGGGACAACCCGATAAGGTCCAGTGGACGTCTGAATGTCAGACAGCATTTGATAATTTGGTGACAGCATTATCATCGTCACCCATTCTGATATTACCCGATTTTCGATCTAATTTTATCCTCAGAACGGATGCGTCGGACTCTGGTGTCGGCGCTTGTCTTCTACAGGAGAAGAACGAATGTCTCCATCCTGTATGTTATGTCAGTAGGAAGTTATTGCAGAGAGAAAGAAAGTATTCTGTGATAGAGCGTGAGTGTCTTGCCATTGTCTGGTCCGTCCAGAAACTAGGACGTTATCTCATGGGACGAGAATTTTGTATCCAAACAGACCACAAACCACTGACATTTTTGTCAAAGAATCGTTCGTCCAGTCCACGCTTGTCTAGATGGGCATTGGCTTTGCAGCCGTATACCTTCGTTATTCAACCAATTCCAGGAACCAGCAATCATATCGCCGACTACCTTAGTCGAGCCTAATGGAAGAGTTCAGGAGCTTATACATCGGAGGACAGGAACATTGACAGCATCTGTGTGAATGAGTCGACTTTAAAATATTGACATTACAGGTATTGTGTTTAGTTAGCTATTGATGATGTGATACATATATGCATATTGCAGGGCATATTGATCCCCATATTTTTCCCTGATTTCGGTATTTTATATACTAGGGGAGCTGCTAGGTCATTTTTTAGTGTAGGTATTGCTCACACTCTCTCGTTGACAGTCATCTTGATGCGATTTGAAATTAATTGCATTAATTTTTTTTTTTGGGGGGGGGGGGGGGGAATGATGTCACGAGTGGAGTGAGTGCAATTAAGGGGATTGCTACAGAGCGGGTGTAGAGTAAGAAGGGCTCACGGCAGACGGGTAGAAAAAGACGTGAAAGGAGGAGAGTAAAATTAACGCACGTAGACAAGTGGGAAAGGCGTGCATGTTATGAGTGGTGGGGGTCTGAATGAGGCGAAAGCGCTGTATTACTATCACTGCAAGTTAGAAGGTCCTACTGAACGGACGCTAGTAAGAGCCCAGCGGTCGAACACAAAGGGAGCAGTCGGGGGACTAGTGAGAGAGTTTTTTCCAGTGATGTCTGGTAGGTAGAACGTTGATTGATAATTATGATTGATGTATTGTATTATATTCGTCTATTACCATGATGTAAATAAGTATATGTGAGGAATGTGGAAGTCCTTGATATTGGATATAGCAATGTGCGCCATGAGCGATAGATGGAAGTGAGTTCATGGATTTGTAGCGCGAGTGAGTAGTGTGTACTCCGATGGAGGTGTGTTACCGTAAGATGTGTGGGGAGTGAAATGTGAACTAGTGTGTGTACGCTTCGTGGGTTGTAAGGAGAGGTGGAGTGAATAGAAATGGTAGGGTATTATACCAATGTAATGTTATTCTTGTAGGTGTCGGGGACGGGCCGCAGAGCCACCTCGATGAGCACAGGGGATAGGCCAGCATAGGGCCGGAGGCCACACATAGGCCAGAAGTGAGGCTGTCAGTGCAGGACAGTAGAGGCACATAACGTCGTGGCAGTCAGGCCACGGACAGGGACGTAGATATGAGCGTGAATGTGATAATGTAATATTGCCATGTTGATGGGCTATGGAAATGATAATGTGTTATTGCCCTGCGGAGATGCGAGTGGAATACTAAGGTGTATGACAATAGGAAGGTGATATTGAGAGACGGCAGTGCCAGCGAAGTATTAATGTGCTATTAAGACCCTGAGGGGAGAGGCTGAGGCCGAAGTGCCTTTAGGCGTAACTACCGGGTTGTGGATCCGAGGAAGAGTGTATGTGAGAATAAGGCCGTTGTACGGCAGTTACTTCCAATAATATAATGTATGTAATTGCGCTATTATATGTATAATTATGTTTAATAAATGTGTGAGTCTGATGGATTGTTCTGTTAAGTGTTAAACTTGTTGTTCGTGATTGTTGTCCTGTCATAAACTATTACATCTCCCAGTCTGGGATTTGTGACAGTACCTTTTCATGTCAGGGTACTCAATGGTGAAACGCCCACTGCCGTTGTCTGGCACACCGACCACAGTTGCCGGAGTGTTGCCGTATCTGTCGACAAGTTCGTGTCGGACAGCGTCCCCTGTCTCCAGCTGTACTCCGCGTTCCGGAGAATCCTTGTCTTGTCGTGCCGCCATGCGGTTTCTGGCGCGCTGGCGCATGTTCTCCAACCTATCGAGGTGGCTGCTGAGATAGTCTGCAGCTGTCGTAGTAGGGGCTTGCTGGATTCCTAAATATGCATCCAACGGTAGACGCTCTCGACCAAACAGCAAGGCATAAGGAGAGAGGCCTGTCGTGCTGTGTGTTGTTGTGTTGGAGGCAAACAGTGCCTCTGGCAGGTGTTGGGGCCATCTCCTTTTCTGTTCAGGAGCAAGAGTAGACAGCATGGATATCAGTGTGCGATTGAAGCGCTCGCACTGACCGTTGCCCTGAGGATGGTACGGAGTTGTCCTACTTTTCTGGATCCCATAATGTCTGCAGAGCTGCTGGACTACATCAGCCTCAAAACACCGGCACAGTCATGTTGGATTTTTTTTAATTTTGGGGGATGGTGGGTAGGGGGGGGCGAATTCCTCTCCCTTAACCTAAGTTAGGCAGGATCGAGTACTTAATTTTCTCGGATAAGGACGAGAAACTCGGATGGCTCATGTGCATGTTGCACAAGTAAAAGATAGGGCCTAATTTGACAGTTGAAAGTCGAGAAGATCTGTCAGTGACAGTGACAGTGCAGAGCGCATTGTTGGGAAGAATCTGATGAATCTGTATCTAAAAAAAAAAAATTACCCGTTATAGGACAGCAAGAAAGACTCTACAATGTTTCTACATGTAATATATAAATTATAAATTTTGGTTCTTCGCCATGTGCACATTTCACACTCAGTGCTTGACTGAATCGATGGTTGGTTTTAATCTAGCTTTTGTTAGGGCATAATATTAGAGCTGAAAAGCATCATTGTCGACGAGACGGGTCAAAATCTTGATCGATAGCGGAAGAATGCAACTTTTATCTATGCTTGTTAATGCAACTTTTATCTATGCTTGTTAATGCAACTTTTATCTATGCTTGTTAATGCAACTTTTATCTATGCTTGTTAATGCAACTTTTATCTATGCTTGTTAATGCAACTTTTATCTATGCTTGTTAATGCAACTTTTATCTATGCTTGTTAATGTAGTGAATGGAGAGCGTCGGTCTAAAGGTGTGCTCTAAGGGTTCCCATAATGCCATCCAGAGGTTCGCTGCAGAATTTGCGTCGCTTGCTAGCAAACACCATTAAGACATAAATCTTTTGATACAAAAGGTCTAAATATCAGCAAGTGTAACTGCAAGGGACATGGCTATTCATTTGAAAGTGCCTAGTACCCTCAATAACAACACTTACAAACATCTCCTCAACACCAATACCGTACATTATTATACCAACAGCCCTGCACTCCTCATGACGGTAGATCTTCTGACAGCCACATCGAGAGACAGACAGACACAGAGAGAGGGAGAGAGTGAGAGGAAGGGAGAGAGAGAAAGAGGGGAAAGAGAGAGAGAGGGAGGGAGAGAGAGAGAGAGAGAGAGAGAGAGAGAGAGAACCTTAGTATGCATGCCCCTCTCTTGATATCTGTGAGCCAGAAAAAAAAAATCACAGCAAGAACTTGGGGATCAGAAAGTTTTCTTAAATTGAAAATGTATTTACAACATGATAATAAAAGATTTTGTGTCGTGCACCAGTGACTTAGATTATCATAGAAGGTGTAAAAAAGAGGGTAGCCTGTGCATATAGAAAATTGGAGGAGAAGTTGTACAAATCTAAACCATAATAATGTGACCGACCACGTTCGATTGTTGGTACAAATGTGAGAAGATCCAAGCACTGTCACTGATCTTAAAAAAATATTTTTTTTAAAGTCACTGATGTCAGAGATGCCAAACAAAATGTGCCGACTTAGGACAGACTTTTTGTCCGATCGAATGGCTTTCGATTGCCTGACTAGATAAATATGAACATGACGACACTGGGGCCGATTTTTAACAGTGACTATTCGATACATCCATGTTTCTTTCTTGCTTTTATTTTGACTTTCAACCAGACGAGGCCATTATTTTACAGGCGGCTGATTGATTTCGAAAGCTACAAATTTAAGCACAGCGATTCTGTCAATAAAAGTGAACTATTTATAGATGTTTTGCTGACGGAAGATCTTAGTATTCTTAGCTTTCCTAGTTTGTTTACAGCCCATTCCTCCGTCACCATGGTCGCCTCTCTAACACCGAATTGTCAACACAAACATGTCAGTCACTGGTTTGTTAGGCTGACCTTCACTGTGGACACCAATAAACACGTCAGAGCAGAATGATACAACTAATATGTGGGAAAATCTGAGCGCTGGACGAGAGCGTTACACAATTTACTATTTTTAAAACGTTCTAGAACTTTCTGTCAGCCAGTGGCCATGACCTTGCCCCCCGTCTCAATACATTATCTGACTTGCACTGAATTTATTTAGTCGCTGAATATTATACAACTTGGCTGTATTAACTTATGTCTTTGGCCAAGACAGACAGGCAGACAACAGATATTCACTGTCAGACACAGACAGACAGACGGACACACAGGCCGAAAAATAAAGAGATAGATAGATAGATAGATAGATAGATAGATAGATAGATAGATAGATACAAGAACGGGAAGAAAGAAAATCCTCATACCCCACCCCATCCTGCTGCCTCTCTTGCTCCCCCTTCCCCTCCCCCATAAAATAAGATCCAGCAGATGTTTCTGATCATGTAAGAATCTCAAAACAGAATGTATTGTAATCCTTTCTTTCTCTCTCTTCTGTCGTTTCATCTAAGCTTATCCCTCTCTCTCTCCATTTCTCTTCTTCCACTCTCTCTCACTGTCTCCCCACTCTCTTTCTTCTGCTAATTTATGTATTTATTTATTTTTATTTATTTATCTATTGGTTCAGAAAGTTTCTTAACTAATATAATATTATCTAAACTACGATATAACCAAATCCAATATATACAGAGGGAAATCCGACCATTACGCAAACCACGTCAGGCGAGATGGCAGGAATGCTAAATGGATTTCCTGATGTACTGTCTACTAAAGAACTCTATCGATCACTCTCGGTGGTGTCGGCAAACAGGGAAATTTCCGCCATCAGCAACAGTTTTTCCCGTTTTGACAACATGACCTGTCCGCTAAAACTGATGTGGCGTTTGAATTTGGGGTGGAAGGAGGGGCAGGGAGGGGGGGAGGGGGGTGCAGCGGGGACTGAGGACCGTCGCAGAGTACCGGGCCAGCATGAGCACATTCTTGAAAATGGCGCCTTTTTATAAATTAACAAATTTTAAGATTTGGTTTCAATTCAAAATAACAATAAGAATAAATAATAGTCCTAACGCCGGCGACTATTTTCCTTTAAGTATCCCACATAAAAAAAAAAAAGAAGAGATTTACAATTACTTGGCACCTTTTTTATGTACTCTCTCCATCTAGGTTTAGATCCTCCGCCACCCAGGGGAGGTGGTGGTGGGGTCATTGGAAGGGGGGGGTGGGTGTTTTATTATAGGTACGTAATGATATCACAGCATAATATTTAGAACAAATCTTAGTACATCCGATGTTCACACTTGGGACATGGACATAGACATTTCAGTCTTCTTTCTCACGAATACATTCACCTTTGATCTCTCAATCAGTTTTTGTCATTTGTTTTTAAATATTTCCATTGACCCACATTGTCATACAAACTGCTTACCGGATCTAGAATGATCTACCCAAGACATGATCAATTGTCAGGGGCGGGGTTGGGGGGGGGGGGATGTTGTCATGGGTCTGGTGATCCGGAAAGATTATATTCAATTTGACACACTCAGAATACACACGCATGGAAACACACACACACACACACACACACACATATGTCTGTCTTAACAGCTCTTTACTTACCACATAATTATTTGAATAATGCCATGGACAAAAGAATTCAATAAAAAAAAAAAATAACATAAAAATAAATAAAAATGATTTATCTGTGTAAGTTTAACATTTCTTTTACAGCACCTATGATGGTCTCTGAGATGAAACAGGCAAATAACTTCTTTATAAGACATTAGTGGCGCCTGATAGTAATAAATTTGCTTAAATTGTCAGTGGGAAATCATATAGTTTCTTTCCTCTCTCTCTTTTTCTCTCTCTCAGTCACACATTCTCTCTTTCAGTTATAGATTCTTCCCCCCCCCCCTCTCTCTCTCTCTCTCTCTCTCTCTCTCGGTCACACACTTTCTCTTTCTTTCTCTTTCAGTCACGCACCCTTTCCTTATCTCTCCTTCTGTCACATACTATCTCCCCCCCTCTCTTTCCCTCTCTCGCACACATACATACACTCTTCCTCTCTTAGTCACACACTCTTTCCTTCTCTATCTCTCCCTCTCTCTCTCTCTCTCGGTCACACACTTTCTCTTTCTCTCTCTTTCAGTCACGCACCCTTTCCTTATCTCTCCTTTTGTCACATACTATCTCCCCCCCCCCTCTTTCCCTCTCTCGCACACCTACATACACTCTTCCTCTCTTAGTCACACACTCTTTCCTTCTCTATCTCTCCCCCTCTCTCTCTCTCTCTCTTAGTCACACACTGTCTTTTTCAGTCACACACCCTTTCTCTCTCTCCCTTTCTCGCATACTTACACACACACACACTCTCTCTCTCTCTAAGCCATACACTCTTTCCTTTTCTTTCTCAGTCACACACTCTTTCGCTCTCTCTCCCCATCGCGCACACCTATACACACTTTTTCACAATATACTTTCTCTCACACACACTCTTATACACACACCATATCACTCTCTCTCGCACACAAAACACTGACACTTTTCATTGATCCCCAACACAAACACATACACACGCACGCACACACACACACACACACAAATAACGCATAAAGCCTACTATTTTAAACGCTTCCTTTTCACCCATTAGAATTGCAATTTCTTATTAGGGTCAGTGTTAGGATAAATATTAATTACATGCAACTGGTCAGAGACACCTAAAAGCAAATCCTCAATTCATGACTTTTTCACTGGATGAACTGTATCTAAAATCAAGACACAAACACACACACACTTACACACACACATACAATTAACGCATAAAGCAGATTTTTTAGACACCCCTTTGTCATCCTTTAGAATTGGAACTTCTTGTTTTACTGTTAGCATAAGTCCGACACATCTGCCACACAAGTCTGACAAGTCCGATGCACAAGTCCAACCAGTAGGCCAAAAATTCCGATGAGTTTCACACACAAATCCGACAAAATGGACAAAAATTTTGACAAATCTGACTCACAAGTCTACCAGTTGGCAAAAAAATTCCGACAAGCCGGAGGCACAAGTCCCACCAGTTGGCCAAAACATGTTAACCATTCTGACGCACAAATCCAACAAGTTGACCCAAAAACTCCGATAAGTTTGATGCACTAGTCCAAGAAGTTAGACAAACACTTTTTACAAGTCCGACAAGTTGGCCGAAAAATTACGACAATTGTGACGCACAGGTCCAACAAGTTGGCAGAAAAATCCGACAAGTCCGATGTGTCACGATTAAGGTTGATGACCTTGTACGCCACGAGTATAGAGGGGGTAAACTTAGTAGGGGAGAAGGGGAGTTTTTAAGTTGTTGACGAGCATGAAAGATTAAATATCACGAGGAAGGTCGGTGGCCTTGTGCGCCACGAGTCTAGGGGGGTGAGCTTAGCAGGGGAAAACACGGTTTTTAACATTGTTGACGAGCGTGAATAGATACACACGACTCGCTTTAAACTAGTCGCGTGTGCAAAAACCCGGGAGTATAAGTAGAGGAGAAGCTCGACACACGTGGTTCCCAAGTTATTCATTCCTAGAGGAAGACGGAGAGAGAAGTGGTCCGGGCGACAAGTGGAAGGTCGTGCCATGGGGACCAGGGGTGTTATGTATGTGAGGAATCTATGAAGGTTCCCCAAGTTATTCATTCCTAAAAGGAAGACGCAGAATTTATCGGTCCGGGCGACAAGTGGAAGGTCGTGCCAGTGGGGACCAGAAGTGTTAGGTGTGTGAGGGATCCATGATGTTCACATTTATTTCCCAATAAGAAGAATTTATCGGTCCGGGCGACAAGTGGAAGGTCGTGCCATGGGGACCAGAAGTTGAGTTCTGATGATAGGATGGGAACCCATCAGAAGCTCGTGATTTGCGATGGCGAGTGTGAACCGTCGATGTGCTGTGTGTGTTTGCAGAAGAAGAGTCTTTGAGGACGGGATGATAACCCCTCAAGGAGCTAGTAATCTACGATGGCGGGTGTGAACTGTGTGTTCTTATTTGTGTGAAGCCAGGGACGTCTGTTTCCCCTTTTATCGTCGAAATTAAAGATCTAGAAAGGATTGTGTGAACTCTGGAGAAGTGAAACTGCATCAACGAGGAGGGCAGCTGTTGACAGAGACTATTAAGTATACGTAGTTAAGTTTAGAGACAGAGGGATTAGATCTAGATGTGAAACGGGGAACAGATAATAGCCATGATCCCCAAGAGTACATTTGAAGTATCTCTGTTTTTGTGATTATGTATGTGATTATCATGAGTTGAATGTTTTGACATAAGTTTTGTCATGCATTTATAATTAAATATCGTTTAATTTAAATCTCACTCCATGTGTCCGTTGATCGCTGGTCTGCTTGCTTGGCTTGTTAGCTGGGTTTGAAAGGTAAATAAGTTAGGTACTCATCACACACGTGGTCGTGACCATCTTCACGCACGTGATCGTGACAGATGTTGTAGTTCAACAATTTGGCGAAAAAATTACGACAAGTCTGACGCACAAGTTTGACGAGTTGGGCAAAAAATTTTGACAAATCCAATAAGGTTACCGAAATTTTCAGACAAGTGTGACACACAAGTTCAACAAGTTGACCGAAAAATCCGACAAGTCCGGCGTGCAAGTCTAACAAGTTGGCCAAAAATTACGACAAGACTGACGCACAAGCAAGACAAGTTGGCCAAAAAATCAGACAAGTCTAATGCACAAATCCAACAAGTTGGCCGAAAAACCCAACTAGCCCGGTGTAGAAGTCTAACAAGTTTTCCTGAAAACTTACAACAAACCTGATGCATAAATCTGACAAGACGCACAAGTCTAATAATTTGGACCAAAAAAGTCCAAGAAGTTGGATGAAAAATTGTGACATAGTCCGATGCACAAATCCGACAAGTTGGCCAGAACATTTTGAGAACTCTTATGCACAGGTAAGAGAAGTTGGCCAAAAATCTAACAAGTCTAACGCAAAAGCCCAACAAGTTCGCCGAAAAATTCTGGCCAGTATGGTGTGCAAGAAGTTGGCCCAAAAAATTTTGAGAAGCATTGCGCACAAGTCCGAGATGTTGGCCAAAACATTCTGACAAGTCTGACGTGCAAATCCAGCAAGTTGGCCGAAAAACTATGCCAAGACGGATGCATAAGTACGACGAATTGGTAAAAAAAATATGACAAGTCCAACAAGTTGGCCGAAAAATCCGACAAGTCCGACGTTCAAGTCTAACAAGCTGGGTGAAAAATTACGACAAATCTGATGCACAAGTCGGACGAGTTGGCCAAAAAATCTGATAAGTCTGGCGCACAAATCCAATAAGTTGGCCAAAAAATTTGAAAAATCTGACACATAAGACTGACTAGTTGGCCGAAAAATTTTGAGAAGTCCATCAAGTTGGCCAAAAACTCCCAACAGTTGTGATGCACAAGACCAACAAGTTTCCCGAAAAATCCGACAAGTTCGACCTTGCAAGTCCAACAAGTTGAATGAAAATTTATGACAAGTACGACGTACATCCAACTAGTTGTCCAAAAAATCTGACAAGCCTGACGCAAAAGTCTGATATATTAACCAAAAAATCCGACAATTCTGACAAATAAGTCCGACAAGTTATCCAAAAAATTTTAAGAAGTCTGACGCACGAGTCCTAGACATTGGCTGAAAAATTGGGGCTCAAAATTCCGACAAGACTGAAGCACAAATCCAACAAGTTGATTGAGAATCCAATATGTCCGACAACAAATTCCAATAAGTTGCATGGAAACTTGTGACATAGTCTGACGCAGAAGTGCAACAAGTTGAACAAAAATTCTGACAAGTCCAACAAGTTGGCCAAAAAATTCCAACAAATCTGACGCACAAGTTGGAGAAGATGGCAAAAAAGTTCCAAGTGTGATGCACAAGTCCATCAACTTGGCCGAAAAATATGACAAGTCCAAATTTCAAGTCCAATAAGTTGGCCCCAAAATTACGACAAGTGCGACGCACAAGTCCAACGAGTTGACAAAAAATATGATAAGACTGACGGACAAATAAGACAAGTTGGCCAAAAAATCAGACAAGCCTGACGCACAAGGATAATAAGTTGGTTAAAAACTTTTGGGAAGTCTAACACGCAAATCTGAGATGTTGGCCAAAATATTCTGACAAGTCCGACGCACAAGTCCGGCAAGTTGGGCCAAAAATTTTAACAAGTCCGATAAGGTTGCCGAAAGTTTCCGACAAGTGTGACGCACAGGTCCAAGAAGTTTTCCGGAAAATTTCACAAGTTCGGCATTCAAGTCGAACAAATTGGCCAAAAAAATTATGACAAGAATGATACAGAAGTCCAAGAAGTTGGCCGAAAATTTCTGACGCCTGACAGGTTGTCCAAAAAATTACGCAAGTCTGATGCACAAGTCTTACGATTTGACCAAAACATCTGACAAATCTTACATACAAGTCCGACAAGTTGGATGGAAAATTCTGACAACTCTGATGCACAAATCCAACAAGTTAGCCAAAAAATCCGACAAGTGCAAAGTCCAATTCCAACAAGGTGAATGAAAAATTGTGAAATAATCTGATGTATAAGTCCGACAAGTTGGCCAAAAAATTCCGACAAGTGTGGCGGAAAAATCCAACAAGTTGGTTAAAAACATGTGGCATAGTCTGGCTGAAAAATTTATAGAAGTCTGACGCACAAGTCTGACAAATTAGCCAAAACTTTTTGACAAGTCCGACAAGATGGCCGAAAAATTCCTACAAGTGGGATGCAAAAGTCCAACAAGTTGTCCAAAAAATCCATCAAGTCCGACGTCCAATTCCAAAAAGTTAGATGAAAAATTGTAAATTAGACTGATGCATAAGTCTGGCAAGTTGGGTAAAAAATTCCGACAAATGTGGAGCATAAGTCCAACAAGTTGGCCGAAAACTTGTCACATAGTCTGTCATACAAGTACAAAATGGCCAAAAATTTTGACAAGTGCGACAAGCTGGCTGAAAAATTCCGACAAGTGTGACTCACAAGTCCAACAAGTTGGCCAAAAAATTACGACAAGACTGACGAACAAGTCCGATGAGTGGGCCGAAAAATCTGACAAGTCTGACGAACAATTCCGACAAGTTAGCCGGAAAATTTGGACGAGTTGGCCTGAAAATTCTGACAGGTCTGACATACAACTACGACGAGTTGGCCAAAAAATCTGACAAGACTGACGGACAAATATACAAGTTGGCCAAAAAATTAAACAAGCCTGATGCAGAAGTACAAGAAGTTGGCCAAAAATTTTTGAGAAGTCTAACGCACAAGTCAGAGACAAGTCCAATGCACAGGTCTGACAAGTTCGCCAAAAACTGCCAGCAATTCTGATACACAACTCTGAAAAGTTGGGCCAAAAATTTTGACGTCCGATAAGGTTACCAAAAATTTCCGACAAGTGTGACGCACAGGTCCAACAAGTTGGCAGAAAAATCCGACAAGATTGATATTAAAGACCAGGAAGTTCGAAAAAAATTACGAGATGTCGGACGGGTTGGGCTAAAGATTTTCACAAATCCAATAAGGTTGCCAAAAATTTCCAACAAGTGTGACATACAAGTCCACCAAGTTGACCATAAAAAAAACAAGTCCGGCGTGACAGTCCAACAGACTGGCCAAAAAATTACGACAAGACTGAGGAACAAGTCCGACGAGTTCACAAAAAAATCTGACAAGTCTAGCACACAAGCAAGACAAGTTGGCCAAAAAATCTAACAAGTATGACGCACAAATCCGACAAGTTGGCTGGAAAATTCTGGAAAGTCTGACGCACAAGTCCGATGAGTTGGCTGGAAAATTCTGACAAGACTGACGGACAAATAAGACAAGTTGGCCAAAAAAATCAGACAAGTCTGATGCCCAAGTACAACAAGTTGGCCAAAAAATTTTGAGAATTCTAACGCACAAGTCCGAGATGTTGGTCAAAAAATTCTGACAAGTCGGACAAGTTAGCCAAAAAATTTTTTTTAATCTAACGCACAAATCCGAGATGTTGGCCAAAAAATTCTGACAAGTGTGACGCACAAGTCCAATAAGTTGGAAGGAAAAATTCCAACAAGTTGGATGGACAAGTTCGACAAGTTGGGCCAAAAATTTTGACAAGTCCCACTAATTGGCCAAACAGTTCCGACAAGTGTGACGCACAAGTCCAAAAAGTTGACCAAAATGTCTGATAAGACCGATGTGCACGTCCAACAAGTTAGCCAAAAAATTCCTACAAGTCTGACGAACAAGTCCGATGAGTTGGCCACAAAATCTAACAAGAATGACACACAAGCAAGACAAGTTGGCCAAAATATCAGACAAGTCTGACACACAAGTATGACAAATTGGTCAAAATATCAGACAAGTCTGACACACAAGTATGACAAATTGGCCCAAAAATTTTGAGAAGTCTAACGCACAATTCCGAGTTGTTGGTAGAAAAGTTCTGACAAGTCGGTCAAGTTAGCCAAAAAATTACATCAAGTCTGATGCACAAGTTCAACAAGTTGCCCAAAAAATTTCGTCAGGTCCGACAAGTTGGTAAAAAAAATCTGCCGTCCAGATTCAACAACTCCACTGGACAAGTCTAACAAGTCCACCGAACAAATCAGACAAGTATGATTATGATCTGTCGGCCGAATAGG